>JAFREQ010000032.1:6040000-7240000 GCA_025331565.1 Holacanthus passer
CAGTGTTACCTGACCAATTTGTACAAAGGATGTGATACCATCAATTTCCATATGTGAGGCTCTGGTCTGCAGAACAACTAACTGACTAACTTGCGTTCTTTTAGGATGCAACTAAACAGATTATTTTCATTGCTGTTTAATCTCAGTCAGTTATTTTCTCTAACTTGCTCTTTTTCTTTTTAGTCTATAAATTGTCACAAAATAAGAACAGATGCCCACCACATGTTCCCAGAGTCTGGAGTGTTGTCTTTCAGTTGCTTATTTTGCTTGAATGGCAGCCATTTAACCCAGAGATATACCATATGTAAAATATAAAGCTGCAAATCCTCACGTTGGAGAAGCAGAAACTATTTTTTTTATCAGTTTTTATCAGACAAAACCACATATTAATATGAAAACGGTTGCTGACCAAGTCATCAGCTAATCAGTTGTTTCATGCACTTATATTTCTCAAGTGTAATTGCTGCTTTTTTTTTAAAATATGTGAACTGGCTTTATACTCATTCACATTCTCATTAATTCATATTTTGTCAGCTGTGGGATTCTCCAAAGGAATTTGTTCAGGGTAATTCAAAACCTAAAAGACATTCGAGTGTTGACATGTAGAGGTCGCCTCCTACAGGCAAAGAGACTGTTGCATAGTACTGCATTTTGAACACGTGCACCACCTGCAGGCAATACTATGTATAACAACAAATGCTGGTTGTTGTACATTAATTTTTGATTGAGTTCCTTTTGTTAACATCAACAGGTATAAACCTTTTCAGGCGCTTGACCAAGTGTTCTAATCGACAGTCTGGTCAGGACCTCTTCTTTCCTTCTCCACAGCAATCAGGAGGCTAGAAAACACTATAGTTACACGATGTGAACTCACATCACACATATAGATGCAATATAAAAGTAAAAACACTCAGTGCCTGCAGGTGGTGAAGTGTTAAAACTGCAGAGTCTTGCCTGTAGGTGGTGCAGGTCGGGGTGGAGCTGAAGGTCCGGCCCTGCTGAAGCTGCAGTTGTGCAGCTGGGTGATATTGGATGGGCCTGGGTTCAAGTGCTTCACATCAGTGGAAAGTGTGTGTCCTTGTTAAAGGTATTGACCACAGCAGTGAGATGTAGAAAACCAACAATCAATCCTGCTTCAGTCTGATAAAAAGAGCTGCTGACAAACTTGTCCCATGGGGATCGCAAAGCCCTCTCAGAGGTATTCCTCCCTGTCAAGAATGAAAATCTGAGAGACTGTAAATACTTACTAAATTATATACTTTATATTTGTACTTATGTATTCATGACATACTTTAGACATTTACTGATGTATATACTTAGTTATATATGATTTATATATATCATACATATTTAAGTATGTATACTTACATGCTCAGACTTTACATACTTATAAACATGTTCCCTATATATTCTGTTTACTAATATACTTTATTTATAACCTACAGTTAGTGGCTACCTTTATTAGGAACACCTCTACAATCTAACGCCGTCCAATCCAAACAACCCTGCCATAACATCTATCTTTATGAAGCTAATCCTGTAACTGTAACCTAAATGATAAAGACATCATTTAATTACCACCTGTATGACTGTGTTAAAACACCTGGCATCATAAAAATCGACTTTATAGCAGAGCAGTTGATTTGAATCACAATAGACACATGTTACATGTTTATCTAATAAAGTGGACACTGAGTGTATACAGGTATATACTTACTTACAAACCTATATATACTTTGTGTATGTACTTTTAAACATTGTGTCCTTTATTTATTAACTCACTTAAATTGTGAATACAATATATGTGACATTGTATATAACAGAAAATTTTGTCTGAAGAAATAAATGCACACTGTATTTTAATTATACAACATTACAATCTGTCCTTGTTAGTTGAGTCTACTTAAATGTTCTCTCTGTTCACTGGTGAGAATTCCTGCAGGGCGCTCTGTGTTTTGAGGTTGTTTTGCTGTTTCTTGAGGTTTTGGTCAGGATCAGGTCACCATCAGATTTCTATGCTTGGTGTTATTTTATCCGTTGTCTTTTCTGTAGTCCCACATGCATTATCTGTGGAGGCTTTTCTCCTTGTTTTACTGTGCAGAGCACATTATAGACGGCCTCAGCTGTGGCAGACGTACATCTGCCTCTGTGTGTGTGTACGTGTGGGTGTGTTCTCCTCTTGCCCTCATGATATAGAATTTGAGGTTAAGGTTAGGTTGTGATTTAGTTTTTAGTTTGTTTTAGGTTGTTATTTGTTTTCATGCCACATATGTATGTGTCTTTGTTCCTCTGGTCCCAACAGCGGCAGACCAGAATCGAGGCCACAGTTGGCCAGAAAGCCGGCCTGGTGGTCAGCTCTTTCCTCGAAGTGACACAGTGTTTCTCTGACTGTTGACCATCCCCTCTGCCTGCTGGCACCCAACCAGTGGCCTGTGGTTTTTTTGAAAGAGCATCCACCCCAACAACAGCGTGAGCTCACTGCTGTAATTAGCCTAAATCTGACATACACATATGTATTCGATCATGGGTTCTTCAGAAAGATAAGACTTTGTTGTTTGCTATTTTTCCATCTTATCCGCAAGAAATAATGTGACTCAAAGGAAAAACAAATTTCCATTGTTCAAACTTTGGAAAGTGGTGAAAATGGATGCTGATAATTTATAGAGTACTGCCATGTTCGGATCACTCCTCTTCAGTTAAGTGTTTCAGGGATACAGCTAAAATGGCAGAAACTATTGCGATCAGAATGCGACGGCGACAGCCAGACCACATCTGGAGGTGACTCACACTGTGATCAGACTTCCGAATTTGTACAGCGTAGCCTCATTCTTAAGAAATATATTTAAGGCCACCTAACTTGAGCTGCCCCTGGAAAAATAAAAATAAGTTGAGCCCGTGCAGCAGCAGAGCTTCGCAAGACTCAGGTCTTATGATGTGCAAGACGAGGGCCGTGTGGCTGACATGGGTTGCTGAGTTCGCACCAGTGCTGAATGCTTACTAATGTTAGCCTCTTTTGCAAGGCTACCAATAAGTCTCCATCTGTCACTCACAACCCTCACCGTACACACTGTAAGAGGTTTTTCACATCTCTTTTTGTTTGGTACGTGCTGTCCCTCTAGTGTATCGTGCTTACAGTAGATCAGTGGATATAATGCAGGTAAAATCAAGATAAAGATAACTCTTATTAAAACCAGGTCAAAGTGCAAAGGCCTGTGATCCTGCGTTAATACTGGCGGCGGATTTTACAGTTGAAAATTAAACTTGCTATTTCCTGCTGGCAGATAAACTGTAATGAAGACGCTGATTTGACATTGTTTTTAAATTGAAATTTCTGTACTACTCTTTACTTATTGACATTAAAACAATGTAGTTCATATTTTTAAGCTCAGCCAATATATAGACCCATCCATTTATTGGTCAGGGTCAGCATCGGTCAGCACAGTACTATCATAACCAATAAAATGGACAGCCAAAACTATGAAAATAAGGAATTATAACTGTGGTTTTGAGCAACTGATAGGACAAATCAAGCAATTTAAAAACAATACAATTTTTCATGTAACTTGACATTTTACTAAAGGATTAACCAATAATCTAAAAATAAATCAACCGCTTATTTGATTATTAAAGTGATTGTTAGGTACAACACTAGCTCAGTCCATCCTTCAATCTATGTGAGGCTCACATGAATTTTTTTTTTTTTTTTTTTGGTCAGATAAAACAGGAATCCAGTTCTCAGCACTGATTAGACCATTGTCTGTCTTTTCCAGACGTCAGATTCTTGTCTGTGATAGAAAAGTAGCTGGACTAACTTGTCTTTGTCTGTCCTTGCTTGTTCTTCCCTTCCTTCTTTCCTCTTATCTCTCGATAACCTTTTACTCTCTGTCTTTTTTCCATTTCCTCTTTTTCACTGTGGTGTTTCTTGTGTTGAGGCTCCACTGACAAACACGCTGACACACGTCTCTCTTCTTCTGTAGCTCTTCTTTTCTTTATTTTTCTGTAGCTTTCCGTGCCTCTGTTTTCCAAAACCTAGATAGCGATCTTCCCGTTTCTTTTCTTCACTACTTCTCTTCATATGCTGAAGAGCAAATGTTTTCCTCCAGGCCCCGTGTCCTCTGAGATTGTGTGGATAAGGGACACCTGTCGCGGTGCTGTGGCGTTTGTGATTGTAGACCAGGTCCGGGTGTTTGGGTGACGAATGAACTTTAAAGAGTCTAGAAGACAAAGCAGACAGTGGGGCAGCAATCAGGCTGAATAGAGCTGAGGATCTGTGGTCTTTTAAGACTACAAAACACTTTCTTACTGAAGTCCACTGTGTTGTGACTACTGGAAGAACCAAAGCTCTGTTATCTGACGGATTACTTCAAATGGCCGTTAGATTTTGGCAAACATTGATATCAGAAAATGCACTAAACAAAAGGATGAAAAGAAGCTTCACAGTTTTAGACATACTGAAGGACGTGCATGTGGTTTCAGGAGTTTGAGATCCGGAGTGGTCAAGATAAAATAAGGTGGGCTTCCTCCGTTTTTGTTGTTTCCTGCATCTCCAGCAAATAACACATCATGATGAGAATGTGCATCATTTATGCACTAACTCCTCAAGAACACCAGATTTAGTTTTGCAGATGGAGACCTGAGATATAAAGATAGATCATTTAACCAGAACTCAAACCACAAAAATGCGGCATGCAAAGACTTCGAGACTTAAATATAGTTTAGTCACCAAAACTCAAGTTGGTGACTAAGTAACAAAAGTGTTTATAGCTGTTCCTAAAGGCTGCACTTGAAGGTGGGGTGAAAAAGCAGTTATAAAGAGGGGCGGGATGCAATCGTTGTTTAAATATGGAGAGGTTTTCAGACAGTCTGTCCTGGAAGAACTCAAAGTTGTTTTTTGTACGCATGAAAAGTGTTTCTGTCACTTTTTTGTTCACAAAAAGGTGTGTAAAGAATGAAAAAAAGTCCATGAAAGGGAAGTTTAAGCCTGGCTAACTTTTCTCACCTCCCCATGTTTGACCTATCAATATGTCAAATGAACGTGAGTGACTACTTGTGTCACTTCGCTCGAAGCATACTGACACCTTAGGTTTGCTTTTCTTACACAGCTTTTATTTCTGTTCAATTCTCGCATATATTTTTTTATTATATTACAAGTGAACATTGTCCAGAATAAATCTCAAATGAACATGTGGTAGAGAAAGTGAAAGTTCACGTGTTGTTATGCAGTGTCCCATATCATTTTTCATGAGTAGTGTCTGCAGCTTTCCAGTCAGTTTATAGCTTTCAACAAGCTCGACCAACCCAGTAGTTAAGGTAACCTGTTTGCTGGAAGCGCTGCCCGAGATGTGGAGCACAGGGCAAACACTTTCCAACAAGTGTGCTGCTTGTCATGATGCTTTTTCTGTGTGAGCATGTGGTCAAAGTGTATCTGTAATGTGGATTTTTTTTTTTTTTTTTTTTTTTTTTTTTTACGACGAGCAGCGAGAGGACACTGTGTAAAGCAACTTTAGTGATTTATTGTACAACAGTAAATTCCCCACACTGAAAGCTGAAAGCTCACACGCGCAAAACAATCTGTTAACACCGCAGAGTGAATGAGGTTTTTAGCACACTGATGTTCATGACGAAACACATTTTGACATTTCAGTGTCACTCTGTCGTTTGCGGTGAACATGGAGCTTACTATTTTGATTTTTTTCTCATGTTCAAGTCCAGCAGCCATTTTTTTTGTATGATGTGCATGTTTTCTATCCCAACTGTAAAAATGTAATATAGGTTGGAAATGACACCCTTGGTCAGAATAAACACTTCCTTTTAAGGATCCTTCTTCATTCCTCTAATTACTGCAATAAAATTGGTTGCAACTGTCTTTTCGTCCAGTTTATGAGGGTCTTGATACCACATATTACTCTTGGGGTCAGAGTTTCTTTCAAACTCAAACTATCTATCTAACTAACTATCTTTTATCTACAGCTTTGCTCAGCGGGATTAGTGTGGTATTTAGTGAGAGGCAATAAGCTGACACATATTAACACCAAGTTATTTGCTTTACAACCTTTGTGTTAAAAGCTGACTTGTGCAACACCTTAGGCCTGATTAGCCAGTTAGGACACATAAGCAGACACACAGAGCAGTTCATATGGATTGAAGCCATAATTTGATGACGTGCAGGGCGTCCAATAAATCTGAAATAACACGATATGGTTCCACATTAAGATAGTAGATTTAGATAGTAGATTGGTTTGAATCCCACTTTTGACACTTTCTTAAAAGTGGTTTAACTGGTTTCCTCATGATTGCAGAGACAGTCAAACACCCTAGAGTTTCATATGGTATCATATATGTGTTTATTAATGAGATATCCACACACAAATACTCACCCAGTGACTTTCTCCTCAGGGTGTCAGCGTCCAGTCGGTCTGTCCAGGGGAAAGGCAAAGGTTTGCTACTACAGCGGCTGGTACTACTGCCAGAGCTGCCATCAGGACAACTCCTTCCTCATCCCAGCTCGCCTGCTGCACAACTGGGACACCAACAAGCACAAGGTGGGAAAGCACACACAGCTATGTGAAAATACCAACCATTTCAACGTACTTACTGTACCAGCTTTGTATGGTATACAGTGTTTTATTGTGAGTGGCTGGAACATCAGCAGGATATCTAACTTGTAATGTTTAGAATTATTAGGATACATATGCAGTAAACATTAGGGCGCCATTAATGAGCCATTGTTCTCTGGTAAATGGAACTCAAGTCTCCATTTCTTGTGGTCTTCCAATTGTCCCCTTTTAACAAAATCTACTTAATCTGGATCACATTTTATTAAATCTTATTATTTTAGACACACACCCATAACTTTGGACTGAGTACAGGTGCAATGCAGTAGAGTTGTTTTCCTGTCTCAGCGTCTCTTGACGGCTGCATGAGGAGGATCCCTTCATTGTTTTGATGTCGTGGTCCTCATCTGTTTCTTTGGTCAAAAGTCTCAGGAGGAATCACATCTGATGCCAAAGCATCAGAGGAACTTAGTGCTCAGGTTAATTCCTCAAACTGAGCCAAAACAGAGTTTTCCAGAAGTGTCATCTGGTGAGCGGTGAGCTTGTTGAGGAACTCACATTCAGACCCACATACTCCCAGAGCCCACTGCTGCTCTGTGAGCAGTAGTAGGCATAGTTTGCATTCTGCTCTACTTTTGTCATCGTCCCCGTTGCGTTAAGCCTTTCACCAGGCTCAAGGTAATGTAACATCATTCAGAAGGTGCTAGCAATGCAGTGATAAATCAAATAAAGGCAGGACTTCCTGGACTTCCTGGATCGTATTTCATTCCTCACCCATATTGGAAACATCATGCCCCTACAACATAGTCCCTTACAAACACAGGGTTTTTTCAGTCTGATTTTTCTTGATTCTTGTGCAGATTGCTGCTGGTGAGAAGAAATCGTTTGACATGTGGGGAAATTATTCACTTATTTGCTTTCTTGCCAAGAGTTAGATGAGAGATTGATACCACTTTCGTGTCTGTCTGCTAAATATGAAGCTATAGACATGTTAGTCTGGTTCTTTGCAAACATACAGAAAATCTATATACTGGAGGCTTGTGTGAAGAATCATACCCCCCACATCATCCATTATAATCATGAAACCTGCAATAATTGTCCTTGGTGCAGTGATCCTGATGTAAACTCTGACGTGCTCCTCCAGGTGTCTAAACAGGCCAAGGAGTTCCTGGAGTTTGTGTATGAGGAGCCCCTGCTCGACGTCCAGCAGCTCAACCCTTGTCTGTACGAGCACTGTGAGCCTCTCAGCACCGTCCTGCGTCTCCGTCAGCAGCTCCAGTCGCTGCGGGCCTACCTGTTCAGCTGCAGAGCAACCGTTGCGGAGGACCTTAGGCGAAGGTAGGCTGGCGGTGACATCTGTGGTGGTGGGGTAGGGTATTTCTGTACTCTGTACTGAACTTTATTTATCGAGTGCTTCTTGATTTAGAACACCGTTTCCTAACCTCTTTTGGCTTGTGACCCCTTAAAATGTATTGCAACCCTTTGGGTGAATCTGACCCCAACTGGATACCACTGATTTGAAGGGCTAAAACACAGAACACAACATTATAGCTGAACACAATTTTATCAGAAAACAAAAATTAAAAAGAAATTGTGACCAATAATAATACATAAATGTTTACTGTAAGTCCAATATGACAAGGAAGAAAAAACTGAGCAATATTGAGGTATTTTACACACATATTGTAAAATGTTTAAAATGTGTCTTGAGAGAGAATTGGAAGATGATACCCGCACAGAGTTTTTTAAGAAAATGGAAATGGAATGGAAAAACACCTTATGAGCCTTTAATAGTATCAGTAAAGTCTTGAAATCCATTGTAAACCAAGCAGGTAACCTCCAAGGAGCTAATAAAATTGGGCGTGATGTGGTTGTGGCATCTTTTCGTTGTACTCAAAATATATTGTGCAGCCTCTGAACACAAGAAATGTTCTGACTCTGTTTCATAAATACAGATCATAAAATTCTGATTGTTGAGACAAAAGGTTGTTGAGTATGTAAGTATGTTGATTTATTTAAAAAAAACATAACAAAACTGTCTGCATGGTTAGGTAATGTGTAGAATTAAATATTTTTTTTAATTTGGGTGAACTGACACTATACAACAACAAAATCCTACAGTAAACAAGCAGATATTCTTGTTATTGTTTTCTATGCACATCTATTATTTTCGTGTTTACCATGAGCTGCCTGTGCCATCAGAGTCACACTGACTTTCATACTAAAATATTTGTTATATTCCTGTGTTGATGACCAGACACTTGATTACGCAGACTGTTAACATCTTGTATGATCTGTGTATATGTGTTTACACATGTGTGTCTGAGTGCACGCATGTATATTGCCATAACTTTTATCCGCATGCATTCCTGTGTGTATATATACTGCATACACATAAAGGATGTGTGCCTGTGTGTATATGTTCATGTGTGATGGTCAGGGAGATGACTGTTTATCTGAGTGGGGTCCCACACTGAAAGCCTTGTCTGCGAGCTGATGGATGCTCCTTGCCCCGGTCCGGGTCACTAATACACTCTCAATGCCTAAAGGAGAATCATCCACCTCAGCAGAAAGACTGGGGTTCAATTAATATTGAATCAGGATAATTTACAAAAAAACACATTTTCTCACTTATCAGACACATTATGTAGCCATGCAAGTAATTACGTTTTTTTAGAGACATATTCATTGTTAAAATGTAGTATTCATAGTATTCAGGTGACAGCAGAAATCTCAAACACACAGATCTGTCTCTTTAATCTGATTGAACAACCCTTGTGCTTCATGTGTATGTTTAATACACTTCACACTTATGACAAGTAAAGATTCTTATTTCACTAATTCAACAAGCTCAACTCTTAAAATGAAATTACAACCTGAAGATTACCTTTAATGAAATAACAAAGGAAAATGTTGAAGCTTACTGCTGATTTGGACACATTTTACATCACGTCATGTGACATCCATGTTTTTGGGAAATCAAAATTTGGAAAATGTCTAGATGCAGAATTACACACACAATGTCAGTAAATATTAACATCAGATGTTTAAACTGCACATTCTGATTAGTATAATTGTCATTATTTTTGGTCTTCATGAAGAGTTTTGATGTCACACTATTACAATCATACTGGTTTTTTTCTCTGGTTTGCCAAGTAGCTTCAAACCAAAACTACTGGTATTTTTATCAGCCTCAAAAAAACCCATATTAGTCATACTCTGTTGCATCGCAGAGACGAGCAGCATCACGGCGTCCTGTGTTTACTTCTGTCCCATTAGCTAGTGCCGGCTAGTGCCCACCACTTCTAAACACTGCAGGATTGATGAGGGCCGTGGCGCTAAAATCTTCCCTTGGTCATCAGTCTACTTCAGGGGGGATCTGAAGAGATATGCCTGTTGCACTGTTGCATACAGGCAGAGATACACAATCGCTCACGCAACCACATGAGGCACTAAAGGCTGTAAAGTTAGAGAGAACTGTAGTTTTGACCCCGTGCTGCAGTTGCAAAAGAATCTTTGACCTACTTAATATTAGGCTGTCTATTACTTTATTGTCAAAGTCCAGTCAAGGTGTGAATTGATCTCAGTAAATAAACCTCATAGGTCATTGTGGCAAATGAGCATGTCCTGATTTTCCATGTTTCTCAATAAGTACTTCAATAAGAATTTCAGCTACACAGCACATACTTTGACAAGAAGGAGTCTTCGTACTGGAGATGTTACGCTCTGTTTCTGGTCAGGCCTAACGTCTGTCAAGCTTCCATTCTAGCCAGTGATAATGGTGGCAGATTTACAGGTCAGATGAAGCAATCGATCCCTGATTTCATACACACGTAAACAAAAGCAGGGTTCTCATTTCTAGCCAGCAAATGTCAGTTTCGTCAGCTGAAATGAGAGGAGGCAAAACTGCTGGAACCCTATTGTTTTTGTTTGGATTTTTCTTCTCCTTCTTGTGCCCTGAAAGTATTTGGTTCTCAGAAACCACTATTGGAACTGTTGGAAATCTCACCAACTACACTACAACTACAAAAAAATATACTGCTTGGCCACTGGTGGTGATAGATGGTGGCACTATAGATACAAACTTTAACTTTTGAACCGTAAGTCTCAGAAACAAAATTCTTTTTTCCTGGGTTCTGTTGGTCCAATCTGTCCATTTGGGCAGACAGCATATCTGGACAAATCCAGAAAAAAGTCCTTTTTCAGATTTTCGATATTACATTTTGTTTTGATTTTTCAACCTCTACCTTTTAAGCTTAATTTTATGTAAATGCTCTTAAATCAAAAGTGGCTTCTTAACCTAAACTTGATGCACGCTTTTGAATGCTAGGTCCAAGCTTTTCTGTGCAGTCCTGGGATATTTTACCACTAGAGGGTGCAAGAAATGCGAAAAGATAATGTGTCAAAATTAACTGGGTGGATTTGATTGAAAATGTTCCCACATGTTCTACAGCCACTTTCAGTTTAATGTATAAATATTGGTCATGATTGGTGAAAAGGGGAATGGTTCATAAACATAAACTCATGTTTTTATCAATATTGCAGTCAGAACAGTCAGTCATTCAAACTTCCGAGAGAGCTGATTTTTTTTTCAGCACATACACGAATATTTTTCAAACTATGCAAAATCAATATCTCAATGTATATCTCCACAAGTCTTTGACACAGACATTCTCTTGATGGTAGATATCGAGTGTTTGAAAGGGTGTTCAGATCTGTCAAATGGTGAGTCTGCAGTGATGTTCATTATCTTGCTGTAATTTGTACTCGATGTGCAACATTTTCTTTTTTCTCAGTGTTGGATCTGACTTCACCAAAGTATTTGACAGTACACATGAAACCAGCAGAATGATGTGTGATTTTTTTTTAATTCCAAAAACTTTATCACCAACATTTTGTCTTTTTAAGTTTAAATAGACAAAAATGGAAACAATGTGACAATTCATTCGTATTTGTGTAACGTGTTCTCTTGTTTTCTTGTCAGTTAAATAAGAAACAAGCATCCAAATGCTCACAGTGTGCTTGGACCCTGATCTTTGCTACTTGCAGCTATATTTTCTCTTCTTTCATGTAATCAGGGGCATTATTCTTTGTTTGGATGGATTGTATTATTGAGGTGCGTGTATATATATCTCATGCATATAAATAAGGAAATACAATATCTTATTTGGGATTTTTTGCAGGATAATTGTGCCTCTGCATGGAAGATTCCTTGGTTTGGTCATATATTAACCAAAATGTATTAAACAACATTCTAAAAACAAACAGCTCTTGCTATAACATTGCTGGATGGTTTCCATGTAAATCACTGTGGTTGTTCAGGTGGGCCAGGATGCATGTTGTTTTCTTTGGTGCTTATAGATCCTTAGTCTTTGTAGTTTTTGTTAGGATGCACAGGTTGGTTCCTAGTGTATATAAGGTGGTCGTTTGTGTTTATTAGGTGGTTGTGAAGGTGCACTAGGTGCTTTAGGTAGTGTCAGAAGAAGTTGAGGTTGTTTGACAAACTACAGTAACTTTCGGTTGAAAAACGTGGTCCCTATTCACCTCGTGTATGTGAATGAGGGGTGACAAATCACAACAGCACCAACTTACAGAATCCAAAAAGTCAAATCAACATTTGTTTACACCATGTAAACATAAATTGAACTTTATAAGTTTGACAAAGATAAGGTTTATTGCAGAGATATTGTTTTGGTTTGCTTTAGATTGTAATGTATTTGTCCACCCTCCTCCACACACACACACACACACACACACACACACACACACACACACACACACACACACACACTAACACACACACACTAACACACTAACACACACACACAAACACATATGTATTTGCAGGACCTCCCACATCTGCTGGTTCACACACACTTACTCAAGTCAGACCCACCTTCAGTACACGATCAGAATCACTGAGTGATAACAGAATTTTAATTAAAGGTGTGCCAGCCTGACTGGAATGAGCACTGAGGAGAGTGAAATAACATATGAAATTAAATATGACCAGGCCTTACAAATATTGTCAGCATACATGCATTGATGCATTGATGTGTGTCTCCTCTATTATCTATGTAATCTAATCCAAAATGTGTTAGTTCTGAAGCACTTTTTTTCAAAATCAGCACACACTTTAAGGGTGTGTGTTCATCTGGGCACTGACGACACAATCAATGAGGAGCAAGCGTGTCTTTGATTATTGTAGCTGAGTGTGTGTGTGTGTGTGTGTGTGTGTGTGTGTGTGTGTGTTTGCTTATGTCCAAATAGGGGATATACACTAGACTCAAGACCAGTTGATTCGGGACAGGGGTGCAATTGAGGACAAAAAGTGGTGTCCTCAATTTGGAAAACTGTGATTTATAGGTCAACAGGTAAGGTTAGGGTTAGGTTAAGGTTAGGGTTAGGTTAAGGTCAGGTAGTCCTTTAGGTTAGTCTCCAGGAAATGAATGTAAGTCTATGTAAATTCCCCAAAAGTGACATAAGTGAAGACTGTGTGTGTGTGTGTGTGTGTGTGTGTTGTCTTATGAATGCTGATGTGGTAACCACTGGTAACGTACCAAACAGAGTAGTTTATCAGCCGTGCCTATCACCGTGAGGTGCCTGGAACACACACACACACACACAGGTTTGTATCACTATCCCAGTGGGGACACTCCATTGATAGAATTCATTCCCTAGCCCCTTACACTAACCTTAATCATCACAACAGAATGCTTAACCCTAACCTAAACCCAATTCTAAGTCTAACCCTCAAACCAAGTCTTAACCCTCAAGAAGCAGTTTGGACCCTTGGGGACCTCAATGTTGTCCCCACAGTGACATGTCTCCATCGGTTGGTGTGCAGTCATGGTAAAGTCTCCACCAGGTTACAAAACAAACATACACACATATGAATACACACATACTTGTGTTTTGGTGACACTCATCACAGCTTAGACAGGATTTAACATGGTGCCATCCATCTTAGTGGTCTGAGAGGAGGCCTCACACACACACACACACACACACACACACACACACACACACACACACACACACACACATAGCTCTCCTGTCTGTGTTTTGTCACATAATAGACGATGGAATGCTACTGACTCTAGATTAATATCACTACTTTGTTTAGTACCGTGAACTGAAAGGCCGCTGGTTAAACATTAAGTCAGTGTAAAGCTCATATTTAACTACACTATGTGATTATTGTTCCATATTTATAAGTTTGCAAGACCGGGCCTTTATCTTAGAACTGGTCTTCTCAGTGGGTTTTAGGAACCAATTTCGGTTTCTTTATTTTGTACATCGTAGCTTTGAAGTGTCCTCATTTAGTTCCCCTGTATAATAGTATCGTATCACAATGGCAATAAAAGATAATTAATTCTACCTTGACCATGACCTTTTTTTTTTATGAAAAGTGGAGCGTTGGAGTGTCTCATCAGCATCTCATCAGCTGATTGGTCAAACACATGAAGTGCTTCAGAGAACGATGCATTAAAACTTTTTCTTGTTTCTCCTTTTACAGGATCTTCCCCAGGGAATACCTGCTACAGCACATTCACCTGTATTCCATGGCTGACCTGCAGCAGGTAAACACACGCACGCACACACACACACACACACACAAACAGATCAGGACCTTACGAAAACACTAGGAATATGAGCATTGGCACAGTGGTTGACAGCAGCTAGGCTAATGTGTTAGCTAATTTATCTAGCCAGCTGGCAAATGTTTGCCCGCCATAAGGTTGTGAAAAAAAAATTAAAAACACACTGTTGCACAGGTTCCTTCATTACCATCAACACACACCCTGTAGTTTATTGTGAATCAATCCCACACACACCATCCTGCTGCCTCAAATGCTCACTAGTGCAACCAAATGTGTATTAATCCACCTTTGAATATAGTCCCAAAAATGTAATGTAATACAAATGCCCAATTATTTTAAATGAAACTTTATATTTGTGACCTGTTGTTAAAGATTTTACCTCTTCAGTATGAACAAATAAGCACGGAGCCAAAAGCCACAGTCAGAGTAGAGGAAAAATATTGAGAGACAAACCAACACATTGTTGAAGTTGGTCTTTTTATTGGATTTGTCGACAATAAGAAAAACATGGAATAAGGCTCAACTTATCCTTTAAGTAAACATAACCTCTCCTTTGTTTCTTTGGCAAGTGTCCATGTCATAACAGTGATAAGAGAGGGTAATACCCTCTAATAGCTCTATTTAGGACAGGGTTAGCTCTTTCAAGTGTCCTAATCCAGGAAAACAATGGTCTCAGTGGAAAGAATTCACGTCTGGCAACGTGGAAACCTTTAACACTGCCTCATCTAATATTTTCTAATATCAAGATGCTGCTTTGTGCATTTTCACTTACGTAATCAGCAGATTTTTTTCAAGCTCTGCTTTAAATGTAGTTGTGGGGAGAATTTTAAATTATTTTTAATTTATATGTGTTCAGTTTAAAAAGAAAGTAGACAAATTCTTTTTAAGAAGAGATCATTTAAAAAAAAGGAAACACATCCTGGCCTTTCAGTGGTTTGGTATCTAGTCGTTGAACTGAGTTGGGGGTCAGAGGAAAGCGACCACAAATGACTGAAAAGTTCTTTTGTTTGTCATTATGTTCATTATGTTGTACCCTGCCCCATTTTTTTTCCTTTCACCCCTCTCTGACTCAGAGCTCGGCCACAGAGTCTCACGGTGAAAGAGATTGGAACCCCTCCTCCTCCTCCTCCTCCTCCTCCTCCACTCCCACACTCTGTGTCTCTCTGCTTCACTAATTGGTCACATTCAGAATCAACAGGCAGAAAAACAAAGCGTGACATCCCTCCATTCTTCCCAACATCCCCTTGGCCTCACACACGCTCAGTACACATGTGTGTTGTGTGTGTGTGTGAGTGAGTGTGTGTTCTTCACTCTCACATTCCCTGCTAAACTCTGTGAATTACTCATAAACCTCAAACTGGTGATTTAGTTTGATTTAGTACTAATTTTAACAGTAAATGTCTTCGGTAGGGTCGTCACCGCTCCCTCTCCTCTCTCTCTCTCCCTCACCCTCTAACCTCCCCCTCTCTTCCCCCTCTCGGAGATTCTCAAGCACTCTGCCTCTTAATTGGTTTTCCATATTAACAAGCTTGTTTCTTTTGATTCACCTCCTGAATAAAATGAGGCTCTTAATCAACATGGCTTTTTTTGTTCCAGCTCAGAGGTCAGTGAAGGCTAAACTCCCCTGGCTAAACCCTGAGCCACACTAGTCTATTCACTTCCCGACAAATAGCCTCCACCCATATCCCCTATTAGGGACCAGTTCATTTGGAGAAAACATATGTGTTTGTCTAAGGACACTCTGCCCTTTTCCTCTGCTGGTTTTAAGGATTGTTTCTAGGGTTTTGTGTGAGGACTAAGGACTAAAGTAGTTGAAAAGTAAGTGTGTGTGTGTGTGTGTGCGCGCGCAGCAGGCTTCCCACAGTGACACCCTGGCATTCCCTCTATGCCAGGCATGCCTCTCCACTCACACTTGTCCAGACACACAGAGGCCTCTTAAGTAAATGTTAAAAGTTCTCTGAAGGATTTCCAGTTTCTGCTCAGGGGTTTGAGTTTAGGTGGAGCTTTTCCCTGCAAATTCACAATACTGAGTTAGTATATGATAAGGTCAAATAGGACAACATGAAATAATCTGCCTCATGTAGAAACTGGACAAAAATATTAATAGGAGAGATAGTAACAGATTTAAATGTGGAGGTTTAAAGGTAAAAGAATGTACGCCTTCAACACTAGGACATGAAGGGTTAAGCCACATCTATATTTTTGTGATAAGGGGTTACACTGTACCAGCAGCTGCCCCCTCAAAAATGGATCTACACGTCAGGGCTGCAGCGGCTTCCAAGATGCTACATGGAGACCACAAGAACTGTGATTGATGAGCTTTGGCTGCTTATGTTTTCTCCAACATGTTTCTGATGCTGATTGAGAGTGACAACAGCATGAAGCAAGTCGAAAAAAGGCTCAGTTTTCTTGTCGTTTTCTGTAACACACATCTGGCAGAACCATCTCCGCTGTAAACCTTCTGCTCAATGCAACTGCTCCGAATAGTCTTTTAATCAGTAAAGACACACCGTCGTTTTTATAAGGCGAATAAGAGAGTTTATCAGGAATATAATTAAAACACAAACGATTTATCGCTAATGTTTTGGTGGTGAAATCAATATTCAACACTGAGCTATAAATCAAAATCAATGGCGTAGATAACTGCGGCTGGACTCCTGTTAACCCTTGATCAACCATAGATCCGGCTTTAGATCACCCTTTTTTTTAGTGCAAGCATTGTAGGTTTGGGTCCTTGAAAGTATTCATGTAATATTTGTACCAAATTCACATGTTTTCTCTTCTCACGCCACAGTAGTGAAGTAGTGAGTCATCGGGTCTACCTATCTGTCAAAGGAAGGAGAGTAGTAGAAGTCTTAATAATAATAATAATAATAATAATAATAATAATAATGATCTCTATATAGTAATGTTGTAGTTATCATCACTGTGGAGATGTTTGAACTTTTTTATGCAACGTTTGCACAAAACACTGAATGCGTCTTATAACAACAGGAAAACTGAATAAAAAGCAGCACTGATTCACTGACTGATGTACAAGACAGATAGTGATGCATCATTATCACACTTTAATTTAATCTTGCATGTAGTTTTATTGTTTTAAAGGAAATTACATGGCGGCTAATTGTGGAAGAAAGTACACAGTTTAATTAAATGTAGCTACTTTGATCTTACACTCTTTATTACTGTGCACAACATCTAGATTTTGTCTTCCTCTTGTGCTGTTTGGTTTTGTCAATCTTCTCTTCTGATAAGTCACTCTAAACTTTGGGGAAGCCCCTGATAAGACAAACTCCATCAACATACATCAAGTCTTCTGTGTGTGTGAGAGAGAGGTAAAGAGAAAGAGGGCGAGCGAGAGAGAGAGGGTGTTATCCAAACAGAGCTCACCCTAGTCTTTCCAGCCATGTAATCCCAGCTGGCTTTCTAGTTCCTCAATGGAGCTGCGGTAGTCTGTGTGTGCATGTATGTGTGTGTATGTGTTTGTGTGTGAGGGAGAGAGAGGAGGGCAGCCGAACGGCTGTTTAACAGCAGTTTTAGGGGATTAGGAGGTTTTGGAGCACAAAGACTCTGCGTGGAGCAGGGAAAGAGGTTGAACTGGAGGGGGAGGAGTTTGATAGGATGGATGGAGGGAGAGGAGGTGAAGTGTGTGTGTGTGTGTGTGTGTGTGTGTGTGTGTGTGTGTGTGTGTGTGTGTGTGCGCGTGTGTGTGCGCACGCATGCTAGGGGGTGTTTGGAGGGAAAGAGGGTAAAGGATGTGAATACATCTGGAGGGTTCATCCTGTAGGCTGCTCTAGAATCATATTGTGAATCTGATCCTATGAATATATTAACATTATATTTAAAAGTAATTTCCCACCTTTGTTTTAATCTTTGTACAGATATGCTGATTTGCACATCCTTTAAAAGTTGAAATCCATAGCGTATTCTCTTGAAAAAGTCTTTTGTCCTCTACAGAGTGCAATGTTTTTAGAAATTCAGACTGACACACTTAGTGGGATTGATTCAATCTCATTGCTCTGAGTAGCATTGCAGACTGACAATGCCAGTTACTCTAAGTTTGGGTTGTACTCAAATCAGAATTTTCAGCCCTTTTCAATCAATAGATCCAGGAACTATTGAATCACTGCAACTAAACTCAGGAACTAAAAGTCCCTATTGTGCATTCTTGTTTGCGTCTCCACTGCGTCTGGAGAACTGTGAAGATTAGACAAGTAAGACTGATGATGGTCATTTTAAAAATGACAGTGGTGTTTGACATGCACACACACACACTTTCCCGCACAAGAAAATAACAACACAAAGTTATCCTGTTGTTTTTTGTGTTTAGTTTGGAGATTGATGTTCAAGTTGGGTGTAACAAACGTATGAAAAGGAGACATGAAATCTCCAAAGCAGACAATCTGCAGAGTGTTTAATGGTTATTTATTTTCTGCTTTACGAGATAACCAAGATGAAACAATTGGAAAAGAAGGTTTTATTTCTCTTGTTCACTTACTTTTTTTCTCTCATCACCATCCCGTCTCTTCTGTTCACTTGCTGAGTGGTTTGGTGATCATTAAACACGAAACAGCCTAAACTACCTGTTTGTTTAGGAGAGCACGTGTTGCAGGGCTTAATAAAAACAGATATTGACGTCTAGTCATGTGTCGTCACGTGTAGTCACACTTTATTGTGCTGTCAATTCAGTGTGGACTTAATAAGGCAGGTGTTTCCGACCTTTTTACAGTGTGATCCCTCTAAAAGAAGGGTCTTTACCTGCGACCCCTCATCACATGTTGCATTTGTCTCAGAGTTGGAACTTGACCTGAACCAAAGAGTTATTTATACTTTCTCAGATTGCTTTATGTTAATAATTTAGATACCTGAAGAGATGAGGAAAAAAAAAAGGTTAGAAAAACTGCAACAGAAATTTCTTCATTTCTTCCCCATCCTGTTTACCATCTCAGAACCCTTTTAATTTATCATGGGACCGGACACTCAGGACAGCCATCAATATTTGGCTTCATTGTTGTCCTTGTTGGATGTGGGTGAGTGTACAAATTAAAAAGGGTTGAAGCTGGAAGTTCCTGTCTGAATAACTGTCCCAGTGTGACCCTGCTGCCCAGTGCTGCTTTTGTGTGGCTAATAAAATGGTCACTGGATATTTATAGCAAGCTGTAACAGCATGGATTTTGAGAAAATGGAGGAAAACAATTGTGAATTAAGAGAAATGACTGTGGCAAATCATTCAATCTTTTCTGAGTCATTCAACAAAGCAAAATAAGATTTATCCAGACCTGGTTTTCTTTATATTGCCCTATCCGTCTGCCACCTGTCCGTTTATGTCTGTCACTCTGCATCCATCCATCTTTCTGTGCCTCCCTCCTTCTTTCCCACCATCCCTCCAGAGTACCAGTCAGCCACCAGAGCTGTGCTGCCAGTCGTTTGATTCTGCCCAGTCCAATTATAGAAGGCCTTAATTACCGAGCCTGTCAGCCTCCATCAGGAGAGCCATTCGTCATGTGGACTGGGCTGGACCGGACTGAGCGGGGCTGCTTAGGTTTGGTGTGCTGGACAGAGGGGGGGGCATGTACGTGAAAAAGTATTTGCTCGCTTTCTGATTTCTTCTATTTTTGCATATTTGTCACACTTAATTGTTTTCAATCTTCAAACAAAATAGAATATAAGACAATGACAGCCTGATTGAACACGAAATACAGTTTTTTAATTGACCATTTCGTTTATTGAAAGAAAAAATTACCTTTATCACCCATGTGAAAAAGTCACGCCCCCCCTAAACTTAATAACTGGTTGTGCCACATGTAGCAGCAACAACTACAGCCAAACACTTCCAATAACTAGAGATCAGTCTGTCAGAACGCTTTGGAGGAATTTTGGTTCAGTTGTCTTTACAGAATTGTTTTCATTCAGCCACATTGGAACATTTTTCGAGCTTGAACTGCCCCACACCATCACAGTACCATCACCACGTTTGACTGTTGGTGTGATGTTTTCATTGCGTGTTAGCTTTACACCAGATGTAACAGGACCCATGCCTTCCAAAAAGGTCCACTCCAAAGCTTGGGGGTCATCAGTGTGTTTTTGGCAAATGTGAGACGAGCCTTTATGTTCCTCTTAGTTAGCAGTGGTTTTTGTCTTGAAGCTCTCTCATGGATGTCTCTTTCTCACGGTGGAATCATGAATGCTTTCATATTAACTGAGGCCAGCGAGACCTGCAGTTCTTCAGATGCTCGTCTCGGCTCTTTTGTCACTTCCTGGATGGGTCGTCGACGTGCTCTTGGAGTAATTTTGGTAGGCCGGCCTCTCCTGGGAAGATTCACCACTGCTCCAAGTTTTCTCCATTTGGACATAATGGCTCCCACTGTGGTTCGCTGGAGTCCCAGGGCTTTAGAAAATGGCTTTGTAAACCTTTCCATCCTGATATATTTCCTTCTAATCTTTTCTGAAATTTCTTTTGAACATGGCATACTGTTACAGAACTTACCCCCCTAAAATGACAGAGTGTTGCTTTCATATCAGCAAGTGTAGTGAATAATATATCAGTCCAACCAATGTGATTTTCACTCGACATGGAACTGAGGTAGTGGTTGATTGTGTTTTTCACAAAGATCAAAGTTGAGGTCAACTCCTAATAACCTGTACAGCTGAATCTCACTCATGCTTTTCTCTATTTTTGTAGCCATTTTTCTGTCATTTTTTTCATTGATGTAGCTGTGTCAGTAACTAGCTATGAAGGAATTCATTCATTCATTCATTATGCAACCTTCAAAGCTCTGATTGGGCGATTGTTTCTCCAACCCAGGAAACAGCCATCAGTGACACCATCACACTATACTTATTTGAATTGCTGAACAAATCTGATCATAATGCTGATTTAGCGGTCTGGACTAACATTGGGACAGCTCATCTTACATTTTAGCTTGCATAGTGCATTGCTTGTTTTCTCATGGCTGGACTCTTGAAAACAACGTAAAATGAACAATCAGAGGTTGCAGCCCTGAACTGTTTTACTGTAAAGAGTCAAGCAGACAACACTGACTGGATCCTGTTTTTGGGGAGATACTGGTGGAACATATCACTGTCATGTTGGTCTGAGACTGATGATTTGATGTCATAGATTGTACATACAGGCACAGTATGGGTTGTTAGGGTAAAAGCCCTCAGTGTAGTCCATTAATCTCAATGTAAAGTCTAACAGACTTTGTACCCTGGTCTATGATTTACTGTAAACATGATCAGTATATCTCAGTGTACTGTGTTTCCTCTGTGTGTGTGTGTGTGTGTGTGGTTTCTTCCTCCTCTCTCCATCTCATGTCCTCCTCTTCTCCTCTCGTCCTCATCATGTAACAAACAGCATGAAGGAGGTTATAATTGGGAGGTCCAGAGCTCTGCCAGGTGGAACCACTTGTATCTGAATACGGGCTCCCGCTCTCTCTCAAGATCTCTCTTGTATATTGTATCTCCACCACTCTTCCTGTTACTTTATACTCTGTTTTTCTGTTACGTTCTCCCTCTGTGTCTCACATGCACTCTCTCGTATGGCTCCGTCTGTGTTATTAACATGATACGACAAAGCTTCGCCACCGTATTGAGTTATATCTGTAGGACTCTGCGCAGCTTTTCTTTTCACTAGTTGTTTTTCTGTGAGTCATCCACTGTCTGTTCACCACAATACAACTCCAGACCCCCACTGCCAACAACCCCCCCCACCCACATCACTTCTTAAAGGAACTTGCCAAGCGTTGCCATTAAAAGGCGTTCACCTCATTTACTGTCTACCTCCTTCCTTCCTCCAGTTTCCTCTCCTCCAAGCCAAAGAGGATTTTACTTTCTTGGCATCATTTTGAAACAGTTTCAAAATAATTTTATTTCATCAAAAAACATTTTTAACTGATCTAAAAAAAAAAACCCCACCAGGAACTCACACTAAGCATCAACTCTCCAAATGACATTAGATTAAAACATATTAGTTAAAAGTCGCCCATGGCCTGTATTCACTATCTCTAGATCTGACTGTTTGGATGCCAAATCTTTCTCTTGGCAGGAAAACAGCTTTCTTAGGTTACTGGTCACATATTTTGGTCATAGATGGGACCTTCCTTCATTGACTACCTGTTGGCAGTTAGTCTCTTCTAATTAATTGCTTTCTAGATTATTAAACATTTATTATATTTAACTAAATATCATCAATCATCATTTCCATTATGATCTTTTGTCAAACAGTAACCAGACTTTTTGACGCTGTCATGCACACTTTTTACAACCTTTAATTACCTTGTGGCAATTAATTGTATTTAATTCTATTTGTTACCCCTAAGATGGAGGAGATTGCTTTTATTGTTAACTTTTCAGAGCTTAGAAAATCCTTCCATAAATGAGTATAAACTGCTGTAAGTTTAAAAAGCCTTCAAACTAGATTTCTTGATAGGCATTTTAGTTTCTCATATTTCATCCACACTAATGCAGACTCATGCAGAGTTTCACCAGAGAGCTGATGGTGTTGATATGAAAGCACCATTACACCCAAGCCGACAGTTTGAGTTAATGTGTAAGTGTACCCATTAAACCACTAACCACTGTAGTCTGATCAAAATGTCCGATTTGCTTCAGTTTGTGTTGAAGTTGCTGACAGAGAGTATGGCACCTTTATATGAAAGTCTGTATTGTGCATTCACATTTTGAAGTCTTTGTTGTCGCTGACCGTGTCCTTCCTTCCGTTCCTCCTCTCGCCTCACCCTCCAGGTGATTGATGGAAAACTGGCTCCCTTCCTGTCCAAGGTGATCAAGTTTGCCAGCTCCCACGTTTTCAGCTGCAGCTTGTGTCGAGAGAAAGGCTTCATCTGTGAGCTCTGCCACAACGGACAGGTCATCTACCCCTTCCAGGAGAGCGCCACCAAGAGGTACAGATCCTCGGATAACCTTTCTATAAGCCTGAACATTCTGATAGCCAAAGAAATCTGGGCTGCTCGTCAAAAATCAGTTATAGCTGCAGTATATATGATTGATTTTGATTTTATTAGATCTGAAAGGACTCTATTTAAAAGGAAGAATCAGACAAAAGATCTGTACACTGTGTTGCCAGTAAATTTAAATGAACAAAGATCTTTGTAAGTTGTTGTCATGTTGTCAAATAAACGTCACAAAGCGAGAAAGCACTGTAGTATATACAGTAGACGCAAACACATTTATCACCGTTTGACACAATAATTGATTCCGTGCCGTGAAGTGTGTCACTTTTTCGGATTTCCTGGTGCTGATTTCTGAACACACTCTGATGAAGCAGGTTTCCAAAAGACTTCTACCTAAAATCATTCGCCTTTAAATTGTTTAAAAGTGTTAGTTGCCACTTCTAAACTCTGTTCACCTCTATTGTGTTTAAGCGAGGGGAGAAATCTAGAGGCAGATATCTCAAATCCTTCTCACGTAAAAATAAAATCTGTATGGATGGACACAAAGCAAAGAGATGAAATGTGTATGTGAGCAAGTGCTCTCTCTGTCGGGGCAGCAGAAGTTAGCCTGCTGCTTGTTAGTGACACTGGTTGGCATGAGAGAGTGTGTGTGTGTGTGTGTGTGTGTGTGAGATGGCTGCTTATTCATGACACGGACAGTTAACACAGTCCAGAGCCTCGTCCTTGTCCCTGAAACTCAGAGTGACAGACAGCAGAGAGATAAGCGCTGATCAGAAGTGATTCCTAGAAGTCTCTGAGAGCTGTGGAGGGGAGACCCTGACATCCAGCCTGGACTATCACTCACACACGTACGCACCTTGCTTGTTGACTTGTGTTTTATGACATGTGAGGGAAGTGTTAACTGATAAAAGTTGTGTCTACTGTACTCTGTGGAACTGAGCTGTAAAGATTCACCAAGCTGAGCTGGACTGCTGAGTTAGTTACTCAGACATTGATGGGACAGGAGATGAATAAAAACAGCCTACCGTACCTAATAGATATTTCCAGTTTGATACAGTCAGATTTCTAATCTACTTATATTTGTAGTTTAGGCCATAGTTTCTATCAGTAATAATAACATTATACTCACCAGGTTAATTGTTGGGATCTGGGGACATGGTGACACAAGATTAACTAAAACACATAACACAAAAATAGAACACCTGATATATCAGTAATAACCTCATGGTACAGGAAACTGTGTCCACAACAATGAGTACAGTAGGTCAAAGTTGAAGCAGGAAATGAGACTCTAAACTGTAATGGATGTTAGCAGTGGTTGTTTACCTTTGTTTACTTTTCTAATAATAAGTTGCTCATTAACAATATGTCTGATTGTCTGACCAGTCATGTTTCTTGGCCCGTCATAGTTCCTTTATAGCAATGTTGTCATGTCCGAGATCTCAGCACTTATTTGGTGAGTTCAATGTTAGGACGACTGATAGGAGTGATGGCCAAACCTACAAAATACTTTGAATCTGTTCCTCAATAGGAGGCTGCTGTTTCTGGAGCTGATAAATGAAACATCCCTAACATCTGTAATCTCGCTACAGTTAGAGGCTGCTCTGTAATTGATCAGTTCATCCTTCATGTAGCATGTGGAAACTTTTGAGAACAGGGTAAATAAAGGCTGACATGGATAATAGATTATTGTCCAAGTCAAAATAGATCTTTGGTATCTCTGGAGGGTTTGTACATTTTGTAAGAACCAGCACACTGTTATGATGTGTGCTTTCCAGTTCTACTTACTTATTCCCAAATATTACATTTTGGAAGTATTTAAGAAATTTGCTTTTGCTATTGATAGAGATAGTCTCATATCTGTACAGTAAATATGAAGCTGGTTAGCTTAGCTTAGCACAAAGACTGGAAAACTCTAGCCTGGTTTTGTCCAGAGGTGACAAAATCCACACTTAAACTGTGGTTTACACAACTTGAAGTTTCAAGTTTTCGTTGACTTGAAATGCACACTGGTGCAATATGGAACTATGACACGCTGATTGTCTTCTCAAACAACTAAAGAAACTCGATGACCGACCCGTGTGTTGATCTTTGTGTTCGCAGGTGTGACGGTTGCGGAGCCGTGTTTCACACTGAGTGTCGACAGAAAGCTCAGCCGTGTCCTCGCTGCGTTCGCCGAGAACTCCACCACAAGAGGCCGTCCTCCTTCTGGTCGCCTGATGACGACAGCCCCGGGTGCTTTCACCTGCCCTACCAAGACACCTGAGACGCACACCGACACACACAAGCAGTAACAATTTGGGCGCTGCCAGGCCACGACGCTGGACAAAGTGCCTGTTTTTCTGATTTGTGTGTGATTCCAGGACAAATTGTGTGACAGAGGACGAGCTCAAAGCGACTGATGCATCGTTAGGTTTGTGTTTATGTGTGTACCTGCTAATGCATACACCTGAGCGAAGCCCCCCTAATGTAAAGAGCAGGGAGAAAACCAAGTGAAGAACTGCTGCACCAGGCTTTACAGACTGAACTACTTGTATTTTGTAGTCAAACATCACACGTCAAGACCATCTTTTGCCATCTTCATCCCTTTACCACGTCACTCCCTTCACTTGTTTCTTAATCCAGGGGTTGAATGTGTAAAATCACAGCTGATAAACTGGAGAAATTCAAACTAGTAGTTGACACATTCTGGTGGTTTTCCACCTGTCATGCTTAAGTTGAGTGATGAAACCATTGGTCAGTGGACAGCAAACTAATTTCGTGAAGATTTGCTGCTTCTCTTCTGGTTTTGGACTGTTAGTCAAACAAAATAAGCAAATTGAAAATCTACTTGGTGTCTGAGAAAATGTGATGGTGTTTTGTCTTCGTTTACAGACTAATTGACTAATTTAGAAAAAGCTACTTAAAGACCCCCCTCTAATGAAAATTAAGTTTTCAACCTGGTTAACATGTCCATATGTGGTTTTTTATATGCTAAAAGACATATCATGAGCCAAATAAGCCATCAACGCCATGGCTGACTTTCCTCTTTAGAAACTGCAGTGAACCAATGACGCAATGAAATGCGGATTCAGACAGCCAGGGTTTTTATACATCACATACCTAAGGAACCTGTCAGCTCGCAGGGTGGGGCTACGATGAAATGAGCCGTTATCAAAGGAGAAGCCAGGTCTAGCTCTGTCTGGGTATTTTACAAGCTTTCACACAAGTTTCACTAATTTCAATATGATGGCAGAGACGTGTTCTGTTTTTGGTTACAAAGCTGCAGAAATGGTAAGTTTTCGTGTATTACCAAAGGATCTGACAAAGAAAACATGGGTTTTTCCAGAGCACTGTTGTGAAAATTTGACAGAAAAACAACTGGGTTTTGCCACAAAACCTATATTGAAGCCCTATGCTGTTCCATTAATTTTTTTCTTGTGTTTTATCCATTGACTGTGAGTGTGCTAGATAATGTTAGCAGAATTGGAAGATGGCTTAATTCATTATGATAATTCTAAAACTTGATTTTGGGGTTGTTCTTCGTCGAAATCGCTTTCCGGTTTGAACATGTATGGCTAAATTGCTCCTATATTACCACTTGCCATTGTGTAGCATACAGTAGTTTGCAAAACAGAAACAAGCAGAGGTTTGTGTGGTTGATGAGCAGAGTCGAAGGTGAGCAGGTAGGCTTGAGCTGCCGGAGAGCGGGGGAGGGGTGGGTGGAGATGGAGGCATGGACTATTTAGATCCACACATACTAAATGAAGGTAAAGGTGAAGAGTTCTATCGAAGCCATTTTAAGGCATGAAGGAATTTTTTTTAAATCGAAGTTATACTCCACCCAAAACCATTTCAGTATGAAACTCTCATACTATAGCCTTGAAAGGTGGCTGTAAAAGTTTCCTTCTTTACAGAGAATAGCAGCTGTTGTCAACTTAGATTTATGTTAGTTACAACGGAAGTCTCAGCTGTGGGACTCTTCAAATAAAATATGAGAATTTTGTGCAAAAAAGGCTGTAACTTTCTTTAACCAGTTTTCTTAGAAAAAGTCAGAAATTCAATAGAAACTTCCAAAACCACTCCTGCAGCACAATCCACTATTTTGGTCATTTTGCTAACAAGGAGGGTGGCATCCCCCCTCACCCCTCAAATCGCCCACTGGTTCCAAACATACTATTACATTTGCCATAATATGGCTAAATACAGCTCTTCCAAAGCCTGTGCAAGGGGCAAATCCAAGAATGTATTTCCTGTTTTGGTCTGAGCTCTAGAAGACTCTCACGTTGAGTTACAGGTGAGAAAGTTTGAATATCTGCATGTTTGAATATCAGATGAATGCGTTCAAGGCTCAACAGACACTGCAGAGTTGTTTAATAATATTATGAGACAGGACTTTACAAATCTGGAAAGTTATCAAGGCCTTCCTTCTCTTTCATTCACGAAGATCATAAGGTAAAGGGTAGAAATACGATGTTCATGTAACAAAGTCATCTACCAGGAAAATGAACTTATATGTATCAGATTGGCAAATGCAGCGCCTTGCCGGATGACACGACATTACTCCAAAAGTTTAGCCAGGTTGAGGTGACCTTGCAGGAAAGTGGATTTTGCTACAGGGATAGTTTCATAAGATCCTGTGGACATTTTGCAGTTTTTTTCCCAACTGTGTCGACTTATTACCTTTGAAATCTTTCTTAACGGACTAAATCCAAACTGACAACAGCTGCTATTTGGGGGGGATTTGATTAGATTTTGGGTTCACTTAGGATGTAACTGGAGCCATGAGATTGGGATGTTTTACCAAATAATATCAATGATAATAATAAAATGATAAATGGTAGCTGTGTTTGAAGGATAGAATTCCCTCCATCCTTTCTCCGTCCCTCTTTTATCAGATCTCCTCCTTTTCCTCAAACTCAGCCATTAACTTGTAGATGTGAAATGAAAGATGTTTTTTAACTCACTGAATTCACTCATTTTGTCAGTGTTCTTTTAATGTGAAAGACTTTCATCTAAAAGGGACTGTCTGAGCACATTTTTCACTAACTGTAAAATAACAGGGGCAATAATATACTGTAACTTATTCTTTCATTGTTGCCTTTTCCCTCCTCTCTTCCTCTGTGATTCTACTTCCTGTTGTGCTTTATTCATGCAGAATCTATCGAACATGATAGCGGCTTTAGCTTTTAGTATTTCTATGCAACCTAGATGGCCTTTATGATCCACTGCTTTCATGTGTAAAGGTCTGGAAACACTTTGGTTTACATTTTCTGAACACTGGTGCACCAGCTTTGTTTCCATCCTGTTAAAAGGCAAATTTTACAGAAATGTTGGGGAAAATAATCAAGTCAGGTTTGTTTCTGTCAGCTGGTTGTAGCTGATAAACCAGCTCCATGAGCGTCCAAAAATCAAATCAACAAGGCAAACAGAAAATAATTAAGATTTTTTTAAATTCACCAAATGTTTGTTTAATGTTTTCGACTTTGGTTTTGTTTTGTTTTGGTGAATTTTTAAAACTATTGATGATGCTAATCCTACAAAGGTAATTTTTATAGTTAGATATAAAACATTTGTTTTCTACAGACAAATAAATGTCGCTCCAATTAGAAATGAAAACCTTTTGGAAAAGAAGGAACATAAATGCTGATCCAATTGATCCTTTAAAGCTGCACTCCCTGATTTTGTGTCCAAAAATCACTGTTTGCATCCAGCTAACGGATGATGATGTTTAATTTTCTAAATATCCACAACAAGTTTGGAGGAAAGAACATCTGGATTTTGGGGTATGATAAAGTCATAGATTGCTGCTTTAAAGTTTGATAAACCAGAATTTGTAATAACATGGATGGAAATGTAGCTGCAGTTTCTTCCTGCTACTTGTTTTCTGTTCTGAGAAACTCAAGTCTCAGTGAACTGATTTTATCTCAATTTCAGTGTTAATTCTTTGGTCGTCTGTCCACGCTGTATTTTCTCTTTTCAGCTTGTTTGAGCCATAAAAAAAACATAAACCATGAAGGGAATTTATGTGCAAATGAGCTGCTGTTCTCAGCAGCCGACTGACAAACCCCAGTTCTGGGTTTACTCTTGAATATGTATTTTTGTGAAAAGCAAAGATCAGACTGACAGTTATTCATGTTTATGAAGCATGTAGGATACTGTAGACTGAAACTAAATAACCTAGTGTAGTTTAAAATATGGCAGGAAAAGTGCACTGATGTCAGTTGATTACATTTCTTTTGATTTTCTTTTGACAGTCATACCTGCTGCTGACAGGTGATATTAAAAATACAATGTTTAAGTTATTGTTGACTGATTGTGCCTGCTGTATAAGAACTAATGAAAAGGTTAAAAAGCCTTTGGTTGAAGTATTTTTGTTCTGTATTTTGACTGTGTGAAGTTTTTTTTCTATTAATTTGTTGTTGTTTTTTTTAAATCATACTGTTCATTTGTGTACGACAAAGCCCAGCAGGTTTCAGGGATCTTTTTTTTTTTTTAATTTGTGCACACAGTTTAGAGTTCTGCACAGACAGCTGTGTGTTAGTGCCACAGTGGCACTAACTTGAGATGTGAACCAAATCCGAAGCTGTAGTTTTGCTTTATGCCGTCCATTACCTTTAAAGGATAAAAGATAGGTTCACCAGCTGTCATTGCTTATCTGCTCGCAACACATGACAAATGGACACAGACGTCTGAAATAGTCAGAGAAAAATTAATCAAACTTGAATCTGGGCCAAGCCTGAAGTTGAGTCCTGTCAAAGTATTGGAGTTCAGGTATTAGTAATAACATAGATTACAAATTATTAAAATAAGTCCTTTAACAAGCGTTTACCATGTAAAATATGTTTACGTTTTCTGGCTGCAACTTGCTATTTAGAAATTACATGATGCATTTAATAAGACATAGACCCAATTAGATGCTGTGTAGGCTAATTTGTTAGTGGTTTAAATTTGTTAGTTTGAAAGTCGCCTGCCAAACTGAATATACTGTACCAAGCTGTTTGGGACAAATAGTTCTTATTGCTACAGTATATTGCTGCTTGTTCAAGAGCATGAATTCATCGTGTGCACAAATTATCCCCCCAAAAGAGCCCCCTAATACCTGCTGAGCTCAGTGGTTTGCCTCTGTGTATCCAACTTGTATTAATTTTTTTGATTGTTTTACGCAGTATGTCTGTTCATTCATACTATTTTGAAGTGCAGGTTTGTGTTTAGTTCTGTTTTGCCTTCCTATGATTTTGCCTATTTTCATTTCCATCTGTATTTGGAAGCATAAATATGAATATGTTGAAGAATCTGTTATGTATGACCTGTTAACCTCCATGCTAAGTTCTGATGAAATCTTAAGGCCATTTAATGACTGCTATTTATCATGAGTGTTGTCAGGATGAGTACATTTGAAGTGTGTTTACAGGTTGTCACATCAGAGTACGAGTGCACGACTGGAAATGTTCTTTATGTCGCAGGCACATTATGATCATCACAGTATGTTTTTACTTGACATGTTCAGAGAAGATTATATTGTACAGTATTTAAGCAGAGTAACTGCACTGAAATTCTTCTCTCTTTTGCACTTTTTAAGTTATTTTTTTTTATCATTGTTTCTTTTTGTCGCAGCCAAACTCTTATGCAAGTACAGGAAGTTGATTTTTTGATTTAATCTGCCCTTCCTCATGTCTGGTTTCGTTCAAATTTGTCCGCTAGCCACTGATGCCAATAAAGACAAACTTCTTAATAGTGAAAGTGTTTGAATCCTGTGTGGAGAAATGCTCATATTTGGCTGAGGATATTTGAGTTTGACTTTTTTTTAACTTCAGTTACTTTTACATTTCTTTATACAGATTTATTTTAATAAAAAAGTTAGTATGCTAGATGCACACAATAATGTTGGCTTGCCTCATATCAGCGAAGGTATGAGTGAACATACTGAGCATATGAATGAACAGCTGACAGGTGGATTATGCAGCCGCAGTGATCTGAAACATTTCAATCAATGCTTGAACCTTTTTATATCTCCAGCATAAAACTGGATTGAAGGAGCAACATCACAACACAATCCTTGTCAGCAGCTGTGCCCAGCTGTTATGGGATTGTAGATGTAAGTTCAAAAATTAACTTTAAATCTCACTTTAAGCCTCAATGTAGACTGAAAGTCCTAAAAAAAATTTGTTTGTGAAAATCTACAACTCTACAATCAAAAGTTCGAGAACAGCTTCTAATGGACCTTATGGTGAGATTGTTTTGTGAATTGTAATAGACCAGATGTGTCGCCCTAGTGCAGAAGGAGGACAAATTTCTACCTCAACATTAAAACGCAACCAAAACTCAGTGAACACTTCCTGTCTCATGTTGGCGTCCATGTCAACCAGCAACACTGAACACAACAGCTCGAAGATTTCAATCCATTCTATCCTTAGCTTCATTTACAGATCCGTAACAAAAGTCAGTCTGTCAGAATCACGCCATTAATGATGCACAGGCATGTTAAACGTCCCATGAAAGTTGAATTATGATATATGATGTGATTTATATGTTAAAATAAGAGTTTAGACAGATGATTACACAGTGAGGGAGGATGCAGAAAGGTGGGATTGTTGAAAAATTTGGGGTGGCTCATGCAGCACAATCAGCTACTGAAGATGAATTGTTTTCCAGGAACTTTAAGTGTCTCTTTCATGGGATCTTTAAATAAGAAACCTAACAGTGTTTTGCTGATGTTGTGAATTAACATATCTGGACTGGTGTTTTTAAGCCATGTTGGCAGTGCGGCTCTAGGGCTGGCAGTGTCAGTCCAGACTGAAATATCTCTAATAACTCTAACTAAATTATGAACAGACATTCATGGTCCCCAGAGGATGAATCCAAGTGGCGTTCAGTCCTTCCATTAGGCTGACATTTGTATTTTGGATTGAAATGTCTCAACAACTCTTGCATGGATTGTTGTCCCTTTGACTTTTCCTCGAGCACCATTATCAGGTCAAAATTTCAGAGGATCATCAATTTGTCCTGCACTTTGGTTTATGGCATTATAATGACATTCCCATCAGCCTTAGCTGTACTTGTGTTCAGTGTTGTGACTGTGCCACATTATACAGATACAGATATAAATTTCACCTTCAACAAAATGTCCTGCCAGCTCACTGCTGACGTTTTAAGTGTGAACTATGAACCTAAATCAGTTATGGGAGTTAGGGCTTTGTAACAAAATCAGGGAGCGCCGATTTAAAGTTCGATGGCTCCAGGCTCATCCTCAGCACCTGACTGTGGAGGGCTTTAGAAACTGATCAGAAACAAACCAGTGGAAGATCATCCAGAACTCAATGTATAGAAAAGGACCCACGGACTGTCAGAACCTGTCACCAAACTATAATTAGGCTCAGTTGACCTGAACAGACCCAAAAAGGGAGAAAAGACCAACGCTGACAGCAGCATGATGCTCCTCCTGTTAACGAGCAGCCAAACATGACATTCTTCAGTTTACACTCCAACTTCTCAGATGGTCTCATTTCAATAATTGTTCATTGCTTAAAGAGGTCAAATACAAATCTAATAATTGTACTTAGTTGATATAAGGATCTGATCACTTTTTCGTCCACTGATCATATCATACAATCTTCTTTGGTTGATGAGGTTTTCCCAATTGCAATGGGATTTGAGTGTTTTTTTCTGAGGACTTCTCGTCCAGCTGACTTGAAAATTCCAATGAAAGTTTTTCCATTTCCATCCCATTACAATTTCATGTCAACTGGATAAACTCCATCAGCTGAGGAAGATTGTATGATATGATCGAAAGCTCCAGAACAGCTACTAAATGGACTGTGTGGTGAAATTGTCTTGTAAACTAAAGGTTCCACGGTGGAAAACAAACCTCCAAACAAGTTCAACGCTTGCTGACATGACAAACAGTAATGCGTCACTTTGCGGCTGGTTGTCTGATTATGAGCTCAACCTCAAACCGAGCTGAGAAAAAAAACACATTCGTGTGAATGAAAGGTGCATGTAAACCTGCCTGAGTGAATATGCATATTGTCTGAGAGAGCCGGGAGCTCGCAGGCTGAATCATTTGCCTGTGATGTATGTCGAGCAGCGGGCAAATTGAAGCTGAGTGTCGGCCGCGCTTAATTGTCATCGCCAATTAGTGCATTGTGGGACGCCCACAATGGATCAACTGTAGCGAGTAGAACGAAGTCCTTTGTGCTTCTCCAATGGCCTGCGGGCCAGTCAAGACTCATTTAGGACCTGAACAACGACGGAGCAGAAATGCCAACGAAAATGAAAACAAAAGACAGTTTAAGGAGAAAAAGAGGACGGAGGAAAGAAAAAGACAGGAGGAGGGGGGGAGGTGGACAACGGTCACAGAGGAGTGAAGGACCGGGCCTCTGCTCTCCCAACATGAGAGGAGGGTGTGTGGCTTTGACTGACACACACACACACACACACACACACACACACACACACACACACGGCGTCCCCCCCCCTGACATTTAGCGAGCTGCTACACAAAAGCTGGCAGGGCCCCAGTGTTCCCAGTGACCTGGTTGTTCAGGGGCTCGTTTGGCCACGTCCAAGCTTTCAGCAGGTTTGAGCCGAGCAGATTGTCTGTGCACTTTTGTCAGTGTTAAAGGGTAGATCTACTTTTTTTTCCCCTCTCTCCTCAAATCCTTATTAAAATGTGTTTTTCTACGATGGCAATTAAGCTTAAAACAACTTCCTCACCAGGCTTTAACACAGTCCAAACAGGGAGTCAGTGAAGCTGATGCAAAAACCAGAATGAATTTGTTTTTTTCCCAAGTTCACATGCAGAATTTTCAAATCCTGAGGTCATGAAACCAAATTCCCCCAACGGAACCACAAGTACCTTAAAAACAGTTTGACTAGCTGCCAACCAAACTCTGTACAATTTTCTGACTATTTAAGAAAATCATAAAATTCCATGTTTTATTTGCTCAGATGTATCTAAATGGCACTTATGTAATTTTATTTTAATTTATTTTGATTGACTATAAACAGTCAAAAAGTTATCAGAATCAGCCTTAAAACATATATGTGCGTAACCATGTAATGTCAGCTCCTCTTCATGTCATGTCAAACCCATGAGGAAATCCTTGACCCAGGACGTGATCTCTATGTCCTCAGTGGCAGCTACTGGATGAGCTGTCATATTTATTTGTTCAACTGATAAGAACATTAGTGAATTATTCTATTAAACTAACAACAGAAAACTAATCAATATCTATTTTGACAATATTATAAAAACTTAACCATTTGCATCATTGACCAAGCAAAAATCTTAAACATTCACTAGTTTCAGCCTCACTAATGTGAGGATTTTCTTTTCTTTCTCTTTTATAACATTGTAGACTAAATACTTTAGGGGTTTTGCACTATGGTCCAAAAATGTGATTGCCCAAAACAAGACAACAAGACGTCATCTTTTTAATTATTTCAATCATTTTCGAGAGCAATTAATTAGAAAAATAAAATATTTAGAGATTGATAGAAAATATAATCCATATTTGCAGCCATAGTCACAAGATATCTAAGTAGAGACAGGCCTGAGTTTATTGTGGACTCATGTTTTGAAAATGTTCATCCTGATTCTTGAAGCCCCAAATCAATGACAAATATCTTATAACTAAATCAAACGGTTAATGATATTCATCTAATGCTAATGAAGTTATCAGTAATAAAAAACAGTGTCATTATTAGTATACTGAGGAACATACTGACTGACTGATTGGGTGTTGAACTAATGGACAGAACGGTGCCAGATTATTTTCATGGAAGAACTGAGTGCATTTAAATGGAACTTATCACTGACGTCAACAGACTGCAGCTGCACCTTTGTTTGAAAAAAATGAAACTCAAAACAATAAACTCAAATCCAAATAGAACTGATAATAGTAAATGATGAATGAGAGATTAAATCAGTTACAGACAGACAGAGATATATATTTGTGTGTGTGTGTGTGTGTGTGCAGCACAGAGGCTTTGTGCAGACACCTGTACGCGCCCACAGGGAGCAGAAATAAAACCACAGAGGAACAGATGTTGTTTCAAAAAGCTCTGACATTTAGTCTAACATCCCTGGACTGAAGCAAACAGTGGTTTAGTTTTTTCTTGTGGTGGAAACATGGCTTTAAAGACTAGCTGGACTTACAGTTCGTTTGTTGTGCTGACTTTGCAAGATATGCCAGTTTCTGCTCTGCTCAAGTAGCCAAAAAGATCAGTTACTGCAGATAAATTAGCTGGTGTAGAGCTGATTTGAGATTTTTCTCACGAATTCAACTTTTGATTTTGATGAGGAAGGCTGTTGTACTTTAAAAGTTAAATAGTCTCACTTTCACCAGTTGATCTGAGACAGGATATGAACTACTGTCTCTGGTGTGAAAGTCAGATACAACTAAGACTCAGACTTGATGCACTTTTCACCCTGGTAGTAACAACTGGGGTTCCTCTTCCTATAGCTGATACAAGGTTTGCAAAGGGTATCTGTTTTTTTTTATTACAAAATATTACTATATGTATGGTGGAGTTTTGTAAAACATATAAACCAGCACATTAACTACAGTCAGTCAGTTATTGAAAACTTTTGATTGATGAGCTGTGTGCTGTCCTTGATTAAAGTGCCAATAAAGCCTGTTCAAACAGTTTTATGTCTTTTCAATACATCTAAATCAACAGCATAAGCTCAGTAGTATCACAAAACGAACTGAGCAGGAGACCACGACAACACCTCTACATGCAGAAACCTACAGACCTCAGATTTAAACATGAAAGCACGAGAAATCTCAGGTGTGTCACTTTACTGTATTTCCCCAAGCATGTTGCTCTGTTTTATACTCATTAATGTGTTTTTCCTCCCTTCCAGGCAGCTGGTTTCAGTATCACATCAACATTAACTTGCAGAGCTTCAATAAAGCAAATACAGATTGATGCAAAAAAAAATCTGAACAACACAACAGCAACGTAACAACAAAAGCAGAGGTGACGTTAGTTTCGCGGTGACGGATCACCTCACTCAAACAGACTCCGAGTCTCTGCATGTTGATTTTCACGCAGCGTTGACGTGAACATGGCTGCCTGGGAGGGTGAAAAAACACAATCAGCACGGCTTGAAAAATGTTCTGTAGTAAAGTTTACGTCATTTGTAAGTAAATAGCCTGAAGGCGTGTTCTGAGGCTGAGCACAAAGGGAGGTTCAGAGGCAGCAAGATTAAGATCGAGTCAAGAGAAAATCACAGGTGGACGCTAACAGACTGGGATTAACCTGCCTGTCTTCCCTCTCTGTCTGTGCTGTCAACTGTCAAGTAGAGACATTAGAAAACAGATGTGGATTTGCTCAAGGAGGTGCAAGCATGACATAAATTGACGGAGGACTCTATATTATAAAACAGGGTTTCTCAATCTATTCTGGCCACTTTTTAGCTCCCAAATTTTTCCAAATGGCTCCAGCGAGTTTTGCACGAGTTTGATCACATGGTTCTGGAGCTCTATTTTCAAGAGGAGGAAATAAGCTTCAAATGAATTCATAGTAAAAATCTATCTCAGAAATCTACCTGGACCCCATCTGGGTTCACAGAGTTCTGATGGCAAGGCTAACAAGCTCCTTTAAACATTTGATGTGTTGATGGGAGTTTCAAAAACACTTTCAACACACTCATAAGCAGTTAATTTTGACTAATTAACAAAGTAAGTGTTTATTAAAGTAGTAGTGACAGTGTGTGTGAGGTGTACTGGTCTCTTTTCAAATGGCTGTTTGAGGGTTGAGCTTAAAATGAGTAGGTTTAAGTAAAGGTATCGGTATAGAAGTATAAATTTGTGTGTGTGCGTGTGTGTGTGTTTATCCCGTAGTTACCTGATCAGCAAGGGATGCAGGTCAAGTCCCCTTGTGTTCTCACTTAAGTCTTAGTCAAACAGGACTGGCACCTGGGAAAATCACCACAAGTAATCACATATGAGTGTGTGTGTGTGTGTGTGTGTGTACACATGAAAGATTGATGCCATCCAGGCCTTACACGTGAACTCCTTGCTCGCTTTCATTTATCAAAGTAACCTGAGCGAAGGCAAATCAGACTGAGAGAGATTTGTCTTGGCTGATATGTTGAGCACACACACAAACACACCCTTTGAGACCTTTGTCCCGCAGAGAGCGTTGTGACCTTTGTCCGACGTGGGATATGATTGTGTGTGCGTGTAGATAGACAACAGAGCCATGGCATCAGTTATTGACCACCACAGATTTTTAAAAAATTATTCTGATTCATCAATTGGCCCTATGATGCAATGTTGACTTGGCAGCGAGAGGAAGAAGATGGCTGAAGATGGATTAAATGCATCGGTCCATTGTGTCCTGTTGTCATGTAAGCAGGGCTAACAGGAAATGCCAAACACACTATTGGCTGATGTTAATGACAAAGATTCAAGTAAATAGTACATTCACATACCTGATCATGCATCATGAGAGAGAAAGGACCAATTTCAAGATGAAACTCTAAACCGGTCTTCATGGGAGCTATAAAAAAAAAAAATCATGTGAAATGGAAATACTTAGAGATAAATTAAGAATTGCAGCATTGTGAGAGTGAACTAAACAAGTAATGAGCAAAGAATGTTCAGGGAATGAAAAAGAAACCAAAACTGTGAAAAATAGCCTGCAAGTATGAGAAAAACAGGATGAATTACTGTTGGTGTAAACAATATTGTGAACAATTTAAAATACCACAGAATATATCTGTGCTATCAAAACAAACAATGTTGTGCGTGTGTGTGGTCTCTTGGGCCGGGTGTCAGTGGGTGGAGAGACCTTATCCATCATCTGATACCTTCAAGCTCTCCTGGTAAACTCCTACCTCCTAATGCAGGAAGTCATAAATACAACTCACTGATGCGTTCAGGCGCTGTTGGTGGGACTCGATCACAACATGGCCTGTGTCAAAAGCAGGTTTACATGGAGGCTGCTTTTTGTGCTGTATATACTATAACTACATTTTGTAAATTAAAAACTAATATTAAAACAAATGGTAGTCAATATGTAGAAATTGCCAAAAGTTGACCAATTGTTCAAGTAATGATTCAAGAAAAAATTTAAATCTAAACTAAAATAATGTAGAAACAGAAAACGGAAGTACTCAAGCAAAAGTGTACCTTTACAGTACTGAAGTAAATGCACTTAGTTACTTTCCTGCAGAAGGACAGTAGAAGTAAATAAATCACAGCAGTGGAGCATTAAGGACCAATGTATTTTCTATTACTACAGAGATATTACAATTTAACTGTTATTTTTGTGTATTTTTATTTAAGTTATTCTTAAATTACTTTCATTTTCCTAGTTTTGCCATTTTATTTTTAATATTCCTAGTGTCTTTAATAGTTTTAATGTATCTCTTTGCCTTATATAAAACACTTTATATACATAAACCTGATCTGCTCACTGAGATGAGGAAGGTATAAAAATTCATGAGGGTCTAATAATAATTCACAATGAAACACTGAATTAAAAGTATGTGGTTAAATGTTTATAATGTTTCATCTTTCATCTCAGATTTGTTGATTTGTTTCTGTTTGGAGGATGTTCTTGATGCATAATCTAATTATGCATAAACTGGTGTTTATAGCACTGACACGGTTTGTTTTCAGGGAAAATAATCCCGATTTTCCTTCTCTCTCCCTTCCTCTGTGCGCTCGTGAGTGACATGTCCGACGGGCCGTGAACGCAGCAGCCCCTGTGCGATGAGGAGCTGCTGCAGCTTCAGACGGACTTTATTCCGTCCTGCGGCTCCGTGAAGGCAGCAGCAGCGGCAACCTGCTGCACGAGGGAGACAAGTTTTCACCCAGAGGAACCACCGGGATTATTATGATGTTTGTACCCGCAGAGGCAGCAAACAGGACACTTGGGAAAGTTTGGAAAGAAGAATCGAACATGTGTCTGGAAGCTGTTTAATAAGGGAATAAACCCGAGAGGAGACAAGTGGATTTTACAGATCAGAGAGCAGAGAGCGGACACTTTTACACATTTGAGACAACAGTTGTAATTTTTCTCTCCTCACATTTTCCTGGACATCTTTCCCCCCTCTTCTTTCCTCCACTGTGAGTTTCATGATGCGACTTTTTCAGGCGTTTGCGGACCGCTGGGAACAAACAGTGCTGCTCAAAACGTTCCAGGCTCGTTAAATTTATTGGAACGTGACCACCGGAGATGAACTTTCTCCGTAATGATCGCTGGAGCTCTGGTGAATGATTGACAGCGGAGCAGAGCCAGTTTGTTTGAGGACAAACTGGATTTACTGTCAGGAGTTCAGCTTGTTTTGTTTTAATCATTAAGAGGCTGAAATGTGATTTTTTTCCCCTTTCTCTTGGAGCAGAATGAAACTCTGGTCCTGATCTATCCAGCAGAAGAAGAAAGTTTTCATCCAGGTTTTGGAGATGAACTCATAAATTTAAAGAAGCTGCTTTACTGTCCTCTATTACTTATCTTGCTTTAATGACTCTAAATTAATCATCTGAAGCAGTTTGATATTTATTTTCCATATGGCATCTATGAGGCGAGTGCTGTGCAGCTCGGGGTTCCTGTGGCCCCTCTTGCTGCTGGTCTGCTGTCCTGGTCTCACATTAGGAGCCTCCAAGGACCTCGTGTGTGAGCCCATAACTGTGCCCATGTGCAGGGGCATCGGCTACAACCTGACCTACATGCCCAATCAGTTCAACCACGACAACCAGGAGGAGGTGGGGTTAGAGGTGCACCAGTTCTGGCCCCTGGTCCGGATCCGCTGCTCTCCGGACCTTCTCTTCTTTCTGTGCAGCATGTATACCCCGATCTGCCTGCCGGACTACCGCAAGCCCCTGCCACCCTGCCGCTCTGTGTGTGAACGGGCCAAGCGAGGCTGCTCTCCTTTGATGAGCCAGTATGGCTTCGATTGGCCTGAGAGGATGAGCTGCGAACAGCTTCCCCAGCTGGGTGACGAGACCCTGTGCATGGACCAGAACAGCAGCGAGACCACCACCCTGGCTCCACCCTTCCCCAAGCCCACCCCTAAAGGTCGGACCAGACCCCCCAGCCCCCCGCAGTGCGACAGGGAGTGTCGGTGTCGAGAATCCCTGGTCCCCATCAAGAGGGACTCCCACACTCTGTACAGCCAGGTCCACACCGGCCCCGTACCCAACTGCGCCCAGCCCTGCCACCAGCCCTACTTCTCAGCCGACGAACGTGCCTTCACCAGCTTCTGGATAGGACTGTGGTCGGTGCTGTGCTTCATCTCCACCTTGACCACTGTCGCCACCTTCCTCATCGACATGGAACGCTTCAAGTACCCAGAGAGGCCCATCATCTTCCTGGCTGCTTGCTACCTCTTCGTCTCCTTGGGGTATATCATCCGCCTGGTGGCAGGCCACGAACGAGTGGCGTGTGGCTCCAGCAACAGTGTCAGTGGAGATCAGTTGTACATTCTCTACGACACCACTGGCCCCGCTCTCTGTACCCTCGTCTTCCTGTTGGTGTACTTCTTTGGTATGGCCAGCTCCATTTGGTGGGTGGTGCTGTCCTTCACCTGGTTTCTGGCTGCAGGGATGAAGTGGGGCAGCGAGGCCATCGCAGGATACTCTCAGTATTTCCATCTTGCTGCCTGGCTCATCCCCAGTGTCAAGACCATTGTTGTCCTGGCTCTAAGCTCTGTGGACGGTGACCCTGTGGCTGGAATCTGCTACGTGGGGAACCAGAGTCTGGAGAATCTGAGGGGATTCGTACTGGCACCCCTCGTGGTTTACCTCTTCACTGGCTCACTTTTCTTACTTGCCGGCTTTGTTTCTCTCTTCCGCATCAGGAGCATCATCAAACAAGGTGGCACCAAAACGGACAAACTGGAGCGGCTTATGATCCGCATCGGGCTCTTCACGGTGCTGTACACCGTCCCCGCCACCATCGTGGTGGCCTGCCTGGTCTATGAACAGTACTACAGGCCCGGCTGGGAGCAAGCCTTGGCCTGCTCCTGCCTGTCTGAGCGTCAGCGCTCTGGCGTGGGCCCAGACTATGCCATCTTCATGCTCAAGTACTTCATGTGCTTAGTGGTGGGCATCACCTCAGGAGTCTGGATATGGTCAGGAAAAACCCTGGAGTCCTGGAGGAGATTTGTGGCTCGATGCTGCCCCTGCTGGCTGCAGAAAACCACTGCTCCACCCTCCATGTACAGTGAGGCCAGTACTGCTTTAACTGGACATACTGGGACTGGGCTGACATCAGGGATCTACCATAAAGCTGCTCCATCCCATATATGAACTCTGTGGTACCATGACACATTTTATAAGGACTGATGCTCATAAAGTCTGTACAGTTCAGCTCTCTGGATATGAGACAAAAGCTGAAGTATCCAAACAGCCAGAATGTGAGTGCAGACAAACCTCTGCAGGACTGTGCTTGTGTATCATTGTGCTCTGAATTCCACCTCTCAAAAACTAGACGATTGTGACAATCCAATGAAACACAAAGCACCAAGAGTATGAAAAGGGAAAAACAAACAAACTGGGTAATAGGAACTTAAACTAAAGAAAATCCAACATAGAATATTTAATACAGAGTCTGACTTTTGTGAACTCCAACTGAAACTGCTTTTCTAAACAGCTGACCAACCTTAACACTTACTGAGAAAACATCTTCAGAGCCCCCAGAGTTACCATGATGGAACCACACATGCTTCTTCCTATCTGCTTATGCTGAGCACTGAGAAGAAAACCATATTTATTTATGTACATATTGTATAATATTTCTGTAAAAAGAGAAAATTAGGTGTATAGTGTGATATGTTTAGCATGTAACCAACCAATGCCACTGCCACAAGCTAAGTGTACGACACAACAAAAAAAATCTTGTCTGATTTGAAGTGTATAAACTTGTACATACAGTAAATGTGCTGTTTAATGTCAGTGTTTGAGTGTGAATTGTGGTGTGTTTTGTATGATAACAACGTGAAAGGCTCAGAGAACCTGGGAATCAAACAAAAAGAAATTCATTCTTTATGATGGATGCTGTTATGACCTCTAAGCACTGTTGTTAGGTTGCATCACATCTAAAACACAAAGTCACTAAAGTCTGTCTCTGAAAAGTGAACTAGTTTTGTCCATGTTGTGTGAACTAACAGACAGTGATCGGTTTATAGCTGCAGGATGAAACTGAGCATGGCCTTTACCCCCATCTGCTGGTTGACAGTGGAGCTGCCACATCAGGGACTCCCAAACATGGAGCAGATTAACATTAGACCACAGACCTTCAGTTGAATCAGACTTTGGACCAAAACTAAAATAGTGATTACAAAAAATAGTGGTGACAGTGAAATCTACTATCGGAATAGTTATTCTTGTGTATTCTCAATTTTTTATGATCTGTTTTTTATATGTTTTGATCATTCTGCTGTGGACCTCCTGATAGCAACTCAAGGACCTCAAAAAGGTCCCTGGACCTCACATTTAGAGCCTCTGCTTTTCTAGTGATTTCATGCTATAAACTCTGAATGGACAGGTGCTCGGGTCATTGACTGATTTTTTAGATATTTAGTCAAATGGGCGATTAAACAATCAACAGAAATTTACCCAGCAACAGTTTTGATAATCAACTATCAAAATTATTTCAAGCAAAAATGTCAAAAATCCGCTTCTCAAATGAAACAATTTGGTGCCTCTCGATTTTAAAAACACTGCAAAGTAAATATTTTTGAGTGTTGGACTGTTGGTTGAAGAAAAGTTTAATTTGAAGATGTTAGTGGCGACAGGCATTTCCACTATTTTGTGATATTTTATTGATCAAAACAAATTCAAAAAAATCAAAAATCAAGAAAATAAAATCAGCAGATTATTTGATAATGATATTGCAGCCTCGAACATACCATTTATTTTTGGGACAATTTGATCTAAATTTTAGAGACTGGTCTCCAACAAATGAGTGTTTGTTGCTTTTGTATAATTTTTGAAACATTATAAATATTTAGGGTTTCAAAGTGTTGGCTGAACAAAATCTGCACTTTTTCATCAATTGGCTGTATTCACATTATTTACATATGTAAATCTGTTCAGAGTTGTATGTAACAGCACTATAGTTCTGCAGAACATAATCATATCAGTTGTCTGTGGTCTAATGTGGATAATTTGTTTTAGGGGCCTTGACAACATAAAGTAAAGGAAGCTCCTGTCTCTTAACCTTAAACTGAAAGAAAAACTACAAAAAGGATGTCACATTATAAGACAGAATGAGTACTGAATGTGTGAGATTTGGTGAAAATGAAGCACATTTAAAGCCTGTTTTCTGCGATCTCCCTCCCTGCTGTGATGCTCTGTGATATGTGTCATTGTTGTTGGCCAGTTGTGTTTTTTAGACTACTGTGTGTCCACATGCTAGGTGATAACTCTAATTTATTAGTCTGAACTGTGTGAGTGAATGTGATTGCATGAGTGATGATGAATGCCAGGAAGCGTTGGTAAAAACTGACATTTATGTTTATTTGTTTTTATGCGTAAATCTGCTTTCATATTGATAGAGTTCCTCAAAGGATATAAAAATATTGTAGATTTTGATTCATATTGCTGAATTAAAATGGAGTTGATCTGGAGTTTTTTGCACGCGTTTCTGTCTTTCTGGCAAACATGTCTTCAGTCTTTACCAAAGTTTCCAGACTGAACCAGCACAACAGTCGAGCTCAATGATTCGAGTGTGCAACAATAAAGATGTGTGGACCAGCCTGTCACAGTATATTTGAACTACATTAGAATTTGTGGTCAAATTCAACTAGAAGAAAATATTTGTTTAATAAGTTGATATAAAAGTTCATTTGCAGTCATAAGCTCCTCATAGCACTGAATGCAGTTTGACTCAAAACCGTGTTTAACTCACTTATTTAACTTATCTTCCTTCATGAGCTGTATAATATCAAAGTTACACTCAGACAATCTCTGCCAAAAAATATCTGTTTTTACAGAGTTTTAAACATTAAAGCTGCATCCTAAAAAACTACAATTAGAGCATTAGAATATAGCAAAAATGTCCATAGTGTCATTAAATTGAGAACTAAGTGAGTTCTAAACCATTGGCTCTGGATGCAAACATATAGCTACACCTGAAAAAGACACGACACTCCATTAGTTTTCACAAAAAAGTTCTTTCATATCACAAACATCCAGGTGTGTAGGATCAAAAATGAGATTTTCACGTTCTGATCGGTGAAGTTTGTACCACAAAAGTAGCATTTTGAAATTAAAAAAATGTAGCATAATGATAGCTACAAGGGCTCTTTACAACTCATCCAAGAAATTGTTTAGCTGAGGCAGTAAGCGACCCTGATCCTCGTCTTATAACCATTTAGTTAGGAGATGATGGCCTATATAATTGCCAGACTAAATAAAATGGCTTTACCATTGTGTGAAATAGTACCTCTGCTTTTCCAGTTCAAGTTTATACTTCATAATAGCATATTTACTTTTCAGTGGAGGTGGTTTTTGAGTCAGGCAAGGTGTCCCACCTCCACTACAACAGACCACAGGAAACTCTGTAACTGACACTGGTTGTACTGGTAAAATCAGCTTTCTGATACGACAGCACAGCTTTTCCAACACTCACAACACACATCAATCACCCGAATGTCACAGATCATACATACAAGACACTTTGCAATTACCACAACATATCTTAGTTACATGATTAGTGTTTATTTAAAATACTCCATCTGCAAATGTTGTTTCAATTAAAAACAAGACAAATTTCACAGCTAGTAGCCTACATAGTAAGCAAAAATGAGGGGAGTGTCCAACAGTCTCTTTTTTTCCCCCTCAATATCTATGTAGTTTGTTCAAAGCTCTGGTGGGGGTCTGGGACAAGCACAGGCTTGGTAACCTGCCGACAGGCTCTCTGAGGCGGGGTCGGATTGCAGAATTTGAATACTGAGTCTGGACAGTGTAGACCAAACCTACATTTAGTCATGATGTCAACCTAACTGTTAAATGGAGCCACTCAGTAGCAGCACTGAGCCAGAATCTGTAAATCTGCTCTTTTTTGACCAACAGAAGTATATCTGAAAAATGTGAGTGTGATCATAGATTAGCACTCCTGATTCCCAGACACACTACTTCAGCCAACTCCTGTGGAATAGTACAATTATTGTCATCTGAAACATGCTGTACGCTCCATCTCATTTCAAATGCGTAGATAATTTACTGAAACAGAATCCAACACCACTGGAAGGAACAGTAAACAAGTGTTTTTTACACTCTCAAGAAGACCTTTTGGTATTAACTCTAATATACAAGGAACAGCTTTTGTATTTGATGTGATGCGTCTATTAAAGGATAGGTCTGCTGATACTCTATATTTCCTTATTGTCAACAAGTGCATGAAAAGACCGAAACCAAGAATGAGTTTAACAAGTATTGTCTGTGTATCTAAAGCCTGATATATCTTATTCCTCTGTGCTTCGAGCTCCATTGTTGTCCAAAAACTATTAAATCACATATCAGTGAGCTGCAGTGGTGCACTGGCTGACATGTACACTGTGTACTGTACACTGTTTGTTTTGAGTCACTCCCACACACACCCTCCTGCTGCTGTAAATACTTACTAGAGCACTGAATGTGGATCAATCCACTGCTAAAAATAGTCCCAAACAAAGGCACTATTTCCTCCTGTTTGAGAAATGTTTGACATGGCAGCTGTTTTAGGAAATTACTGAGTCTTTTTAAGAATTAAATCAGATATGTGGTATAATATGTGAGCCATGTGAAATATTTATGCAACCAATGGCCTGGGGGCTGAGAGTAACAGACAGTGTAGGGGAGTCAGAAAGTACAGACTAACATGTTCTTGGTTTTAGTATGTTCATTGGATTTAGTGACAATAAGTCAAATAGATATATAATATCATCACCTGATCCTTTAAGGCTGCATGGAATAATTAAAATATTTTTGCATAAAAAAAGACATTTTTTATGACAATCCAAAGACTACCCCCTTAGATATAACTGAAGTGGAACAATTCCAACTGAACACTTCCTCCTGGAAATAAGGGACAAGTAAGAAATAAATAAGGGATTTGTAAAAACAATAGTTGTGTGGTGAAATTTTAGGTAAACACTTCCATTCAAGTTTAATTTGACAATCATACAGCCGTAATGTAAATTACAGTTTGGGCAGGTCATACAGTAGCGTTTCAAGGCTGAACCCTGCCTGGTGCGGCTGCTATGACCCTGTGAGGTGGCTATGTTTGTCCAGGGGCTGGCTGTGGGTTTAGCTGGGCTTTGGAAATCAGATGGCAGCAGTCTGACCTATGACAGCACAGCGTTGGAGTGTCGTATACCTATCAGGTTGTCTGCGCTGAAGGATCGTCTCATCGCCGCTCGACTCAGGTCCTTGTACTTGTCCTCACATAGTCTTGAAATGGCCTGAATAGACAAAAGCAAAAAGACAGTTGCTGAAACATTCTGATTGAAAAGTAAATAGATCATTGTGTTGGAGGTGTTCAAGAAGTCTGCAGAATGAAAAATGATAAATCAGCCCTTGTTGCACTTTACTGTACATGACAATAGCAGAGAGAGCCAAATTGGAAAATTCCCGAGATGCGTTTTTTTTCTCTGCTCCTCTTCAGATTAGTACATAATTCACCGTGTTTGTAGTTATCGCTAATGCCTTTAAACATGACCTAGTTCGGGTCACCCTGGTCAAACAGCACAAACCCACTTCTAAACATTCAACCCATGGAAACTGTTTTTTTTTTAAATTTTCACTTGGGAATTTGAAGTAGCCACCAGCCTCACCAAGTTTCTGATCTGAGGTCAGAGACAGGACAACAAGAGTGCAGTCTGCTTGCTGTAGGGCACAGAGGAAATATTGCAGGTGCATCGTAATGAGACAAACTGAAACGACTGGTCGAGGTCTGAGGAGGGCAGCTCACCTCTAGTTTCTGGGCACGCTGGTTGTTGAGAGGCTCCAGAGGGAAGTTGAGGTTGTTGTCATCAGCCAGCTGCCGCAGATCAAAGTAGTACTTGGCATAGACACTGGCTGGCACGTTGATATTAAACTGGAGAAGTTCCAGGAAGTGGCGCTCCATCTCGTTCCTGGAGGGTGGAAAGATACCTAAGGGTTATTCCAGACAGGCAAAACTTCCAAGTAGTCTTAATTCTACTTGAAAACTTTAGCTGATAGCTCTCCTTTATAGTAAACCACAATGTGGCCGTGCAAGAGACGGAAGATTCCGTCACCATCTCAGATGGTGTGCTGCCAAAAGCAAGCTCCAAAATTCAAATCTTTGCAAACCATTTCTAACCTCAAAGCTCAACTGAAACACATATTAACCTCTATATCTGAGCTTTTGGTAAATGGTGCACTAAACGTTGTGAAACATTTAAAAAGAGTTTTATTCTTACAAAAAAAATCCTACCTTATGGCAGTTCTTTAAACAATCAATCTGCTGATGTTTATTGTAAAAAAAACTGTTGACAGCTATTCAACAGAAGCTATTTTTCAAAGAAGAATACATCTTCATCTTTTCACACTGTAAAGATCAGCAGCAGGAACAGAAGGCAACTCTTACAACAAACTTGTGTATCGGTTGTTTGTGCATTTACTTTGACATGGGGCTTTCAACAAGGGAAGTGCTTATGGAAATGGAATCAAATCTCTCACACAGAAATCTCACACACTTGCAGGTAATCAGACATGTATCAATATCACAGTTCATCCTTTCCAGGCTACAGCCTCCATCATCCTTCCTCCTCCTCATCATCACAGTCATGAGAGAAGCTAAGGGAGGTGGTCGCCAAGGAGACAGCATCCAGGATGCTTTGTTGGTCAGCAGAGGTGGTGAGCGTGAGTGTGTGTGTGTGTGTGTGTGTGTGTGTGATGTCTGGTCTCCCAGGGCAACTAATGGAGTGGGCGAGAGCCAGGGCCATTATGTAGAAGCAGTGAGAGCACTTGAGACCCTCCCCTGCATTTCCCTCTGTCTGTCTCTCTGTTTCTCTCCCTAGCCTTCTTCCCATCCCTCCATCTAGACCCGACCAGGCTCACAAAGACACTTCAATGGCTGCAATGAAAACAGGGCAGAGACAGTCTAGGGTCAGACATATACGAGAGGAGGGAGAGACAGTGAGGGATGGGGGCTTGCGGACAGAGAACGTGAATGCAGGCAGTGAACGCACCTTTCCAAATCACAAAAAGCAAGGAGGCACTTTCAACCTCTTTTACGCAAACACACGCACACGCACGTACCCGCACACACACACGTAAAGCAATTGTAGAAAATAAAGCCTGGGTGCTCCAAGTGCAGCCCCTGTCCTCTTCACCGGCTTATAGCCCAGGTGACAGCAGAGATGCTACAGCTTCCATCTATGCCAGCTCTTCTCTTCATCTGTCTCCTTTAAGTGCATCTTTGTTGTCATATTTCTTTTATTATAGGGGGCAAGCATGTAGTGCCAGAACCCCGTTGGATTTGTTAAGATGTAGATGCCATACCCATGGCACCCAAACGTAGCATTGAATTTGGAATGTCAGTCACAACAACAATCTAAGATCCATTTTCATTTTGCTGCATTAGTTAAATGACATGACCACAGTTAAACAAAGTTGACAAATATATGCTATTACTCAACAGAGCAGCCTGGAGCAGCCAGGTGTCCTTCCTGACAACATCCTTCAGTAATTGTGGGATCCTAAAGCCTTCCCAAGCTAGGTACGATGTGCAATCACTCCAGTGTGTTCTGGATCTTCACTGGAGTTCCACTGAGGGACGAATAAAGGTTTATCTTATCTTATCTTTACTCCCACCTGGACGATAATGATAATGTGTCCATGTGGAGTGCTCAGGAGACTTCCTGAGCAGACACAGAACCACCTCAACTGGTACCCTTTAAACATGAAGGAGCAGTGGTTCTTTTAGGATTTCTTCAGGTGAGCAAGACACCCTGCACAAGAATCTGTATCTGTGATCTCATACACTCATCAGACCTCACAACACTTGAACTGCTTCAGTTGGAGCAGAAACTTGATCCTAACCCAAAGGGCTAAGGGCGCTTATTCTGACTCCTAGGACAAGATTTGTCTTGGGGGACCGTGGTAAGGTAGGGAAGGTAAGGGAAGGTAGAACGTGGGCATATTGTAAAAGAAGTTAATCCTCTTTGTGTTTTTGGTAAGATTTGCCAAACTTAGAGATACAACAATCAGTCCAAAGGGTCACCCTAGAATTCAAACCCAAATCTAAAATAAAATTTAAAAAAAAGAAAAACAATGAAGCTTTGTAGAATTTTAGCAACTATTTTTAGATTGTGGCATCTAAAGTTAAATTTTCTATGAAGCCTCCCTCTACAGAAACTGATTATGATTGAAGGATTGAAACCAGTGATTGTTTTTCCACCTTGATCTTCCTCAGTTTCAGCATGTTTTTGTATAGAAATAAACTCACATGTCCTCCACAGTGATGTCTTTAAGGATCTGGCAGTAGTCGACATTCCACACAGCCTGGTCATCCCAAACTTTGGAAGCCAACAAGATGGCTCCCAGCACGATGCGCTTCCAGTTGGCGGGGCAAATATCCAGCTCAGCGTAGGTCAGTAAACGTTCCAAATACACCTTCAGGGAGAACAATGTTTAAAAGGTCCAAATTTCAATGTATTATGATTCCCCTGTTGCCCAAAAACAGCAAAATTTTGGTGATATCAATTGTGCCCGAGCAAAAATCCCAGTTCTTAATGCATCCAAGAATGCATCAACTCTTGGCCTTGAAAACTTTTTAATCATCTGTGTTGTGATCATGACAAGTGTCCTTTGGGTTATTTGGGAAAAATCAGTTTGCAGGAGTTTACTGCCCTCTGGTGACCAGTTTATAGCAATACCACAGTATTTATCTAGTAATGTCTTGATAGATTTGACAACAACTTTAAAAATCTCTAAAAGATTACAGATAGAAGAACCTTTACAAATGGCCTTGGACTGATGAATGGTTCTATAATAATACTGGATAATACTGTATAGACTAGTGTCTGATTTGATTTAAAGACTGTCCAGTTTATAGCAAAACTGTTTCAAAAACTAAAAGTTTTATTCTTGGCAGGACCACAAGTCCTAAAAAGAATTTTGCTAAACCTCTTTTAAACTCTCCAAATTCCCAGGATTCCAACAATAATATTATTATTCTAACAACATACTAGTGTAAGCATAAATAGGTGTGTACACAGCAGCATCATAAACAGACAGACTTACCAGAGTGACAATGGCGCATTCTGCAGTGAGCTGTGCAGCGCTGAAGAGCGTTCTGACGAAGCGGTAGATCAGTTTGTGTTCTGGGTCTACACGGGAGTAGTCATCTGGCACTGGTTCTCTCTGTGTGGGATGGACACACACACACACACACACACACACACACACACACACACACACACACACACAGCAAGTATGATGTAAGGTAATAAATTTACCTAGACTGATGTGCTTCTTGAAGGAAATGGACCACAAACAACAGGTCAAAGGCAGGTCAGACAGAAAGAGGCTGTTTGGTTCTGGTGTTGAAATCCATTATCGACATCTTAAAAGTGGAAATTTAGTTTTCCGCCACTCTGGCTTCAAGAACGCCAAGATCAAATTCTAAAAAGGACAGTATCCAGTGACACATGCATTAAAGCATTAAGGGGAAATTCTGGTATATTTCATCATGACGTATTTGCCTTAAATGTGGCTATTATGGCTCTATGGATTTAGTTAACTTTGCATTTGTCACCTCTGTTGTGGAGTTTCGGGGGCACAAGGACTCTTTGTCAGGGGCACCTGCACAAGCCTCTGACAGCTTTCAGAATAAACATGGTTTGTACATAATCATTTCAAATGCTTGTCTTTGAGCCAGACAGAAAGCAAACACAGAGCGTATCCCCCTTGAACAGCCATGTTGGCTTCACTCAAAAGAAATGAACTCTGCAAAGGCAGAAACACAACAGGACTGTCCTTGAAATAAGGAAACTAGTCTCCCTGCAGTCACTTTGCCCTCAGCCAACTGGTACTTTCAACAACAACGGTTAAGGTCACACTTGGAAAATCTATGTGTGTGTAACTGTGACAAGAAATAAATCTGCCTGCTGGACCTAATGCTCAGCTCTCCACACAGTCAGAAAAAAGGTATTACAAGACATAAAATGCTATTTTCTGTGAGGGATTGCAATATGAGTGACATTCGCAATAAACACTAGCAACTGGTTATATGTTATATAACTGGAATCTCGACAATGGAGGTCGTGAGTGCAAAGTCAGCTTGACCTGTAGAGTCACAATCGCTGCTTTACAAGGCCACAAGCACATTGCAAGCAGTAGCAATGTTTGTTTCATCTGACTGTTTTAAAAATGCACTTTTGATTAAATTGAATAGGTTTTATCCCAAATTTAACCCTTCCCTCTAATTCATGTCATCTTCAGTTTGGCGTGACCCTATAAAAAGTGAGCTGTGAGGGTCGACAGTAAAACTGCTCCTTCCTCATTATTACAAGTCTACAACTGAATGGAAACCATTTATAAAGACCACAAGAGAGGTTGAGAATTTTTTTTCCTTGTGTTTTTTTTTAAGCCAGTGAATCACATCCTTTGTAATGATGCACTACTTGCCACTACTGTTCATGCTATTTCTTGAACTGAACTTGAAAAGAGGGCATGAAGAGGAGTCATCTGTTGCACCAGATCCCATCTCTGATCTTGGCACATTGGTGGTCAAGGTTTTCCAGTAGTTAAGGTTAATAAGCAAATAAATTGCACCAACATCTTGAGGTTGCTCAGATCAACTGACTGCACTATGAGACAAATGACTTGATGAATCAAACTACTGGCTTGAAGGAATGGCTTTTTGTTCATCTGTCTTGCTGATAGGAATCAGGTAATGAGACTCTCTGACTGGGAGAAGTCACAGTTACTGAGTTTGAGAAAATCTCATTGCCATACTCACTGATAAAGGGTGCAACTTCTCATCAAAGATGTCCAGTGATCTGTCTGAGTCCCTAAAGAACACATAATACAACCGTCAAGACACTTCACACACACACACACACACACATGCTTTAGCAATGTAGCATTGCACAAATGACTGAGATCAAATGAAAAATATATACCTACCTGTTTTTGATGTGGTAGTATATTGCTAATGTGACACTGGAGAAAAGGAGAAATTGGGGAAAAGACAAACAGTGTGTGGATCAGCTATTGTGTTTTACAGCTTCAATAAAAACCATCTCAACAGGAGAATAGCATGCTGTTTGCGTGTGTGTGTCAAAACACTTGCACATTCAGCAAGGAAGCTTCATTTAAACACACTCAGATTATCCTGATAAAATGTGGTTTCCAGCTTCACTAAAATAATGTCATTAAAGAGGACTGTCCTAAATTAGGTGGAAGAACATCTGTTTTAGTCATGCATCCATTAAGTATTACTTTAGGATTACTGCGCTGTGATGCAACAGGATTTTCTCATGTGGAATGAGTGGCTTTGCACAGCATGGCGTTGTGTGTGTTTTCTCTGTGCGTGAAATTGTCTCACCATTTGATTGTGCTTTTGAGGTTTGGCTGGCTGACGGTGTTGTCGTCTATGAAGATTGTGGAACAGGAGCTGTATTTCTTTGACAGTGGACCAGGAGATACCTTTAGAAATCGAAATCACACAATCAACAACTTGACCTGAACAAGGGACAGGACTTAGTCTTGATGGTTCCACACCTCTGAATTGATGTCCATGTCTCACAATTTTTAACTGATTTGGTGTTATGCTCATTTATATCTGATTCCCCAGTTTGAGTCAAGCCAATCAGAGTTTTATATGTAGGAAATAATAGGGAAGTCATCCTTCCCGTGCCAGAGCGAGAAAAAAACTAGATTAAATCAACGCAGCTGCACAGGATGTTGAAAGCCAATATAATAGTTGGCAACATAGTTGTCATATATGACGAGATATTTTGTGATTCTTTTGGTAAAAAAGGCAAAAAAATTACTGGTCTAATGATGTTTCATTGACAATTCTGGATTAAATTGGAATACTTGTGTGATATTCTAGATATGGTACAAAAATTTGCAAAGAAAAGATATTAAATTCAACATATCTACTCAGAAACAAATTGATTAATAAAACTCACTGCCTTCAAAAACATGAACTTGCTAATCTACAGTGTGTCAGTAAAGACAATCTAGCATAGCAGAACTCAGCAGATTCATGATAAGCATTTAGATTTGACACTTACATGACTGATATGATTTATGTGGTTGCTTTTCCTCTTGTCTCGTACTGTAAAGGAAGAAAGATGTTCAACAAAGTCAAGCTAGAAGCAGGAATCAGTGTTATATATGTGTATATATATATGTGCACATACTGAATCTTGTAAAGAAGGTCAGAGCAAGAGTTGCATTGCAACTGAAATGTTATGGTGATTGTTTACTTGCAGCTAATGAAAGAAAGCCTGAGTCTAGAAAAGATCTGTTTTAATCACTTATTGATTTGATTGTTAGGGATGCCTGTGGCTCCAGTGGCTGTGTGATGCACTCCCAACTTAATCAAGCCTTCACTGAAGTAAGTAATGAAAATTTCAACACCACTGTCAGGATTGCAGCAACTTTTAAAACAAGGACAAGGATTAGATGACTACATAAATATATAATATTAACACATAGCACAGAATGAACCCCTGAAAATATGTCTGTCTAAATATAAAACACTAAATCGCATGTTTCTGTGTGTTTGCTCTTCAAAGGATCTTATGGAAGACAGTTGGTGTGAATCACTGCTTTGTGTGTCTCATGTTAGATTTGCTCACCATCTGTCTGGGACTTGCTAAGGAAGATGGTGCTTGCTCGGGCGTGGTCCGACGGGTTAGACTCTATGGCCAGTTCTGAGAAAACAAAAGGCAAATGCAAGTGCTTTACAAAGACAACTGAGTCAACAAAGACACTTTGGGTGCTGCCTTACTCTCACTCTTGGGTAGTGATGAAACCAAAGGAGAAAACAGGAAGCCATTAGTTCACACATTTACCAAACTCACATGCTATAATGTGTTTAACAGCACACAGTGCAATTCCATTAATTGTAATTATCCACCATGAAGAAATAATGTAAATCAATCTCACAACAAAAAGGCCCAGAAAGAAGCAGGAAGCGGATCTGCAGTACAGACTCGGCAGAGCATTACCAGGGAATACAAATTGTCTGATTATGTCTGTTGTTTGGGGACTGTGAAAGACTTTACACCAATCACCAAACAAGACTTAAGACACATACTCAAGTGTTAACTTGTGGACAGACTGTGTCTTTCCTACACTGTTCATTTTCTCCTGAAATTCGAGTATTATATCCAAAATATAAATTAAAGTGAGTTAAAGTATATAAGGATTTTTACTGCGTGCAAAAAAAAAATATTTTGGCTGGTAAAAAAACTACACAACTACAAACAGCCTTTGAAAGGATTCTATTTTTGGAAACTGTACATAAGGCAATGTACAGTATGATTAGTTTACATTAAAGACTTATTGGTGGCTACTGTACAAGATACTCAATGGATAGAAATGCATGGGAACACAAAGTCAGCACTGGTTTATCCACAAGCATGACTTAGAGAACTGTGTCCTTATCCAAATCTGTGCAGACAGAACATTACATAAAGGACAGGGGATTAGGCGATGGCAGCACTTGTGAAGCGAGGACAACAAGAGGAGACACGAGGAATGGAGGAAGGACTGTTGGCCAGATTCTGACCCTTGCCCTGCCAACAGCTGCTCTCTCCAAACTGCACTCTGGCACTACTGTCCACAACAACATGAATGGAATGAACGCCATGTTTGTCTGGGAGTCAATGAGTGGCGACCCTGGGACTGGTACTACAAAATCTGAGCTCAGGCCTACATCACAGAGAAATACCTGAGATGCTTTCTCGATCGGGGGCTTGTATCACAGCATGAGCCAAAAAAAAAGGGGACCCATTTGTAATCATTTACACTTCAACTGTGTAACAGTTGGGCACGGTGGTGCACTTACAAGTCGGTAATGTGACGCCAGTGTGATCAGCATGATGCAGAGCTCATCTAAAGAGTGCCAAGAATGCTATCACCATCAGTGCACTGCTGGCAGCAGGACGGCGATAAACACGTCTGGCAACTTGGCAATAGCTAAAGAGGGTGTCTGTGTCTGTATTTCCCTGGAGTTGTGAAAGAGTATATCATCAAGTTGTTGCATGCTGTTACATTCAAGACTGACCTGTTTATGTCCCATATTAGTGGATGGGGCCCCTTATACTGATACAAATTACTGAGTGTGTGTGCACATGCTGATTTGCTAATTCTGTCATCAAAGTTAGTCTGAATGCTTAGGAATCATATGAAGGTGCTTGTTCACTAAGGGAGTGTCTGGATTCAGATGAGACTCAATAAACAAACAATATGGGTGTGACACTTCATGGACTCAAATACATGAAAGGGAATTCAAGCAATCGAGGTGTGTCGACGATCTTGCGGTCACCTACCATCAGGGACCTCTCTGTCGCTTATGTGCTGCAGGTAGGGCACGGTGTTGTCATCGCTCACTTCGGTGCTGGTCAGGAACTCCTCCAGCCGCTCCGCCGGTTGTCTCGACGGCAGCTTGGGGCTCGACTCGGGAGAGACGCAGCATGACACCGTGGTCCCCATTCCGACACCGGGCTTAAGCTTCACACTATCGCAGCCAAGTCCAAGTAGTGCAAATATCTGTAGCTAGCTAAAGTTAGCTTCCCCCAGCCTCATAAACATTACCAGGCTATAGTCCGTATTAGCACAGCACTATCTTTGCGTGCTAAATCGCCGCCGTCCACCAACTCCCAGGAACCGCATTCCTGTCCATTTGTGGGTATGTACAGTCAAAGAGGAGTTAGCCAGTCCGGCTCACCCTGTTGTGGAAAACAAGCGTCGTTTTATGTAATAGTCGACGTGTTACTGTAATAACAACTAGCAGCTAAATGCAGGTGGTCGCCAATTCATTCATTCAACAAGCTAGAGTTTCGCTGCTAAGTAGCTAACTAGCATTATAGCAAGCTAGCTAACAAGTTAGCATGTCTAACTTTTTCTAACGCTACTCCGCATTAATTCTACTTTTTGCTATCGTGTAATTAGAGGTTGACTCTAGAAAATAAACACGTTACGACCTCAAAACGCCAAATCCTGCCAAATAAATTTCACGAGACTTTCTGAACACCCTAGAGATGTCTTCTCGCACTCGGATCGGTAACGTTAGCCAAATCTAGCCCGAGGCTTCTGTGGCCTCCACTTGAGAACCGAGGTAAAAACAGAAGAATCCCAGACTGTAGGCAGGAAATTCTCAATGGAGTCAGTTTGACCAGGCCTTGTCCCTGTTCCTCATGAGACAACCAACTGTGGTAGCTGTCCCGGACTCCCCCATCAGCGCTTCCACCCCGTCAGATCTGTGTTGGACGTCCTCCCCACCGCCGCCGCCATCTGTTGAGGAGCTCACAAACGGCACTACTTAGCACTGAGACGTTGCAGCCCCTCCGCTTAGGAATTCCATTCACTCCCATTGGCTGAGAAATCAAAACAAGGACCGTTTAAAGTAGCTCATTGGTCGGAAGAGCTGTCTGTTGGCGACGATTTAAACCGATGAAATGCATTTACAGCGCTACTATTTCTGTATCATCACCATCATCCACACCCTTTTTTGACAGTGAGAGCAGAAGTTCAGCCTCTATTGCACCATTTACCTGTCAATCAACGCAGCCCTCCTCATTCAAGCAATAAGAGATGAGGAGAACAGAGATGCCTTGTACTTTATATTTTTCGTAATATATTCTTTCTCATGAAAAAAGTACTACTTGTTAATTAGTTACTTTAAGAGGGTAATACTGCACTTGCAACTAGAATACATTAATCTGAAATGTAGTTACTAGTTACTTTGCAAATAAAGACTTTCCATACAAAACATTTAATCACTGTATTAAATATGACTCATTGCTATGATTTAACTACCCAACAGAAGGTACATTGTTAAAATGAGCTCCACCTCAACCACTAATGCAACAAATTAATACTCCAGTAATACTCAAATATAATAAAACATACCACGCCTTAAAGGAGACATTCTGCATAGTGAGTATTTTACTTTTGATACTTGAAGTATATTTTCACTTCTATATACTATATATACTTCTATAATTTTGGATGCAGAACTTTCACTTGTGTGGGTGTATTTTAACTAAATGTCTATTAATGTAAATTAATGGTAAGCCAGTTTTTAAACTATTAAGTTTTTAAACAATGGACTGTTCTAATAATACTTTATTAAATGTACTTTACATCTGTACTTGCACAGTAAGATAGAATAGTAAATACCATGTGATCACCATTACATAAAAAATAGAGCAATCGATAACTTACGTACATGTTTAAATTTATAAATTACTCTTCCATTGTTCATCAGTGTATGTCGTGAATGCATTGTTCAAATGATTGTTTAACAATAAAATACATAACAGTCTTCAAGAGCAGTTTATTGCAACATAGCAAGTGTTTACAAAAGAGTGATGTAATGTCAGAGTAACAGCACTTTCAAATAATGGGCTGGTATAGTTTTATAATGTGACAATGTTGAAAACAAACAGTATATAATGCATCATTTGGTGACCTTGTCTCTACAAGATACTATACAATACATGGAATTTTAAACTTGTAAAAGTGGCAATATATAAACTGATCACATTAAAAGTTAGAAAAATGTTATTACTGTTCTAGAAATTATATATATATATATACTGTATATATATATTTATGCTTTTACACACATGGATATCAATCTGTTTCATGCACAAATGAGGCCTGTGGGTATAAACTATTCTGGCACAGAAATGAAAACACTTTTGGTTTTGTTGGAAAGATATTGTGTAATCACATCACAAAGTTGAGCTCACTATATCAAATCAACAGAAAAAAAGATTATTACTAGATTTTTTCAGCACCAGCACTGGATGTGTGAATTACAAGAGGTGGAAATGACTTTTTTTTTTCAGAATATACTTACAAAAGTTTTCATCTCAGGTATCTGATGGCACAGGTATCTAAAGGTTTTGAGTGGTCTGCACACGTTGTTAAACCCCTGGCACTGATTACTGTTAATCTTAAATAATGATTCTCCCAAACTGTTTCCTCTCCTCTAAAATAAGCTTTACGATCAATGAGGCCAAAGGTGTGGTTTGTCAGACTTTCATCTTTTCACGTGCATTACAAAAAGATAACTTCAGAATTTTGTTATGTCTCTACATATATTTTTCTAAACATAAAGCTGTGACAGGTAGGAGGAGAGCAAAACAGGGACATGTACATCTGCAGTACATGCTAATGTGCTGTGGGTCAATACGAGATGACTCATTCAAAGCCTTCTGATTCACTCCAAATGTGAGGTGCTGTGTGATTTCTTTAGCTGATCCAAACCTTTAATGCTCTCCACATTACAAACATGTACTGTGCACTGTACAGTATCAAAATGTGTTAAACTAGAAAAATAAAACTGGCAGAGCTACCATGAACTGATGATCTTTTAAAAACTCATACAAAAGAAACAAAACACATTTTAAGGAACACACTCTAATTGTTAGAGTGAACATTAGTGCCCCCAAATTTCCACCTCTCCTTGATTTAATATGAAATCAAAAATTTTTGTTTAGAGAGGAAATGAGCTAATACTTGGGTTGAGGATTAACTAACTCACATGTATCTTACCACTGGAACAAATAAGAAAAGATACGGATAAGGAATAAAAAAAAAATCTAATGTAGCTTTGTAATAAAATAAATGCAGTGAAAGTACAATAAAATAAACATAAAAACAGCTCCAGTGAAAAGAAAAATTGTGCTTTCATTTAATGGATTGGAGGATATTAAAAAAAGGGTTACTGGTGGACCAATTTCTGCTTAGGTCTATAAGATAAAAATACATCTAGAGTTAAGAGCATAACCATGCGTGGCTGAGTTTGAAGCCAACAAGGATTTGGACAGTTTTCCAATAAAAAACAAAAAAAAAGATAATCATGAAACTGATAAATGTTGTGGACCCCAACAGACTCGCTCTTCTCTACAAACACACACTGTCCATCCTAAACAGAGTACGGCACTCCAAAATAAAACATCTCCAGCAAAGGCCTTTTCTCATACACTTAGCTGCCATGATGGTGGTAGGCCTGGTGGATTACATGAATACACACATACATTGTCTTCTATAATACATTGACGTATGTTACAAATATGCAAAGTTGATTTCATACAAGCCTTAAGAACATTTTTCATATCAAATAAACAGAAATACACAAGGTCTCTACACATGCTGTAGAGTCTATGTACAGTAATATAAAAAAATAAACAGACAAATACGTACATGTATCTTCTCAAAAAACCACACACAGTCCCACAAAGGGGATTATTAGTGTTAAACTCATGTGATTGTAGCCTATATCTTCTCATCATTTCACAAAGATTCCCATCTGCTACTTGCTTAAATAAAAAAAAAAGGCCCTGCAATCTCACATGTTGTTTGTGACTCATATTTTACCACCATTTAACAGACAGATCGCAAAAACAGACACAATATTCTAAAACACTGAAAAATGAAATGTCATTGAAACTGACAGTGACTGGCTGACAGTTTACTGTGGCACATTGAGATGATGCTTGATTTTAAATGTAACAATAATTGGGTTTGGAAAACAGTCTCTGGTGTTGGAATTACTCAATAAATGTGCGTTTTTCTAAAACCTGGATCTTCTTTTTTCCATTTCGACATCACTCATCTGTCACGAGACAACATTTTACTCACTCACTTAATTGCTAATATCTGGGGACACAGCCAGTCACAGGAATGAGTTATAAACCCCCATTTATCTAAACCATGAACACACCTGAATGTCCATGAATATTGTGCTTTGCCTTGAAAAACTACTTGTATGGGCGCCCCAGTAGCTGACCTGGCAGAACGCACACCATGCATCAAGGCTTGAGTCTGACCACGGCCCTTTGCTGCTTGTCATCCTCTCTGTCTCTCTCTGCTTTCACTATCAAATAAAGCAGAAATGTCCAAAAGTAATCTAAAACAGAACCACAGTAAGTACAGTGTTCTTTTGCAACAACCAGGCTGGTTAGTAACTTTAACATATAGATTTGTTTTCACTTCAGAATAATTTGTTAATATCGTCTTTTTAGCCTGTTTAAATTGCTCTTTTTACTATTTAACTGCTTCTATCCCCTTTGCTGTTGTACTTTGTGAATTTCCCCACTGTGGGACAAATAAAGGTTTATCTTATCTTATCTTTAGATAAAATAGCCCCTTGTGTTGCTGCCTTAATGGACTAGTGAGTAAAATGTTACCATAACTAATGGCCAAAACTATAAAAATGCAAACCTGGGTTGTAAAAACATCATCTGTCTTTAAAACTGTGCCTCATCCTGCTAATAATCTGTGGCCCGTCTGTGGTGGAGAAGCAGAAAACCATGAGTGAGTGAATTGGGAAGTGTGATGACACACTACAATACATCCACATGACTGTGACCATCCATTGTCTGGTGACACACACAGTCCACTTCCTTCAAGATCGGCAGTGGGTAGCATCTTTAAAAAACTTAGAAAAAATGACTTGTTTGTGCCCAATTAGTTGCACCATACAAGTGGCCGTATTTTTGAAATGTTAGTTGTCAAGTAGAGATTCACAATTCATTCAAAGCCTTTAACTGCAACTGATTGAGCTTGCCTGATACAGAAATGTGGATTCAATAGTGATTTATAATCAATGTTGTGTTTTACAAGCTGGGTTTTGTCTTGAATGTAAAGTTACCTTATATGGCAACAGAAAATATTCTGTTAAGAATCTTTGGCAGGTGTCCGTGAAATGAAATATCAGGACGCCGTAAACACAGTTCTGATCCACAACTGAACAAACTGCAGGTAACCATAGCAACCATGCTGATGCTTCAAGGACAACTTGCCGGGCACTACTGATTCCAAAGTAAACACAAATGCTCGACCGTAGCTTTGAACCACATGAAGCACTGGCAGGTTCTTTTTGTTATTGAAAGAAGACTTAAGGATACTATTTCCTCAGCCACATAAGACTCTTTCTCATGTTTTCCAGTGAAGTATCTCTACAATGGCTGTGATGAGTACAGTGTTATACTAACTTTAATTGGGTATTAGCCAAATGTACAATAATAAGAAGCGGGCTTACAGTCAAAGCTGTTATCAGTAGATGATTTTAGCCTTTTAGTAATTTTAGACTATAAAGTTTTAGCTAGCAGTTTGCTAATGTCTATCATCAGACCTGGATGATTCACACTGATAGACCTGAACACACACAGGAGTTTTCACGTAAGATGTAGAACCCTGTTGTGTTTGTGCCAGTTTATTATTAATATTATTTTTCTGCCGCAGCGGCTCCAAATAGCTGTGAGCTGGAATGAGCTAGAAACATAAAACTCATAACTGGCCCAATAACTGGATATGATGCGCATGTGCTTCCAAAAAAATATGAGCCCATTCAGTCAGATGGTGGCGCCTCAACAGCACACAGAATTTCACCAATTCAGCTGTGCATGCTCTGGAGGCAAGTATGAACCAAAAGTGAAGAGCCATATTGATTGGTGTAAGTGGGCATGGCCTATCAGCTATTTGCTCATGACTCAAGATGCCCTAGATGAATCCTGATTAATCTCACTGGAGTTTAGTTAGAATCCGATTAAGAGGGGAAATGGAAGAACTTTGAGTGGGCACTTATTGAAATGCTGCAGGCTTTGTGACAATCAAAGTGTTTGATTGGTCTCACTCCTTCCTTCAATAGAATTAAACCAGCTAAAGTGACTTTTTTTGCCTTCGTGAATAGTGAAACCTGTTCGTTGTTGCCTGTGGCTTTACTTTTGGCCGACTGAGAGCAAAAGGGCTTGAACTGGGAATCGCCACTTGCAGCATATTTTGAATGTATTGTACTGATAGCCTACTGAAGAAAAAGTAGTCTAAGCAGAACTGGATTAGGGCGATTTCATTAAAAAGAGCCAGTCGTGTGCAAACTGGAAGGCCAGGCAGGCAGAATCAAACAGTCAAAGTATTTGAAAAGAACTGAAATGCTACTTTGCCCAGCTCAGTGTTCAGGAAAGGAACTACTCAGATTTATGGCAATAAAGGTCTTTAAGGGCTTTAAGTTCTTCAATTAGTGTCTTGTTTTGGTTCTCCAGGACAGCAACTCGGTTCTCCAGACACTTAACATACTCCTTCTTCTTCCTGCGACATTCACGGGCCGCCTCTCTGTAGGAAGGATAACACACAATTTGTCTTTCTTGTTCATGTTGGAGGGATTTGGGACCTGCCCCAGGCTGACTTTTAGGCTGGTCTCTTATATCACACAATGAGAAATACTTTGGTCATGAGCCTTCACAAAGGCACCAGCTCGGATGCTGGGAAATTTCTGATGCAACAGCAAAGCCACTATTGAGATCAAACACACAGACACAGATTCCCCTCTGAGTTCATACCTGTTCTTCATGAGGCGGACTTCCCGTTTGCGTGTGACCTCCTCTGTGGCGCCTTGGGTGGGGAGGGCAGGGGATGAGGCCATGACCACCCCCGGGGCGATGGTGCTGGCAGGGGCTGCTCGGATCTGATAGGCCTGTACGTCACCGGAGGCAGCTGAAAGGTATGTTACCATGATTAGGAAGGAAAAATGCTTTTCTTTTTGCAAAAACTGCGTGATACAAAAAAATAGGTCCATTGAAAGGTAATGGATCTAGATGCAAAAATCACATATTACTACCATCAGCTCTATTATAAACCACTTAATTAACTGAGATGATATGAGCACACTCTCACCTTGGACCACCACCTGGTTACTGGGAACCAGTATCTGCTGGCCGTCGCTGGTCTGTGCGTACTGGAGGATGGTGGTTCCAGGCTGGGCGGCTGCTGCAGCATTGGTCATGGTCAGAGTCTGAAGGCCCTGGACTCCATCAGTACCGTTATTAGCCAGCTGAATGGCCCCACCCTGTGTGATTGCAACTGTGTGTTTGGTGAGAAGAAGAGATGGCAAGGAAGAGAAGGGGAACAAATGAGAGTTCATCATCAAAATGAAAGGAAAAGTAAGAAATACATTTGAAAATGTGTTTATTCATATTATGGTATGGTCATGTGGAATTTTGCACTTTGGGCGGGAAACCAAACCAGGATAGAGCAGCCAAGATATAATCTCTACACCCTGTTTGGACATGAGGCATTGCGTCACATTTGGATGATTAACCTGCTCAAACTGTTAATGTGATCCATTGCCAACAGAAAGACTTAATCAGACAATGGGTGAATAGACAACTAGCTACTTTATTGAAAAAAAAAAAGAATGCCCAAAAAATAGCTGAAACATTGCCCAGATTCATCACTACTACTTTCTATTAGGTTTTTTTAAACTATGTTTATCTATTTCTATTTATTTCTATTGACTAATCAGTCAAATCCTAACAATATTCATCCCCAATTGTGACACAAGCTGTAACAACTGTCACCTACTGTATTGGCCGCTGCTGGTCTGGTAGATGGGTGTGGGGACAGTAACTGTGGTGATCGCGGGTGTGGCAGCAGCAACAGATGAATCCTCCTCAGCCTTTTCCTCCTCGATACGAGGGACGGCCGGTGCGTCGGACGAAAGGTCGTTCAGGATTTTCCTGTCGGGACAAACAACCGTGGAGGCTACTCACAAAACCTACTGGGCAGGGTGAGTGTGATTTCATGAGCTGAGGTTGAAAGGTTTCACATTTATTCATGTGAAATACTGCATCAGTTTTAATATCACCTATTGATGACATTACCATGAATCCAGTGGTGGGTAGTACCGCGTTACATTTACTCTGTTACATGTACTTGAGTATATTTTTTGATAAATTGTACTTTTAAGAGTAGTTATTTTGCAGAATACTTTTACTCTTACTCGAGTAAATTTGTGAGAAAATATATGTACTTTTACTTTACTTGTCGTTACATTAATTTATCTATAAATAAATTGAGATGAGCTCAGACGCAGCTCTGCAGCTCTTGGCTGAGGGAGACATCCTTAACCAATTACGGCAGCAGCACCGCAGGTGGACAGAAGTGTGCCCCGCCCCTCCACGGCCCTCCTTCACCTCACCGTAGCTCAAGAACATGGCAGAAGATGAAGCGCCGGCGTCTCACCGAGCTAGCCGGCTAACACAGTGGTACCAGCCGGCTAACCCGCTGGTACCGGCCGGCTTCGGCGCCGGTTACGGTACTTTAATAAGCCGGCGTAATGTTATATGTGAACATTTCAGCCTCCAGCCGATCACAATCAGTCAGTTAAAATTTCTGTTTCAGCAATAATATAAATATAAATAATAACGTTTGAGATCATACACAGTCAAATTTGATGTTACTATTTAGCTTCAAGCTAAACTCCTTTGAGGAACAGGTCAATGTCTCAGCTGATGTCAGTGGAAACAGTTTTTGTTTTTGAAGTAATAAATTGCATCTGAAGTTACTCACTACTTGAGTAGTTTTTTTACGAGGTACTTTTTTTTACTCTTACTCAAGTACTTATTTTTGTGAGTACTTTTACTTCTACTTGAGTCATTATATTATAAAGTAACAGTACTTTTACTTGAGTACCGGTGTGGTTTACTCTACCCACCACTGCATGAATCATACATTCTCATTGAAGAGCACACTGGTTTAAACTAATTTTCATCCCCGGATCTTAGATACTAGATTTTGAGATACTTAGACACTGAAAGCATTTGCTTTGCTATGTTTGCTATAGTACTAGAAAAAATATTATAAAAACTAAAATCATCCACTTAAAGAAAGCAAAGAGCTGAATGGGAAGAAAATGAAAAAGAGTTGATTTTGTACCTTATAAGCGAGTTAAAGGGAAAAAAGGAAATAGGTGTTTGCACTGCAAAACAAAATGCATTTTTCACTCAGACTCTTGTATTCTAATTTGCATTGATTATGTTAAGTATACTGAAAAAAAGATGCAGGCAAATACCCTTTAAAAATGTACATAATGAAGCCGAATAAATGTCAAGCTGTGTGGACAAATGACTTTAAAAATTTATAGTAATTTAGTGTTAGTTTAGTTATGGGACATCATGATGGTCTGTGCAGTCTCCTGAAAGTCTCTCTCATGCACACACACACAAACTACCTGTATGAGGGCCGTCGTGACAGGATCTCTCTGCGCTTCTGAGAGTCAGTCACACTGTCAACGGACTCCTGTGAATCCTCACTTTCTGCGATGGTGGAAATCTGGAACAAACAAACAATAAAGCAGACGGAAATGTACCAAACAAACCTTCTCACTTAATGTTCTGTATATTGGGGCAAAATATGAAACACCTAAAACTAGGATTGGACGTGTGTGTGTGTGTTTTTACCTGTACAGCCTGGACCTGTGGGGACTGGATAACAGATGGTTGTGCAGCCTGGATGACGCCATGGACCTGAACCGTCTGTCCGTTGGGAAGCTGTACCAGCGTTACTGTGGGACCTGTTGCTGAGGCGTGGCCCGTTGTCATGGATACCTGAAATTCAGAAGTGATGTAACTGTGCTGTCTGCCACATGTTCTTTGACATGGACTATTTTCTATATATATATATATATATATATATATATATATTTGTGGCATTCATAATTGGTATTTTTGAAAATGTCTGGAAACCAATTAAACTTCCTGAACCTCAGCAGCAATGAAAATAATCCTTTTTTAAAAATACCATACTTTGCTGAGTATGGAGATGTTTTCATGCAAGATTTCTTCTGAACAAACAAAGCCAAACTTGCAGAGCTTGAGCTGGCCACAGCTTGCACTGACTTTGAAACAGTGGTAGTAGTGTTAACGTCTTCCGTTACCTGTGCCAAAGTAGCGATCTGTGCAGGGGTGATCTGCTGGGCCTCTGTCTCAGTCACAGCAGTCTCCACCCCTTGCTGAGCCTCCACTGCTGACTCCATCTTCATTGGCTGAGCTAAGGATGAAGATTTGGAGAGAAGCAGTTAGAACTGAACTTTTATGCAGCTGCAGTGTCAGGATCAACAATGGTTTGAGAGCCGCAACCTTAGGAAAGCATATAAATTGAAAAACACATACAAGCAAACACAGTGGAATGTGCTACAATAAAAGAAATGGCACTGCACAGCCTAAAGCAAACTTACTACAACAAAACACATTACAGATTTAGAGAAAAATTATATTTGAAATGCATATGAACAACCTACAAAGATTTTTGAATGAGCCGCAAAGGAGTCACTAATGACAAGAATATTAACTAACAGTTATCAACTAAACACCATCTGAGAAACAAAGGTTCCCTGAACTAATATTTTTCAGGATTAGTGCCAAAAACATTCGTGGAAAATCTGTTTTCTTCTTCCACTCTATGTAATGTTCTGGTTATAAAAAACCCCCAAAATGACCTGAAGCAGAAGACTGAATTGTTCTGTGACGGCAACTTTAACTAAACAAGAATGTTGCAGATTAGATGTCTTCAAAGTCCCTACTTGGTATCATGCTGCTGCCAGTGATGGTATTTTCCCTCTGTTTGGGACAATCATACTTCAGGCCTAACTATCCACAGGCCTATTTCAGATCAGGTCAGACTGTCTTGTCTTTTGGAAAATTAACTGCAGCTATTTTTAAGAAAACATTCATTTTTAATCACATAGGAATGTCTGTCTAACCTCAAATAATGTTCCTGTAATCTGAACATGTTGGGAATCTCCCTCGATGGCCACAATCTTTATTGATTTTCCTAGTTTGAGTCTATGGTAAAAGTTGATGAAGTCTGTTGCACCACAGTAGTATAGTCGGAAAATCCAATATGAAGTTATGGGCACTGAACTCAAAAGTGTGTGAGAGGACAAATGTGCATCTGCATCTATTCATGATTAATTATGTGGTGGAACACTTAGGAAAAAATCTTAGAAAATATTAGAAAACTGCTTCTGAGGGACCTTTAAACAGAGCACAGTGTATTTGATGAGAAAGACATAAAGGAGACAACCGCTGTTTGCTTGTTCCATGTTGACTGATCATATTCATTGTGGTTACATCCCTCAATTCAGAATGAATAGTTCCATTTCTGTCACTGACCACCTCCATCAAAGTTTATTACACCATAAATTACACCACAAACAAGTTTTTTTTTTCTTGGCTCAAAATGAGACAAAGTGGTAGCTCAACTGTGACCCACAGAACCTTGGATTGCTGCTTTTGTTAAAAAAGAAAATACATTTGAAAATGTGCCAGGTCCTAAGCCGATATGAAAGACCCCATCTGCCTCTATTTAAATCTATTATGAAAAATTAAGAGGGATTTTTAATGGTGCTTTAAATAAAATACTAAATGGGCTTTTATGTATAAGACGGTATTCAACAATAAATATTACAATGTCTGAAAAAACAACACTGAAAAAAAGAATAGATGTACATGATGCTAAATCTAAATCTAATATTTATTAAGCTTATTGTTATGGTATTGCAATGAATTTCTTTCATTTTACTTAAAGGTGCTTATATTAATACTGAATACAAAAATAAAATATTAGAAAAACAAGTGGAGAATGCATGTTCAAGAGCAAAATGATTTGTGGTGACACAGTGGGCACAGGACTGTGTTGTGGCTCTATGATATTCAGCTGATATTCTGATATTTTTACATTCAAACTATGACCAGGTTTCACTCAAGTCAAACACCTCCAAAAAAAGTGAGATGATTATATCATTTTTAAGTTTTGATACAAAACACATCTGTAACTGACAAAGAGCAAATTGGGCTTGAAACGCTGAACTTTTTCAAAATGTAATTAAACATTTTAAAGATGTTGTACACATTGTGAGTCCATGGGAAGCAGTAATACAAAGGGACAGCTACATTTCCTCTTCTGGTTTACAACTTCTTGCCACCACAACGAACAACCGACGCACTCAAAATTGACGAGATAACAGGGAAACTAGTCGATCAATACTTAAGACCCCCAGCATCTGTCCCTCCCACCTGCAGCATGTCTCCTGTGAGACCTGACGGGTTCTTTTAATATCTTTATTGCACCGTGAATGATGCCTTTAATGACCATCACGTTTTCACTTGGCACCATCCTGAAGAGATTCCTCTGTTACAATTACAGTATGTAACAGTGATGCATTTAACACATCAATCCTGAAAATAGCTTTCATTACTGTCAGCATGGTCAGGTTTTTGTAGAGGTGGCCTTTTGAGTTTCTATGCAATAAAAACCTGTTATTGTAATGCTCTGGATAATGCCATCCCACAAAATGTCTAAGGGCTACTTTAATTAAACCTAACAAAAACAAAAAGCTGTGATCACACCCAACTGGCTAATTAGCTCAACTAAAGTGATAAACCCTTATTAGTAATTTAAAAGGTTTCCTCTCAATGACCAGGTTATTCCCAAATTGATAATAATAAAATGGCTGCAAATGAGCTCCAAAAGCTATTATGGCTTTTAAACCATTAATGCATCTGAAACTATGCTGGATAAATGATTATTAGAAAGAAACAACAATAAGTTTAAGAAAAATAAATAACCACTTTAATTAACTCATTAAAGGTAATAACAGTAATAGAGCGTTGCTGATTTTGATGAATTAAAATACTTCCTCTGTAACAATAAGAGGTGATTTGTCACCTCTTGGATTCGACAGTAACTAAACAGCAGACATTAGCCACTAATGAACCTCGTGGTTAAGACACACAGCTGGATCTACCTGCACACGCGATCATTATCACAGAGGGACGTTTGGAGCTGTGATCGGCGAGTGACTGCAGGCTGAGCACTGAGCGCTGATCTGGGACCTGTTGTTCACTGTGATCTCACACTGTGCGTAGCTTCTCTCCGCTGCATGATTGGCTTTACACGTTTCTCCCTCTGCTTTTCAAAAATCACTCGGATGCTCCGTGTGTGTGTGCGTGTGTGACAGCGGAGCCACATGGCCGGGCGACGCCCCCTTCGCCCGCACCCGGCCACATCCCGGGAGACAACCCGAACTTCATCCCACCGTTAGATGCCCGTTAAACCTCCAGGCCTGAGTTCGTGTTTTCAACACAACACGGCGGCCTTCAATGGCTGATTTCTACTGAGGCGGCATGAATGAAAAACAGGTGCAAGATAATCATGTGATATGAATCATTAATATATATGAGAGCGCCAACATGAAATTATTTGGACGAAGTGACAAATAAATGAACAGATCGCGGCTGATGGTTTCAATGCGCCGTTCAGGGGAAAACGGCGCAAAATGTGTGCGCACAAAGCTGCATCTGCATCATTTGACAGCTGAGCGCGCGAACGACGCTAAAGTCCCGCCACAGTTTCCCCTTAACACACAACCTGTCCCTCCTGCTTTCGCCATCACAGCCGTGTGTCAGGCAGCCGCAGCCTCCCCTCCCTCCATCCTGCTACAAACACACCGCGGCGCCATGATCTCTTTGTTTCCTCCGGGCCGAACCCGACCAGACCGACACTTTCCACGGCCGCGCGCCGCCTCTCTGAGCCCCGGACACCGCTCCGTCCTTACCGATACAGACTCCCTTCGTCACTCCCGGGCCTCCGGAGCTCCACTTTTATTCTGGCCGACACGTAAGAGCCCGCGTCAGGCTACACCTCCGCCGCGTCACCGGGAACAACAACACGGAGATTGGAGAAGGACGAGAAAGCAGATGGCGACGCTGGCCGGAAATTGCCGACGCGCCGACGGAGAAGGGCGGAAAGTGCCGAGGAGAGGCGGATCGTAACGACGCCCCCCTGGCTCGTGAAGCGTCTGGCAACATGACAACATTTGACAATAAGAACTTTATAAGCAGTTTAATTATTTTGTAACGAGAACAACAATAATCTGTCAGCTGAATAGGACGATCATAAAAACTGTGGCTCATTATTAACAACTTAAAGGTTGGTTCAGTATCACTATATCACAACAGATGTTTTTATTTTATTTTAATTTTAATCGAATGTGGTTATGAGCTACTTTCATTATAGATGCTTAAATATAAAAAATATAAATAGAGTTTTCACTTCCTGCTCAATAAATAGTCCCTAACAGTTTACAGTGAATCATCCTGCTGTTGAATTTTATATTTCAATAATAATAATAATAATACTAGATTTTTTAAACGTTAGCAGCAGCACACACAGAATTCACTTTCTCTCCTCTGCACATGTAGGTGATGCTGGTCCTGTCTGCGTTAGATATCTACAAGGAGAATATACTGCATTGTGATTTAATTATAACTACTGCTGCTGCAATCTAATACTGCATTTGGGCTGCTACACTATAAGACATTATAGGAGTTTAAAGTAGGATGCTCCAGGTTGTTTGGCTTATCCCTGTAGGAGGGGATGCCTGGAGAGGTCGATGAAGAACATTCTCTTGATCTGTAGTTTCCAAGATAAATCATTTGTCCGAGTTGCAGGTATAAGCTTTGTGTATTGCTGGGTTATAGCAGGATCCAGCCATGAGGGTTACACCCAGTGCCCTCCATCATTCAGGTGTTTCTTCTAGAAACGGTCAGGGAGGTTTCAGACATTTACAGTGTACTCTCGCTGTGTGGGGCAATTTTTTTGCAATGCTCTATAACTGCCCCTGGGCATAGTTTAGAGAGGCTGGAGCCACTGGGTGAGAAGCAGCGTCCATCACAGGCAATCATTCACACCTATGGGCAATTTAGTCTCCAGTTAACTGCTGAAGGAACGTGCCCAGAGGCTTAAAACCAAGGCCCCTTTTACTATGTGCTAACATCATGCCATCTGGCTTGTGTACATCATTGTGACATGAACTAAGTAAACAATCTCTCCACAGTTACTTCTGCTACTCAACCCTATTTCATCTATCTCCCTCCACATGCATTTTTTCATTGTGTGATAACTGAGAAAGGGTCTTTTTTGTGGTGACGCTGTTCTCATTATCACCACCAGAGGGAAGCACAAGACCATTTAAGTGCACTCAGTGGCAGGGCTCTGCAGGTAGGCTGACTACATGCCTTACATAAGAAACATGAAAATACTCTTTTAAGTTTTAAAGAGATACATTTTAGAGAATAGATCTTATAGGACATGAAAAACATAGTGCAAGGATTTGCAGATTTTCTCTTGTGCATCATGATATTAGGGAGACTGAGCTTTATTTGACAAAATCATCACCTCCAACATGGGACTCCAACCAGTTTTATGCTACCTAACCTGGGTAACAATTTTGACAACCAGTATGCCTCATGATAGGCTACTTAATAAACTGAAGATTCTCCACCACACAACTGAGAATAAAAAAAATGACATTAATGCAACTGACATCATTACCATGTCTTAAACAACAGAAATATACTCAAATAGGTTGTTTTCTATCCAGCTGCATTCACAGTACAACAGTCATTCAGATGGGACAAATTATTCTGATGTAGAAAACTAGAAAGCAGTAAAAATATGCAACAAAAACGTAAAAAGTTTCCATTTGAAATAAAGTTGTGTTTTACCCTCCTGCTAAGCCTCAGAATAGAAAATATTATCTATAATCTGACAGGATCTTCCTTTTTTTGGAACCAGAGCTCGACTGGAAAGGCAGCCTGTATTTTTTTTCTCCCCAGATGGTGGCGCTGTAGAGCTGTGCAAACTCTCTGACCATGTGCTCCTCGGTCTCTGCCTCCCCTCCTCCTCCCCAGCGACAGAGAGCTGCTGGTGTGTCATCACGCAGATATGTGGAGTTTATCAAGGCAATTCCTTTTATAATCCTCCTGATGCTCGTTGCCGGTGTTTTATCTGTTTAATAGCATTTTACTGCTACACGCCATAAAAAACACCCTTTTTATTGTGACACCAAACACATTGTTTGGGGAATTGACCCTGCCTGGGTAATGAACAGCAGTGAATTTGCAGCCAGTTATATAAAAAAAAAAAGAACAGGAGGGGAGGAGGGTGGAGGGGCTGAAGGAGGGGGGAGACAATTTTGACCCAAAGAGGAGAGGAGGAATATTTTACAGGAGGGGGGAGGAAGCCTGTTCTCCACGTCCCATTAAAGGTTTCAGCACGGCTGGTTGTTAGTTGTTTTCTGGTTTTGCAGGATAGTCGCCCATTAGCCAACATTCATTATGAAAAAAAACCCCAAAAAACAAAACAAGTGTGCAACATTTTAAATGTACTGCTTGAATGCCATTTTGGGATTTGCAATATATATTTTTGAATTATTATCAGCTATAGGAATATTGCAGTACAAAGCTGGAGAAACCTACATATAAAAATATAAAACAGCAAACAAACCTGAACGAATGAGAGGAGATACATAATGAACAGAGAGGCTTCCATACTGGGTTATGAGGACTCACTGAATGACGATGTGAAAATGGTGTGAATCATATGCTGTGGTCTTCACCAACTGAACGCCTATGGTACATTTTGGAGCAACATGTAAGACGGCACTGTTCACCACAACACCAAAAAAGGGAATATCTCTTGGAAGATGTTCATCCCTCCAGCAAAATTCAGAGACTTGGAGACTCTATGATGAGGAGCTCTGAAGCTGCTCTGGATGCTTGTGGTGGACCTCATGTCTTGGTCACGCTTACATGGCTCTCAAAGTTCTCACATCACTGCACCATTCACACAACGTGACTGTCTGTCTTGTAGTTGGGAATCTTGAAGTTGTTGTGGTTTGCACACTACATGAATGATCAACAACAGGGCGTCACACATTACAAGATCTTTCACCAGGAGGAATCCTCGATGAGTCTGCCTGCTCTCCAAACTACACTTTGTCACGAAACACATGCAACAAGTGGACTTAAATGTTTTAAGTTGTTTGTGCCGCAACAAAACAAGCTCTTATTGTGTGTTTCATTTGGTTTCTGGTTGCTGCTCCGGTGCTCTTCCATCTTTCCCTCTTGACTCCTGCCCTCCTGCACCAAGAGTGGCCATTGTCACAGGTTCTGCATTTTGTCAGCACTGGTCTCTGGACGAGTTCTTGGAACTAAATTTGGCCACTGCTCATTAGGTGATACTAATTGTGGGTACTTCTTCTGCATGAAAAAATGTAGAATGTCTGTTGTCCAAATTAAACAACAAAATGCTTAGTTTGTAACACTCATCCAGAACCACACATACAAACATTTTCTGGTCTGGCACCGCTATTCTAGGTTAGCATCAAATGTCTGTTCCTTTGGTTCGCACATTTCGCAAAATTGCTTTTCTATAACTAAAACCGTTCTGGGTCTGACACTGCTATTGTTAAGGTTTGGTCAGGTCTAAAACTTGGTTATGGTAAGGGGACCTTCATTGTTCTGGTTGCAATAACCACCACTTGGTTAAGGTCAGGGAACGATCGTGGACATGGTTAAAAGAAAACGATGTTGACTGTTGATAGGAGCCAGGAGGTGAACGGTGGTCTTCCATGTGAAAGCCCAATGTTTGATTGACCCATTTGCCACCTCCATCTGCAGACTTTGTGACTCTATAACAACATCATACGAATTGCAAGAGTAACAATTCCTACAGCCACTAGCAGACTTTGTCACTCAAACATAAACATGTCATTTTTGGGCATTTGTTGAAACTGATGCTTCCATTTTCCTAGGAAGACAGTCTCATAAATGAAGATTTCCAAGCCATTATTAGCATTTTGGAGGGCCCATTCAGAAGGTGCTGGATTCAGTGGCTAGAAACCAAAAGGTGGAGCAGATGATTTCTCAGGGTAGAAATGGGGGTACAACACACAGACAAGAGTACAGGAAAATGTTAAAAAGATGAAACAAGATTCTGGTTAAATGTGGTTATACAGTATGTGCAAAAGGTTCAGCATTAACATGCACTTCTCCTTCTCCATCACATGTTAACAGCAGGTATAAAAGGCGTAATATTTTCCAAAATTACTGTGATTATTGGGGGTGTAGTCCCTCAGCATTTCTATGGATGCTATTGTCCTGTTTCAGATCTGTAAAATCGGATCATGCTTTCAGATAGAATCAGGGTTCTGATGCAAACAGGTTTCCACTGCCAACCCAATATTTCACAACATGTTCATGTTTGACATTTTTCATAAGCAGTATCTCCTTGTTTGTGTTCTGTGTTTTGGAAAGGCAAGTTCTTTCCTCTTAATTCAACCCCCCGCTGCTCATTTTCATTAACACTTGGAGTGTTGATGACACTTTCACAAGAAACTGTGAAAGGTTACCTTTCTGACAAGCTCTTGTTTATAAGTGTGGTTCGGCTGCTACAAACATTTTATTTCATGTATGTCATTTTAGGTGGGTTTTTTTTTATTTTAAAAAATACAGAAATCATGAAAACTGTGTTTCTCAAACTCAATAATAGACAGCGAATGACTTATTAAGATGGAGAAGTGGTAAATTTTTGACCAAAAGAAAAGTGTAGGGGAATATTTTAAAGAAGCAGAGGGAAATGTGTTCTCCATGTAGAAATAAAACTGATTCAACACGCACACACACACACACACAGACACAGACAGACACAGAAAGAGAAAGAATCAATAGAGGCATTTGGTCTATTATCATAAACACACACAGTGTGTGTGTGTGTGTGTGTGTGGGAAGAATGGTGTTTTTATCTCCAGATGGTTGACTGAGACTTGGCTGGTTGGTACAGAGAGTCAGAGAGAGAAAAGCAGGCAGAAGGCGTCTTTTCTACTTGAGCTTGACTAAATGTGTGTGTGCATGTGTGTGTGTGTGCATGTGTGTACCACGTCTGCCAACCTGCCTGCCTGTGTGTGTGTGTGTACATATATGTGTGTGTATATATGTGTGTGTGTGATTGACCTTGAGGAAGGAGGCTCAGTTGGAGGAGAGAGGGATGAGGAGTCCACCTCCCCCCTTCACCTCCCTCGCCCCCCGCTGTGTCTCCCCCCCTGGGTAAAGAACGACTGGCTTCTCATCCTCCTCCTGTCCTCTCTTTTCTTCTTCTTTCTTCTCCTACCCAGTTCTTTTTCTCTCCTCTTTTCCGCTTTTTTCTACTCTGCTCTCCTATATGTGTTCTCTCTTTTCTCCTCTCCTGTTCTTTTCTCCTCTTTTTAGGCTACCTTGTTTCCTCCATTCTCGTCTCGTCTCCTCTCCCCTTTCATGTCCTCACCTTGTTTCCTGTCGTCTCCCCTTCTTCTTTATGTCTCCTCCTTTCCCATTTTCTCCTGGTCTCCTCTCCTCTCCTCTCCTCTCCCCATTGAATAACTGGATCCCTCCAACAATCCCTTTCAGCAGCCAAGGTGTTTTGCATGAAAGAGAAGAAAAGACAGAGAGAAAAAAAAGAAACAAAGATACGTCTAAAGAAAAGGAGAGCAGGGAATCAAATGCCAAACTGAAAGCTCTTTGAAAAGCTTTGGAGACTGCAGGATGTCCGGGGGGTAATTTAAAAATGCTGCCACGGGAAACGGTCAAAGAAAAGGTGTGACAGTCCGTCTGCAATATGCTCCATATTCACAAAGGGTCCAAAACCAGCACTTTGATTCCTTCACAACACTTGTATCAGCATGTTTCACTGTGTTACAGACGGTGTTTTCTTTCACATGATTTGGTTCAGTTCTGTTGTCCTTTCAAATAATGCCATGGATGTGGATTCTTCATAGTGTTTGTCTGCAGCTTCAAATTGTCACTTGTGGGACTGTACTTAACTCAACTTTGAATGTCCATCTGTCTTTCTCTTCCTCCCTGGCACTCCCATCTTCCGCCCTAAATCATATGGTTCAGAGTGAAGCGGATGCAAGTCAATATTTAGGTTTTTTGTTTTTTTTTACACAAGGAAGCACATGCAACTTTAAACCTCATTTTTTCATTCAGAAGAAGAGTGAAATCATTCAAGCATCACCGTTTTGTGATCAGTTTTTTTATTCAGTTTTGTCAGTAATCAACCAGAGCAAAACGCACCAACAAGACACCACAGATGCAGATGAGACACCAAGTATCATCTAATAGCACTGTATAAGGCTGACAGCACAGTATACACTGCTGTACAAACTGAAAATGAACATCCCCTTGCAATAAAAAAACCCCCAACAATTTGCAGACATGTCTGTATGTTCTGCGCCTACGTATAAGCAAACATTTTGTCATCAGCTCATGTCTGCAAGGACGTCCACATTCATATATCCAGTGCTTTAGATCCTTGTACCACTGCAGGTTCTGCAGTTTTGTACATACAACACTGGGTGTCTTAATGCATGTTCCATACATGTGCAGTTAACAGTTGGATAGCTGAAGTTCAAACTGTTGTTCAAATGCAGAAACAAATTACTTTCTGAGCTGTACTGATCTATCCAAATTCAAATCTCAACTATTTATAAGTGCAACAGGCCATGATTTCTACTCCAGTAGGAGGCGATGATAAAATGTCACTCTGATCTAATACAGACCCTGTTGCCACCAGTAAACTAAGCTGTGGAAAATGGAGTAATAAATTAAATTAAGCTCGTTTAACTGCCTTTAAATCACTTTATTACAACAAATTTGAAGTCACCTGTCAGCCTGTCAAATGGTGAGGTAGTGGAGGCACAGTGAGTGAACACACTGAACAACAGTGTCATTTAGAATTACAGCCCTGATTACAAAAAAAGTTTGGATGCTGTGGAAAGTATGAATAAAGCAGTGTTTACCGACAACGCTCTTTACCCATGTATTAATATCCCTTATACAGTCTTGTGTTTAACAAAGTGTTGAACCTCTCTCCATTCTTGCTTGTGAACGACTGAGTCTTTCCTGGATGAACCTTTCATACCCAATCATGATACTATCACCTGTTACCAATGAACCTGTTTACCTGTGGAATGATCCAAACAGGTGTTTTTGGATCAGTCCACAACTTTCACAGTCTTTTGTTTTGCTCCTGTCCCAACTTGTTTGAAACATCTTGCTGCCATTAAATTGAATTGGTTTCAATTGAGTATATGTCAAAAAGGAGGAGCAAATTATCACATTCTGTTATATTTATGTTTGGCGCAGCATCACAACTTTGTTGGAGTCGGGGTTGTAAGCTACGTGGGTGGCATGTGAATTACAGTAAATTGAATAAATTACATGTTAGATCTTTTTTAAGTGACAGCCCTGAAGCGTGCTTGTAGGCATGTCTGGTCTGCAGACCCTCATGGACACGAGCAGCTGATGAAATTTATGTCTCACAGACCCTTACGGCCATGCAGATGTGGAAGATATAAATTGCCCTTATAGTGTCGTGTCTGTGATACTGCCAGCTGTCACAGTGTTGAAATAGACATTATTAGACAAAAATTGTGGAGAAATACATGTTAGTAACAATTTGAAAAGGTTTTTAGTTGTTCCCTGGAAAATGATGTCAAATGAAATAAAAACATTAAAAAAGATTAGAAAAGTACCTAAATAAAGATGAAGTGGTTCATTTCATGTGCAGCAACAAAACCACTACTCAGCAATGCCTAACAACCCACACATGATCATATATGACATACTGTACATCTTTCAAAGTGTTGTAACCTTGTAAGTTACAAAACCGTGAAATTTAGGTATTTGGCCCATAGATTGCCTTCACCCTCTCTCTCTCTCTCCCATGTTTAATATATGCCTCTTTCTCTCTGCCTTCTGAACTGACTCATGGGTTCAAACAGTGGCAGACTGTCAGAGATTTATTGTTTACACTCCTCTGTCTGCACAACGTACATACACACTTATCTAATCAGCTCATACCGATATACCTGAAATCACAGTCACACTCTTTCTCACAGATCAGCTGTAATGATGTGTGGGTGTTGAGGGGATCCTGTGTGGTCAGAACGTCAGTGCAGCTCTTCCATATGAGGCACAGAACAATGTACAAAATGCTCTCGTTTTCTCTGCTCCATCCATCTTCTCCTTGTTTCCAGTCTGACCTTTCAAAGAGTGGAGGAGGAGACACGAGAAGAAGCAAATGGAGACCTTTAGCAATGGAGTGTATCCTTATCTTACAACTGTCTCCCTTAAAGCTTGCTGTTAGTGTTCATTAACTAGACTGCTGTTCCCTGCTGTGTAAAAGCTGTTATATCCCATTCATAGTATAAATAGCTCATCATTTATGATATCAAAACCTAAGTATATTCAGTGATGGGAGTTTATGATCCATGGAGAAGATTTACATGTTGAAGACAGTGGCGTAAAATATCAATTTAATTTGTAAATGAATTAAAGGTTATTTCAAAATGACCCTCAACTAAACTCTGTGCCTTCTAGCTACTTTTTGAAATTCATAGTAACATGCATTCACATTGATACGATGGGTCTTTAACTTCAGACAAAAGTCTCATTCTCGTTCTTAGTGTGTCATTTAGGTTTCATTAGCCGCAGCTAGATAGCCAACTATCTGTGAGTGGGTTCAAATCTCCAGTGGACTCTTTTGAAAATGAGAGCTCTGCAAAAGGGTCCTATGCATTTGATGGCTACAAGCATGATACCATTATAACTCAACACTATGAGACTGTCCTCCCAAGAAGAACGTCAGTATCAGTCATTTTAGCCAGTCCCCCCAAAACAACAAGTTTACATCCAAGTGATAAAGTCCTCTAGTGCCTGTCGTAATTATGATGGAGCTATGGAGGTCCACGCTGGGAGGAGGTTAAAGGTGGATGGATCAACAGAACATTGGAAGAACACTGTACGTCTCTGGTTTCCATTACAGGGCTTTTTCTGTAACCTGTTGCCCCACATACTAATGTAGCTAATGATATGCTAACTCTTGGCCTTGGAAGTAATGCTAGGTTACTTCTGTATAGCTTGCCAAGCATGGAAACGTTAGCGCAGACAAAAACACAGCTTCATTTGATTCATTTGCTCTTGTGGTTGTGGTTTTGGAAACAAGCTAGAAAAAGACACAATCCTCCAAACTCTTTGTACATTGAATATTTCTCCATGCGCACAGCTTCAACATGGGAAGAAATCCACACCTTGACAAGCCTGCTGTGCCTCGTTATGATTACTAAGCTGTGATTGTGCACTTGCTGTTTAGGGGAGGGTTTCAGTGAATGGTCATTTGATGACAGTTGTAATTTTTTAAAATTTGAATTTCTCACTTCAAATTCAGCTGTGAAATCTGACAATATAAAACAATTAAATCAGATTATTTATTTAGCAGGGACAATGTGTATTATTTGACATTAGCTCTTTATTACAACAAAAAAAATGGGGAAAAAAATCACTTAGGTTAGTTTAACATTACCATGAAGCATGATGCCTGATTAATATCTATACCATGCTAAAAAGGCAGGCACAATCCATTCACTAAACAAAAATCTGAAAGTGAAAAAGTGAGTTTACACTGTTTTTTCACATCTTACATCCTTAATGTCTATATTCTTGCACCGACAAGAAACTTTATTACTGCTCTGCATCCATAGAGAAGAAGTAGGCATCTCGTTTTTCTGTCTGTGCATCATAGTTTCTACATTTAATGTCTGAGAAGAGCAGCTCCTCATTTCCCCCGAGCAGAGACTGAGTGCATGCAGAGGAGGAGTGGGAGGCGAGGGAGGCGAGAGGAGGCGAGCGGCGAAGGCCTTGGCAGGACTATTTTTATGAGGCACATAATAAAGATATGGAGATAAAGCATCTATATGCTACCTGAGGACCTTCTCTCTGCTCCCAGTCTGGCCCGACAACCTCTCCCTCTTGTTTCTGCTCTCCGGCTCCCGCGGAGGATAGAGAGAGCAGGCTGAGATGAATGAGAGTAATAACCCTACTGTCAGGAGAGAGAGAGAGAGCAGTGGGGAGGGTCATGATGGTGTAAACACCAGAGCGAAAGCTTGCAGGTCTGCGGTTCTATTTTTACTACGGCACAGGGGGGAGGAGACGGGAGGAGGAGGAGCGGGAGGAGAAAATGGGATGGAGGGAGGGAAGAGGAAGTGGTGTGAAAATGTGAGTTCTGCATTATTCATGGCCCCAGTGGAGGAGCATGGACGGAGACTGGGATGCCATAGACAGCCTGCACATGCGCGTTTGTGCTTAAATACTTATGAGAACGCTCACGGACATAATGCATTCCTTAGTCGGGAACCTTAAAGGGGAATGACTGATTTTACACAATAAAGTTCCACCAATCGTACGTTGACAACAAATCAAATGTGGTCAAATCCACAGTGAATTATCACCAGCTCTGCAGCTCTACTGGGCTTTTCTTTTTAGCCTCTTTCAGTGCATTGTTTCGGTTTAACAGTACAGCAGTTTCCAGCAGTAGCAGGCAACTGTTTTCAGCAAACAACCTCAGATAAACCCACCACACACTATCAGTACTAAATGGCTTACAAAGTTAGCAACTAGGTGGTGAATATTGTCAGGACACACAACTGCTGGCTAACAAGTTTGTCAAAACAATTTAGTAAACTTTTGGCCAAAGTTCTTCTGCCCCCAAGTGGCCACCTAATGCAACTTTAAAGTCAGTTTACTAGTAGTCAGTAAATCCTTTGCTCTTCTGTTGTGGTTTTTGTCTGCATTTTATTTGTAGGCCTATTGTGTGTGTGTGTGTGTGTGTGTACCAAATTTTTTTTGTTTTTGACCATGAATTGTTTTTCTTGAGTCTTGTACACAGACCTACATCTCATATTTCACAGTGAGTTTATGGATTTATTCATGTTCACATCTGATACTATCTGGTATCCTCGTGTGTCACTGTATCACTGTGTGCTTGTGAGTGTGTGTTTGTTCATAGATGCCATATTATTTACATAGATGAGTGACCTTCACAGGGTCGTGCCACGCTCGGTAAAACCCTCGGTGGTGTAGCTCTGCACAGTTTTCAACCCTCTGCTCCCTCTTTCAGACCGGCATGGATATCATGTTTCCTCACGATGGAGCTTCAAGAATCACCAAAGCTTTGTGTTACACACAGAAGTCTCACAAACTCACACGACAGTGAGGTTCAGCAGTGTGTTTGTAGTATAAATAGGTTCTGCCTGCTAATGTGATGTGATGTATTAAATATACTCCAGGGTGCCATGAAAATAAACAAAGGACAGCACAGAATTGGGAGACATTATCCAGAATATCAGACTGATATATCCTTAAAGGAAAGTTATACTGGAACTTCTTAGAAAACAGTCAATCTTCTACTGGTTATGTCATCATGCAGATGTGATAGTGTAACTCCCAAACTGTTGTTTTTACACTTTGCTTTTATACAGACTGACATAGTAGTTTTGGTGCCTAAATCTAACCAAACTGTGTCTTTCACCCAGGAGTCCATTGTTTGTGTCCCACATGAAACCAAAAGTCAGTGTTGACTTCTTTTAACTTACATTCAAGTTAACATACTTTAACCCAAACCATAATCTTTTCCTAAACCTAACCAAACTGTGGCTGTTTCATGTTAACCACTTGTTAGAAAGGTTTTCTGTCAGGCGTCTCACGCAGATGCTCAAGAGTAGCTTGTGTGTCTGTATGAGACACTGAGGGGTATGACGAAATGTTGTAGTATTTGGAAATGAGAATCAGTCGTCTCATGTAATTCTTGGCAAGAAAGTGAATAGGCATATTTCCCAAAATGTTGGACTGTTCCTGTAATGAACACCAACACTCCCCTGGTTCTCCATTTAATGCGGGTCTTTAATATAAAGTAGTGATGTTAATTAAAGATATCAGCAAAGAAATGAAGAGCGAGAGGTTTGGAAGGACACTTTATGTGCAGGTATTATAAAAACTCATATAAAACTTGATATAAAAACTTCTAATCTTTAAGTAATTTATAGGCGAGGTATCAGAGCAAAACTATTAACATTATATATTTTTTAAGAGATTAAGGTTCTGAATATTTCACTATACAAGAGCGTTAGAAACAGTTCCATTGAAAATGAGTGTTGAAGATTGAATCTGAAAATGCATCCAACTTTTTCTGTTCAGCAGTACAACAGATGGACTGTCGTCACATGAGTCTTTAATGATGAAAAATTACACTTCTCAAATAACCAGAAAGAGCTCATCAAGAGCCTAATGTAAGAAACACAAATTACATGAATGAAATGAAATCGTCCCCCTGATCATTCATATTTAGTAGAGTAATAGCCTGGTACACATTTTCTGTGAGGGACCATGACAACCCTTGAACACACATGATGAATGATCATCAGCAACCAATATGTGTCTGTTTGCTCCAACATTTTATTGAAAGCAAACTGAACACTGAGTGACTATTCAAACCTATGACTGAGTGTAGTCACATTACTCCATCAAATGAAAATGTTCTAAATGTTTTGTGTATCATTCTGAACACATTTCCCCAACATTCATGATTCATACATGATGTGTATGTTTACTTAAACTTTAGTTGTAATACTTGGAAGATGGAAGATGGAGCCACCAGTGTGTCTGGCAGAGAGGAAGTGGTTAATTAACCCCAACTAAATGAGGTATTAACACAATTTTATGTGTGGTAGTAAAGCAGTAAAAGACGCTTTTGAAATTTTACCTCTCCACCTTGTCAAATTCCTCATCATCAGTATCCGCTGTTCCTCCACTCTTGCGCCACCTGGCACAGAATTATGGATTTATTTTATACTGTAATGAGACTTTTTATGATCTATGATTCATTGGTGGCTTTGGTGAAACCATGGCGTCACGCCACCTGTCCCGTCACCTCTCTACTTAGCTCTGCTCACCTCCATTCGACCCTGGGACCTGAGCCGACAGAGCAGCAGTGTCCTGCAGAGACACAGAAGACAGAGAGACAGAGACCGAGGCAGAGACAGAGGAGAGATAAACTCACAGAATGTGAAATCTATCTGCAGTCGCTCGGCTGCTGGCCAGGATGCTGCTGCTGTAACATCCTTAATCTGACTGGCAAGGCCTGATGCTGATCTGACAGCTCCTGCTGATGTACTGTGGAGAGAAGAGATAGGAGCTTCACACACACGCGCACACACACATGCGCACACACACACCATTCATCATTCTTCATTCTTCAGCCTCCAAATTCCAAAGACATTACAGAATTTGGGGATTTTATACAAAATTCAGCAGTGTCATTAATTGGTTAAGTGATTAAGTGTCCAAATTAAACCTAAAAATGTAATTTGTAACTGCCCTTCAGAATAAAGTGTTTCCTGATGAAGAAATGAAGAACGAGCATTTTGTGACGTTATGGCCGACTTTAGTTTTGGTTTCATGAATATCTGAATACTACATCTGGCACCACATTGCATTCTCCTAATATTACGACTTTATTCTCATAAATGAATGACTTTTTTCTCGTTAATTAACAACTTTATTCTTGAAATCTAAAAAAAAAAAAATCTTATTGCCACAGAACTATAGTAACTATAGTTAAATGTGGATGAGGAAAAAGCATATTTTATGTTTAGATTGGAGTAAAGGTCTCATAAAATGTAATAATAAAATGAAAGTACGGGGAGTAAAGCAATTCAAGTATTTTGACTGACTGACTGATTAATGACGGATTAATTGATTGAGCTGCCATCATTTTTTAGATAATCTTACGGAAAAACAAAAATCTCCCCATTAAAGAGCCAACTGGAGGATATTTGTGTGTAGTCTAAAAATGAAATTAACTAAATTTCACTGATGGAGACAGTTATATTGCGCTACAGTATTTCATGCGAGAAACAACGATTTCAAAGCTTGTGCAGTGATTTTCAGCTATATGCCACTTACCAAGAACAGCCACTAATTAAACAGTGAGAATACTTCCAGGAAATAAAACTAACATTCTGTGTAATGAAGCTAATGAGCTTCAAAAGAACAGACGCCATTGTTCTGACAGTCCCAGGTGGTCACACACACACCCACGCACACACACACACCCACGCACACACACACACGCACGCACACACACACACACGCACACACACACACACACACACACACACACACACACACACGTGGGAATAGTCTTCCTGGAACAGTATAGAAGGGAGGGGGGCGTTTGGTGACACTGTAGTAGAAGTGATGCCCAGAAGGCAAATTATGACAAGAACAATTTAAAGTTTGACTTTTTTTTTTAGCCCGAGTCAGAGTTCAAGCTACCCAGAACTAACCTGACCACAGTCTGATTTGTTGTCCACTGACAAATAGTTTGGGATTTGCTCAGTGGCACTTTAACCTCTCCACCCTTTAGAACATCACTGCCTCCTACTTGAGAAACATGTTGTTTGACATGCGACAACAGCTCTGATGTGAAGGTGACACATCTTTGGGTGTCATGCACCTGCTCTGCACCTGCTCACTGATGAGTGTGCTGTTGTCACCGAGGCTTAGAAATATGCAACGATGCAGCCGACCAGAGCAGAGAGCGGATGTATAGAAATGTATCTTCATCAGTTACCCTCATCTTCCTGTCAGGCCGCTTTTCTCATGTGTCACCATGGTTGTATGAAGGTGACACAACAATGACCCTTTCTTCAACTGGGCCTGAACTCTCAGAACTTGTTTTATTTTAGTTATGTACTCTACATTTACACATCCATCCTTTGCAGGTTGGACAAAAGTTGTAATGATGATGATGTTTCTCTCCCAAAGCAAATATCATAAACCGTTTCTCTAATCCCTACCCTTTCACACAATCCCAATTTCTCATTCACATGACAGTGAAGAAATCGTCTGATTGGAGAAAACAGAGGTGTAACCCAGTTACTTAAGGCTTGTGTTGTTAATGTTGATAAAACAGCAGTGTATGTATGCATTTTTTTTAAAACTTGTGTAAACCCTCTATAAATGGGCAAGTTACTCCTTTTCCATTACCAGTAGACGAGTTTGCCTTCCCATTTGGTGTCATATTTGACATTGCATGTTGAAAAACAGGGAACAGTAGAAAGCAGCTTGGAGGTCAATGACAGCGTGACTACAGTAACTTCTTATATCTTTTACTTAAGTCTGTCTTTTAAACTCAAACACAAGTTAGTAATTACAGCTGTCAAGCTAATGTGTTAGTATTGCGGATTTTTGGCTGCACTTTCTCAGCCATTCTTGTAGCTTCTTTAATATGTCTGCCTGGCCTTGTAGAAGAATCCGGTCATGTGCAATCAGTGCATGTTAGTCGTCAGGTACTTTGGCAGACGGGCAGGTAGACCATCCATCCAGGCTGAATGACAAGATTGGATGGGCTTTTTACAGGCCTGCAACAGCCACAGATACTGGGTTTTTGTTATCAGAGGATTTGATTTATTAACTGCTGTTTGGATGGAAGAGAATTTTAACAAATATAACAAAAAAATGTTATAATGTGACACCACAGTAAAGCTAACTTCACAAAAGAGTGCACAATATAAATAGCTAATTTGTCTATAGTATAATTATAAAAGTCATTTTCTTATGTCTTTCTAAGGGTCACATGTAAGAAAATATTACCAATTTTTTCAAGAGCACAATACATTTGTGATAGTGCACTGATAAGGTTACATAGAGCAAACAGAAATGATGCATAATCAGTAGTGACAGTCCCACAGCTCTCTGATCCTTTTTCTGCCCTGTGTGTGTGCGCATGTGTGTATGTGTGTGACTGGAATAGCAGGTGACTTGTTTTGGTGCTGAGCCCCATATGTGCTACGTAGAAGGGAATACATATGTGTGTGTGTGTGTGTGTGTGTGTGTGTGTGTGTGTGTGTTTGTCTAGCTAATCATGTGTGGCTGAGTGCACTCAACAACAACAACACCCCATCACCAGACAGGCAGGCTGGCCGGCAGGGACCCCTGTCCACCATCTGTGTGTGTGTGTGTGTGTGTGTGTGTGTGTGTAAATGACACAGACAAGCACACACAAACGCACACAGACTGGTGGTAGTGATGGTCTGGTCTCCACCTGTCCCCCCTGTCATTACCCAGGAGGTGATGGAGGGGAACAGAGAGAGAGAGACGAGGGAGGAGGAAGAGGAGGAGGGGAAGGAGGAAAGGAGAAAACAGGAGAGGTAAACAGAAAAAGAAAAGAGACAGAAAGAGCAGAGACCTCATTGTGACATAGTCACAGGTGAAGAAACAAGAAAGAGACATTGAGAGACTGCAGGAAAGACCTGATGCGACACGGACAGAGAGACGGGATAAGAATGGACAGACTGAGATGTGGACGGTGAGGGAAAGGACAGATCAAAGAGGTACAATGAGGGAAGGTGAAAGGAGAAGAGAGGAAAGAAAGGTGAGCAGTTCTAAAATAGATGAAGAGGCCTAACAGTCCAGTACAGAACAATTCCAGTGTTTGGACAGAAAGCTGTGAAATGCTACTAAAGCTAAGGTGAAAGTGAATGTTATATAACTGTAACCTGTTATTTTATGGTATGTCTAATCAAAACTGTAGATACATGGCAAGAATATGAAAAAGAAAAATGTTAAATGTCACATTTCTTAGTAATATGATCAGTAACTAAGGAGGCAAATGTAAACAGCTGACACGCATTAAATATCTGACAGTCTTTAGTTGTATTTATTTAAATAGTGCATTTATGTTCCTCTTGAGTCAAATACTGTCCTGATACAACTAATCAATCTGTCAGTCTTTGTATTTGTACCGCCCCTTTCATGGGTTAGTCCAGTTCAAAGTGCTTCACTGGTGATACAAGCAGTAAAACAATGGGTATTTAAAGATGAAATTTAAATATTAGATATTTTGATAATAGATAATATTTTAAATGATCATCTGTGAAATTGGCCTTAGATATCTGGTGTAGCACTGACAGAATTATTTGCATTTGCATCGTTTGAAATGTTTTTTGTATCCTTTGCTGACAAGGAATCTCATTTACCTCCTTGAAGCTGTGGAGTTCCTCAAAGATCAATTCTGGGCATCTTTTATTTTCCCTCTAAGTGCTGCTGGTTTGATGTCTCTTTGCTATGCTGATGATATTGCTCTACACATTTGTGGCACCCAATGAGCCTTTTCGTTATGTAATGAAATGGCTTATGAAACTGTGACTGTACTCTGTGACTGCCTCAATTAAATCACAGCAAAGAAACGAAGCTCTTGTACTTGCCCTCAGTAAGATCATTTTAAGTATCAGCACTTAGTTTCCCTGGGTACGAGTTCAAAGTCATCATAAAAATATATGATTGCTGTCATTCGTAGTTACATTTAGTTATCCCTTTAATACACCATTTTAATCCTGTCAACACCTAGAGGAAATTGTCTCAACCAGACCATTATAATGAACTTTGTTCTTGTTTACATCAAGAAGCTATAGTAGCTGTATTGTAGCTGTAGGACAGTTACAGTTAGTCCAAATTCTGCTGCACAATTACAAGCTAGTACTTCTCAGTAGCCTTACACAATTTATATATCAGTTATTAATTATTTCTTTTTGAAATGTTTAGTACCTTAGTACCAAACCTCAAGGAAAGTTTGGAGAAAACAACAAAGGCAAGCAATATCTCATTTTACAGTCTCCTGTCATCTCTTCACTTAATCAAATTTGATGCTTTTGCAGAGTCTCCATTTTCACAATCTGAGCTACAGGCGGTTGCTGTCATTTTTCTCTCTGACATAAACAGCATATTAGTTTCCCTTAATGACTGTTTAACTGACCATGGTAGGATTAAAAAAGAAATACACTCTATCTCTAATAAGAACGAGACGATAATGTTTCTTCTGGATGTTACTGCTGTCGGGTTCCGTGTCTTTGGTGGAAGAAACACATTGCAGATACGAATATGGTTTGTACATATTGGTGTGATGAAGCAGTTCATTGTCCATCTGTTTTGTGTTTAATTCCCTCCATCTGGTGCAGCTATACACTTACAGCACAGCTAATTCGTTGTTTTCGCTTATTCAATGTTGCTTCGCTCCTCGATCTTCCCAAACCATTTTAATGTGAAATTTTACAGCAACACCAAACATTTGATCAATTTGTAGTCTGACCTTGAACGCAGCAATGACCACTGAGGTGTTGCTGTGGTTACAAATACAATCGTGATTATTTGAGGTTTTAAATCTTCTTTTTGTACCATGGAAAACATTACATGTCTTCTAGAATAATATTAGAACTTAGAATTTCTTTTAAATAATCAAGTCATCATTCATCATGTCATATTATTTCAGTATATCGTAGCAGAACATGGTACTTGAGGGAAGATAAATGCTTTGTTAGTATCATCTTTATGATAATTACAATAAACATTCAGGCCATCAAAGGGTACATGTACATGTAGGGTACTACATTTAAACTTTGTACACAAGTAAGAGAAGTAGTTTTCCTTTTTCTGGCCTATTTTGCTTTAGCTTTAGTTTTAGGTTTACATAACAACGTATAGGAGTGAGAATTAACCTATAATTCTACAATTTCATTTAGCAGATGCTTTTGTCCAAAGCGACGTACATCTGAGAGTAGATACAACACAAGCGAGGATCTAGTCAGGAGAAAACAACCTGGATAAGTGCCATAAAACAAAGTTCAAGTTAGACAGGGCCTGTGCCTACAGGCAGTGAGGAGGGAATATCTTTTTGCTTTTTTCTTGCTTGAATTGCTTTAACTTTGAACTCATGCAGCGAAAAGCCAGCATGTGATGCTGTTGTTTCCTGTGTTTTGCAGCTTAAGGATTAATTATAATAACTTTGATTATATTATATATATATTTTACATTATACATATACATATACATATACATTTTTTGTAAACAGAGATGCCAACATGCTTTGCCAGACAAAGCAAAAGCATGATATTCAGAGGATAATATAAAAAACAGAAAGCCAAACAGTAAGGCCAAAGAGTAGCAATGAAAACACAGGGTTAAATCAAGTTTTCAAAGCTGCAGCAAGCTTGGGAACACACACGCACGCTCAAACACACACACAGACATAAACACACTCATGCACGCACACACACACGCACACACACACTTTTACAAATTTCCAGAAACCCTGCCATCCCTCTGGCTAACCCCAATTCAGATGTCATATGTGTATTCTCCTCGGATCAAAGGGAGGTCACGTTAATTAGCCAATTTCACACTACTCTGCCAGCATACACACACACATACACGCACATGCTCCACTGTCACACAGACATGTTAATTAAAGACTTAGACCACAGCGGTGGGAACCAGTCAGCGCTCATCGTTGGAGGTTTACAGGCCTGTTTATGATAAACTGTTGATCAGTGGTGGAGCCGAGTCTGACTGTTGATCTGCTGTGACTCTCCATTACAACAGCACCGTTTCATGTCACATGTGTAGTTTTCTGAATTATACATGTACATACAGTATGCAAGCTTCATGTAGGACAGGAGCGTCCAAACAGACAACAACAGACAGGGTGGGGGTGGAGAAGACCACACTGAGAAGCATCCATATAGTATCCTTTATACTGTGTTAATGTTAATACGTTTTAATTACATAATGCAATATTCTAAAGCTATACAATACATACATATTTATGTTAATTGCTACCAAGTGGCAAATATGAGCAGATGTAAAAAAAAAAAAAAAAAAGAAGACACTCCAAATTGCTGTAAAATGCCAATTAATTAGATAATTAAGAAGCACAGGTGGTTAGAGCATAAAAATGATCAGCATATAGAGGAAAACTAAAAGTTGTGCCAGCAAGTGAGTCCTGAGAACTTAAAATGTAAAATTATACCATAAAATTATTATATCACTCCAACTTGAAGAGAATTGAGATAAGTGAAAACACTAAGTTAGACAAAATTAGAGTTAAGAAATTAAATAGTCTAACTTGCCCTATGTTATTTTCATATTTCATTCCATTCATTTCAGTCCATTTCTATATCACGGCACCTCCCTCAGAGTGCATTGTCATTGCTATACCCATGGCAAATCACTACAGCAGAATAGACAGATTGTGTTCAAACCATTCATCCAAGTTTATCTGTGGCTAGTTTAATCTATGTATTTTAATTGGTAAGGGTTAGTTGGTAACACAGCATCAAGCATCACCATTGTTGTTCTGGTTACATGTTATTGCACACTACTTTAAAATACTGTGTCCTCATCTCCAACCAATCAGAAATGAATATTTTCTGTCTTAGGATGAATGTTGGATTCTGCCAAATCATTCTAAATCATTCATTCTCATAGCTGGAAAGGCATCTTTAGCTGTTACTGGGAAGCGACTTCCACTTGTTTGAGCGATGATAATGATTCCCAGGCTGACAGAGATAATGTTGATACATCAATCAATACATAAATATTGATCTCTGGTGGCCATAGTACGAGCATGGATGATCCACTTCAACCCATTCACTTATGGAAAATAATGCAGTCTACTTCATGTTGTGAAGGCAAGAAAGGTTGATCTCCAAGATTCTCTCAGCTAAGAAAGAACCAACTATAAAAATCCCTTGAAATATTAGATACAACCTTTTTGAGCTATGACAAAATATTCCACATTTCCCCAATATTGTTCAGACAGTAGTGATTCCTGCTGCACGGTGTTGACTGTTTACACATGTGCATTTGAAAGGCTCTGGAGATTTTGGCCATCTGTGCGCATTGCTTGTGTATCTGCACGGTCCACACCTGGTAACCACCCACTCACACAAACACCATCTCAGTGTATGTGAGAAAAATGCACCTGCATGGACACACATACACACATGTAGAAAAGACAAAAACATTCATTCAGGGTGCGACTCAACTGTTCTTTTTAAAATTACGATATTATTATTATTACTAAAAAACATTTTTGATTCTAATTCTGATATTTTCAGACTTAAGCTTGTATTTCTTCCAAAATTCATTCACATGGCCTAAATTACAACTATTCGAAAAAGTCCAATTATCCTGTGGTGTGAGTGGGATCAAGTCCACATGAAAAAGGTCAAACTGCTTTTCAGACTACATCAATAAACCTTCAATTTCTAACAGAATGTGCACCGGCAGACCTTCACTGACACAAACAGCTCTCGTCCCGTGTCAGCTCACAGAAATTCCCAAATACCAAAAACCTGTGTGGGATTCAGAAAAACATCGCTTTAACCTTTCAGAGTTTCCAAATGTGGCCTTGTTTATATATTGAATTTGGCAGATGTGATTTTTATCATTCCAGGTTTGTCAGAACTCTTAAGGAGGTCCTTGGTTCTCCGTTGAATACATTTATCAAGCAGCTGCCTTAATATTGACATGTCAAGGCAATGCAGAGAGATTTATTTTGAAATGAATCAATATGTGATGGAAGTGTGGGCCCTGATAAGGTGTGTAATGTCGCCAAATATAAACAGCAGCCCGAGGCATCTATATTTAAGGCAGTGGTTCCCGGTGTGGGGGTTGGGACTCCCTGAGGGCTTTCCAGATAAATCTGATGGGCTGGGAGTAAAGAAGCGTTTTAGTCCTCAGGACTCCAAAAATAAATAAAATGAGTGAATGTGAGAGGAGAACAATCATCTTGGATTGAACTGAAACAACCTGTGAGGGGTGGTGTGAGTATGCGTTACTTCACTACGAAACAAGCCAAAAGCCTGGAAATCAGTGACTTAGGGTTAGGTCAGGATTCAGGTTGGAGTAATATACAGACCTTGGACCTTGATATTAGGAGTGGGAATTGGGACTGTGTCATCCAGTCCAATTTTTAACAGAGAATTCGTTGATGCTGCCAGAAATGCAACTAGCAATATTAGTCACAACAGCAGTGTGGATCTAGGGATGGAAATATAAGTTGGTCAGTCCATCACTTTGGTCCAGACTAAAATCGCTCAACAGCTATTTTATGACCTGCAAGAGGATGAACCTGACTTTGGTGATCTCAGCACCAGCAGGTCAAAGTTTTCAGTCAACCAGTGAAATAACTCTACTTGATGGACTGGCATGAAATTTTTTTTTTAAACAGACATTCATGGTTCCCAGACATCATCTTGAGTCACCATGAGGTTAACATTTTAATGGACTGTCATGAAATTTTATGCTTCCCTGGGGATGATTCCTTAATTTTTCAGCTAAGGCCATCATTAGGTAAAAAATTCAATATGTCCATGGTTTATGAACAAATGCCTGCAAAGCTAAAGAAAACTCAGCTTCACATTGTTTTTAGTCTTCATTAGCTAATGTTAGCATGCTAACATAATAAAGATGGCAGACATGATAAATATCACACCTGCTAAACATCAGCACGTCATTGCCATTGTGAGCATGTTAGCATTTAGCTGAAAGCTCTTGCTCTTGTTTTGATCATTGATAAATCTTTTAGTCTATAAAAGGTCAGAAAACAAAGAATAATAACATCTTCGAATCAGTTTTTCCCAATCAACAGTCCACAACCAAAAGATATTTATTATATAATTATTATATATTAAATTATATATTTAAAGATATTCACACTTAAAACATAGAAAACAAAGAAAGCAAATCTAAAATGTAATAATATTCAGCTTGATAAATAACAGTCATCAAAATTCTTGACAATTAATTAACGTTTTGAAATAATTCCATGCTACTATGAAAATGATCTGTATTCCTTCAATGTTAGCATCTTGTGGTTTGATCTCTCTGTGAGATGCATGACTTTATAAAACCACTGAATAAAACATGGAATAATATCTATTGATATTGAAAGCTCCCATCCCCAAACATGAGATTGTTATGGGACTATAAAAGCCCACGTCAGCCCCTCCTTCTTTGTACAACGATGAAGCTCGGCTGCTGAATTCCTGGCATGCTCCCTCATTAATCCTGCCTGCTCTGTTCTGCCTTCGCTCATATTGCTCTGTTAAATTGAGTATAAATGGATGGCACGGTGTTGTAACATAAAGGTGAGAGGTCAAACCCTCAACAGCTTCGAGCAGCTGCTGCTCCCTTTGACCCGAGGACCTTGATGAAAAAGGCTCTGAGGGATGGAGAGAAAGGAGGGAGGACAAAAGAAGGAAAGGGAAGAAGGAAGAGACTGATCAACAATAGATCAGTAATGTGCTTTCAAACACACAACAATACAGTTCATCCCTGTGCACACGTTGCGACCGTGTACACGATAATGCCGATACATTTGAAAAAGGATTCGCTCTGTCTTTGATTTGGCCTTCAGTCCACACTCAGCCGACAGATTCCACCCCGAGGCTTTTCTGCTTTTCTTCACAGTGAATATATTGAAACTGCTGGCCTTGCTTCATAATGTGAACAGGAGAACGGAGCTTTTCAAAGGGCTGCGAACCTTCATATCTATGCACTAATGGTTAAATCATAGGAAATACTAACTAACAAACACTGCTTTAATGATGCTGACACTGTATGTAAGTGACTAATGCAGAATTATTAAACATAAACATAGAAACACATAAAGTTGCTTTAGCAGTTCCATCACCAAGAGTGCCTTTAAAAATGTTTTTATTGATTTCTTAAGCAGAAGAATAAAGGGGTTTTAAACTTTTGTTAAAGACATGCTTGTTGTGACTAACCCACAAAAAAATCATCTGCAGTTCCTCTCAGTTATAAAGAGCTTTTTAGCATCTTTCAGGTGTTTTAAAATGAAAACGTGTTCATGTGGACGTAGCCTCACTGTGACTGCTCCTTCTCGTTCCATTGCTCCCTGCAATATTTTAAACTGATCCACTGTTTTTTGAAATTTTTGAAAAACGATAGCAGTCAGAGCTAATGTCACTAACATTAATAAATATAATAAAGATTGCAGTAAACATTGCATTTCCTGTCAATACCAAAAAAGCCAACTTGTGTTTCCCCAGTTAAATGCTTTTGATGTGAAGCTGCAGCAGTAGGAAATGTTTGGTTTGCCTTTGCAGACACCCAATACAGCATTTATTTCTGGGAATGTTGCCACTGACAATGACAGTTAATAATAGTGTAAATGCAAGAGCTTTCATCAGTGGGCCATAGGCTATCTCACGATTGTGTTATCTCATTTGCCAATAGGTAGTAACTTAACAGACATTTGTTCAAATGAAAATGTGCAAGATTATTGCAAGTCCTCGGAGTACTATAACCCCACACAGATGTATAGAAGGCCACAGTGGAATAGAGGATCAAACTGTCATCTGCAATAGATGCAGGCATATCTGCTTCTTCTGCACCAACTTTACCTCCTGGAAATTACATTAGTATCTCCTAAAATGTATTTCCTGTTGCAAACTAATAATACATAAATGCAATTTCTAGACAGACTTGACTGCACAGTAGAGCCAGGAATACACAATCTATTAAAGAGAACCAGAATACAATAACAATAATGGCATTAATAAATATTCAAATGAAAAATTGATAATAATAATGTATTCATTATTTACTAATATTCTGTGTTGTAATCTCTGATGAGTTTTTGATGGCCATTGAAACACAGGAAGGATGGTGGGCCATGTCTGAACTTTGTATAATACCTGGCCATTGGAGAATCAAGGAATCAAGATCTTTTGTCTCTGAAATACAAACACTGAAAGCTCTTTTTGGACAAGGAAGGCTCAACATCTACTGTACGATATGTGTATTTCATTTCAGGTGGACGGTGAGCTTTCAGATACCGATCTCAAAACGGTCAAATGTGCTTTCAAATGTGACCGCATTAGTTTTGACTTGGTACATGTCTCTATGACTTTACTGAGGTTGTTCCCCTCTGGACCAAAGTGTGAGTTTATCCATGACTTCTACGACAGTGTAGTTGATTAAAGATAGAACTTGTTCACAGCTCTGTGTACCCTTTAAACAGTGGTGCACACCAGCCGTGTGAGGCATGGACTCAGAACTCAGAACAAGGTTACTGAGCTGCAGGAGTATCAGACTGGTAATTACTGAGGCAGTTACACACACGCGCACACACACACACACACACACACACAGACACACACACGCGCAGGCATCTGTCATCTGTAGGCAACTGGTGCCACGGCAGCTAGCAGCTAATTGGATCATTGTCTGGAAAGGAGAGAGGAGGAGCGAGGGATGAGGGAAGAAAGAAAGAGAGGAAAGCAGGCGAGGGGGAGAAAACAAGAGATTAATGAGACCAACAGCTCTCAGAAGACTGCTGGGCAAGGTGAAACTCACCAGGGATAAATGCCGAAGATTCATCTGTTTTCCACCAAAAACAGTTGATATATTGTAACCATGCTTTTATAATTCAGTGGATTTCCTGCTAACTGTAGTAGGTGATCTCTCATCATTCAGCCTGGTTTGGTCTCAGGGCGGCTATAAAATAAAACACACTGAGCTTTATAGATGGATGACTGGGAAATTTTCATTTTTGTAAGAAAATATGCAAATGCACTCTTATTTGAAGGTTCTACTAATCACTATCTTTCAGTACATTTAATGACGGCACATAAAAAGAGAGTGGTTGCTCACAGTGAAAACCCACTGAGACTTATCAGATTGATTCTGCAGCTCTGTGGAGCTTTTCAGCCTCTTTTAGCCCACAGTTTTGGTTTTACAGCACATTCACTGTTTGCTTCATTCTCACTTATGAGAGCACTAACCTCGTGACCAGCAGCAGCTGTTTTCAGCAAACCAGCTCTGGCAAATCCACTGTTCACTACCTGTCCAGCACCGAACAGCAGACAGACACAATTAGTGATGAGCTAATGGGCTAAATGGAACATTTATTAAGATCCAGAAATTGTTCTCAGGAGACTAAACCAGAGCTAAAAGGGAGTGAATATTGGATTTAGGGTACATTCATTACGTAGATGCAAATACGACAGCAGGTGTTGCATATCTTAGCATTTTAATCTTTATTTTTCTGTCCTGAATGTCAGTAGTGAATTGAATGGCATGTTCTAACAGAAAGTCTACATTCCATTCCAAAATAGAACATTGTATTGAGACTTGGAGACAATATAAGAAAAGAATGTTCTAGAATGGAATGTTACATGAGACACTTCTATTTTGGAATGGGATATTTTTAAAAGAATGACAATTGTTCTCATGCAGGATTCCATTCCAGAATGCAGAAATCCAGACAATGTTTTAAAAGAATGTGCATATTCCATTCTATTCCACAACACTCTATTTTGGAATTTTAGAATTCTGAAATTCCAAAATTGATTGTTCTGGAATAGAATGTTCCAGAGAACTGTTGTATTTCATTATGGAATGTTCTCAATGAGACTGAGAATTTGTTCTCATAGAGGATTCCATTACAGAACCTAGATATGGAATAGAATGTTCTATTGGTGACGTTCTCATGTATTCTTCTTTTTTAGTATTGAATGTTCTAAATGAGAGTGACTGTTGTGTTCTAATACAGGAGTCTTTCCTTGAACTTAGTAATAGAATGGAATGTCTACATTTTACTTTAAAAAATCTATTTTAGAATTCTAGATTTGTTAAATGGAAAAGTAAATGTCTGTAAATGTGATCATTTGTTAATCCTTTTTGACATTCTCAATTGAAAACAGTACAAAGACAATATATTTAATGTTTGACCTCATAAACTTCATGGATTTTTGTAAAATGATAAATTTGATGGCAGCAACATGTTTTAAACAAGTTGGGACAGGAGCAACAAAAGACTGTGAAAGTTGTGGACTGATCCAAAAACACCTGTTTGGATCATTCCACAGGTAAACAGGTTCATTGGTAACAGGTGATAGTATCATGATTGGGTATGAAAGGTTCATCCTGGAAAGACTCAGTCGTTCACAAGCAGGGATGGAGAGAGGTTCAACACTTTGTCAAAGACAAGACTGTATAAAGGAGATTAATACATGGGCTCACAACTTCTTTTGAATTGGGCTTCCATTTCAATGTTTTGTTCACAACTTGTTGCTGATGCCCCCAAGTGGCCATTATTGACAGCTGTTGTCGCAGGTATAATCAGATGCGTCTGCTAATAATATTATTTACCAGAATGTTGGACTCAAATGAAAAGTCTACAAAGACACTGACTTTCAAAAATAGAAAAATAATTTTCCTGAATGGCTGACCTTTCTTTTTGTCCCAGGCCACATGTGTTGATTTTTATTGCTGCTGAATAAAAAGGGACAAATTGGTGTGTGTGCGTGTGTGTGAGCGAGTGTATTTTTACTGGAAGCTGTAGTCAGGGGAAGAATGACTCATATGGATAGTCTAGTGAGACAATGAGAGCCGCTGGAGGATATCGCTCTGCAAGTGTGAGCGTGTGTGTGTGTGTGTGTGTGTGTGTGTGTGTGTGTGTGTGTGTGTGTGTGTGTGTGTGTGTGTGTGTTACAGTGCTGATTGAGGGAATGTCACAGAGCAATGAGAAGGAACCAGGCCAACTGCCACCAGAGCGCTGGCGGTCAATTTGGACGGACTGTCACAGTGGCTCGCCTCATGTCCACGTCGCCTCCTTCTCCCTGTTGCTCCCCAAGTGCTAACAGCACACTGTGTGGAGGATCAGTGTGTAACTTGCGTGTGTGTGTGTGTTTACTGGCCTATATTTGACATCAGTATAGCCTTATAGCCAGATGGTAATGATGCCCCACAGGCCCCCATGTGGAACAGAAACACTGACACGTTGTGAGCGCTGTGGATGTGAAGCAGCGATGAGCAGTGACAGGACCAAAGCTTCCGCTGTCACCGCTGGACACAGCAAGGACAGGCTGACAGCGCAAACACATGCACCAACATCACACACACCAACTTAGGAATTTATCGGAGTTTTCATTCTGAATGTTGAAGCTCCATTAAGTGATGTTTTTGGACAAAATCTACAGAATCAAATGAGTCACTGGAGTGTGATCGAGCTGCCAAGCTGTATTTCAGTTGTTCAGGTCAAGTCCAAGTCAAGTCTCGAGTGTTCTGCTTAAAAATGCAAGTCTTTTAAATCTCTCTCTTAATCCTGACCTTTCAAGTGACACTCTATTTAAACATTTTACTTTCAACAGCTGTGTTAACGTGTGGCTATGTGAAGCCTGTCTGTCACTGTATTTTCTGTTTCTTATTAATTCGTTGTTCCAGGATTTTATCAGGTCAAAACTTGAGGCTTGAATATTTTTGCAATCCAAGTTTTTTTGGGGGGGTTAAAGCGTCAGTTTGCATTTTTCCAACTCTGCCCATATGTGCATTAAAAGTATTACTGGTCATTGTGATTGTTCCTCCTGTCCATTGTTTTATGAGAGATTTGAAAAAAATGCGAACCTAACCTTTCAGTCTCATGTCGGCCAAGTCTCAGAGAAGTCAGGTTCAACAGAGTCTCAAAGTTTTTGTCTTTTGTGTCTCTAGTCTCACTCGAGGTTTGGTTTGTAGTACTGAGATTCAAACTCTGCAGTTGTCAGCACATGAAGCAAATGCCTTGCTCTATTCAGTCTTCATAGCATGTCATACTTTGACGGTTAAGAGTTTAGGTTTGTTTTACTGGACCCAGGAGCGAGACACAGACGAGGGCGAAGGGGTAAAAGGGAAACAAAAGAAACTCCAGGATTTACAAGAAAACAAAAAGGTGACTAACGCTGGAGCGGAGTAGCTTCAGTGGTTGGAGGCCGGGCGGTGGGTGGTAGGCAGGTGAGGTGAAGGTTGAGCAGGTAGGGATGAGCGCAGTTGAGACGAAGCCAACAAAGCACTGGAGACTCGGGAAACACACAAAAGCACACTACACTACAAGATAGACGGATATTCGATGCAGCTGTGACAGTTGAGAGCCCCAGCACCTGAAGACCACGCCCCCAGCCACTGCTGCAGTGCCTGAACAAAAAAACCAAAGACACAACCCCGAACCAAAAACACTGGAGCGCAAAACCAAAAATGCACAGAAAACAAACCAGAAAAAAACACAAAAATCAACCAAGAACTCAAAACCGTGACATCATACAGTGTCCTTTGTATGCGAAACTCTTATACAACATCAGAATATTTATTACCCCCAAATGCTGCTGAGTGCAGCTTTGAATGGACACTATCACTGAATACCAAAGGTCTCCCTGACTTCAGAAATATGACATTTGGGATTGTCGTGGGGAAGCGACGTAGAGAGCTCCAGAAACAAAAGGGCTGACGAGATGACACCAAAGTCAATGGAGTTCAAGAGGTTAAACATCAATAATCAGACCTCTGAAGGGAATCTTCCTCACAGTTGCTGCTTTTACTCATAGCTGATATATGTTCACATTTATACATGAAGCATTTTGAGCACATGAACATGAACCACGTTTCCTGTGTTTGAGAATTCATACTGTTGAGAGATACAGTCATCATATACACTGTGCTGCATGTGGTTGTTGTTGTTGTTGTGTTCTTTGTTCCAGTTCTATCAGAGCAGAGCCTCGAATGATGACCTGAGACCTTGACTCAGAAGAAACCGATTGTGTACATGTGTGAATAGGCTGTGTGTGTGTGTGTGTGTGTTAGTTCAGGCTTCCTCATCCTTTTCCTCTTCCACATTGGGCTGCTGCAGGATGCACCAGGTGCAGAACACACACACACACACACACACACACACACACACACACACACACACACACAAATAGACTGTGTCTCTCTTCAAACACACACACAGAACTGTAGAGAACTGAATGAATGAATTACCAATCAAACTTTCTGACCGCTCCCCTGCTTCATTACACCTGTGTCACTCTTCTCTTCACGTCGCTTCCATTTTTTTTTTAGAAATTACTTAATACTTTGTTTTCAAAATGTTCAACTTTCTCTTTTAGCATTGCAGCGTATGGACTAGCTTTCCTTTTGTGTATCCGCTCATGCAAGCTGATATATTGCAGCACAAAATTACATGACATGTGAAAGGATCTGCATCATTAATAACTGGGCTGTAAAATGACTCACAGCATTACTTAACTCAGAGGACGCTTGTTTATACTGTATATCAGATGCAGCAAGGTGTAATTACATGACGTTATCAACACTGTGATTTGTCAAAGATCGCGACTGCAGCCAGAAAACGTTTCTTATAAATGATCTTGTCCTCAGTAGCCACAAATATAAACTCGCCTCCTCCAAACATATTTGAACTGGATGTTGTAAATCTCTGATCTCGATGAGGACAGTTCTGTATTGTTCTCCTCTGAACACTCAGTGATTCTGTTCCACCATCTTCCTGCGAGGGGAAACGGGCCCTTCAGCAGCTCTGTCGTTCACTCTTTTCAGACTGTTTCATGTTTGATGATTACAGACTGACAGAAGGGACACAAAGAGCTCGAGGCTTTTAGCTGCACGGACAGGAGGAATCCATGATGCTCTTTCAGGTCTCTTATCAAAGGCAGGAGAACCAGTACAAACTTAGATCTGAGGACAGTCGATAGCTTTTTGATTAAAGGAAAATTGATGGTTGTTTTTACGACCTGGGTCTGATAGGTTGGCCATTATTCCCTCGGGTTATGATAACATTTTGCTCGCTAACTTCTGCGGATGTAGCGACGAGTCCATTAGAAGAAGAAACGCAAGTCATGGGTCAGACGCGTCTTAAAGAAACCCTGACCTCAGGCCTCTTTTTAGGCATCAGTGAAGGAGACAGAAGCTGGGACGTACACATCAAGCAGGAGGGAGAGAAATAGATTGTAGTGTAGTTTCTCTCATGTTTCTCTCTCTCTCTTACATTTCCATCAAAGTGATGTGTGGTGTTCTCATTTGTGCGGGCTGGGGTTATAAAGGTGAGTCAAATGCACAAACCTCTCTTAACTTAACGATGCTGAGAGAGTGGTTTACAAAGACGGATCAGAGTTTTGACTTTGACATTTCTGTTCAGTAGCGGCTTCTCTGGAAGCTGATGGGTCCTGCTGATGAACAGAAACTTAACGGATCTCAAAGCAGCCTCCACTGCTGGACCATTGTTGTGAAACTAGAGGTTTCTGAGTTGCATTTTAGAGACATTTCATTGGCTGATGAGCTGTCTATAGTTCAGTTTTTGATACAATACAAAACGCTATAGGGCGCTATACTGTATAGGACAATATATCACAGAAAGCACCTGAGGTGTTATATAACCAACAACTTTGTTTTCTAAGTCTGTAATTTAAACTTTACCATTAATTTCCCAGGCAGTATCCGAATATATTTTGATACAAAAGAAAATAGGAATTTACTCGTAAGAAAAATTCCTGTTAAACCCAAGTAAATATCCATTCTTTATGCTTGCCTGAAGACAAATTTCATTTTTCTAGGTTTGGCCAGCTAGTAATTAAAAACAATTAACTGAAAGTGTACCAATTAAACCAATAACCTTCTTTTCTGAAAAAACAAGTACCAAACAATGGAGCCAGAAAATAAATGCCATAGAACAAAACAGACGTCACTGTAGGACAATATGTGAAAACAGTAGAAAATACTACAGGGTCTCTGCAGGAAAGCATTGGATTTTTCTACCTGAATTTTGAGTGAGTTGCTGCCCCAAGTGAAGGAGTTCAAGTATGTCAGGGCCTCACTCACAAGTGAGGGTCAAAAGGAGCGTGAGTTGGACAGGTCAATTGGTGCAGCATCAGCAGTAATGCAGGTTTTTTTTTTTTTTTACTGGTCCATTATGGTGAAGAGGGAGCTGAGCTGAAAGGCAAAGCTTTTGACTTACCAGTCCATCTATGTTTCAGCCCTCACCTGTGGTCATGAGCGTTCAGTAGTGACAGCAAATAGTTCAGGTAGTTCAGGCATCAACGTGCTCCCGTCTTCCGATGGAGCAGCCACACCCGACTGGTGGGAGACCAAGGCAGACGACCCAGAACACACTGGAGAGATTGTATATATCACCTGGCTGGGGAACGCCACAGGATCCCTGAGGAGAAGCTATAAGATCTTGCTGAGGAGAAGGACGTTTGGACTGCTGCCACTGACAACCTGAGCCTGGATATGTGGCAGAAAATTGATGGATAGATGATATAACAACACTGTAGGACACTATAGGAAATGATAGGAGCCACATTATGCTATACTACACAGCAATGCTATAGGAAAGAATAAGACACTATAGAAAACAATATCAGGCACTAGACAACATTTAATTTGTTTGAATGGAAATAAGGCCACGCAAAGTGCCGTTTCCAAATTCTGTGGAGGCAGTGTACAGTTTAAAGACTTGAAATCTCAAAATCGTGATCTAAACGTGATAAATCAGACGTTGAAAAGGATCATAAATACCCTACTGCAGATATGAAGGCTTCACTGTATACTATGAGGATCAGGATCACTGTACAGGATTTACTAATCTACAGCTGCTGAGTAAACTTAACACTTCTGTCCAGCAATGTAACTCCAGAGCAAACAAGGAAGAGAGGAGAGAGAGAGAGAGAGAGAGAGAGCATCCACAGGAAAGCAAGGAGGAGGAAGGAGGACAGGGTTTATTCTGGTAAACACTGTCTGAACTGATGTGCAGTGAGACGGAAGAGGAGAGAAATAGAGGCTGCTGTCAAAGATAATGTCTCTCCCCGCTTACCCTCTCTCTTTCTCTCGATCCGTGCATGCACTGAATAATTTAAAGCTTTACAGTACAGCCGGTGATAAAGTCAGCCAAACGGCAAAAAGCTCCGGCTGAGACTGAGGGAGGCGAAGGTAGAGAGAAGCATCGCTGCTAAGATATTTGACTCTCCGTGATAAGAAGAACACGCAGCGCTCGTCATCTACACAAAGAGGACGTTTTCCTAGATTACTGTTCCAGACACAGCTGTAATGTTACCTGATTGCATCTCATTTCTGCGTTGTCGTTCGTGGAGGCTGAGACTTTAGATTATTTGAGCTTAACGCTGCAAGGAAATACCCCTTTGTATTTTAGCCTATGTGATGTTGATGGAGAGTGTCAGATGGGACATAATGAAGGGAAGGCCTGGTCAAAACAAGACTGTACAACATGTTCTCACTCCCAACTCGTCAAACGCGCCAGCTTAGTTCGTGGCCCCACGCTTCAAAGTACGACGGCCCCCCTCCAGCGCCTGCTTTGGATGCACAGTCCTTTCAGTCAGCGATAGTAAATGTGCAACGTCAGGGTTAATAAAGCTCATTGACAACAATAATAAACACATGGTTCGAGTTGTGAAAGGGTCACAGTTTGGTGAGGTTTAGGAACCAAAACGACTTGGCTAGGTTTAGGAAGAGATCGTGGTTTGGGTTAAAAAAGTAGGTTATGCAACCTAAAATATCTATGTTATGTAACTTCACTCACGTACGAGTTAAAAAGAAGAAATTGTGGTTTCACACAAGACACAAACCTCAGTCTTCTGGGTGAAAGTCCTGTGTTTGACCAGGATTTCTCCTGTAACCCTACACTACACTTATGCTGTAAATTATGATGAGTTTGGGGGTTTTTAGGGAGATTTTGAAGTTAAAGTTTTTCACATTTTAAGGATAAAGTTATTCATATGTTCACACATTTATAACCTTCATTCTTATTTTTCGTTACATTTTACTTTCAGCCTGTATTTTACAAAAATCATGACCTTTTGTGGAAATTACAACTTTATTCTCACAACATTGCAATTTGTTCCTATAAATATTACTTCATTGTTAATGTTTAACCAAGAGTGGCTCATTAGCGATGCATGAATATATAAGATAAGATAAACCTTTATTCGTCCCACAGTGGGGACATTCACATATCACAGCAGCAAAGGGAATAGCAGCAGTTAAATAGCAAAAAGAACAAATAAACAGGCTAAAAAAAAAAGATATTAACAAATTTACATGACTTATTTACAGTTGCAAATATGGATAAGACTGAGACCTTTTTGGTGGGCGCATTTGGACTGATGCTGCTGTGAGAGGACATGCTCTGAAGTGAGAGCCCACAGGCTGTATGCACTTTGTGAATGTGTCTGAATTTTACACCGAATCAATATTTAGCTGTGGAAACATTTTTAAACCTTCAGGTTCAGTTTCAGTTTAATAAGACAATGAGACTTCACTCCTGGTTAAATAAAGATTAAAAAAATAGAAAATAAAGAAAACAGTCTTTGGGTTATATTACTATGAATGTGAGTAATGATGAATGCACATGAAACAATCCTACTGAAAACCTGCTTATGTGTCTACGTGGCCAAGAAATCAGGCAGATTTAAGGGAAAAAGGAAAAAGTTTTTGGCTCACACAACGATTAAGAAATCACTTTAGTGCAGAAGGCCAGCCATAACCTGGTTACTGAAGTACGTACAGCACACTTGCACTGAGTATGTGTGTGTGTGTGTGTGTGTGTGTGTGTGTGTGAGAGAGCTACTGAAGTGGAGTGAGGAGAAAGCCGAGACTGACAGGGAGACAGAGATTAGCCGTGATAGCAGGCTAATGTGTGTTTGACCTCCTGAGTGGCTGTAAGCAGCAGATAAGCTAAAGACTTGATTGTCTGTGGACCTCAGCAGACACTCGCTGTAATTAGTTCATCTATCTGAACATGTAAAGGCAGAATTTACACAGAGCACTTCTCTCTGCTCCGGTGACCCCCAGGAGTCCAGACTCTTGACCTTTGACCTCTGCAGACTAAGCTGCTGGGGTCTCAGAGAACTTCTTGTACCCCCCATCACTATTACATCACTATTCATGCAGGCTGCCTCACATAGAGACAGAAAAGATGTCACACAAATCTAAAGAACAATTTTTCTGTTATCAACAATGACTCCATCATGAAGCTGGTTTTTGAAACTCAGGGAGGCAGAGTCACAACTAATCAGGGCTCCCACCTCCAGGAGCTGGCGGGAGCTGTATTGAGGTTGGCAGCCTGAGACGACCCAGAACACCGGGAAACCAGAGGCAGAGAAACACACCTGTCCAAGAGCAACACAGAGGAGCTGAGGCTTCCTTCATGCACCGCAAACACATCACGAGCGCACCAAGGCAAACAAGAAGGAATATTTATAAAGGATTAATAAGCTCCTGGCTGCAGAACATCTGGTCAAAGGGCATATTTTAATATTTAATGTTAGCACGTAAATCATTATTAACCGTCTAACTTTCATAACGGCAGATGTAATAATGTCTCACTGTGTAAAAAACAGTTTTTAACATCTATGGCAGCCCACAATATAGCAACCCTAATGTTTTTTAAAATGTATTATTAGTAATTGTTTAGGTGAGAAGTTAGAGCCAATAGAAAGTAAAATCTCAAAAAGGACATTCAGACTTTGTTCCTGATAAATGTTTATCTAGTCCAGATGGTCTCATTTTACTCCTTATACTTATTTTTACTCTGCTGTAGGGGGATCAATATTCAACCTCCTACTATTTCTTCTACTGTGTGTGTGTGTGTGTGTGTGTGCTTCCTAAATCTAAATGGACTAAAGGTACAGAGTTCAGAGGAAGGTCCGTGATGTGTTCCAGAGATAGCACAAAACAAACCACACAAACAGCTCAGTCAAATGTGAAACAAACAAACAAACAAAAAAACTCCAGAACTGTCTAATTTACTTGTCCCTTCTTGTATATTTAACTTTTGAGGAAAGAGAACAATACATTGTGATTTTATGTGCAGCACATGTAACACGGGGTGTGTGTGGTAGGACCCAATTGTAACACACGGAAAAATGGAGATAGTTATAGATAGATATGTCCTTTGTTAAAGGCAAAAGAAATCTTCGGAAACACAAAACTCACGGAAGGGGTCGTGTCCAGGATTGGCAAAAAGCCACAGGGGACATGCAGACAGAAACCACGAATACGAACTGTTAACAAACAACAGAAGCCTCGATGCAACGGAGAGCAGATCCAAAAAAAGACACGATGAACACTAGTAAGTATCAAAGAAAGAACAATCTGGCAAAGGCTGAGTGAAGTGGAGTGGATTATATAGAGTCCTGATTAGTTACTGGCTGCAGCTGGGAACACAGGTGACAAGATGAGGTGGGAGTGGCCGGCAGGTGAGGTGAGACAGGGGTGGGGTGAGTGGAAAAGTACTGGGACTTGAATGTAGAACTAATGCAGACAGAACAGAGACCAGAACATAGAACTAAAACAGACAGAACTTATACATGACAGGACATGACTACGACATAGCAAACGATGGTATAACAGAGACTACGACAGGACAGAGACTGAGACAGATCTTAACAGAAACTAAGGCCTAAAGACAGAAAACTAAGACACAGAACTAAGACAAGACTGACAGAACTGAGACAGAAAGAGGCACAGGGACTGAACAGAAACCAAGGCAAAGCTGAACTAAGATAAGGAAGAACTAAGACCAGGCTAAGAATTAAGACATGGTTGAACAGAAACGCAGGCTGAACACAGACACACAGAACTGTGACAGTACAGCTGGATATAAACTGTGATTGGTCAGCTTGGGCTGCCGGTAGAGATTGTTGAGAATGAAGACAACATGAAACAAGTCGGAGAAAGACTCTGTTATCTTCTCCTTTTCAGAAACACACACTCACCAGCCTCAAACACTCATTTACTTGTTTTCTATAATGAGACAAGGTGGACTTTCCCATTCTCACTATATCATATGAAACAGTGTAAACACAGCTGCAGTGGCAAATATATTTCAAGCAGTAACACAGCCTGATCACGTACGATGCATTTATCCAGTGTTGTGGCGCTCATATCAAGCGGTGACTTCTGAAGCTGAATAAAAACCTACAGTGTGGGGATCCACAGTGGAACCACCGTTCACCCATTGCATTAAGTATGGACCTCTCAACTGAGTGAAATTTGATTGATATCTTCTCTTTAAACTCTGGGTCAGATGGCAAAAAAGTAAACTTCCCAAATTCACAGTATGTTTCCTTAATGCTGTGTGATAAGTCTAAAAAAACAATCACTCCATTTCCATCTGTTTCCTGTGTCAACAAAGCCGGTTTCTATATGAGCAAAATTAAAACTGATGTCATGCTTCTTGTCTCCCGCAATATCTACCTACACACCAAACCTGACAAATTTTACGACTGATTCTTTCTTATTGTGGCTCCAATTTTGAAACAAGGAAGCTGTGAAGCCTCACTGCTAAAATAATATTGAGGAAGAGAAGCAGGTATTGGATTTGATGGTGTGCGAGAGAGAGAGAGAGAGAGGGGGAAGAAAGAAAGATTGTGCATGCATATTTATATTTTTAGATCAGTGTGTTTGGTAGAAACTCTGGAGGCAGACTGCGGCGCACTCACACAGCTCATACTGATGAGATACAAAAGTCCCCACGAAAGAAAAGCAAAGACACAGCTTTCACAGTTTATAATGAACCGAGTTTGCGAGAATAATATTCTCAACCAACGTTGTCTGGAATTCACCTTCGGCCTCATTTATCTTTCACGCTATTCTTCCAGAGAGGATAATTATAAAGTGTGGCCGAGGGTGGGCAGGCTCAGCCTTAAAATCTGATCAGCCGCCCTGAAACCCAGATTTCTGAATTGCACACGGTCGTGTTAGAGGTCAAGCATGTGCAGTGTTTTTGTATCTGATAAGACATCAAATTCTCGAATCTTCATTGATCGCACACTGCAAGTTACAGACGTGCACAAACTGTAGCTCTCCGGCTGTTTGATGGCTAATAACCTGGAATTGAAACTTATAGCGACATGAGACTTAAAAGCATTGTTTCACTGAACTCTAATGGTGATGTACACTATACTACACTATAGTATATGACCAGTCCAGTATCTCTTGGAATGGGAGGATTTTGTCACCTCATGATTTATGTCCAGTGCCAGTGGAGGAAGTTGTGTGGCCTTTATGAAGCGAATAATCAGGAGTTGTTAGGGACCAAAAACGGAGCTAGAGTAAATAATGGACTTACATTCACCATGTGGACACAAACATGAGTCTTAATGAATGATAATGTTGTTGCACTTAATTGCCTTATGTGTGAATAGGTAACTCAAAAGGTGAGGATATGTCAAGGTTGTGCTCATGACTCAAGCAGCGTAAAAATCAGTTATTGCAGTTGCCATTATAGAAAGCAAAGATTTGAAAAATGTTGCCCTTGAACATAAAAAAAACGTTGGCACAGGAAGTGATCCGGGGTCGTCTCAGTATTGATTATCCTGCGATGGAGTTGGCAAAATCAGTCCTTTGAAGTGATGCTGGAAACAAAGCTATTGCAGCTATTGCATTATATTCCTGCTTTTTTTTTGTCTTCAGCCATCAGGGATCATTTTAGAGCTGCTTTTTTTCTCCTCACAGCTGTCGTGATATCTTTTCTCTTTCAGCACAAAGCAGCATTATACGGACAGTTGGTGGTGGACAGTGCGGCCTAAGAGTCACCCAAATGAGCTGACACGGTCCTTCTGGGAGATAAGTATAGAATATGCCATGGGGCAGTTCACCACATTTCTGTTTATTTCTGCTGTTAAGGAAAGCTGATGGTTGCTGTTTCTGTAAACACTTACCAACACTACACAGACTAATGCTGCTGAATAAGATTATAAACAGCTCACTCGCCTTCCTTTTCTACCTCTGACAAGAAGTGAACAAGCTTGCAAAACTTCAAAATGCCCACACTAATCATCATTGTGAATTCCCATTTTCTAGCCAACGCAGCCCACTGCTGAGAAATGATAATAATCCTCGGCGTCGGCTTGGCTGGAATGTCTTCATCCAGCATCTTAAGCACTCCGTAAGCAAAGGAAATATAAGCATGCGTGCAAATGCAAAGTCTGTATTCACAGAAAAGCCAAGTGGCCAGTTAAGATGATTTAAATCAGGACGAGTGAATATCAAATCTGTCCTTTCAGAGAAATACAATCACAATTTGCTCCCTTTTAATTAGCTAATTAGCTGTTTCTATGTAAGAGGACAAACTCGCAGAGCCGATATGCTGTGTATGAGCTGCCTTACTTCTGCTTAATTGATCCCCGATTAGCCATTAATTATTTGATTACCTCATTTAGCCTGCATGTCAGTGGTTTGCATGTCAGCTCAGTCAGTAACAAGTTTGCTCTAATTAAAGACCAGGACAGTATAAGCAGCCTAGGAGAAGCCATTTACAGGCAGGGGAGAGCCATAGATATTCATGAGATTGTTTTAATCTGTAATAAAGACCTAAATTACCAGCGGTGTTGAGAATATGAGCCTTTCTCTTGTAGTAATGTGGCGCTGGGTCTCCCTGCGTCTGTGCTCTTGCCAGCCGCCGGACAGGATGTGCCCATCTGCCATAAATGGCCATTATAAAGAATAATGTGGTACCGTGCAACTCGTAATTAAAGTCATCTGGGCGTCCATACAGGGGTGATCTCAGTCATTTTCTAGAAGGTTATATATATATATAGTTTTCCGCCTGCTGTGTCTAAAGTGAAGGCATGCAAACTCAAGTGGGAAGAAAGAGGTTGTGAAACTAAACCCCCCTTTTTTAAACATGCAAATAAAGTATTCTGGTGTGCTTCAGATAGAAATAAAGAGTTGTTCACATAGAATTTTCCTATAAACAGCTGTTTGATCCCACACAGTACAGTGAATAAATGATTGTAAGTGTTGATCATTTGCCTTTTTATTTTTATGCTTTTCTTTGTCTGTGATCATAAGTGAAATATCTTTGGGTTTTAGATTGTTGGCTGTACACACAAGCAATTTGAAGACACTAACTTGGATTTAACAAGTCTACATATGATTAATAGGACTCAGCAAGGAAACACTGCCTGAAATGAAAAGAGCTGATCCTAAACCTTGGAATATACACACTCAGTTTGGTTAACACTGAACTGAATGCATTTGTACAGAGAATAAGGACTGTGGACTTTGTCACAGTTGCTTCATGCCCAGTAGGGAGAGGACCCATAACTCTTTTAATGTCATTTCAATATAAAACAGAACCAGTCCTTTAATATAAATGTGCGCCTGCGGTTGCTGAGCCAAACTCAGCTAAAGTTCTTCACTTCACTTCACTGTTCAGTTGGTTCGGAAAAAATTACATTACTGTAGTTTAGCGACATTTTAAGTCAAGTATCCAAATGTGCATTAAGTTCAGGTGCGTTTTGAGTTGCCCAGACGGAGCAAACTGGAAGATGATCAACCATTTACACACAGAAGTAAAACCCCATCCAGAGCGTTTCATTGAGAGTGGTTCATTTAACTAAAAGTTGTTGTCAGATTGTAGTTTTTAAGCATGTTAAGACCAAAAGGTTCAGTCGAGTTATTCTAAATAACCTTTGATGGAACAAAATACAAGAGAGCCGTGACCAGATTCTACCATTTATTACACATATTACATTCTTAAATAAAAATGCTCCACTTAACAGTTCTTGCATAGATATCTTACAATACCAATTTAGAAAAGAATTATGAAACAGACCAGTAACAAAAATAAATTTTCTTCTTCCTTAATAAAGAACATTACCATACTAACATCATATAATACAAATAATATTTTAAACACTTTGTACAGCAAAAAATTGTAAGTAAAACAAGAGAACTCAAAATAAAAAAAAAACAAAACAAAAAAACTCAACAGAAGTGACGGTGACAGAGGAGAGGAAGGCGGGTGTGGAGTGAAGGTTGATGGATCGGAGGTTGATATGAAAGGTATCAGAGTAACAGAGCCCCTGTAGGACAGGTGAGAGGTAAAAACACATCGGCTGTATTCTCTTTTCTCAACATGTCAGCTCATCCCAGGAAATATGCCGTTGTGATCGTTAACAGTTATGGTTTAAGTTCATCGTGTACACGCACTGGATGATACAAAGGTGCTAAATTACAGCTTTTGCTAAATGACAAACCTGGAGTGATCACTTTTTCCAATATGTGGCGTGAGGACTGGCACCAAAATCCTGTTTGTGTCTCCACCAGATTTTTGTACTGGTGCTACTGATTTTTTCTTTTCTTTTATGTGAGTCTTATTTTTCGTTCCTGTTGATTTTAACAATATGAGATGCATTGCACAGATTTTCCATTTAACACAGCTTTAAAACAACGATCACTTGGGCAAGCAAGTTGAGCATCATGCGCATTTCTAAAACTCCAAATTTAACCAAAATTACGAAAAAAAATTTGTTTGGCACTTGAATCTGAAGGAGACATTTAAAGCTGTCTTGCGTGTCCTAAATCTCTGGAAAGCAGCTGGTGAGCAGCAACATGTTGTCAGAACCAATCAGAACAATGGGCAGAAGTATGAAAATAAGACCCACACTGGGAAAAAAACAGAATTTAAATTTGAAGTAACAATTTAGGAAGAAACTAAAGTATCCCATACACAGTAGATCACTTATGAAGGTCTGAGGACCAAAACATTGTTGATCGACAATATGAGGAATTCTTCGATTACACCTGTCGACTAGACTTTATGGTATATGAAAACTTTGTTGTAGTAATAAATGGACTGCAAAGGTTTACAGTGTGCATGAAACTATTTTTTTAATTTAACCCCTGAAAATAAAATTACTTGTCGCAGGGTGGACAGATGGTTAGCCAAAAACACATGTTGGAATATTTTCCAGACTTGTTCAGGATTGTGAAATTTGAAACAACACATTTTCCAAAGCAGAAGATCTGTGATCCTGTGAGAATTTAAGCATCGATTGTTTGCACTGGAGTCGCAAATTCCTTTAGTTTGTCAATTGGTGTGGATTTGACACTGTGCTATTTTACATAGGTATGTATCAGAGACAAAAAAACCCATTTTGGACACCAATCCTTTTTGCACATACTGAGAGGGGGAACAACTGACCAAACTCCAAAAATGAGTTCTTAAACTCGAAGGAAAAGTGCCTACAAGGATGAGTCGACTGAACTAAAACGAACTGTCCTGACTGAGGACGTTTACCTGGCAAGGTGGAAAAGTTATTGCAGTCTCACCAAAGAACTGCTTGGAGCTCCCAAGCTGCATAGCTCTTGGGAATACTTCCCAGAACAGCTGGCTATCTGAAGACTATGAGCATGTTCTGCCCCAGAGGGCTCTGACGGTGGTGGTTATGGTGGAGAGGGTTTGGTGTGGGTGAGGTGAAATATACAGACACAAGGAGAGGGGTAAAGATCTGTGAATCTCTTATATACTGACACATCAAGCATGGACAAACACAGTAGTTACAGACAGACAGAGTCACTCCGGGATGCCACTGATACCAAGAAAGTTTAACCAAGTCACAGCATGACTGAATGTTTGCAAAGTACAACATATTCCCCCAGAATAACGGTAATGAAAAAGGCATTTCACTGGAGGTTTAAGTTGATGTGTCACTCTGATCTATCGTGAGCGGACCTGTTGTAAATGGTTCTTGGTGGCAAAGTGCATCCTGGACGTGTAAACAAATGTTAAGTGGATATTTGACAGAGTGCTTCAACAGACTATGCTAGCAGTGCGTGCACATGGAGAGTGCAATAGCTAAGTATGATAATGTAGTGCAATGTTTTGCGAGAAACTAAAGCAGATCTATAAAAATGCTGAAATGTCTGAGACGGTGCTGTCAGTAAAGTTCACACAGAGCGGTCTGTATGTAAGATCTCACGCTATTTACAAAAGCTGCCTAAAGTGACAATCCTTCTTCAGGGTGATATGGTGGAAAACTGTGGAAACTGAAGCCTGGTCCCTCAAAGGACTGTGTTCAAACAAGTGCCTGTGGTCAAAGACGGGGCCTAAAGGCAGTTTTCACACTGGGTTTGTTGGTTGGAACCTGAATTTGTTTGCCTTCCTTCTCTTAATCCTCCTTGTCTGCTTTCACACTTGTTGACTTGTTCTGGGCCCTGTTTCACAAAAGCAATTTGCTTACACACAGATTGCAGTCTTTCATTTCACAAATGATTGCAGCCAATCAATTGCAAATTGCAGATTCATTTGCAAGTCCTATTATGTCCATGCATGGATCTCAAGTATGGCATTTGTTCTGATGAGCGAAACAGGTCAACATTAATACAAGGCAAAATAATCTCATGTTGCAAATTGTGGTCTGGATAATTGGTAGCAAGGTTGCGTAACTCCCTCATTTCTGCCTGTTGTCAAGATGCTCATTTTGACATACACAAAGACAGAACAATATACAGTCAAGTAAGTGGTCAAGTGCCAACAAGTTTTCATGTCCTTCTCTGGTCATACATCTTATTTTTTGGAGTTCTACAGTTCATGTGGTATTGATTTCAGACAACCATCATTCATTTGGATTTGGGTGCCGTTTCTGTTTCTGCACCTGAGTTTGGAAAAAAAACACTTCATATTGGCAAGACTTTAGGCAAACCATTCCCAGATTTGGACAAACCTGCCAGTGTGAAAACACCTTCAGTAAATCCAGAAGGGTAGAACATCTCTGGATTTCCTCTGAACTCTAACCATTTGATGTCTGAGAATGATAGACTTGTTTGAGGTTGGTGATGCGACGTCGGTTTCCACAGTCAACTAACATTTCCAAAGACTCCAGCCCACCTATGACTTTGAAATAAGAGATGTAACGGTGCTATTTTCAGTGTGCTAAGAAGCTAACTTAAACTAAAGCTTCTTCACTCCTGCTTAAGCTGCTAGCGCCACTATACTGGGCACCCTATAAGACCATGAGAACATTATTTTACATTTGGGAACAATGAGTTCGGCTCCAGCTGACAGTAGACAAGAGACTTGAGAACGTTATGAAGCATGAAGAGTCGGAGCATACCGGTAATTAAATTTAATGGGACGATCATGTAAGAAAAACAATCCCTCTCCTTCCACCTTCCATCCCATATTCCTTTTCTGCGTCTCTGCCTCTTTCCTCTACATCTACTACATTCACAGCAGTTAACTTGCAAATATGCAAATCTTTGGGCAAAATGTGTAAAGTGTGCATTCAGCATTCCTGCGGCTGATAGTGCATGGACAACTGCTGTGGACAGAGAGGGAGAGATGGGATGGAGGGATGGAAGGAGACATGAATGGCACTTTAACTGTGAAGGAAAAGGTAGGGCTGGGGGACACACAGTGGATTTAATATCTGTGGGGAGTTTGCAGATAAATGGTAATTTATTTTATCTGTAATCCATGAGATAAAATGCAAGGGTTCATAAAATGATTTGGATATTTATGTGGGTAAATGATTTTTTAAAATCCTTTTTTTCATCACAGTTTAGTCTCTTTGACGAATGTCTCCTGGCATTTCTCTGCGCTGACAGGATCTTTTGTTTGTTCTACATCAAATCTGTCCACCGGGTACGGAGCGCTGGAATTGGTCCGGCTCAAGGTCCCTGTTGTTTTTTTTTTCTCCAGACCACTCAGTTTCCCTGTGACTCAGAGCTATCTCATTAGCTGAACTGCGGCGAGAGAAGAGGACCCGATAGTGCTAATGCTAATCAGAGCTGTGGGACGGCAGCTATCTGGCCTGGAGGAGCCTGAGAGACGACAGGAGACCTGGAGCAACACTGTGACAGAAAACCTACTTCAACAGGCTGAGAGACATGAAGGAAACCAAATGTGAAATTGTATCTGAAGTGACTTTGAGATCTGTTGGATGTCAAGAGGGATTTCAATTAGAGAGGAGACGAACTATGAGTTGTATTTGTTGCGTGCTGGCCAACATTTACTTTTCAAATTTTAAGCTTTAAAATGGTGCATAAAAGGTTCAACAACTATGCCTATGTAATTTGGGACACATTGTTCAATCCCTAAATCAACACAGAACTGTGCTGAGAGTGACACATTCATTTTAGAGTGTACTTAAGGCTCAACATTTTCATTGTTTATTGGTTTTCACCCAAAATACCAGGATATTTTAAAGAAGCAGATCAATTTAAACTTTGAAAATTATCCAATTTTAAGTCACCACGCATGCAAAAGTTTGCTTCCTACTGCAAGAAGACAATGATCCTGTCAGTTTTCTGTAAATTAGGTCCTCTTGTGGTTTTAGCAGAAAATGAGGTGACACAAAGTGACGAGACGAATGGGGACAGAATGCAAATGAACTGCTGATGATGTATTTGACTTCCTTTGCCTATAAAATGATCAAACTACTGTTTGTGCTGCAAAAGGTATTTTAGAGATCTGATTTACATCCAGATATTTGTATTATTGTTTTTCACCTTTTTCTTAATAATCAAATACTGATAAATTCTGAGATTATTGGGAAGGAGTTAAAGATGCACAGGGAATAATGGTCCATAAATGTCCTTCATTTAAACTAATGTGGCAGAGAGCAGTCTGATTTTAGCAGGCTTTAATATACAGTGCAAGTTCTGCATCTCTTTGACTCAAGTCATCAAGCTCCATGACTTGTACGAATGAATGAATGTATGAATGAATGAATGGTCTAAACAAAAAATCTAATAAAACACATTGTCAGCCATTGCTTAGATTAAAAGCACTTTTCATCAGCAAATGTATCAACCGACATTTGTCCCACGTGGCTGCACACATGTTCAGCAGTTAAAAATCTGTTATCAACCACTTTGCTGAATCACTGCTTCCCTCACAGTATGTCAAATGGGAACACATACACACACACACATACACATTCATGCCATCAAAAGCCTCACAAAAGTGCTACGATCCCCATCCCTCTATGATTGTACGTCCTGTATAGGAGGGCTCCTTCTACATCCCATTGCAAGTCTTTTGGTATGACCTTGCAACATCCAAGCTGAAGAAAACAACCATCGATACAGCTTTTGTAACAGAAACCTAACAATGAATTGAAATCAAAAGTGAAACACTGGATTCATCCCAAACGTGGGTTGCTTTACGTCGCATTTAGCAGATAGAGAGAGTTAGTAGAGAAAGCTGCCGCTGGATACAGAGGCCTCATATGGAGGCGGTCTCCCGCTGATCTCTCCTGACCGGGGAGACTCTGCCCGTGGCTAAAGGGCAGTTCCACGCTGGAGGTTTTTGGTATCGATTGTTCGAAGCTGCACCATAAACCCCCTCGAAGGGGAATGTTTTCACTATTTCACCTAATGAAGGCTGGCAAGGCCGACTGGCATGATGACTGGGCATGCTGGGATGTGAAATCCCCCCGCCAGCTTCAGGAACCCCGCACCCTCACCCAGCCGCACCAGTCAGCAGCAGTGAGTATTAGACTGTTTGCATGTGCTATGGGGCATATAGGTGGTGGTGGGCGGATGGAGCGGCGGTGTCAGTGTTGATGTTGGCGGTATCAGTGATGCTCTGATTGCAAGGCGAGATTTTTTTTTTTCTGCAACCGTTAAACAAAGGAAGCAGGCGCTATGGATACATGTTCGCCCCAGTTTTCGCCTCTCATGCATCATTTTTTACATTCGAGATTTTAGCGTTGGTTACATTCAGGTCACAGGTACAAGTCATAGCTTGGTTTCATCAAACATTAAGTACGGTTTTGAAAACACAGCAGGTGATTTAACCAAGCTGATTGTGTTTTTGTCACAAGTCAAAATGACATTACTTCATTCATGATTGAAGTTGTAGCTTCCGAATGGCTAGTTCGCTAGCTGTGTTACGAGCTAGCAAGTTAACAAACAACTGCAAGCCCACCATCCCATATTCCTTTGGCATCAAATGCATTTATCTACTTTGTAATTTTGCTAATTAGCTGACCAAAGTTAAATTTGGCAAAAATCTTGTTTGCTTCCATAAGTGAATTTTCTTATTGTGACGATTCTTTAAAACTAATTGAATTCTGTGCAAAATGTCGCCAACATAAATGCTGGTCTATCATAAAACTCTATCCTGCACCAACAAAATATACAAGTCTCTACTAAATGACAGTTGTGAGTATTTCTTAAAAGTTCAAGCTATCCTCAACAAATCATTAATTAGCCACATGCAGCAAATCCTGATTTCTCAGGTGAAGCTGATTTTAAAGGTGGAGTTAAATAAAGTTATGTCTACTTGCAGTGTTTCTCACCAACATTCATAAATCCTGCATTGTTTACTCACATGTTGGTTAGTTAGCAGTCTTCTTCTTACTGTCCTTTGCTGGCGCATTGCCAAGCTTCTTTGCACATTACTGCCGCCAACTGTTGTCCGGCAAGAATACAGTGAAATTGATGGTGGGAACATGCATTGCATTATATCATCACACATGATTGTGCATGTTGACAGTTTAAACAAATTGTAAAAACAGTTAATAGCACTACTCCTGGTTGAAATTTTTTTCTTTATCTTATTAGCCAAATCAAAAATAGTGCTGGACTTCCAGCAGTTTGCTGTTATGCAGACATCAGACGTTAAAAAGTTTGAGGAGCTTGTGACAGTTTTCCAAAGAACCTGATTTCCATGTAAAATAATTGTTTTCCTCAATGTTTCAGTTTTTCAGGGCTTTTCATCATTGGAAGGCCGATTTACCACATTTCTAAGGAACCTGATGGGATAATGCTTCTGGTTGTTATCTGTGATTGGGTTGAAAGATAGGGATTCATCTTGAGGATTCAGATTCACTGTACGAGAGAGGCGGGATAGAAGGGTCTTTGCAGAATATAACCTTTCTTTGACAATGTAGTGATTTTTAATAAAAGGCCTGCTGCAATCGTTTTGTTTCCACTTATTTCTGATGAAAACAGTGACTTATACCATCAGTTGTAACCAACAATGTAACCAGAGTCTCTGAAGTAAAATGCTGATTAAATGAGAGGCACAAACTGTAGCGAGGGATATGTGGGTGATTGTTGGAACTGAGAACAAGCTGATTTCTCACTTCAAAGGATTTGGAATCGTTTGTTACCTCCAGCCGAGAGCTAAGATACTCTTCTACTAAACAACAGTTGCTAAATTCCTACTGTGAAAAAAGATCTGGGAGCAGAACATATAATTCCAGGAAGAGTGTGCGTGTGTGTGTGTGTGTGTGTGTACATGAGCTGTGTGTGTGTGTGTGTGTGTGTGTGTGTGTGTGTGTGTGTGTTTGCAATAAAGCCTGCCATGCAGTGTTTTGTTTTCCAACTCTGTTCATTAGTTTAATAATTATTTTCCTAAATCTTATTAGTCTTATCTCAAGAGGAGCCGTGAGCAAAGAAACTGCAGTGTAAGTCAGTGTGTGTGTGTGTGTGTGTTGACGGAGTATGTGTGCTTGTTCTGTATACAATGTGTAGAGCGAGACAGAATTGTTTTTGTGTTGTATTTTTTCAAGTCTTTTTATGATTTTTTTTTCTTTGTGTTCTTTTTTTTCGCTGTAGAAAAAAAAAAGCAGGGATAACATTGAAAAAAAGTCAGTGCAGTCAATGGATACGAAACAGGCAAATTTGACCGGGCCGATGTGACCGTGTCTGTTTGGCACCACCACGCAAAGGTCGGTTGGCGTCATAAGTCCCACGTGAATAACCAAAAAGCAGCTCTTCAGCCTCCTTTCTCGCCCCGCGGTGCTGCCAGGGAGATGGGATCTAAGAGTCTGTGAAAACGCTCCAGGATGACTTTCAGAATCAACAAAAAGCAAAGAAAGAAGAGAAAAACAGGTTTCCAGTTCATAGCGAGTCCTTCGCCTGACTCTGGTGGAGCGCGAGACCACGGAGGGTCGTGCAAGGGTTTTTGTTTTTCAGCTGGAGTGAGTCGCAGGGCAGAAAGAGCAGCAGAAAAAAAAACTGAAGACCTCTCTGCTTTCTGCTTTTATTATAGTCCAAAAAAATACAAATCCCTTTTCTGAGAGTTGGTACGATTCTGTTTTTTTTTTGTTCATCCACCGGTTGCTTACAGACTGCAGATGCACAGCCGGTGCACATGGGGATTAAAAGACCAACAACGCTCTCCTTCTCATCCCACACATTCTGTTGAAGTCATCTTAGATTTTCAGTTTTTTTTTTTTTTTCCTCAAACACAATTCAGTGAGTTTTAAGACATTTTCTCCAAGAGAGAAAAGAACAAAGTGTCATTCTTTGTAATAACAACAATAAGAAGAATTATCGTCCTCTAAGTAGAAAAAAAGGGAAGAAAGTGTCGCTGCGCATTTCTGTCAGATGGCCTGCGGAGGCGGCAGGCATCTCAGTGAAGGTGAGAGATGCAAACACCCTCTGGAGGAGAGCCTGAGAGCTGCAGCAGCACCTCGCTGACCGAGGTCCCACGGGTGCACCGAGACACCCAGCGTCCGAGCCCTGGGTTCGATTGTCAGCTATGCTAGAAGTCGATCTGTACAGTCTCTCTCCTACAGATTTGGCATTGTTGTTTTCTTCACATAGATTACTGAAGCTGACTGCAGCAGATGATGGTTTCTTATGTTCCGTATATGAGAAACATTCAAAAACAAAGAAAAAAGTTGAGTATTTGATTTCATAACCTGGTAAAGCACTAACAACTGTCTATATGGATATTTAAAGTTTCCCCCCACTGAACTGTCTCCTCACCCAAAGTGAATTTATGGTTTAAACACACTGAATACAGAGAAAGAAAAAAGGCGGCGTAATGTTGAATCAAGCGAGTTAAGTTGGTTATAAGTTGGTTTGGCAGTGTCCAAGGCCCCAGAGCCACACGAGAGTGGCCGGGGTTCACCGGGATGATGCATTCAAAGACGGATGTGTGGAGTGTTTGCTATTGCAAGTGTGTGAGTGTGTAATTTTAAAGAAAAACAACAATCTAGCTACTCCTCGTTTTCCTCCAATCCCCGTCTCCAGTGAGAGGGCCGTCAGTCCGTTTGATCTCCCTGGCCCTCTCAGATGGATGCGCTGCCCTGCAGGTGTCATGGCCGCCGACTGGCTTAAAGACGGGGTGAACGAGGCGGGCGGTTGGTACCACGAGTGCCCATCCCTCTCTCCTCCTATCTCTCCTCCTCCTCCTCCTCCTCCTCCTCTTCCTCTTTCTCCTCTTGCTGCTTCCCCTCTCCCTCTTCTTCTCTCTTTGCCTTCAGATGTGCCTCTTCATGTGCAGGGCCAGGTGGTCTGACCGAGAGAAACACCTGCAGAGAAAAACAGAAACTATGTCAGAGATATCCCGAATATGCATGAAAAATGTACAAAAAATACAGGAAACAATATGGAATGGGAAATGTCAAGATAAAACTGCGTCAGTGCAGCAGCAAAGAAAAACAAGACATACAATCTTCAATTGCATACAATTAAAAATGTAAAGACGGGCAAGAGCGCAATTAATCCCATTTTACTGTGGGTTTCCACAAAACAACCAGAACATATCGAGCAACTGTTGCAGATCAGTGCCGCTGGCTCTGTATATTAGTTTTGAATGGGCCACATTCCCAGGGCCCCTGAAATACCCACTGGCTCTGTGTATTTCTTGGGAACTCTCCATAATCTCAGGCCCCTTGAACTTCCCACTGGCAATGTGGAAATGTTCCACACTTCCAGCCCCCCCACACGGCAATTAAACACTATGGATACAGTTTGAGTGTGAGGCATCTTAACATCAGCTTCTAATTCTCACTCGACCGGCGTGACTCCAGTTTGTGCTGGGTGAGATATGGATATTGATATTATCCCACAAAAATGACCTCTGAGTCATCTAATAAGTGCTAATATGTCAAATTCCAATAGACATGTCCTTAAAAAGTAGTTTCTGTGGCTGTGGATGTTTCCGTAGAGTCATATTTAACTGGATGAGTAAAGCCGGCTGGAAAAGCTAAAGGTAAGAGTATTATTTCCCGGTGAGGCCAGACAGAGAAATTGGAAGAATAAGACAGAGCTCACAGCTTAACACACAAACTTAGTGACGCAGAGATTTTTTTACCACTTCATTTTAAATGCACAGTGAATTTCAGTGGTCTTCCTCCAGCATGTCACACTGGTGAAACTCAGACTTCGAATTCAAGCTCGGTGTTTTCCTAAATACGACTTAAACACGACCATAAATCACAGCCAGACCTCCCCAGACTCTGCAGTCAGTCCTCGCGCTCTGAGGAAAATACTACTGTAGAAAATAATTAGATATGCATCGTGAGCGTGGACACTAATGCACACAGGCTGGCTGTACTTTCTAATGCCAGGTCATTTCACTCAGCAGCGACTGCACCTGGTGTGAAAGAGACATAAAACCAGGTGCCGGTGACGTGTGATATACAAATGTCACGAGCATTTTAATTTTATTACACACGTTGTAAGGGCATTAAAGCCCAACATCCACAACAAAATGAATCACAAATGATATGACTGAAGGAGAGGCAAAACAAAATGTGGGCGAGAATAAAACGAGAAATTAAAAATTCAATTTGCCAGAGGCTTTATTCATTATTAATTAGTCAAGGCTATTCGATGTGTGTGTGAGTGTGTGTGTGTTTAGGCAGGCTGTTGTTCCAGCCAGATACGAGTAGACAGAGCTGAACGCTCAAAAGTACAATAGAAAGTTTACAACGCTGCAGCAAAATCTGCAAACTCTCTCAGATGATCCTATTGTGGTCTTTTCTGTTAATGGCAGCTTCAGATCCTGCAGGAAACCTCATTCAGAGCACAGGTGTAGCTACACACTGGGCCGGGCAAACTGCAAAGAAAGCAGTTCAACTTGAGCAAGACATTCAATGAAAAGCCAATCACCTTAAATCAGATCAACCATCTGCAAATTTGTAAAATTAAAACCCAAAAGCTAAAGTCCTGCACATAAAGCTGTGAGTGTTATGTGCTGACATATTCTGTATACGTTGACATTCAGTCGTGCATATCTCCTCTGTTGGTGACATCATCAGCCTAGATTCAATTAAGAGATTCAACAGTTTTTGCTCTGTTTTGGTGTTTTAATGTGGGTAAAACCCCTTTGACGTGTTAATTCACACAAGTTTTCATATTTCAAAGCATTACTGCGAACACGGTGTCGGCGTGCGGCTGAACTTTGCTCTCATCTCTGTTGTCTGTGCCCGAGTGTTTCCCCTCAACCTTTAGCTGGCCATGTGGTACCTACTGTACACCTTCACCCATCTGTGTGTGTGTGTGTGTGTGTGTGTGTGCGTGCGTGTGTGCGCGCGTGGCTGGACAGATGGCCATGCCAGTTACTGTGTCACTGTTGGGGGTGCGGAGCAGCCAGACCAGCTGGTTTACCCCCCCCCACCACCACCACACGCACACACACACACACACACACACACCCCTCCTTCCCATTCTCCTCTTCTCCTCCTCTAAACTCTCCCGTCTCCTCCTCACTTCTTTTTGTCCTCCTCCTCATCACTCCTCCTCCTTCCAGCTCCATAGATACATCAGGGGGTCCCCGCTTGATTAGGCAGGATTAATGACAGACTGCCACGCGTGTGTGTGTGTGTGTGTTTCCCCAGGAGAAATTGTGTCAGATTGAACATTCTATCTAATGTTAACCTCTCCATGGTTGCCACTTTTTGCCATTCTCATGGTAATATTTGGTGGGCTCCTCCCACCACAGATGTGTTTGTGGACTACTGTAAAGACTGAGGTGCATCCTGGCTCATGTTCAGCATGTTTCCATCCACCTTGTAATCTGAGCATCAAAAAGCCTAAAGGGAAATACTGGAAATGTGAAAACAAGATTAACAGTGCTTTCAGACAGCGAGTGGTTGCTGCAGCAACATTGGTTGTGTGTTCTTTGAATGAGCAGCAGCCTTCGTCTGCCGCCTGTACCCCACAGGATGCTGCTATCCACCTACTGTAATCTCCCTACGCAGCTTAATAGAGCAAGTTGTATCTTAAAACAATGGTTTGTTATATGACATAATTAATATAGCAGGTTTTTCTAACTAGCAGCATAAATAATGTTACTGTCCCAGACCTGATAACGGACTGCAATGGCTGCAGTGTAATCCTGTGGGCCCTTCAAAGTACATCCACTGAAAATGCTTATTTTGCCACTGACAGGCTCAGATTGTTATTCTCAGTTTCTGGCAACATTATGTAAAGCATCCCGACGGAGATTAAATTGAATCAACCCTTTAAAACAAACACTTTTAGTGGAAACAAGCACTTTCATTGGACGTGCTTTGACAGGCACATTTGTCCCCAAGGGTTGTGTTGCAGGCATCGCAGCCCATTTCACAGCTGCCAGTTGAGGCGTTCTACTGGACCAATTCCAAAACTTTTTGTACCTATTACTCATTTAGGCCCCAAAATATGTAGAAATCAGGCCCAGGTTTGAAAATACCAGAATTACCCTTAAAGAGTCTACAGTCAGACTAGCTCTCTCTCTCTCTCTCTCTCTCTCGTTATTCTCATTGTAAAGAAAATAAAACTGTTGAACAAATTAAAAAAGTTTAAAACTTTGATGTGATGGCACTATATGAAGTTTGGGGATCAGTAAAGTTCAAAAAGATCATGTGTCTGCACTAAATTTCATAGCAATCCATCCAATACCTGCTCACAGCATTTCAGTATCTATCAGCCACTCTGGCCGCTGCTACATCAAAGATACCAGACAAAGGCCAAATCAGAGCTGCAGCAATTCACATGGCTTCGTTGTTGCAATTGGTATCAAAACCGTGCATCCTTTACTGTTATTACTCTGTGATTGATTGTTTCTTCCTGAAATAAATTCTGGGATTTTTCAATGTACAGTGATTTATACCTTTGAGTTTTAATCACAGATGTTCATCCTTTACAGTGATGATTCAGTTATTTTCATGCCCATCAAAGCCTTGAAAATCTCAATCAATCAATCAGTCAATCTCAGTCACCAATATTGCCAATGCAGAAAAATGACCTTTACCTCAGAAGCACTGGTGAACCAAAACAATGTCTCACACCTCAATACTCTACGTAGACTTTAAAGTAGACAGAGCCTCAGTTGTGAATCTAATGTCTGTGCCAATCTGTATCCAAATGTGTTGTTTATCTGAACTTTAAGTTGTTTGCGTATGTCAATATGACTTTGCATCTAAACATCCTTGTGCTTTGTGTATGCATGTGTGTGTTGTGTCTCTTTGCGTACTGTGTTGGTGTGTGTGTGTGTGTATGTGTGTGTGCCAAAAAGGAGCTAATACAGTCCCAGCTCTCAGCCAGGATTAGAAGCTTCCAGCAGGTTTCTGGAGGGTTTTATGTCTAAAACCCAAACTAGAGGGAACCCACAACAGCCAATTACACTGTCTCTAGGGCAAAAGTGTGTGTGTGTGTGTGTGCGTTGTTCATCAAAAAGGTAGTGCAGGCACACACACATACAGAGAGAGTGTATGTTAAAGTGGAGTTGGCATCTGGTGCCACTCAATTAGCTGTGACCAGTCTGCCAATAGCCAGAATCCATTTAACTGCCAGCACAGGGGCATGAGTAAGCACACACACAAACACACACACACACACACACACACACACACAAACAGGACCACACACTCCACCTTGAGGACCAAACAGAGATGATGTAAATGGATAAAATGGTAAATGGCTGCATTCATATAGCAGTTTTGTCCAAAGCGTTTCGCAATTTTTGCCTCTAACTCAGACATTCACACAGTCACACACCAACGGCAGCCAGCTACCGTGGAAGTTGCTGGTCTGATCACTGTGAGCAATTTGAGACTATTGAGAGCAAAAGACAAGTGGACAGCGGACAAGCCGATCTGCCTCCTAAACCACAGCCACCCACAATGTGACTTCCTTGGCTTTTGTCCACAGGGAGATTTAGTTTGCTTTTATTTTGAAATGCACACCCTGTCATCTTCTTTCTACCTTCATTTTTCACTGAGGTCAAACTGCGTCTGGCATTAGTTGGTGAAAAAAGCAACGGAGGCAGGATCAATGACTAAAATCTTCCACCACTGGCCAGATAACATGACTTATTATTGCCAATTATTTTCCAATCTATTTCTGAGCAGAAACAAAATAAGTTTGTCTTACATGCCTTCCTGCGGCTGCCACATACTGTGAATCCATTAGGAACTAACTTAATTTCAGATAATAACATTCCTTATCATTACACCGACTACACTATCAGCTTCAGTCTCGAACCTTTATCATCCAGGAGTCCAGATAAGAACTCACCTGAGCTCCTCCTGTACACAGCTGCTGAAGGAGGGAAATGTCTTTAAGAAAATGATCACGTCGCTTCTGAGATTCAGGCTCACTCATTTGCAGTATTTTGACTTGAAAGTGTTGCTTTAAGGAATTTAATTTCCAAGATGTGATTGTTGCAGATTATTACACTGTTGGTAAATGCTACATGAGATGCATGTGCACAGAGGCCAATATTTGTTGAAAAAAATTGTTATACTCTAATACTGTAGCCCCAACTGGTTCCATCAATCTATGATTTAGAGGTGAAGCTTGAAAGAATTATGCAAATGTATAAAAGTATAACATGTAACAGTCTCACCTGATATCGTTTTATCATTTTTCATTTTCTGTGAGTTCAATAAAGAGGTAGCTCTATAATGTATTGAGCTCAGCTTAGCACAAAGTCTGTAAGCAGGAGGAAACTGCGAGCCTAGCTCTGTCAAAGACGCCTAAGTCATGTTATTTTTTGTTGTATTTTGCACACTCAAAAATAGAAAATGAGACATTGTGGTTTAATCAAGAGTCCTGAATCCTGTGGTTGCCGGCTTTGAACGCTTTTCTAATTCTGAACAAAACCCAGAAGATGCTTGAACATACATTTGACTAGTTGTGTTGTGTCTTTGACTAGAGTGTTGGTTGTGTTTTACTATTTTCGAACATTTTTAAGCTGAATCAATCAAGAGAAAAAAACTTAATAGGCATTTTGCACATTTTGACTTCTCATAGCAGAAAAATCTGAGTGTCCCAATGAGTCATGACAGTGAACCAGCATGAACAAAAGCAGGACCCTGAAACTGAAACAGCTAAATGGAAATCAGCCATCATTTTATTATTCACACCTGTGCTTTTCCTACTGTGACGTGACAATAAAACACATTAATTGCAGCACTAATCTTAATAAAAACTGCCAGCATATGTGATGCCGGACTTGACAAGAAGACAACCCAGTTTTTTGGGTTTTTGGAGTTCTTCTTGTTGGGAAAGGCAGGTTAAACACAGGTCCTTGACAGGTAAGTGGCATCAATGTCCTGCAAAGGTAAAGAATACTCTGTGTTTACTGTTGCTGTGTGTTTACCTGTCGCAGTGGTTGCACTTGAATGGCTTCGCTCCGGTGTGTTTGCGGTAGTGTCGTGTCAGCTCGTCACTGCGGGCAAAACGCCATTCGCAGCCCTCCCATGAGCACTTATAGGGCTTCTCACCTGAGAGAGAGAGAGAGAGAGGGTGAGAGAGAGAGAGTGAGAGAAAGAGAGGGGAGAAGGTGTCACATTTTATTATAATTTCTACATCTAATTTCACACGTTTAAACTACAGCTGTTCACTAATATACAGGTTGCCACCCCTGACACACACACACACACACACACACACACACACACACACACACACACACACACACACAGCCCAGGGGCCGGGCAGGCGGACCAGTTTTAACACAACAGCCATTTCAATGAGCCAATACACTCAATTAGCTGTAAATGAAGTCTTTCAGCACTGCGGCGTGTTAATTCATAATCCCAAATCCACCCTGAAATGAATCTCGTTTTGTTCCCTCTATCACCATACCCCCACCCCCCTGCCCGCACACACACACATCCACACACATCCACACACACATCCACACACACACCCTGAGGTGGTGGGATCTGAAATGTAAATGAAGTTTCATCCCCCACTTCACCAGATGGGAGAAGAGATGGTCTATTGTTCTCAGCCTGTAGTTATCTCTCCATGATAGAAAGCCTTCCAGCTGTGTGTGTGTGTGTGCAGTGTGTCTTTCGACTAGAGGTGTCTGCGTGCGCGTAGTGTGCAGGATCAGACTGTCTTCAGATGGGACGTGATGATGCCTGACTGTGTAAACGCTGGTATGAGAGTGTGCCTCTCTCTGTGTGTCTGAGTGAGTATGCAGCAGCAAGCAGAAAATCTGGTCTTCCACTAAAATCACACACCACCTCAAAAAGTAATAATACAGCTAATAATGATAACAATAAAAATACATTTTCCTTTATTAAACTACTACTACTAACTACTTTGAACCTGTGTTTCATAATCTCACTGCAAATATAACAATATATGCAGTGTATGTATAAAAGCAAAAACACATTTAAGTCTTAATGAAAATGGCCTTCATTTATCATCTGCTAAATAATATCCTCATGTGGTGAGAGCCACATGAATTGAATATTTGACCTAAATCTGCTCCGAGCTACTTAAAATGTCATAGTATGGGCACTTGAATTAAGTCTAATTAAGTTACCAGTTCTATGAAAGAGCAACAAAACACTAACACGCAATTTGTGGATTATATATCACACTGCAATAAAATTTTGTTTTTTCATGCACAACTGTGTCTTTGTTCTGTGCTTTTTATGCAGACAAAACTTTTCAGTTTTCACTGAATTCAACCCCCTGCTGCTCAGAGTTTTTCCTCAGTCTTTTGCAGGAAACCTTGAAAGCTTTTCTGGCATGACCTTGTTTGTGTGCACAGTCGGTGTGGTTCATTTTAGTTTGGGTATGTCTCCTCATTTTGGTTCAAAACCTGAAGGAGTGGGAGGTTTTGGGTTTAAAAAAGAAGGGCTGCATTGGTGTGAGTGTGTTGCTACAGGTACTGGTGAGAAGATGAAACACATGCCGCCAAAAAAACTCCACAGAGGTTTATGATCACATCAGACAAAATCTTTAGATGTTCCAGCAAGTAACAGAAAGTAATCTGCCAAAAAATGCCTGTTTGATTGACCACAGCTGTGTGTTGCTGGATGATGTTGCGTTGCTTTGAGGCAAAAGTTGATCCAGGTTTTTGCTGACAAGGCAGTAGCTTCATTTAAATGAGCACAGAGGGAGTTTTTTTTTTTTTTACAAACACCAATCCGACTGCTATTTGTAGCAATTTCATTTCAAAATTTCAAATACTGGCAAAGAGGAAACACTTTAAAATACAGGCCATTCTCCACTTCACTCACTGTGTTGAAAAAACATGGCTGAACCAAACAGCAGACCCCTAATGTGTGTGACTGTGTCGTGTGTGTGTGTGTGTGAACTCGGGGGTGGTGACTATAATTGGGGTCTTAATGACTCCTAATGGGGAGTAATACAGCAGCTTACAGTCAGTTAGCCAGATGTCCCAGCAGCCCCTCCACTCCTGCCACAGCACACACCAATCTTTTTAAGGAGACAAACATGAAGGCACACCAATCCAAAACAAAGTGGAACTAATGTGAAAACTGAAGCATCTCGCAATATGGTTGGAAACGTAATTGGATGCAACAGAAAACAATGCGCTCACAAAGTATGGCAGGGCCAACAAACCCTGCCAGAGAAACCAATATATACGTAATTATACATGAATATAACCTGGATCCAGATTTCTGCACTGCAACTGCACTGCAAATTCAGGCCTTTGGAAAAAGAACCGAGCCAATCAGAACTTTGTTGGCAGGAAGTGTAGCCGTCATCCTCCCGTGCCAGAGCCAGTTCGATTATGACAAACCTATATAAGACTGAAAAATGACATTAACTACTCCCAGCGACTGCTATTGAAGCTTTTGTGTCGACTGAAATGATGTTGGTGGGACAGTTAGGTCACTTGTGTGTGATTGGTTGGGAAAATTAAGAACCTGTCCTGATAGAAAGCAGCAGAAATTGACACGATGTCAAATAATGAAGTGAAAACAAAATGGCAGTTCAGTTTGATTATCAGACTAAGTGCCAATTTAGGTGGAAAGCAATGAATTGAAACAAAGTTACTGCTGCTTTTTTTCATTATAATTTGTTATAATTATAATAATGCACTAGTTGATGGAAACGCATTTATTTTTTGGAATTTGAAGATAAATGCATGAAATTGCAGTGCAGACATATTTGCAGGTGCAGCTTCTATTTTAATTTTAGCTGTGTACCCAAAAACCATAACACAGGGAACAACTTCATCACACGCCAACAGGTGTACTGAATGTGAACTCACTTTTCTTAACTTTAATTGCTTTAAGTCAGCATCTTAAATCATTAAGCCAGAATAACAGAGGCTGTGGAAAGCACACCTTCGCTTGGACTAATATCTGAGAGCGGAGCAGCTCTGAGAGCAAGGTGATGCAACGACAAGTAAAAGATGATGTGCTACAGGAACATCCAACTGTGAATGATGCCCTGTTCCCCTTCATTTCCCCCCGGTTCCTGCGTCTCTTTGATCGGAGTCGTCTTTCATCCGCAGACACAACGTGACTACAAGGTGACGCAGTTGTTCTCGCACTAAATGAATTCCAGATCATGAGCAGTGCGCTCTTGGATTTGCATATTCAAATTCTCCAGTCAAATCTTGTGCAGTCGGTTGCTGATTTCCACAACAGGGATTTGGGTTTTGTTGCTGTCTCACCATTGTGTTTTTGGAGAGAGGCCTTCCTCTGCTACCTTGTCTCCAGTTTCTGATTTGTGAGGGGACAGGACCAGAGTTCAACTATCCTCTGTTACACTTGTAATTATTTGGGTTTTGTCCTCCAGGGTTACTTTGATTGTTTTTTTTGAAAAGCTGAAACATGATCTTGGGTTTTTTTTGGTCTATATTCTTTCAAATTTTGTGTGTACAACTGTACTAAATAGTACAACTGAGTACCTGAAATTTTTAGATGACTTTAGACAATAACAACAATAACTTAGTCACCATCAACAGCACATGCCCTGAGTCTCAGGCTGGGAACTCCACCAATGTTGTGGAGTGCAACTGTATAAGTGAAAAAAACTATATAAAGCCTTTTGTGGCAATATCTCAGGGAGCTGAGGGATGAAATGAACTCATGAACTAGAGTTAACAGAAGAGTTACTGGTACTTTTTTAAATTGTGAGGTCTTGTTACACCCTCTTGAAAATATTCACATTCACAAGTCGAAAGAAACGCACACTCATTTAGCTTTTATTTTTTTCCTTTGCAGGTTGAATTTTGATGAAAATTTGCATTAGTGAGCCACCAGACCCGCTCCTCATCTCTGCTTGAGGCGAGCAGCTCCAGGCGACATTAGGCGCTCCGGGCATAACACACCTGAAACTCGAACAGAGCTGCAGGTAGTCGAGCTGCATTGTGGGTCATGTAGGTGCCAAGGTTTTGACAAAGAAGAGGAATGGGTGGAATAAAAAGCAGATTCTCTGGTTGTGTTGCATAAATATCAATAGCGTTTTTTAAAAAAGTGTCCATCATGACAACGTTTTGGAAGTGCAGAGCTGAATCTGTGAAGCACTCTTTTAGACATTGGCATGCCGTCAAAGCCTCATCATAGACTATGAAAGCCTAATGGGTTGTTACAAAGGGTTGTGAGCTTGACTGCCAATTAGGTGCATCAGCTGCAGTAATGAAGGCTTTGTATCAGCTCATGATAATGAAGGAAGAAATCTTGACGCATATGGCCTAAAGGTTTGGGTAATGACGGAAGAGTAAGAGAAAGCAAACACAAGTGTGCTAAATGAGGTTTCTCTGAAGGGCAGCTGTGCATCCAGGAAGTCATCGTTATTGAGTTACTGCTCGCTCCCGTTAAGAGAAACCAACTGATGTGGTTCTGACATAGAGACAGACTGCATCTCTATGGAGAAGGACAGACATGGTGGACTTCCTGGGGGGGGAAGAATTAGGGTTAGTTAGAGTTAGAGTTTGAGAAACTTCCTGGAGAAAAATATTTGAATGACAAGAGACTTGAAAACGGACGAATGGACGGGGTCAGAGTCCAACTGACACTGGATTTAAATACAATGTTTGAAAAACAGAAACATTTACTTCTGCAGTTTCTTTTTACATATCTGCACACATACAGCATATGCAGATGCCAGTATGACTATGATAAATCAATATTGACTGATAATGGCCTCTTGGTGTATTGGTTGGGATCTAAGGGTAAAGACTTGAGATCTAGTTGTTATTTCTACATTCTTGTTATTTCTAATTTGTCTCAACTACAGTAGTGAAACAAGATAAATTAAGCTGAGAGAGACCACAACAACAATCTGTGCAAGCATTTTCCCAGTTCCATTTCTTTTGTTCAAAAAGAGGTAAGGGTATTTACTCTTTACATTACTAGGTACAACAGGAAGTTCTCAGTTTTTTGTAAAGGCCCACAATCCTCTGGCACAGCTGAGGAAAATGTGATTCTACAACAGATTACCTCTAGTTCTGTAAAGAACCCAAAATCATCCATGTTGAATCTTCAGCTGTAGTATCTGTATGTGTGAATCCTCCTACTCACTCCACAGAGTCCCTCTCGCTCAGGACTCAATGCAGGACCAATATTTTCAACATACAATAGCAAACCACTTGGCAGCTTATCCTGTTGGAGAAATGCTACACTCTCAACCTGCATGTGTGTGTGTGTGATATGGGGTAAGAGTGGGGGCCGCAGGTGCCAGACAGGCGGCCGTTTCACACCCGTCTTCTGTAATTGGCCAGAGCACCCCATCTTCCTTCAATAGGACCCCCCTCAAACACACACACACACACACACACACACACCGACACAGACACACACACACTGTTAGAGGAATGAAGCAAGGCCAGCTCGGGCCTGATGCCACAGCAACCATGACGCCAGCCAATTATAGCACAGCAAGGCAAGGATGCGTGATAAAGTCACCTAGCAACTGAGAGAAAGAGAGAAAGGGGGGTGGGTGAGGGAGGGGGAGAGGGAGGGAGGGGAGAGAGAGAGAGAGAGAGAGAGAGAGAGAGAGAGAGATTAACAGGCATGGACAATCAACCAGCCACCAACCAATTATGGAAGAGTGTGATGCAGTTGCTTGGCAACCCAAACTGAATGAACAAGTAAGAGAGAGAGAGAGAGAGAGAGAGAGAGAGAGAGAGAGAGAGAGAGAGAGAGCAGGTTGGAGGTTGGATTCAGTGGGTGTAGAGGAGTATAGAGGTATATATGTGTGTGGAGGTCTGGGATTACAGCAGGGCTTTTCCTGAATCCACATGATGCTGTGGTGGTACCTACTGAGGGTGGGGGTGGGGCAGGGGTTGAGGTCTTGAAAAGTCAGACTCCTGCCCAGCACTGTAGTGCAGGGTGTACGCAAGTATATGGCTTATACCTACTTATTACGTCCACCTACTTCTAAATCCCCTCTGATGCTCATCATGCAGTACTGTGCTGCAAGCCAAATTTTTGTCCAAGGCTGGCAAAGCAAGACCTGCCCTTCTCTGCCTTTCACTGGCCAGTCCCTGTTGCCTTTGTTGGTTGAGTTCATTCAGTTCAGGCATGAGGCCCTGTTGGTTTACCTCAAATATTAATGTAACAAAATATGTTTTTTTGAATATTAAATTAATAGGACAGATGAAGCAAACCACTGAAACTACTACTTTCAGATTTACAAACGACCATGCAATGTTTCGTAACATAAATCAGTCGTGACTTCCAAAAAGTAGAAATTTTTGTTTTCAAGCATTAAATGTCAGAGGGTGAATTTAAACGTCATCCAACACTGTGAACTCTCAGAGGTTTTTGCTGCTGTTTGAAAAATGTTGACAAGCTTAAGGTCTAAAATCAGTTTGTGTGGAGACGGTTTAAATTTGGATGTGTGGCCTCCTGAGGGGTTTCGAGAAAGTTATCCAATCGAGTTCAGACATCTCTTCTTCATCTTTATTAGAAAAGTCTTCTCTTTGCAGTTTTTAGTGTTCAATGTAGTTTTATTTGTTGTTACATTTAAGAAACCTATTAGAAAAATATCTTTCACAAAACAAGGGTAAACACATTTTTTACACATATATCGAAGACCCTAACAGTAAAGTAATGAAAGCAAGAAGCTAAATGTGTTTCCCAAAAAGTCTGGAGTGTTCCTACGAGCTGCTATACAATATATTGTATGCACATCCAAATATTGTATCAGGTACATTTTGCAATTGTAGAAGAAGGTGCACACTGAGTTGATGCTCCCCTCGAAAGTGTTGTTAAGAGAGAGAGTGAAGCCATTTGAAAGACAAACACTCTTACACTCCTTCCAAAACTGCTCATCTCTTCCTCCGTCTCGGATGCCAAGTATGTAGTTAAGTATATTGTTTTGGACTGCTGCTTGAATAATAAAGAGGATACAATTATTAGTCATCTACGGTTTTTAGAGATCCAAGCAGATCCAAGAGAGTGAAAAAAAACAACAACCAGAAAACGAGAAAACCCTGGCTCCGACTCAGAACAGCTCCGACTGGGTACTTTGGAGATTTACTGAATTAATTTGTACATCTATTGATGTTACAACTCATCCCTAATTGAACATTTTCATATAAGAAAATAAAAACCTGACTTCACATCACACAACTGTAGTTCGAAGAAATTGTTTGGGATATAAACAGAGGAATATTATCGCCAACATTACATGGAATTGCGGCACATACTCCTGACAGAACTCGCTATAATGATGTTTCTAATGGCCTCTGGTGTGCACTACGTGACAGTAAGTGTATTGATGCTGTGCGGGATTTCTGCAGTCGCTCCTCCCTGTAGTCTCTGCTACGTTAATCCCTCCCTACATGCATGTTCAATGATTTATGGTCATAATAACCCAAAAAGAAGATTAAGCTAATTAAACCACAGTGCTGTGCTTGTAGTGAACACATCGGGAGGGAATACTCCGCCCCCACGTTTTACACACACACACACACACACACACACGCACACACACACACACACAGAGTGAGGAAGCTGCAGTGTCTTCAGGGTGTCTTTTTTTCAGTGAATGATTCTGCCTTTAAAAGCTCATCGTTGGTTAGCATGACTCGGCTGTAGAATCATCAGAAGATTAAAGATACTGCGGCTAGCGGCTAGGCTACCAGAAAGCTGGCCGCTCCATTCTGGATTAGCTATAATAGAGCTACAGCCATGGGCTCCTCCGGCTATGCTAGGTGCTGCCCTGCAATGTAATGCTATATACTTAAAGCCATGCGATGGTTGCTGGGATCATATAAGCCTGTAACACGCTGGATTAATGATGCCAAGGTTGCCAGTATTAATACAGTGGAGGTCTGCAGGCTATGTACTGTAATCCTGGTGAACACCAAGGAAGCTGCTAACAGTGGATGATGACAACTGGAGGCCATGAACCTCTCCAGATACAGTAAATGATGCTGTGGTTCAAGCTAACATTGAATAATGCTAGCTTCAGGTGGTACTAGTCTGCTCAGGCCTCATGCTACAGATAAGTGATGGGCTCAGCCTCAGATACTCAGGCTAAGAGATGTCCAGTCCAGAAGACATTTCAACAGATGAATGGATTTCTAAGAATGTACAGACCTGTCGGACACTGACTCCGGTCACTATAAAAGTACTTGAGCAGTTACAAGCGACAATCAAAATTTGCTTTTGTGATTTTGCTTACCACTGAATGTGGTTACCACCTGAAAACACAAAATGACTAAGGTCATGCTCAGACAAACAACAGCACTGCCTGAAAAAACATGATAAATTCATTGTCTTTGTGACAACTTTCCACAGTTGTAAATCACTGTGTCGTGTTTTGATTATTCTTCAATATCTCACCAGTACATGGAACAATAATGGCCATTTTAACACAGCCCTTTGCCTTTTTAATGTTTTTAAATGCAGGGCTGCTTCAGGTCTGAATGCCTAGAAAGTCTTTCTTTTTATTTTTCTTTAGACTCCACTCTACTTTCATTGGTTTACTGGTGAGACCTGCTGAAAAGTCAGAACACTCAGGTTTCTTTTCCATGTGTTGGGCAATATAGCATTTAGAAAACTATAACAGGCTCTTCCTTATCAAGTCAACTTCTAATCATGACGAATGTAAACCTTTTGCCTGAGTTCAGGGTCTTTAATTCTGTATAAAATCAAGCAAATCATAAATTCAGCACAATCTGCAAATCCATCTTCATCTTCTCATGTATCTCTTTCATCAACTCATAGCCCGTCTCCATGTGCTAACCGTTTGGAAAGCTCACAGCAAGCAGCCCCTGGACACATTAGCCTGGTGTGTGTTCTGGCCGAGGGTCACTGAGAGGGCAGCTGTAGTTAGCAGCTAAAGCTGCATGTCAGGCCCAGTTGGACACGGCTGAATTCGCAATGCCATTTACTACCAGTCTATCAATCATCAGGCAATTACTGAGGCAGGGCCTTTTGGCACGGAACTGGTATCAAGACTCATGAGGAAATGAATAAATCTGGAGGATCACCTAAGAAGCAAGAGAGGAAGAGATCTCCTAATCTCTTCTAAAAAACTGAAACACCTGGTGTTCTTTTTGGAGATTTCTCCAAGGGGACAGAAGCTGAAATAGAAACTTGAAAAGTCATCATTTTCAATATTATAGTCTCTCAGTGACATCATCAGACACTTATTTTCAGACAGTATTTTCCCTTCTGATGCTCTGTTAGGCCTGTCTTATGGCCAACTTCACTTCTTGTTTCTTGTTTCAGGGCTCTTTTGCCTGCAGTCTGGTCTTCAGCAGTGAAACACAGGATGACTTGGATTGTTCCTTCTTGGTGACAACTACAACATTTGGCCATTAACTTCCTTGGTTGCTGTGTCTATATGTTGTTCTGCTACATTGTCCTAAATCTAGGGGACCTGGGGCCCATCTCATATAAGCAATTTGTGAACACTGCCTGATTATTGATCACAATATAATGATGACAATATAATGTTTCCGAAATGACTGCTGCTCACAAATTGCAGACAAATTTTACAATCTTAGAAGGTTTCTTGCATGTTCTTGCAAGGATCACAAACATGGTACATATCTGTTTTGATTGGTAAAAATGAGCAAGAGAACAAGATCTCAAGTTGCAAATTTGGTCAAAAGAGCCCCATGTATACAAAGTCCTACATTGTTCACCCAATATCAATATGTAGTTTGGCTGAAAGTCTGCACTGTCAGCTCAAAATCAGGGTTTCATTTCAAATTTGAAGTGCTGAAGTAGAGAAATCATCTAAAATGTTAGCATCTTAATAAAGAGTAATTGTGCTGAATGTAACGAATGTAATGAAGATCTTACCTGTGTGAGTCCTCTGATGTGCCTTCAGATGGGAGCTCTTGGTGTAAACCTTCCTGCAGCCGTTAAACTGGCACCGATGGACTCTCTTTTTATTCTCTGGTACGTCTCCTCCCAGACTTCCTCCTCCTCCGTGCTCGCTGTCACTGAGGGCTCCTCCTCGGCTTGGCGGCGATGGCAACGCTCGTGCTGCTACCAGTTTAGCCGCCCCTAACCCTACCTTCTTCGCCACAAGTTTGAGTGTTAGTGTGCCATCTGCCGTCGCAGTCAGTGTTTGTGTGGGTTTGACGAGGTGGCGGCCGAGCTCTGGTGATGATGGCGGTGTTAGGGATGTAACGGCGGCACTAAGCTGTGCGGCACTGACCCCTGCGAGGACTTGGTCCTTTGGTGTGAGAGTGTCAGTCCCTGCCTCCGCTTGGGTCTTGCTGGGGTTGGGCACCTGCAGAATTTTGGTCTGGACCTTGGGGAGAGTTACCAGTAGTGGAGGCGGGCTGGGCTGGTCAGGGAGGCTGGGGTCCATCAGGTCCTCATCACTGTCACCACCCTGCATGAAGGCCGGCGCTAAGAGAGAGTCCAGCTCCTCATCAAAGAGCTCAGAGAGCCGCTTGGGCTCCGTCTGTAGATACCGCTCCAACTCTAAACACGTCTGCAAGAAAAGGAAGCAAAAGGACCCAGAGTCAGACATAAACATACTTTACACCAATTAGTTCAGTGTTACTCACAAGTCCAGTCACACCATCTACATATGCAAGATGCTGTGTTACTGCAAGGTTAAACACAACTCTCACATATACACATATAGTACATGTTAATTCACAATACTGGGCTCACACTTGTGTCCATTGATTGGCCACAATTGTTTCATTCATACTTCATCACATGGCTCATTGATACAAGTCAAGTGAAGCCATTTTTTAATATAACTTAATATCACATCAAGTAGATCGACTGACTAGTAACATACAGTCAAATTCAAGGAGGTGTACAGAATTGCCATTATAACCTGACAGGTCATGTTGTTACTCTGCTGATACCTCAATGCCAACCCATCTATGGCTGTTAAAGCTCCCACTACCACTTCAAACTCATCATGTGTTGAATTTTTTGGTATCGATGACCATGCTATCATCTAATGTTCATATATACAGTAATCTTTGAACTCAGTACACTAGAATTCTGGATGCTGTACTTTGTGTGTTGAGGATTTGCTGTTGCCGCTCAGACCCTTGAGAACTCCCTCCAAGGGAACAAATCATTCGACCTAAACGACCTAAACGTGTCTTCCAATATGACCCAAGTTTGAAATTTACATTATTTTATTTATGTTTACTGGCAACTAGCATGTTACTACCACCTGCAGATCAGTGGAATAGTGTGGCACCATTGGCAGGAACGTGCGATAAGGATAGAAGATTTTGACTGTACGTTGGAACTGGGACAAGAGCAACATCTCCCATGTCAAAGTCAAAATGTATGTTATATGAACAACCATCAATTATTATCAGAAAAATGGAAACATAGTTGATTTAACTGTAAAATGAACAAACAACCAATCCAGTTGTGAGGGGACCCTTGCCTCTTAAAATTTCTTCTGACACTGGTACATTCAGTGGTTTTTCCCAGCCTGCAGACATTTCCAAGCCTCTGTTTACTCGTCTATATAAATTCAAATATCCAGTTCCGGCTTCATATTTCTGCAGCTGTTGACCATGTCACCTGGCACACAGCAGTCCTGAGAGAAGAGGGATTTAGTCTGTGATTGATTGTTGCTGCCTGGCCCAGCTCTCCGGAGCCCTGAACTGTGGAAGCCTTGCCTGTTTCCCTCTGCTCACCCAAATCAACCAGCCGTGGAAGTTATATCGCAAGATAGGGGAAGGAAAGAGAGCAAGATGAGAGAGGGAAAGTCAAACACAAAAACAAAGGTGAAGGAAGGGAGATAAGGAATGAGAAAGATGGGAGAATAAGTGAGCAATTCTGTAATTGTTTTATTAACCTTTATCCAGGGGTAACACGGACATCTGTGCATTCTTTCAACATCTATACACTTCCAGATTTTGGCAGCAGAACAGTATCACCACAGTGTTTGGTCTGCAGACCTTCAGTAGCTTGGTCAAGGCCACCTGCCACATAACCTCAAAGGGTTTGAGTCAGAAACCTTTAGGTCACTAACCTACTTTTCTAACCTTAAGGCGACACTTCTCTCTAAAGGTTTATGTTTTCTGTAACCGCTGCCCCGTCACACTACAACTACCAACTACACTTTTGAGGTTTACATGGGTCTGTTTAGTTGATCCGACTCCTGCTTTGACCTCTCACATCTCGAACACTCGTTTTTTATCAAAATTCTGTCTGCCTCCTCCCGTGGGGCCAAAAAGACACATGTGTGGCTTTAGAAGTTATAGATTTTAAAATCAAGAGAAATTCTTAAACCCTATACCGTGAAGAGTCAACAAATCCTGTCTTCATAACGTTCCTGGTAGGTTTTTGTGATACGTTTTGTGAAGAGAGAGGAGGAAAAGACAGCAGGCCAGTCCACAGCTCCGCAACCGTCAACTCAGCACTTTCTTTGCGAGCTACCTGGCTCCGGCACTATCCTGCAGCATAGTGCCTTTACTGTATCTACTTGGAAAATGAATTTCCTCTGTTTGGCCAAAGGCCTTTGGCAGCTGAAGGTTCTCATCCTGATCCTCTGGCTCCTTCCACCTCTGCCATCGGAGCAAATTACAGCCACTATAGAAATGTGTTTTCTTAGCCGCAGCTGGTTGACTCGGTCCATTCAGACAGGCCAGTGCCGGGGCTTTGCTCTGCTCAGCCTCAGTGACAAGTCAGACAAACCAACACATTTAGTCTGAACATCTGTTGAGTGGCGATAAGCTGAACTTCCCTCTCTTTCCTTTCCCCCCCTTTCTTCTTCCCTTTAAAAGAATGTATTTTTTCCTAAGCAAGATGTCCATTTGCATATGAATATAAATCAAGGATATCTCTTCGGGGCGGGGTACACAACTTCATAAGGAAACTTGAAAAAGAGAAACATGTACTGTATGTACAGCAGCACAGATGATGCCCAGGAACAACGTCTCTTCCAAAGCTGATACTAGTGCTGAGAGCAAAACCTTCTGGTTAGCCTTTTGCCCAGCTATGATTTGTTAGCACCGGTATTCCTTTCAGTAATTGCTGTGTGTAATACAATATCAAGTCAAGCATGCTAGAGGCTATTACATCTCTGGTTAAATTAGATCAGTCATCACTAATGCATCTAGAAACCAATACTGGATATTATCAAACAGACATCAGGTTATCTGGAGTGGAACTTAAACAGCCAAGTGCTTTATGATGAGTACACTGCTTGTGGTTCACTCACTGTATATGTGTGTGTGTATGTACATAAAATTATATAATATGATTGGCTTTTTCAGTTCAGCTGCTGAGATCCCGGGCTTGCAAAAAAACCGACTTACTAACAGAATCGGAGAAGCATCGCACACCTGACCAACATACATGGTTTCATACAAATAACAATCCTAAAGTTATTACGATGAAAGTGATCATTCCAAATATCTGTCTTATTTTATTATAGAAGGATATCATTTGATGATAATCAAAGGATATCATTTGGTGATAAAACAATCTAGTTTACCTATAAGCTTTTTTGAGCCTCATTCCACTCGTAAATAAACAACTGCAATCATCTGACCAAAGTTGATGGGACATAGGTCACATCTTCTATTTGCTGCAAAGGCCACTGGATCTGGTTAAAAACGCTACTTCTATCACTTCTATCTTAAGTGATAAGAATGGTGAACAACACTAATACAAAAAAAAATGTGGAACTTTCCATTGTTTTCTACAATTGTTTTCTACACTCCACTAAAACAATATTTTTTTCTTCTATCTGAAATATTTCTCCTTGTCCTTCAAAGGGCTCTGAATTATATTTTTGCCACTGCACTGTGCATGTTATATACATTATTCATCATCCTCAGACACAACTACAGCACCATGAATATTAGTCCTCTTTGATACAGTACATACAGTCTCTATTAGTGATTTCTGATGGCACACTGAATTATTGTTTTCACTTGGACTAGAAATCAAAAATAGAAAGGTCTGTGTGTCTCCTGGTGGGGGCTGGACTGATGCTGAGGATTGTGGGAGGTGGGCGGGAAGGACAGAGGGGAGAGAGAGCCCGAGGCGATGGAAGAGGAGCGAGCGGCAATCAAACCCACGGCTGGCAGCGAACGCAGCGCCTCTGACATCACACGTATGACCTTCTCCTTCGTCTGTTTCTCCTACACACCATGAATATCAGGTAACAATGACATGTGTGGCCTGCAGCATGTGTATGTGTGTGTGTGTGTGTGTGTGTGTGTCAGTGGCTGCTGGATAACAGCTCAGACTGATAGCATGTGTAGGGCTCACCTCCTGTCCCCCTGCTCAGTCCCACACCATATGGAGAAAGGTCACATCACAAACACACACACACACACACACACACACACAGGCAGCCAGTAATAGTCCTTTCATTTTTCACATAAAAATGTGTCTTGACCGACTGTTGGAGCATTTCACCGCAAAACTGTCCTGGTTGAATCATCAGTGCAAACAATGAAACACTGAGGTGAAGAAAATCTGCCTCACTGACAAAAAGCCAAAGGTACAAGACAGTAGAAACATAACAGCTTTAGGACAGATGTCAATGAGACCGCCGCAGTGAGAAACATCCAATCAGAGCTTCAGATTCTGTAGCTGGCAGCTAATAGCAGGCTGAAGTTGGAGGTAAATTAAAAATAAATAAATAAGTAATGCTGCATTCACGTCATCTGTGGTAGAATGGGATGACAACAAAAACCTCCTGTAATTCCAAATTGTGCTTTCTTCCAAGACGGTTACCTCTATCTTTACCTCACCCTCTCGGCGTTCAGCCCAAAATAGCTCACAAAGAAATAGTGTATAGCACCTCTAATTAGCTGCATCAACCATATTAGTGACAATATTGGATTTCATCTGTCAAAAACTGTCGGCGTTGGTGGTGTTGACACTTCTGTAGTACATATTGTAGCTGCCTAAAATTCCCAATTTCACCTACTCACAATACCACTAAGAGGCTGATTTGAACATTTTTCCACGATTGCGTTTCTTAATTACAGTATGATTAATGTGAATGTGGAGCAAGGTGCTGTGTTTTGTTCCTGATTGCAATGATGAAGTGTTTTGAATATGTTAGATTGTCATTTCTCCACATAGCAGTGATGACTGAGAATCATTGGTACTGAAGTCTTACCACCTGTGGTATTATACAAAACTCAATGGCAATACTATAACTGAGTTTCAAAATTTTAATTCTCAGTTGGAGGAACGAGCTGCTCAGCCTATTTACTACAACTCAAGTAGTAGTGGTATTTATATTGTTTAATCAGTGTAAGGAATCTGTCATCAATAAAGACTATGATCAATATGATATTCATTTCATGGTTTTCAATGTTGCTTGATTTAACTGTGAATTGGAGGTCAAGGTCAAACAGAGTCAAAAGCATGTGCAATGTTACTTACAGCTCAAGTACCATTCACTTATTTGAAAAATCTTACATATTTGAGTGCTAAATGTCTATATAGGTACAATCTAGTTTGATTATTCTTAAAACCAGCTATATTTGTGTGTGATCAGTTTGTGGATATATTTCATACACAGAGCTGTAGATAAAAAAAACAATGGCAGTCCATCTTGTCCTCCAGCATCCCCTGTTGCCTCAATGAATGTTTTTCCTTTTATATTTTGAGTGTTTGAATTAATATCTGGGCTAAAATAGCTCCCAGTGACGTGCAGGTCCTGCCTGTGTGAGTGTGTTCTCAGCCTGCTGAGGTCCATTAATAATAAATGCATAGAGCAGAGGGCTCTGGATGGAAACGCTAAGAGCTTTTGACAGACAAAAGATCATTGAGGACGAAGCTCAGCAAACACACTGAAGTGGGTTCAGCAGGACGTGCTCCGTCTGTGTTTGCATGCACGCAGTCATGTGACTATTACCAACATCTCCATTAGGAACAATGGTGAAATTAAGCCATTTATGTGATTCTGTAAAGTGACACTTCCTATAATGATGTGCTTCACATGTTATTGCCACATAAACTGCTGAAAAACATCAACAACAGCTTTCTTTTACAAGTATTTAGATCATACAAAGCCTAGAAACATTCAGTCAGGAACTGATTCAGCCCATTAAAACATGTCCCACAGCAACTGTTCAGATTCTAACATGAAGCTTGCTTTTGTTTGGATTCTGCATTGTTTATTTTTGATCTTGGTTTAATTTAGAAAAAGATTTTGGTGTACAGACAAATTTGATATTTCCAAAATTGTTGCTATATTTTTCCAATAAAGATCAGATAAAATGACACATGTTTAATTCTGTTTATGGTGTTGAGCAGAGACAGGTCACAGAAATGAGTCCATGTACTAATACAAGTATAATCACAATAAAGAAAAAGAGTTCAGCACAAGTCTCATTAAAACTCAGAGAAAGCTCTGCTTTCAAAAACTGACTTCCAGCAATCTCAGCTTACTTACCATGTCGCATAACACTTTACAATACTTCTGCGCCCATGCTTATTCATGAGTTCCCATATAGCGATGAGCGTTTCACACTGCTCTTAAGATTAAGACATCTGTGTAACGTCAGACAGACAGATGAAGCAGCAACAGCTCAGCCAGAAGGGGATACTTGGTGGGAATTGTGTGATGTAAATGTCAGGTACACACAGAAAAAAACTGCCTTTATGTCAAAGAAAGGGCTTTTGCTCATGGAGCTGCTTGACAAGCTGAACAATGATACTGTACAACTACACCTCGCAGACACAGGTCTGTTTTTGTTTTGTTAAGAGCTCACCAATTTTAATTGCTGAGTTCATCCCCACAGTGGAACACAGTTATACCAACCACTCCTTCCACAGTGAAATCAAAAGCTGATATAGCCATTAAATCCATCACTGTATTATAAACATCATGCATGCACAGTTACAGTAAATTAGTAAAACTTCAACAAGCAGCATTGTAAAATCTAATGGATATTTAAAACCAACAGTTTGGGTTAGGCTTTGGCTTACGTTTTCTCTTCCACATAAGTTTTACCACTTGGCTTGTTAAAAACCTCAACACATTTTGATGGTTTACGTGGTGGCTGTGTGAAGCTGAGTCTTGCAGAGTTGCTGTCTCAGTAACACTGGTGAAAAGAAAAGATGGTGAGAACACTGAAAACAGGCCCTGGGTTGTAAAAGGACCCAAATGTTCCTTTCACTAACACATTCATCTGAGTCCTGGATGAAAAAAAGGTGAAAAGGTCATGCTGAGATTTGTAGATCTTTTAGTCATTTTGACATCATTTTTGCCTTTTTGTAACTCTTTAGTTACAAAAATATCACAAGTTATTTAAAGTACATGTGATGTGCACATCATTGCTAAAAAGAGGGATGACTCGTGTGGTCTCTGCTAATATCATTAACATTCTTGTTACTGCAATTAAAACTCACACAAATGAAGAGCACAGCACTCCAGTGTACGCTCTGCGTTTCCTCACAGTCATTCATCTGAAATATAGCTGTGCCACAGTTCCATTCATGTGAACCTCCTCCCTGGATACGACAGAAAACTGATGTTCCAGTATTTAGAGTCAGTTTCCCCTCAAACCGCCGCAGAAAGCCTCCTTGTGAGGATCTCATCTCCTTGAGTCTAATCCTTTTAGTTTGTTCCTGTCTCTCTTTATCTGTGTGTGCATTAGAGAGTGTTTATTTTCCTTCCACATTATACAGCTTTTGGCTTCAAATTATGTTTTTCTCTTCGCTTTTCTCGTACAAATAGGTCCTAATTAAAGTGCTTTGGCTTCCATAAACTGCTCTTTGAAGCTCTACCTCTTGATGGATCTCGCTCTCTCCACACAGCGGGCTCTGATGGCTAATTAGCCACTCAAAAGAAAAGGCAAAAAGAGGCTCTTTATTCAGCTAATTTGCTGATGCGGCTGTGTACACGGCAGATGTGTGTGTTTGTAAGAGTGAGAAGAGCATAATGACTTTTAACTGATGTGTGTGAATATGTAATGCCTCGTGCTCGGGAGTGTGTACGATATCAAACGGGTGCTATTGGCAGCGAGCTGCTTCCTTTATGTCTGAGCAGGAATCAGTGCTGCGGAGTGCGTTTGGTGCCTTGTTAGAAAGTGAAGTGCAGCTCGTGTGAAGCTTTCCGTGAAGACGCTGGAACTGTTTGAGTTGCTGCGTCCTCGTCTGCGTGGAGCCTCGCTGGCTTACAACTGCACATCCTGCAATTTGATCGAAATAACGCAAAGCCGGATGCATTAACGCTTAAGTACATTAAGTTGTACTAACATCATTTTCTCCCTGTCCATGTGGTGTCAAAGCACACTTAGCTCACATTTAAAGTGCGAATTCTCCAAATTATAAACATTAAAACTCAGGAGAAATGTTGCTGCCAAATGTTTAAAAGACCTCCTGTTTTTACCACCAAACAATTTCAGGCTGTTAAACATACAACTGAAGAATTTAAAAACGCTGGAAGCACTGACCTTTCTCATGACCTTTACAGAGATGAGAAAAGCAAAATAACTACCCAACTACAGGTTTCTATACTGAGTGTTGACACATGTGTTTGCCTTTACTGTGTTCATAGTGCAGTCAGATCTGCAGTTTTCAAGGCAGATGCTGGACCCAAAAAACTTCAGTGTCTTTACTTATGCTGAGCATCAAATACACTACATGGCCTAATGACTGTGTGTGTGTGTGTGTGAACACCTGAACATTCCACCTATGTGACTGTAAAATCCTATTTCCACCAGCTGCAAGGATTTGGTCCCACTCGGCCACAAGAGCATTAGTGAGTCCTGACAAAAGGCCGCGCTCACGGTCAGTGTTCCAGTTCATCCCAAAGATGCTGGATGGAGTTTAGGTCAGAGCTGTGTGCAGGCCAGTCATGTTCTTCCAACACTAAACTGGGAAAACATTTTCTTTATGGAGTTGGCTTTGTGTACGGAGGGCACTGTCAGCCTTCCTCAAACGGATGCCACAAAGCTGGAAGCACTGCATTGTCTCGAATATAATTGTATGCTGTTTCATTTTATGATTTCCTGAGAAACCAAATATATACAAACACATATGGACAAGGATGCTCGAATGCATTTGACCATATAATGTAGCACAGCAGCTTCAGTGCATCAAATGTCCTCTAGGGCAGCTGGAACCTCAGCTTGCTTATGGACAGCTGCCATTTTGGAGACACCAGTTTCCTCATGCCTACACTGCACTGGTTCCAGAGCCAGCTGCAGTAATGAGCCAGTATCATCCTGCTGGGTGGTGACCATCTTGACCTGCCTCTTCTTCTAATACAGCCGCTGCTACTGATTCCAATTCCACTGAAATCCCTCTTAGTATTGCAGTACTCTGATGTGGGTACGATCATCATCATTGTTTCTCAAATGAGTCACTGAGGTGCAAGTTTGAAATGTTTTATCTCAACCAATTAGCAAATAGCAGCTTAAAATTCAGAGTTCCTTAAGCGGATCTTAAATGTTGTGAATTTGAGTTGACAATTTAAATATCCTAAAAACACTACGAAAAAAGGAACCGAGTTAGTAGTGTGGTTTCGTTTCACTGCTCAAGCATATCATGATTGCTATTATTTGCTATATTCTCATTGGTTGATTGCAGATTTCTTTCCCTCTATCTTTCTGTTTCATGTACAAATTTTCAACAGTTCGAGAGCCAGCGGCACTGAAAACTGAAACTGAAGAAAAAGGCAAGACATTCATCCTTTTGGTGCTTGGATGGAGTGAAAACCTGCTTTGCAGACAAACAGCAGTTAATCTCACCAATGATCAGCTTCCTTCTCCGGGTTGAAAGAGCGTGACTCAATAAAACCAGCTGCTGATCAGCTGAGTCACAAAGAAACAGAAGGATGCAGAGTTTAATTAACAGCACGGCTCATCGTATCCAAACTGCAGGCAAACAGCTCCATCTCATAACTGTTCAGCTTTGATGCATCAGTGTTTCATCTGTAATAGGTTTGTACAGTGATTCTGAAGAAAATCCCTTTAGCTGTACTGGTTTTGGAAATAAAACATGTAAATGATAAAACCTTGATAAGCTTATACATTATCTGAGCATCTTGTCATTTGCTGACTTCAAGTTGAACTTTTGCAGTTGTATTTTTGAAATACGCAATATACCGTACTTGACATTCAACATTATTCTACGTGGCAACAAAAATAGTCTTTGCCTTGTTTCAGTTTTCAAAAACCTGAAAGATGTTGTTTTGTGCATATGTGATTGTTGTTAGTAATGCAAGCAACGAATATTCTATTTGATATGTTGACAAATATTTATTTCCAGACCTCTTTATATTTTCTCTGAGAAATGTAATTTCGTAAACTTTCCTCTCATGGCACCATCAGATACAAGACATTGTTCAATACAATAGACCAAAATATGGTCCAGGTTTGCCTCACTATGCCCACACACACACACACACACACACACACACACACACACACACACACACACACACACACACAGGCTGACAAAAACATTACAATCAGTCAGTTTCCTATGACACCCACAGCAGCGATAAAGACGCTGACACAAACAGCGACAGTGTTTGTGTGAAGACCTGTGTGTGCCCGGCACTGCGTTCAGGTATCCTCTCACTCTTCCCTTAATTGAAAAGCAGCAGCACAACAGCAGAGAGTCATGTGGGGTCTGATGCGAAAAGCAGGACGAGGCTTCAATAAAAGAGGTTAATGGAGAAGAGATCCGGCGGAAGAACGAGGCAGCATCACTGGACTCTCTCAAGACTTTGATCTGACAGAAGATTAGTCTGCAAAAAACTGGCTCAGTCTGGGACTGCAACAAATCTACTATATGTTGTCATTCATAATTAATCTATGAGTGATTTTTTCAATTAAAAAATTAATCATTTAGTTTGTCAACTGTCAACCAGAGCCCAAAGAAATGTCTACAAATAGCTTTCTGAATATGAACAACATGCAGAAGTCTGACTGGAGTCGGAAGCACTGAAACACAAGTGTTAAAGAAGTTGGGATCGAATCAGTCAGATTTGTGCTTCAAGATTTTGAAATTTTCTGATTCTTCAACGTATTGAAAAAGTATCATTTTGATAATGGCACCAAAATTTGTTTTGACACTAATATTAAAAAAAATGGCACCAACCCCTAATTTACATGAATAAAACTTAGCTGAATGAATGAATTCAGTTACTGTTAATAGAAATGGCAAATGATTCATTTTTATCAATTGACTAAATTATACATTATTATAATTAATAATACAAGTGCAACTAATAAGTTGAATGTTTAATGTCTTCTCTTTGTTCTGAGGCTCTTTTACTTTGACAAGAATGAAATTAGGAAAAGGCTCTGAGCTTTTATTGTTCATGTGCATCTAACCCTAATGCTTAACTTAACCCTTACCTCATCCGCAGTCTTGTCGACGTACATTTTGTCTGCATTCATGTTTTGTTTAGGAAGACAAGTCCCCACAATGTGACTGTAAACAGATTTATGTCCCCACAACATGAGTAATACACATCCACACACACACACACACACACACACACACACACACAGAGCGTCACCTCCGACCTCCAGCCTCAGCCAATGAAATTTTAATCAACAGTCTCTGATGGAGGAGAGCACTCAGACTCTCCTGCTGTGTAACCGCTCTCTCTCCCTCTCTCTCCATCTTCTCTGGAGTCTCTCTATCTTTTCATGCCTTTGAGCACCCTCCTCCTCCTCCTCCTCCCTCTCACCTCCATAAACACCTCCTCCCTCTTCTCTTTTCTCTTCATCGCACACATTTCACTTCCTCCTTCCTCATTCACAAAGCAAAGGTCACCAGCTCTTTCTCATTCACTTTGTCTTTCTTTTTCCCTTTTTCTCTCCATCTCTTCTTATCTTATCCTCTGGTTTCATAGTGAAACAGTGTACCAGCATTTCAGCATGGTACACTATAGAAACCACTTTACTCCCTTTCAACTGATGATTCTTAGATTTGACCCTGATTTTCAATTATTACATTTCTGTCACTGGTGTCGTATGCACACTCTGGCTGCACAGACAAATCACAATCAGATGAAAATGAAATCAGTACACAATGAAATTAAAAACAAAAACAAGAAAAGCATCTTGTGGATTTTTTTTTTAATTAAAATGATGGAAACCAACTCGATGCACTACAGTGGAGTGTTTGATAACCAACTGGTTGTATCCAATCAGCGTTAGTACGTCTACATCTATACGTCAGTGCATCAGGCACAACACATGGAACACATGTCAACACGTCATCCTGCTACATCTTCACTCACAGTGAATATAATATATAAGTGAGCTGTTTCATGAGAAATTTCTTTACCCAAACCACCAAATGTTATTGGTGGAAACATGAATTAAACATTTTTTTAATAACTAGTAAAGTGTAAGAAAATGTGTCTGTGTGGATTTTCACTTCACTCATTTTGTCTTCCTTTCTTCTCACACAAAACTGTTACAACAGAGACATTATCCAGAACGCACTCACTCATCCTCTCTCTCTTTCTCTCTTTTCAAGCACACGCACACACACACACACACATCATTTTCACTGTCCATGGTTATTAAATACAAAGACATAAAATTAATTAACAGCTTAATCACTCACATGCACACAGACACATGCATACACACACACACACACACACACACAGCTCTAAAAGGACGAGGCAGGTAGGGCCTTTTAATTTGAAGAATAATTTAATACTGCTTAACCAGGCTTATGGCCATTCTCTCTCTCTCTCTCTCCCCCTCTCTCTCTCTCTATCTGTGTGTGTGTTCTCGCTATTTCATTAACTGGCTGAGATGGAGGGATTGAAATCTGTGGCAGAATCATCTGTTCCACTGTCTGTTGTGCTTTGTGTTGATGAAGCTACTCTCTTTGTCTCTCTCTCTGTCTCTCTCCCTCTTTCTCTCTCTGTAGGTCATTCGTCATGTCGGACGGCCTGTCCTCCACCATGAGGCATTTGTCCAGCCTGGAAAAATGATGGGCTATCCACACATCACATCCACACAGTGCATACACATATGTACACACACACACACACACACACACACACACACACACACACACACACACACACACACACACACACACGTATTTCTCCACTTATGAGGACCCTCACAAAATGCATTTATCGAACCTTTAATTCAGCTTGTACATGAATGGGTCTTTTTATATTTATTGCCTCTTTACTATCACTTGTTCTTTGAACTTTTACCATTTCCTGTAATTCACATTATGAAAAACAACAATTCATCTAGAAAAGGAAAAATGTCTCTATTAAAGAAGGATGGTATAGTATCAGTACTGTGTCCACTATAAAAAATAAATTGCAAACAACACCTGGCCCTCAAATTATAAAAATGACCCTTTTAAATTTTCCTTTGCCTAAGTATGTGATGCTGATGTTCCCACTTTACTGTTATTGTGGAAACACTGTTGCCGTAATGAAAGATGTCGATTTAACATGTTCTCATGCTGAAATAGTTTAATGTGATATAATGAATCCTCCCATTAACTACAATCTTATTTATATTTTATAGTTTTCGCTGTATCTCATTTCAGTATTCTGCTACAATGACTCCATTTCCCCACAGGGATCATTAAAGCTCCGTCTTATCTAATTTGAGGATAAAGCGTTTGAATAAATCTCGTCAATGTTTTTCTTCTCGCGTAAATACAGTTTTTATCAGCCTCAGTGTAGCTGAGACACTCGAAGCACTGAGTGGTTTTCACCCTGAGTGCTTTTGTTCACTCCTATTCACGTCCCAGTTCTCCGAGCTAAAAGTGAACGTTGAACACTTGACTATAGGAAAACCATTGACTCCAAAACTTAAATAAGAGTAAATGTGAGAGGTAAAGAGACACTTCTGCCAAGTGGTTGGATAAAAGCTCTGTGCAGTTCCTGATAGAGGACAAAGAATAACACCAACATAAACGACACGATGACGTTCGGCTCCGATGAAACACACCTTGTGGAACTGGCTTGTAATTCACAAATTCGCTCAAGCACATTTTGGAGCGTGTGTGTGATTTTCCACTAGAGGAAGCTGTTCTGTCACAGTTAGACCAGTTCTACATATACCAACCTGCAACACCCACCAGAAAGTCAGTCTGCAGTAAAAGCAACGCTTAACACCTACAGATGCAGATCGCCATCTACAGGCAAATAAAGTACTACATGTAGCACTTGTGCCACCTGCAGGCAATGTGTGTTACAGCTGCAGTTTAAGTAATATTGTTGAAAACAAAGTTCATAAGTGGGTTCTGTACTGTTGCTGATTTCCACTTGTACCCACACCTCCAAACTCTTTTTGTTATGCTTGAATTAATTTACCTGGAATCATTCACTTGGACAACAGACTATTAAGAAATGAATGTAATGCCAAAATACAAAAGTTGCTAAAAAATCATTTTGAATTATTGTAGAGGCCTAACATGGCTTTATAACATCAGGGACTTCCTCATTTAAACTACATTTTTGCACATGCAAGAGCCAACTGTTCTGCTAGGCCTGTGCATCATAAAAATAGTTTTATGTGGTGCTATATGCAGGGTTGTTAGTGCGACACTCTTTATTACGTATTACCATACATAAAAAAAGAATAGAGATCCCAGTTAGATAGAGAGCTTAAGTATTGTTAGTGCCCCTTCACATATTACTTTATAAGAACATGTTTTCACTGAGGTTTAATTTAAAAATGTCATGGCCTCTAAATTACTGCTTGATCACGTCCCCTAAAATACAAAAATTGAAACACAAAACTGCCAAATGTCACCTTATAAATAAATGAAACTGCCTTCAGATGGCGCACAAGAGCAATCACAACATAGTATTTGCTTCTTGGGGGACGTCATTTTTCAGCCATACTTGCAATGTGATACTGTAAATTTTTGACGTTTTCATAATTTATGTAACAAGTAACAACAGACGTGTTTGCTGGCTTTTGAAAGGTTTAACAAATATGCTGCTGCTTCATCCAGCTTTGCCGACAACACAATGCTGCTTCTAACAGTGAAAAACACAGTCAGCTGCTCCTGGCACAGGCAGTAAATGTACGTTACCTGCCTGGCATGAAATGACAGAGTTGTGTTACAATTTACACCGCAGGGTTCATTGAGTCATTAGGTCTACACATTGAACCGCTGCTCCCACCACTGAACCATTTCATTCAAACCCATTTTTCTCTGAATGTATCAGGAGGAGGAGAGGAGGGAAACTGTACTACCTGATTTGTTTTTTGCAAACTAAAAATATCCTCCACTGACTCTGCCTGCCGCAACAACTCTCTGAGGGAAACTACAGTAATGCAACAGAGAGAGTGGAGCGGTGGAGTGTTTCTGTGTGTGTCAGACAGAGAGCAGCGGATGTAGAACTTCCAGAATGTGTTGGTGTGAGAGAGGTGGGCAACATTTTTGGACTGAAGCTGTCAGTGGACAGTGTTATTAGTGTTAGTGACTATTATCAGCTTCCTACAATAAAAATACCTGAATTCTTAGCTATTTAAGATCTTGTGATTCTGTTATTGCAAACAACAAATGTGTTTGTACAAGATCATAGCTGAATGCAAAGAACAACTGTGAACACCATGGATGGATGGATGGATGGATAGGGCCAACCTTTAGTGATACAACTAAAGACCAAATGCAATTGATGTCCGTATCCAATATAACACCTCAGATCGAAATGTCAAAACACATCCAACATCACAGTTCATTCACAGTTGTCACAGCTGCTGCTACAGAGGACTCTCTGAAGTGTTGGAGCATTTGCTTGTCAGTCAATAGACATGTTTTTTTCCTGCCGATAATGCTTAAATCTGAACCTTCCTTCTTGTACCTCTTCCTCCAAAACTATTTCTATTTGATCAAGATTCATGCCAATTATAGAACCAATCTCTCTAAAACACTGTTAACCTGAGAGGCTACAGTAACATCACAATTCTACTTGGTAGTTGTTGTGTATCATGACCTTTAAAATCATGTCTCTTGCTAGAGTCCATACATCCAACACCAATTCCCACAATTTCTGGGGAACAGCCACCTCCTAATGCATGTAAGTTTATGGAGGCAGGAAGTCTATGCACAATTGATATGATCATAACTTTGTCACACAGATTCCCATGTTGGTTTGTGTAAGTTTCTAATAAGAGAACTTCACAGATTTATGATCAATATGAATTTAATATAAATAATACTGGTATGAATTTCCTGAGATTTGTTCTGCTCATTTGAAGCGTAATATATGGATAGTTTCGTATTGCAATTTACCATTTTGGGCAAATAAGGAATATGTTTGTGTGATTTTATTTTTACAGATGGCAATGACATGTTTTAGAGATGGACATTTTATACTCGTGCTAGAACTTTGTGGCCTGTGCTATAAAACCTTCAACCTCTGCAGCACTAGTGCTATGCGCACAAAAAAATACAGGCCTGAAGTTGCAAAGCATATCTTGTAGTTGGGTCACATTGAAGGTTGGATCATGTTTCCACTACAAATGACCCTGCTCCAGAAATCGTGTGTGACTGGAATGAAAGCACTTCCTCTAAAGGGTCTCAGTGTGGTTGTTTTGGTCGGCACCTGAGTTCCATATCTATGTTCAGATTTGCCCGAACAAATTTTAGAAATGTGGAAAACGAACCGTAGTCCAGTTCAACCAAGACAGCTATTACAAAACGCTTAAAACAGGTTAGAAAATAGAAGTCATGACAACCTTGAGTCTTTTCATACGCTGCATGAACATCTGATCCCGTCAACAGGTAGACTCAGATATTTCCCTACAGGTCAGTAATTAAATCCACGGTTTTACTCGTGCTTAAATTGAAGTGAACCAACTTTTATCTCTGCAGATCTGAACTTCATTTGATATAAGACCCTCAAGGGTGGAGTCATCTCGAAATGAAGATGAAAGGACACTCGGCCACACCTGCAGTCAGCTGTGGAAAAGGTAATCAAGAAGGTAATAAGATGGTTCCATGGGGAGCTTCTCCTTTCATAAAAATAATGTCAAACTTTATTATTCAGTCTGACATACCGAGGTCTGGAGGCTTCCCCGGTGACTATTTGAACTGATACTATTCTTTTACTGAAAACGTCCAGCAAGTCACTTGTGTCCACCTCGTATGTGGCAGATACGATGATGTTTGATTGACGGCATGTTTATTGTGTTGCTGTTCAGTCTGTGTACAAGCTCATCAGAATGACACAATCACAAGTAGTGTCGCTCAGACAATATTGACCAAAACAGGCGTAACCCTGTCTAAAGCTAATAAGCTCATATCAAACACACACACACACACACACACACTAACCTCCCATATCAGGCCTCTGTCCTCTCTCTCCCTTCCTAATTGACCATGAAAGTACCCCATAAATCGAGTTACTGCATTGTGCCTGTCTAGTCATATAAAAGTGCTTTAATGGTTTTGCTAGGAGCTCTGTTGGGAACATTAGGCAGAACTCTCCACATTCATTAGCCCATTAGCCTGTTTCAATATTGACACTGTCTCATTTGTCCCCTCCCCTGTCTGTCAGGGCCGAGACACTGTGGGACCAGGTCTGAAATCTGCCCCTCCGGCTCCGCTTCGGTCCGGATCAATCTACGCTGTTCCACCGTTTGATAACAGGTTCAACAATATCGCTTAGAGAAATATCCTCAAGTCAAATATTGGTAAGAGACGAAATGAATCAGACGTCTTTTATTTGTAGTAGCCTGGCGACTTTTGCAGTTAGCATGTAGTTGAATCGGATAATTACAAACAGACTTATTGTATTTGTAAAGCTTTATTTATAATCCCTCTTCATTATCATCTGCTGGTTTTAAATGTCTACGGTTCACTGTCTCATAGAAACCAATCGCTTTATTTATCCAGACAGTCAGACAGGATAGACACGAATACCAAAAGTCCATTCAGATTATGAAATCTAGATAGAAATTTGGACAAACAAACAAAGACCTTGGTTCAGGTAACAATCACACATTGTCATGTTGTTGCTGTCATCCTAAACTAAAAACGACCTGCACTCAGAACTGACATTGACAGATTTATGTCTGCAACAACAGACATACTGTTTTTCTTATTGTACAAACTAAAAGAATTTTTTTAAAATCCACTACATTTTATGTCCCACAAGAAATCCTGGATTTTCCAAACGTGTCAAGTATGTCAGGCTGAATTTTGGGGAAAACTGTATAAAGTGAAGCCCAAGAGAGCACGCACACACAGCATATTAATACATATATACTATACTGTTTGAATATAAATACTGCATATACAATATACATGCAGCAAAAATGTGGCAACTTTCTACTAAAGGACAATATCAAGGCGAGCATTTAAACTTTGTAAAAGCTGCATTACGGATATGACTCACAAATGTGCCACATGAAATCTCTTTAGATATAAAGAGTCAAAGCTCAGAGAATAAAGCTGCTGCTGCCTGGCACAGTGTCGCACTCTTTTCTTTAATGTACATACTCTATATGTATGTGGTAATAATATTTTCAAAGGAAATGATCATTATCACGTTACACACTGTATGTACATCAAATAAACAAATGTCAACACATAAACAAAGAGGAAATATAGTTTCCAACAGAGATCATTTCTGTATCTACCAGCCTTAGTGAATAACACTGCACTGAACCCAATGAACCCACTGAAGTAGAACATTATGTTAATGCTGAGATATGAGACTGCATTCCTGCCAACTAGCCAGAGAGAAGAGAGCATGTGAATGTATGTGCACACACTCTTCACGCTTACACACACACACTAACACATTATATCTTCCATTCAAATCCACAGGGGGTTTCTGGCTTTATTTAGGTGCATGAAAGACGTACCGCGGTGTGTGCACAGCAGCTGGTCCAATCATGATAAGTATGCAAATTTACATTTGATTACTTTTATACTTGTGCTTTGTGGAGTGAGGTGAGTTTTACTTCAGGATCAGCTGCTGTCAGCAGGTAGCGTCGCTTTGAATCCCACTTTCGAAAATGCTGATATTACTGCTGCATTTTTTTTTCTACAGCGTGCGACAATATGACAACCTGATCTATAACTGTCTGTGTGTGTGAGAGAGAGAGAGAGTGTGAGATGAAGTACAAGCCTGTTTAAGGTCAGTCAAGCTGTGTTGAGTGTGGCCTTTATCATCCCGCCCCCCCATGGAGGGTCCTGGGGGGGCGGTCTGCATTGCGTGACCGAGTTCACGGACATTTTTTTCTGTCGTGTCGGTGTCACAGAATAGAAGTGAAAGCGTCAGGCTTTGCCACCTGAGGCCTGCAGATGCTGTCAGAGGGCACGACCAGTTACAAATAACAAAGCCTAATATTGTTACCCTAATGCTATGACTGTGCCACCCTGCTGCTGACATTGTGGATGCCAGGTTCAGCTAGATGAGCTATATATAAAACTGGCACCCACTGGATTGGTAACCCTTCATCTGGACTGATTGACGAAGAACATGTGGGTTTTAGAGGAGAGAGGTCACATCTCCAGAGCTTGCTAGAAGGCTTCAGTTTTTGGATACCCTTTAATTCACAGCAACAGCAAATTAAAGGGTTTCTTCCTAAAGTTCTTCACAAAATAAAGGCATTCCTATAAAATAGGGGGGAATTGTCAAGATGTGAGTCTAAAAAAGCCTGTTTCAAATAATCTTTCCAAGGCCTATGCTATAGAAAAGCATGTTATGAATTTAACCTTGGCTGAATTAGAAACACATTAAGATGCAGTACAATACCAACTCTTCCCATGTGTATTATATTGTAAAGGTAAACATAAAAATTTCCTCACATAATTTTAGAAAAAAAAAATACCATAGTGTAATTTCTGTTGAAAAATTTGATCCGCACTCTGAAAATGAATGAATTAAAGGATTGCTTCACACTGTGTTACTGGCTCTAGACATAGACCAAACTAAAACTCTAAAGCTCAACTCTTGGCCCAGCACAGACCAAAGTCAGATGATTTAGTTATTCTTGAAGCCTTACAAATGGTGGAACTATAAATGTGAAGGAGAACTTAGGAGAGTAAGCAAGACTCCTTCTGGCATTTGGCGAGAGTTTCAGGACGTGAAACGTAAACACAAGGAACTGAACACATTTGCTGTTTAATGCGGAACCAGCTGATGTGCTTGAAAACCTACAACATAAAATCATCGAGCTGCAAGGTAACGACGAGCTCAAAGCGAGGTACAGCAACCTCCCTCTGTTCAGGTTCTATAAACTCTATGTACATCCTGAGGACATTCTCATTCTGAGGAGACATGCACTCAGTTGCAAAGACTCGGTTCCACTCAGGTCTGACTGACCCAGACCTGGAAAACCAACTGTGAGCAGCAGCATCATCACTACCATCTGACATCAGACGTCTCTCCAAAGAGAAGCAGTTCCAGCCATCACATTAGAGGTTAGTGCGATATATGTGTTCAATAATTTAGTATGGCCCTCAAAGGATGTTATAAAAATTGAAATGGCCCTTGATAGGTAAAAGATTCCCGCCCCTGCACTATGAAACATTAGGAGGCTGCTGAATCATTAGGGTTCATCCTCTGAGGTCCATGAATATTCACAGCACCTTTTAGAGTTAAATAATATTACTGCCAACTGGCCTAAATAAAAAATTTCAGTTTTCAAATGTTAATGTGGACACGTCCCTCACCGAATATAACAGAGGACAATTACATAAAGGTTTTTTCAACCTGCAGTTAGTGATCACCGGGTGAGTAACATATAATAAAGCAGAAGCATATTATTAATCCTTCTTTTCCAGTTGCAGCTCCAACTTTCTGTTTTCATCTCAGCACGGGCAGAGAGCTCATTAGCTCACCCAGCACTTATTTGGTGAACTGTCGCTCATCACCCATTTCTCATGCAGTTAAACGAGGTTATTGTTGGTGACGATCGTTTCGTTTAAATGGCTGCTGCTCTGAACAACAAGCTTGATTTTTATCACCCGCACATCACTCTGAACACAAACAGACACCGCAAGCTGTTAAATGATGTTCTGCATGATGATGGTGTTTATATATGATGTCAGCGCCATGGTGATATGTACGTGTGTGTGTGTGTGTGTGTGTGTGTGTGTGTGCGTAAGAACAGACTGCGTACTACAGCACACATGCTGACTTTTACCCCCTGATGTATTCCTGGTATATTGCTGACAGCCTGCAGTCTGAAGAATACATTCATTTAATGATTGCTGTGTGTGTGTGTGTGTGTGTGTGTGTGTGTGTGTCAGCAGCCAGCGAGTGTGCAAACAACAGCCTCCTCACTGGAGTCAGTAGATCCAGGCGTGGAGGTCACAGCACAAAAATTTGACTTTTGTGATTGCAGATTTTATTGAGAACAGATGGAGCAGATTAAACGTAATGAACACAGCAGACAAATACATTATAATAATAACAACACATCTGTTTACCTTTAACCACGGACTTGACCTGACAATTAACATTTTGGATGCTGGAACTGAAACAATTAATGTTTTCAATTTGTGGAGGCAATATTGTTATTGCACTCCTCTTGTGGCACAAGTGTACATCTGGCAGCACATTTCAAAAATGAACAGGAAATGTCTCTAAAGATTTAAATTCAAGAGAGTGATGTTGTCGCTGTGGGTACATGTTTCTACAGGTAATACAATCCTAAAAGTCTAACTTTAATAGATCCATGTTAAAGACTTAACAGATGTCAAAATACTGCACAGCGGTTAATAATACTATGAATTTATAACTGGAAAATTATCACAACATCAATTATTTTGTCTGCCATCTTGATACTTGTAAAGTGAATAGTAGAATTACGGCATTCACATCACAAAGTTATCGACCAGGATTGTGCACTTGCGTATTATATGAATGATATGTGGAAAGTATAAATTGGGCTTATGTCAAACAGAGAGACTGTGTAAAATATGTGAACTGTTTAGGCTAAAAATTGTTTTGCAGTGGGTGAATATTAGGTTGTTAAGCTAAAAATAAATACATCGGATATATAAAGGCATTGATGAACTCCACACGACTGGTGGCAACAAAGACTCCTCATGTTTCCTGTCACACTGTACTGTCAGTTAAAACATAAAGGCAAAGACATCATCAGTGTTAATCATTGTAAACCATCATGAAGAAAACTTTGAATAACCCAGAAACACAGTTAGAGATTGACAGAGAGTGAACTAAATAAAATACAGAGGGGTGGGACAAAAAGAGAAAAAGACATTTCCTGTTCATTTAAGTAAAGCATTGGTTTCAATTCAGTCCTTTAAAGATGCTGTAGACGTGTGTGTGTGTGTGTGTGTATGTGTGTGTGTGTGTGTGTGTGTGTGTTTGTGTGTAATCTAATCAGGATGTGGAGATTACCATTAAATCGTCCGGCAGGGATTACACTCCTTTTCACCGAGCTGATTCAAAGACCGCACTTATAAACGGGGGTTAACAGCTTGTTATAAGACGCTGGATTTTGTGTTGTGTGTGTGTGTGTGTGTGTGTGTGTGTGTGTGTGCGTGCGCGCGTGCATGTGTGTGTGTCCCAACGTGCCAAGCTAATCTTCACTGCTCAGAGCGATGAGAGGGTCAAAGAAAAGCCGAGACAAATACGTGACGAGAGATGGGAGGAGAGAGGGCGGAACAAAAGAAAACACACACACACACATACACACAGAAAATGATAGAGTTAGATACACTCACCCAGCAATAACAGTGTAGAAGTAGATGATCGCCACCTTTCCCCTGTGTGAGGTCACATCAACAACTCTGTTACAGTTTGTGTGTGTGTGTATGCGTGTGTGTGTGTCAGTGCGCTGTCCCTATCAGAACATAAAACATCATGACTTAATGCTCACACTACAGAAAATATCTTAAACTGACTCTCTCCCCAATAAGGACTGTTATGCTACAGATCAGGATGGAGTCCAAGTGAAACTCTCATTTCAGGCCTTCATAAAATTGTTTATCAGTCCAATTTTTGCAAACATCTTAGCAACAGTTGGAGGATTAAGTTCGATGTCAAGCATTCGCGAGGTCACAGAAACACAGTTTAGGAGTTTAGCACGCCTATTGCACCTGTAGACTGATGTGCACTGTCCACAACCACTGATTAGTGCGAACTGCTGCGCTCTCATCTTTGTGGGAGTTGCACTCCAACGCTGTAGTTTGCACTGTGAACAAATCTAAGGTCAACACAACACAAAGTCCTGACACTAATCACTTGGAACTGTTTACATTGACAGTGTCATTGACAGCGTCGTTATTGTTACACATCTTGACATAGTCCCAGTTATGGAGCAATGACCACTTGATGTTTGTTTGGCATATTTCCTCCAGCTGACCTCCAAACTGTTGACTATGAAGAAATATTAAGATTGAATGCTGTCTTGTGTAACAACCAGCTGGTTTCCACTGTTGGTGACCATCATCCACAAGGGTGACACAAAGGCCACACAGAAGAGATGCTGTGGCCAAGACTCCAGAGAAGTACAGGTGATTTTAATAAACAAAATGAAAGAAATGATCCTGTTCTGTGCTCTGTTGATCTTAAACAGATCCTCCAGATGCTCTTATTACTCATTTGAGGGGGTGGAGGGGCTTTTTGAGTAGCTTTCTTGAGGCAGAACCTCTTAACCAGTAAAAGAACCAATGAAAACCCTTTTTTCTGGCTGCAAAAATATTTTTTGCTGTGCTGCTTGCTGGAGCTTTTCCTGCACTTGAAAAGGCAGAGCTACCAGGGAGAGTGTGCAGATGTGTATCAGAGGTAGGGAGTCAACAACACTGCTGACCGGCCCATGATGCTGTGTGATGAATTGTTTACAGACCAAAGAGAAGCAGTCAGAGAAGCTTTAAATCAGTACTTGAGCCAAGTGGAAAAGTCTTGGTTTACAGTTCAGCTGGAAATCTGAGTGAGTGAATTTCAGACATTGTATCTTATCATGAGCCGCTCAGCCCATTTCAGTGCAGCTTATCATTTAAAGGAAAACGAGAAAAATAAGTCAACTGTCTCAGAGATGTTTCTGCAGAACAAAACCTAGAAGCCAAAACACTTATTCCTGTTTCGGTTTGTGCAAATTTTATGCAAAACTGTCACTTATTTCCACTCAGCAAAGCACATCTGTGCTCCCATCTGTGTCCTGACTCAGACCAGGACTTCATTACACAACATCACCTGGCAGACACATGCTGCAGCTTGATAACAAAGAAACATAGACTTTGTGCTCAGGTTTCACACTGTTGCATGTGGATGAAAAGCATAGGAAACGTATGTTGTTGCATATATTATCAGTTCTTTCTCTTGCTCTTGTTAATAATAATGTTTTACAACCTGAGGTTACGCTGACAGAAACAGTCCTGATGAAGCTGTTCAGCTGGTCAATGAGTGTTTCGAAGGCTGACACAAGCTTGTGTTTCTACCGAAGCTGCAACATGTTTGTATTGAACTATGAATGAGCGAAAACATCTGACAGATTTCAAGAACTCAAGCTTTCCTTCAGAAGTGTATTCTGTGTATAAGACATTGAAACAGCACGCAGACTGGAAATATAAAAATATAAATAAAGACCATAAGTTTAACAACCCCTGTCGTTTGCCATTTTACCCTTTTAACATTGACTTTACATGGATCTCTCTTGGCCATATGGGCTACAGTTTAATGTATCAGTGACTTAAAACTCATATTGGAATCACTGGGATGTGTATTTTTTCACTTTTGTCAGTCTTTGTGATAAACTTGGCTAAACAGTCGTGAATCTCTGGGCACACAGAGATGAAACAGATATCCATCTTCTCATCTGACAGTGGCTAATACATGATGATTTCCCAAAATGTTGGACTGTTCCTTTATTAAGAATTCAAAATCACATCACCCAAAGATGCACATACTCATTTTGAGCTCTGATGGTAAAGAGAGTTGCATGTATGGATAATGACTTTTTCTAAAATCACTGCAATAGACCAGAAAATTTAATTCTCTTCTCTTTCGTCTTTCCTTTTAAGCTCAGAAACACACACACACTAAGACACACACTGCTTGAGGTGTAACACTGATCATAAATAAATGCATAACGAATGAAGTCATCACTTATACACACACACACACACAGATCCAACTGCCTTTGTTCACACACACACACACACACACACACACACACACACACACACACAAAGAGTCACGCATGCTCACACTAGACAATGACCTCATCCTTCACATCAGCCCTCCTCCACCCCATCACACACACACAGACATACACACACACTTGTATCACTACCCCAATGGGGACACAGCACTGACGTAATGTAGCCCCTTACCCTAACCTTAACTGCCACAACTGACTGCCTAACCCTGATTCTTACCCTTATGCTAAACCTAGATCTAACACTAACTGAACCCTTAAAACCAAGTCTGAACCCTCAAAAAGCAGTCTGGACCCAAGGGACGTCAAATTTGTCCACATGGCGACAGGAAGCTTCCATGGGTTGGTGAGCAGTCAGGTTTAAGTCCCCACTGGGATATAAAGACCAAAAACCAAAAAAACACGTATCCTCATATCCAGAAAGGGCCAATCCATTAAGACACAACAGCAGCTGATCCCTTCCTTTATGTCCCGCTCGTTTAAATTAATTAATTCATTTCATCGCCTGTAATAGAATCATGTAAATTCATCAAAGGGAGCCAAATCATATCGGGATTATTAACTGACTTATTATGTTCTGCACAGAAACATGTAATCATCATGCTTTTGACACTCATTAGAGGAAACGCTGAAAATCACAGACGTCAACGACTAAATGCAGCAACATCTTCATCACACTGAATCATTTAAGTCAATTGTTCTGGCATCAAGGAAAAGAGCCATTTTACCAGAACCTCAATCCAGAACACACACATTCACTAAACTCATTTGATGCCCAACATGTTTTGCACTACCTCCCAAACCAAGACATATATTTGTGGTTTGCCTCTAAAGCAGATGGTTTTCAGCTCAGCTCATAGAATATTCTTCAGAAGGAAACTGAAAACTCTCACTTAATTTGAAAGTGTTATATGGGAAATCATTTTGGCCTTTTTCAGTATTATTGTTGTTTCAGTAATTTTTTTTGCCTGTTTAACTGATTTTTTATTGTTCTGTTCGAACCTTTGTTGGTCAGGTCACCCTTCGCCCTTAACCGTTCAGTGAAGGCCAAAGAGAGAGAAAGAGAAACGTGCTTTGATCATTCAAACATACATGTGAGAGTTTCTCCAAAATCATATTTAGTGCTTTGATGACTGTGTTAGAGATCACTGTCTAACTATACACTCATCAAAGCCTGTGTGTATGTCTTCAGATTTTTCATTTCCCTGTTGCCTGTCTGTATGTTGTTAAATTAACAATAATATATAAAAGTCAATAAGTCTCTGAAGGTTTGTCTCATGAATGAATAAATAACCTTCAGTACTTTAAGGCTCCCATAAAGTGAACCTCATCAGCAAAACACACAAAGAGTATAAAATGAAAATGCAAAATTACTGTAGGTTTCCGTTCAGCTACGAGTTTATGTGAATGAGAGATTTGGAGAGAGCCCTCAAAAGGATAGATGAACAAAATGATGTGTGTGGTGTGTGTGTGTGTGTGTGTGTGTGTGTGTGTGAGTGCATGACTCCAGGGAGGCTTCTACTGTCATCACACCTTTTTTTTTTTTTTTTACACCAGGGTCTCTCTCTCTCTCTCTCTCTCTCTCTCTCCTTTACCTCCAGAGGTCTTTGTATTTTGAGGAAGCCACTGATCTCATTGGCCTTGCTGGAAAGCAAAGTGGGCGGACACATGACTCATACATGCCTCTATGTGTGTATGTATGTGCGTTTGTGTGTGTGTGTGTGTGTGTGTGTGTTCGCCTGATGATGCCCTCTCTGAATTAGAAAGTTGTCTTGAGGGTAAAAGAGAAACACCCTCTATTCCTCCACTTTGCTGTGTCCTGCAGTTCAACCTTAAATAATTCAGATGTCTCCCCTCTTCCCCCAGTGCGCGCACACACACACACACACACACACACACACACACACACACACACACACACACACACACACACACACACACACACACATTTTGTCTACAATTGGCATCAAAGTGAAGTTTGCTTTTCATCCAGCTGGAAACTGAGGCCATGTCCACACTAATGTGCATAAATCTGAAAATGCATTCATTTTGTCTCTGCTCTGGGCTCCCAGTTACACTCTCTGTGGGCACACTGGTCTCATGTTGTACCCTGGACTGGGACAACTGCCCTCACTGCAACAAACTGAGTTATTTAAAATAGGCCTGCAACTACAATTATGGCCTTAATTATCGATTGATTTGCAGATTATTTTCTTGATTCTCCTATTAATCATTTTGTCTATAAAATGATATATTCCAAGGTGGCCTCTTTAAATATTATCTGCCCAACAATCCATCATCCAAAGATATTATATATTGTATAAATCTTGTCTTTGATACATAATCATTGATATTATTTCTGTTTGCTCCAGGGTCTCAAAGCAGCAGCTCAGAAACCAGTCTTGGTTGGCAGGTAGCATTTATGATCTATTTTTTTATGTGTGTAGTCATCTAGCAATAAAACCCAGAGAAAGACACACAGCATTAGTAACAACACTCGCACTGTTTGATCAGTTACCCTGCCACACAAAATAAGAGAGGCAGAGGCAGCAGACTGGAGTTTTAAGATGCTCAAAACAGCTCAACACTCTTTGTTTTTTGCCAGCTAAAAAAGAAGAGATTTAACTGTTCAGCTTCTCTGCGCTTTCAGAAAATGACAACCCTGCTTGACATGTACACAACATTTTCAAATTAACTTGCATTATTGTGGACACACCTTGTAATTCCTTGTCTTTTTCTCTGACACGCACCGTCTTTCTCTGCTTTGTCTCTGCTCGTGTCTGCGAGCGTGTATATATGGACCGGGAGCGCATTTATACACACACACATAAATACACACACGCACACACTCACACACACTGCAGCACTGGTCTATTCCCTCAGGTATTCCTGGCAATATTGTGGATTAAAATAGCTGACGACCCACATATCCCAGTATAGCAGGCATGGCACTGCTGGGCCAGACACCACAACCATTTGTCCACATACAGCAGCATACAGCTGGCCTGATTTAGAAAGACTTGCAAATATTGTGACAAATATTGAAAAATGGTGACCAAATGAGCCACAACTCAAACACTGATGATTAATAGTATTATTATTATTATTATTATTATAATTATTATTTCTAAGCAATCATGGTTGGATAGGAATCATTGGTTTAAGCAACACAAGTAAGAATGAATGATCCAATCAGGTTAATTTTAGCTTCAAACTTAAGTCCAAAACAATGAGTCAGATCACTAAAAGCTGTAGTAGGAAACACATTAGCGGTAATGACACAATGTGGCTTCACTTAGTGACTCAGACATTTAACATTTCTGGCCCTGCAGCTGTTTTCGTGTTCGTTTGATATCCAGCGATCAGATCAGGTGGATCTCACCGACGAGAGCTGGAGGAAACATAAAAAGACGGCAGCGGGAGCCAATGCAGCCGAGGTCGAAAAGCACCGGCTATAAAATACAAAGAATTGTGAACTCATGTGCACAAAGTTTGCTTTCAAACTAAGTGTGTGAGGAACCGTTATTTGCATGCGAGGCTGGGGACAGGAAAACAAGCTTGTGTTCAACGTTTCAAACACAGACTAGTGCAGTGACGTCAAAGACGGATGAGAGGAGATGTGGAAAAAATGGGACAGAATGTGGACTGGACACTTTTGGTCTGGATTTGTTTTTCATTGTTTCCTGAGTTCCAGTTAAAGCTGCCCTGTGGGGTTTTTCTTGCAAACAATAGTTTCATTTACATTTAGTGTTACTTACTGAAACACATTGTGAGCACACTGAGCTCTAACAAATGTTTTAAATGCATTTCCTTCCTCATGAAACATTTGCAAAGCCACTGATTAAAGCATTTAAAATCAAGCATTGTTTACATCCATGTTTCCCAGCAGCAGTCTTCTTCTTCTTGTGTGCCCTCATGCATCAGGGGACCCGCTCAGAGAAAAACAGCTCCACAGTGCTGGTGGAGGTCTAAAAGTCCACAGGGAACCTTTAAGGAAAATCTTAATGCTACATCATACGCTGATATTATAAACGGCAGCGTGCTTCCAACTTTGTGGCAACAGTTTGGGGGAAGACCTTTTCATTTCCCATCAACGAATCAAGCTTTGGCTTTATCTGTCGACTCTCAGCTCTCTGTCATTGTATTCCCCTCTCTCTCTCTCTCTGAGACAAAGAACTGCGTCGGCAGACTTGTGAAGAAAAACAGGACAAATTCCCAAGGTCATCCTCCTCCGCTGCATATGACCCATTTACTGTGTCCCACTCTGCACACGAGCGCGCACGCACACACACACACACACACACACACACACACACACACACACACACACCAACCATGCATGCATAAAGGCGCACTAGAACGCTGGCACGCTCCTCCTCACCGCAACTCTGTCTCTTGTTCTGTCTCACACACACACACACACACACACACACAGTATATTATGCTCAAATGCCCTGAAACAATGTGACATCCCTGATGAAACTCTTGAGCAGGTGCTGGTTTCATACAGACACACTTTGACTGGGGCTCTTTGCATTGTATTGCATGTTGACATTTAGAGGCCTCTATTGTGATATGACATGATAATCATCAACAGTTTACACTCTAAATGTATAATTTCATACAAATTGCAAAAGTTTTGTTCAACACTTCTTAAAAGTTTTGTCTGACGTAAAGCTTACAGTAACTGTGAACCAATCTTGCATACTTTGTCAATAAGATTTATTCAGATTTGAGGGAAACTATTCTCGTGAATGATTTCAGCCATATCTCTCAGCAGATGTCATAGACATATTTGTTTATTTATCTAGTTTCAATTTCAATTTCTAGCGTAACACCAAAAAGCAGAAAACACAATTCACAATCATAACAAAAACAGCAATCACACTGACTTTCCGTGTAGAAATGTCATTTAAATGCAGGTTACAGCTTACTCACTTTACTCCGGCAGAGAAAGAAGTTGTGACTTTGGAAAATATTTCAGGAGGCGCAAGTCTGGCACAATTACAATGTCAGTTACAAGGTGGCTTTCCTGGGAAAATTTAGTGATTATGGAAGCAGTTAATAAAACACAAATGGAGCCATGTTTCCATCTTTTGTCCAATGTCTGAAGGTGATCTTGTTTGTTGCTGAGCCAGTGGTGAACTTGTTCGGATTCAAAGTAGCCAGTAAAGTATTTGTAGAACTGTCTAACTTACTTTAGACCCTAACAGCAAAACTGAGTAAGGTCTAATCTTACACACTGGTCTACTATGAAACCAGCAGTAAATGTGTGTGTGCGTGTATCCTGGACAGCGTACTGCCAACTGCAGGCCTCGCCAAACTAGTGCACACACAGACACTGGCTTCCTCTGCCACTGTCAACATCCTCAGCACACTAAGAATGATGTCATTACCAAAACACACACACACACACACACACACACACACACACAGTACATGTGAGTACCCTGGTGGCTGCACAGGAGCTAAGAACTCAAAAGACAGGAAAAGGGTGTATTTCCGACCAGGTGTGCAAAGTAAAATATAAATCAGTGTGTTCATTAACAGGAGCTGTGGGGAAACTCCTAATGAGGAGATCATAACAAGACTATATTACAAAAAAAGCTGCAACTCTTCTGGTGCATCATGACATTTCAATGCTGCTGGTATTTATGCTATTTTCATTTTTTTTGTCTCCTCTGGCCAAACTGCAATAGCAAAACTACAGCAAAAGACTTCTCACCATATTTTTTTAAATTCCTATCTTGTTCATTCTGTTTTTTAACTGTGCAAATTCAAAATGTGTAAAAACAAAGGGATGCTGGGGAGAGAGCAGGGGGCAGAGAGGGAGGGAGGAGGAGGGAGAGAGAAGAAAAGAAAGACAGACAGACAGAGAGAGAGAGAGCAGGGTGAGGAGAGAATGGGAGGGTTGGATGGATGCCAGGTCACAAGGCTTTATCCCTGAGCCAATCGGTCTGCAAACACTGGCTCAGCAGGATGTAGAGACACAAACACACACACACACACACACACACACACACACACACACACACACACACACACACACACACACACAGGTGTGTTGTGTGTGTGTCAACACAGGTCAGCCTGCGATCACCCAGAGGATTTCTGTTAATAAAAAAGAATAAAATCAAACAAACAAACTGTTGTTCTATTTTGAAATAACTTCCCAAATACAAGTGTATTTGACCAGCGAACCCAGTCTCATAACAGACAATAGAGTTAAAAAATAAAATAAATACATACTGAAGGCTCATTACACAATCTATCTGTAATGTGGAGATACAGCCTCATAGCGCCTGGAGAACAAATTTCCCATTTAGTAAAATATACATTCCACATTATTCAGAATTTGATCAAAATCGCAAGATGGACTAGTGCAATAACCAAATTCTCAGATTCAAGGTGAGGTCTTCAAATGTCTTGCTTTGTCTGACCAAAATAGTCCAAAACTGAAAGTTGTTCAGTTTACAATGATATAAAATTCAAGCACAGCAAATATTCACATTTGAGAAGCTGGATCCAGAGAATGACTGAAACGATTAATCAGTCAAAATAGTTGTTATTCTTCTGCTGATCATCTGATTAATCAACTAATTGTTGCAGTTCTTTGGCTCATCAACGTTGAACTCTATATGGAAGCTGACTGTAAATTTACTTTATTTCTGCAAAGCAAATCCAATGATTGCAGTGTTTCCATTAAAACAGGCGGCAAAATGCAGGTGACTCTCACTTGTTGGAAATACTACCATCTTACCTAGTATACAACAAGAGAATTGGCAACAAAATGATCTGAGTTTAGGTCCAAATCCAGGTGACTGATTTTTGGACGTGCTATCCTGCTAACTCATCAGAGAAATCATGTAAATGAGAAAGCTGTGCAGTTGGAAGCTTCACTGCTGTGACAGCAGTTTTCCTCTGCTCACACTCTTTGCTAACCTTCTTCTAGCAAAGCCACAGAGATGAGACTGATATCAGTTTTCTCACCTGACAGCATGTAACACAGCAAATAGGCACATTTCCTACAGTGTTAGACTTTTCATTTCGTAAACACTGGGTGAAAAATCAATATGTGTATATGCAACACATGGCGTACAATAGGAAGATTCACTACACAATAGTTGATATCCACAGTGTGTGTGAAGCATGAAGAGATGAATGGGAAAATCTCCTTGTAAACTGTAGTAATCAGGCTCCACGGTGAATAGTGTTGGAGAGTTGCCCTCCATAGAAAACCACTCATCTTGAAAGATCAGGGCTATGGCTTTCACAGTATAAGCTCTCTCCATCACGAGTGCAGTTCATTTGTTCTGCTTTCCTGCCGCGGCAGTCTGACTGCTCACTTTCTTATCTAATCTCTGCCACCGTAGACTGAATGCCTTATTCACTTACTGAATTATGGGTTCTCGGGCGAGTGCGTGCGTGTGTTCGACTCGAGTGATTTCAAATTATGAGGAATAGACAATAACTGTGTGTGTTTGTGGGGAATGATAAAACAGAAAATGAATGAATGCGCTGATTAGAGCGGCTCATATTGAGGAGAATATTGGCACCAGCTCCCACACTGTAAGAAGTGAAGAAGCGTGTTTGTGACCAAAGCCTTCTGTTTTTACACATCTTTTATAGCTTCTAATGTTTTTCCATTTTTCTCTGTTTTGTGGTTTTTGTGGTGGATTTTAATAACTAAGTCAAAATTTGATGACATTCTGTCTCACAACTATATGCTCTGAAATCATATTGTAGACTTCCATCCATCTATTTTTCATAAAGCTTGTCCTGTTCAGGGTCACAGTGGGCTGTGGTCAGTCCCAGCATGCAGTGGGCATGAGGTGGGTCACCCTGGACAGATTGCCAGTCAATCAAAGAGCTGACACATGACTAGAGTTCTGCTGATCGACCTGAGCCTGGCAGGTTCAGTTCAAAATGAAATTACAACCAGCTAAGTGGTAAAAACCAAGTCAGCCTCCAAGTTGTGATTCCAAGTTATTGATATGCATTTTTTTCTGACAGATATATAAGAAATGTGTCAACAAACAAGATAAAAAATGGCTGCAAATGCATATAACTGATTGAGCTTAAGGGCGACACATCAGGATTCACTTGTTCATAAACCTCTACTTCAAGCTTCATTTCCATTAATCTGGTGTGACTGTATGGACTAACTATCTTGGAATAATACACACATGCTCTTCAGCAAGAATGATGGTAGTTTTTTCCTGCTCTGTATTCAATGCAGCAATAGGTCATTAGTATTGGACAAGTGAGAGCTTTGACCTATCAGTGACACTCAATAAAAAGTCAGAGGATCCTTTAAAGGTGAGGTAGTTCATTCTGCAGAAAGGTTGTTGATATTTGACGTCAGTGCTTCTTCAGAAGCTACGCCCCACAAATTCATGGACATTCAGCTCACACGCAGAGAGGACGAGACGGTTTCCAGACAGAGACACAACTCTCCTGCTACTATAGTGAACATGACAACAACTGGATATCTTGGCAAACTGGAAAGTTAAGCAATTCAACGTCACCTGATACACAAATTAATTTGGAAAGCCTCACCGATGTTAACATGTTATGTTGTTAACATGTCCTGTGCACAAACGCCATTGCACCTGTTGCTGATTGGCTGGAATAGAGTTGTGATGCTCAGTCTGAGACATTGTGTTTCCCATTTACAGAACCAGAGCTGTCTACAAACACTGGATTTATTTTCAGCACACACACAGAACAGACAGAGAGCAGACTGTGAGGAGATATTTGCTGCATTTAACATGAAGTATGTTGGATTAGAATGACTCACCACACCTTTAAGGAACATGGGTCTGTATCAAATTTCAATCCATATTATGGTTATTAAGATATTTCATTCACCAAAGTGTTTGACAGACATCACATACATTAGAAGAGCCCAAAATGAGACTTCAGCATTGTTTACTAAGCCAACAAGGCCAAAAAGATTAAGCTTATATGAAACAAGAAAAATAGCTAATTTGTTGTATTTCAGAAGCTGGAGGCAGCATAATGCAATTTATGGAAAATAAGTTCTACAAATTTTTAATTGAATAAAGTTGTTTTAATTCAGTTTTCTCTTAATAAGCTGGTTGATTAATGACTTTATTTTTCCAGCACTAGAAAAATGTAATACTACCATTCAATAATAGCAGTACAACTTCCTGTTTAAGGATTCAGGAAATGTGATGAATTGAGTTATAAGTTGCCTTTTAAAGGTATTTTTCTGACATTTGGATTAGTTGTTACATAATCAGTCACTACATTCCTTCTTCTCTTTCTCTCTCTCTGTCATTCTCTGTGTCGCTCTTTCACCTCTGTTGTCTCTTTCCTCCTTTTCTCTCCATTCCTTTGTTTTTCTCTGTCGTCTTCCTCTTTTTTTCCCCTCCGCTGCGACTATGAGGAAGCAGCTGCGCGCCACAGACATTACATAACTCTGTGTGTGCGTGTCTGTAGCAACACGGGACGGAGGGCAAGGGAGACAAAAAAGAAGGTGGAGCGAAAAAAAAATAAGGAAATGTGGAACTTTCACCTGCGTTTATTCGTCTTACCTTGTGTATTGTGTCTACTGGTGTTGTCTCTCTCTCTCATCCTTTCCTCCACTTGCTGTATCCTCCCACCGCCCTCCCATCCCCTCCATCCTTTCCCTCCATCCCTACATACAGAGTTACTGGGCTGTGAAATGTGAAAAACTGCAGCATGCATCGCAATTCATTATCTTGTCAAACTTCCCAGAGCCAGCCTCGAGCCACAAGGGGAGAGAGAGAGAGAGAGAGAGAGAGAGAGGAAACCCAGTTCATGCACTGGTCCCTGCAGTAGGTTAACAGGTTACCAAAGAGAGGAAGGGGAAACAATAGACGCTGTACATGAGAAGCTGCACAGCCTGATGAGTGTGTTATTACTGTTATGAGCAACAGTTCAGTTCATCTAGCAGGGCTGGGTCTCATTTTTAATGTAAAAAATAGTCGTGCTGAAGCAAATCAAATCAAACCAAAAACCTACTTTGAATACTTAGAATGATGAAATATGAAACTTACTAGCAATAAACTGTGGTAATAGTAAAGTATGTATTGTGTCATTGTAAGTCAGTCTGTGGAAAATGTGGGTGATTCAAGAATTCAATAATAGTAATAATACAAGTAGTTCCAGTGAGCGTAAACAAGACCTTTAAACATTTTGGTGCACAAAATGTCTGAGGGAATTTTTTTGACCTGAATATAACCTATATGGCTCCATAAGTCAAATGCTTACAGGCTGAGTTGTTTTTTTAATGCTCCAGTTTAGGTACAGTAACGTGGTCAACAGAGTTTTGAAATGCCGAAGCTTTTGTAGGGGTGATACATAACCAAAGAGTGACACATTTAAAAGAAGGAAAGACCCATCATGCACCTCTTCAGAGCAAGGTTTGCTTGTGTTTGATTTGGATGATTTAATGTGAATAATAACAGTGATTTGTGAGCATTTCTTTACTGTGAGGACTGGAAAGCAGTACATGCAATGGTTGACTCTGCTAGATCATAAACCACTGCAGATCCAATACTGACAGAACGCACTCTTGAGAAAGATGCAGGGCTGCAGGCTGCAGGCTTGCCAGGCCTAATGGAGACACTGTATATCAGTAACACAGAGCTTGGTTGGTCTAGCACAGTGCTGTAACGACACCGCAGCAAATAAATCAATCAGCTTGAAAAGATCTACAGACACACGGAGTACGTAAATTAAGAGACAAGATGAGAGCGAGACAGTGAGAGAATGAGCCAGTTTAAAGCACGGTTGGGTTTCTAAATGAGGCTGGTTACCTTCATGCAGTGTCCATTTATTCTGTAAATGCACATCTTTATTCACAACAACCACATGACAAGCACCTCCGCTTCAGTTTTCACCTCCATCAACCCTTTTTTTTCCTCCACTGTCTCTATTTTTCCCATCAGACTTTGGCAGGGCTCTGCTTTGAACTAAATGGATTATATCTAATTGGAAAGTCTGGGTTTGCCATTTTATCCTCGGACACTCCACTCACACACACACGCACAAATCCCTAAAGCCCATCACATCATTCCAAACCTGCAAAGATGCGGCAATTATATGCAGAACATGGGCCCGCACTGTCAGAGGCAACGAGGCTGATAGACAGGCGAGAGACGGAGGGAGAGAGAGAGAGACAGAGAGAGAGGGAGTGTGTTTTCCACATGTTTAGCCATGATGCAAAGCAGCTGATAAAAGAAGCCTGTACGAGGAAACAAAGACCAGGAGCATGATGCAGGGACAGACAGGAAAGATAAATGACACACACAAATCTGGTTGTTTGTGTGCGTGTGTGTGTCTGTGTGTGTGTTTCTCTGTCCGTCTGACAGCAAACGGCCAATTACTGTCGAAAGTGGCGGGATGAGTCCTGCCAGACCATAGCTTTCCATTAGTGCATGCCAGCCAAGCATGTGTGTGTGCGTGTGTGTGATGGAGTGAATGAGGGAATAGAGGGAGACAGAAGGAACAAGAGTGGAAAAAATGTGGGTGTGCCTGGTCTCAGTGTGTGTGTGTGTGTGTGTTTGTCTCTATCCTCTGTCTGAGACTGTCCCCGCTGGTGCAGATAAATTTGAGAAAACACATATTTTCCTCTCAGTTTTGGCCTTTCAGTCACACTAGTCCAACAATTTCCACTCTGAAAACCCGGGCTTGTATTAAAAATGCTCTCTCCAGGGAGTGTGAAAACTGACAGAGTAGTTTGTATGAGTGAAATTTAGATTTTTTTTTAAACTTACAGGCACAAACATGATGGGATACGTCCATGAAGTAGTAACATTAAAACAGTATTTTAGTTGCTGGTTTGACGTCTTAACAGGGGTCAAATGTCAAAATTGATTTCAGTTTCATTTTCGTGCGTTCAATACAGAGACGGGATCCAGGATGTTGTTAGCCTAGCTTAGCACAAAGACTGGAAGCAAGGGGAAACTGCTAGTTTCCATCATCAGTTTGAAATGTGTCTTCTTTACCTGTTGCATTTTTGCTAGACATCAACCAGAAATAAGAAATCTCAGCAGAACCTTTTGTTGCCATTAGGGGTGAAAGAACCCCACATCAAGCAGGCAGACACACACTTGTCCAACAGCCCTGAAGCAACTTTTGCATTGATTAGTAGTTGATGAATGTAAATACAATTCACTCTCCTAATTGTTCTGCTTTGGTCTCAGCCAAGTCCAAACAAGAATATCTGGCTCTTTAGCTGCTAAATGTTCCACTCTCTTCACCAGCTAGTCACTGACTGTGTCTGTCTGCTGTTTGGTGCTGGGCAGGTAATGTATAGGTACAGCTGGAACTGCTGAAAACACTGTGAACAGACTAAACAGTAAATGACCTGTGAAACCAAAAGTACAAGCTAAAAGAGGCTGAAAAGCTCAGTGAAGCTTATGAGTTGTCTGTAGGTTTGTCAATGACTCCATTAATTTCACGTAGTCATTTGATTAATTGTAAATATAAAAAAAATTGTAGGAGCTTGACACGCACAACACACTGCTTTAAAAGTAGTAGATGGCAACTTTGGAGTTCTCCCAGCAGTTTCCCCTGTTTTAAGTATCTGCGCTAAGCTTGGCTAAACGTGCCTTGGACCAATCTGTGTATTGGACATGCAGAAATAGAACCGATATCCATCATCTCATCTAATTCCACACGACACAAAGAAGTATGTTTCAAAAAATGTAAACGTTCCCCTTTAAGACGACAACTATCAAATGACCCCAGTCACCTTTCATTGCCAGTAATTGTTGCCCAGGTACAAACTAATGGGGTACAAATAAACAGCAAACTCTGAGAGAGCCTGCATGCCATACAGGTGCTGTCATCCACTTTTGGTACAAGTATCTTACACTACTCCCATTTTAGTTAAACAGTATTTGTGTGAGACCGAAATATGTAAAACTGCTTTCTGCAAATAAAAGTGCGGATAAACTGAGTGGAATTACTTTTCCCCCGGGTCTACATTCCTGTCTCTAGGCACCTATTGAAACAGCTTTTCCAGCCATTCTGTGGAAAATGAGACATGACATCAAAACCTGAAACTCTATGAAACCTCTCAATCAATTAACAATATGCTTACAGACAGAAAAAAAATAGGTTACAGGGGATGAAACTATGTGCTGTTTGCACTAAAAATAGGACGAGGCAGTGCGAATTTGTGTCAGTAAGACAGTCGGGGAAGAGAAACGCAGTCTGGGCTTCATTGAGGACTATATCAACACACACACACATGGTCTAACCCTTTCGAATACACACCACAGACCAATCCACCACCATCTGAGTAGATGCTGTCCAACGCGGGGACCCTCTGGGAGACTTTGGGTGTATTGGTTTACTGAACGTTAAATAGCAGGTGGCAGGACACTGCAACACACACACTCACACACACACTAACACATAGGGCTGAAGATGGCTTCCAATTAACAGCTTCCATTTCTCAAGTTCAAGGGCGGAAACTTGAAGGAAAATATTTGTGTCACCTGATTCTCTGTGATTAAATTTCTCTTCTTAAAATTGTCAGACAGCTACTATATCATATTTTGAGTCTAAAGCTGTTTTAAATCCTCATTCAGGGCAATTTCTGCTTTTTCACTCCATAGACTACAAATGTGTTCAAATCACCATAATTTCCCTTTAATGTATTTTACAAGTGCAGTAAAGATTTACATCTCAGATAAAGGTGACGAGACGGTCTGTGGGCTCTCATGCAGAGTCTAGTCAACGTCCTATAGTGGGTGATGATGCATAATTCAGCAGGATTATCTGCAAACAAACAGTGGCAGATGCGGATATATTATTTAAGGACAAGTCACTAGCTATTAGGCATGTGTCCATCTTCCATGGCCTGTGTCTGTGTGTGTGTGTGTGTGATAATCCAAACATATCAGGCTGACAGACTGGTCTATCGATCAGATCAGTCACACTAAAAACCAACTCCATCATCAGCTCTGACTGGAGGGAAAAAAAAAAATCACTTTCACCTTCAATCAGCTCTAATTCAGAGTCTGAACTGTCAGATGAACACAGTTACAGCATAAGGTCTCCTTCAGTCAGTATAATGGGACAAAAAAAACCCCACATTCACTCATTGATGGAAAGTTAAAGGAAATCAATTGTTTCAAACCCTACAACCCCCTGATACTTTCCACATTTACATTAAAGTACAATATGCATCAAGGAACTAACATAAAGGGTTAAAACATTTGATCCTCATCAGATCAAATGTGGAGCCTTAAATGTTGCTCTGTCTGCTAAAAACCTCTTATCTCCAAAGTTTAAATGAAAGCTATGAGAAAAGCAGCATTTTCAGACTGACCATGTCACATTTTTATGTTATAAATATTATATGTTATATTTTCAGTTTTATCCAGCAGTATTTAGCATTACCAATAAGGGAGATATGCATGTGACAAGTTAGAGCCGGAAACCTCTTATCTCCAAACCTTGAAGGAAAATCAGCATTTTCAGACTGAACATCTCACATTTTAGGAGTTTTATCCAACAGTGCAGTAGAATTACCAGTAAAGGAAAGAGAGAAATAAGCATGGGACAAGTTAGTGTTAAAACCTCTTATCTCCAAAATCAATATTTTCAGCTGGAGTTTTTCCCCCCAGCTGCATTTAAAGACCCTTTTAAGCTAAAACGTGAACATCACCATGTCATGCTGCTGCTTTTACATTAATGATTAAGGTGTTTCATTAACCCTCAAGCATGTTTGTGATGCGTTCAAGGAGCCATGTTTGTAGTAAGGGGCGTGTGCGTAAAGTGGACACACTGTTTTTTTTACGTGTTTAAAATGCTGTTTGTCCATTAGTGCCATTAGTGCGTGAAGCTGTCTGTATCCTCCCCCTTCTCACCCCACTCCTCCCCCCTCTGTGTGTGTGTGTGTGTGTGTGTTTTCTCCTGTCAGCGGACCTCGCCGTGCTCCATGTGAGCGAGAGCGAGAGAGAAAAAAAGACGCAACTACGCTGAAGCTCCGGAGCGCGCTGCTGATGCAAAGCAGCCAAAACACACAGCAAGAGAAAACAGAGCGAGCAGCGCACACATGACCTCTCATCCCGGTTTGTAACCCCGACAGAAAGACAAGAGTTAAAGGCATCATCTCTGACCTGCTGCCAGTTCTCCTCCAGGGAAGGCATCGCAGAGAAATAGCCAGTGTCATGAACCAGCTGGAGTTCCTGGAAAATACTGTAATTCGCCAGCACATCCATGCTTGATGCAAGAAAGCAGGAAAAGTCAGTAAAGAAAATCCAAACGATTAAAAAAAAAAACGCACTTTCCTCTTCTCAGATAAATAAAAAAAAACACCAAAACGCTGGAGATAAAATCCCAGCTGGTGCAGATGAGCGCACCTGAGCACTTTAATTTAAAAAAAAAAAAAGCTGAGAGGGAAGAAAGAGTTGATGGTTGTATCTTTGTCAGTGCGGTCCCCTCTCCTCTCTGCGAGCTCTGTCACGCCTCTCTCCTCAGTCCGGGATCGGGGGAGGGGGTGGGGGGGTGCCAGGTCTATTTCCGCATTGCCAGATTGCCAGTCGGTCTCCGCGCGAGCTGCCAGGTTGCCAGGTCCGCTCCTCCAGCAGCAGACTGGAGCCCGCTGCAATCCGGGCGACCGGCGCGAGAGGGGAGGGAGGCGAGGGGGAGGAGCCGCCTGTCAATCAATTTCATGCGTGACCTAATAAGGTAAATAGGGTTGATGATGTCACTGACGTCCAATTAAGGAGGCGCTGAGACTGAGGGAGTGGGCGGGGCCGTCGGGGACGCGGAAGCGCCATTGGCTGCAGGGGGCTGTCAGTCCGGCCCTAGATGGCAGTGAGGGGTGAGTTATTTTTAGAGGCCTATATAAAACCAGCAGCATTCCTCTCTCAGTCATCACAGGCTGCACAGGCAGAGGGGAGAGAAGCCTCCAGAGCTGCTGAACTAAAAGACTCAAACAGTCGTATGAAAGTTCAGAAAGATGCAGCTGAGCGTCAGAAGCTGCAGCAGCGATGTTAGAGATCAGCTGCTGGGTTGTTTTTCTTGAGGTGAGGCGGCTCCAGCGTTCAGCCTCCTCCATGTGGCTTCCATGTGGTGGCGTGTGTGCGGAGAGCAGGGAAGCAGTGGAGGCGAGAGCTCAACACCATCCTCCCACCTGTTCACTCCACCAACACACTTCATCCCCCTGTTGTCCTTTTCTGGAGCACAATTACATCCTCATTCATTATATTATTATATTCTAATATTGATATACACTCTTGCCAAATGTTACTGTATAAACTAACAATGTAGTATTTAGTAATAATCAGAGGTGGAGGAAGAGTTCAGATCCTCAAATTTAGTAAAAGTAGCACACCACACTGTAAAAATACTCCTACTTGAGTACCCATATGTAAATGTATTTAGTTACTTTCCAACACTAATTACGAAAGTGCATGACTAAATAATTATGAACTTTAGAATTGAGTTGATTTATTTATTTATTGTTTACTATGATGTTGTAAATTTGTATATAGTGGGTGTGTTGTAGTACCAAACTCCATGCATGGTTAGTTTTTTTTAGACTTGCAGAAATATGGATTATAACATTTTTGTCCTTTATTGTGAAAAATGTTTAGATTCAATGGCACTCAATGTAGTCATGTGGTGACTAAGAAAAAAACCCCAAAACAAATATGTCAGTGATGCTGCATCATTATTACAAAAGCCTGTAACCTGAAAAGAGAACAGTAGTCAAGTTTAAGGTTTTCACATTCAGGTGTCTAGTTTATATGTTAGTCAAGACTCAAGTTTTAACTAGCTTTGCAGCCCTGCAGGTTTATCCATTAGTGATGAGAGTGACTGTCGGCAGAGCGGATCATTTCTGGGTGACAGCAGCTTCTGCGTGTTTGTACAGGACAGGTACAATTAACTGACTGCTGTTACCTGCCAGCTCTGTGTGAGACATACTTGGGTGATGCCGCTGCAAGTTCTCAGATACATACAGAACTTCATGTCAGACATGTCTACACACAGTTTTGTGATGATCCACCACTCTCTGTCCAGTGTTGCTGTCACTTACTGGGGACCTACTGGTATCTAGGTGACACCGGTGGCTCCTCCAGCTTTAATTTTTCATTTGGGTTTGCCATACTGTTGACGTGAGCTACAACTGACCCAAAGCTTTCCAATGGGAAAATTGAACTGTTTAGCATTTTTAGCAGTAGGTTATTATTAGGTTCACATATGTACCAAAGTGAAGAAAGTCCTTTACATTATGCTTCAAACAAATCAGGGTGAATACACACACCACTCCATCCCTATTATAGTGTTCAAATGAGCTACATCGCTGCATCTGCAAGTTAATATTATCTAGGAACCTAATGGTATGGGTTATCAAGTATGTTGTTTATCTTGAAATATGGCCCCTCTGGATTTTCACTATCCCTTGTGATCAATCACGAAGCAGTGAAATGATCACGATTTGTCCGATTCCAACCTGGATCACAGCAGCACGATATTATGCTTTTGTGACAGCATTCGAGCCTCCCACCCTGACGTCAGAGGCAAATGGCTGCCGTGTGAATATGGTCTATTATTGAGCTGTAAAAATCTCATTTTCCTCTTCTGCCAGTGGGAGTTTCACTACTTTCCCAAAACAAATTGGTATATTTGTTTTGTAGAAGTGAACGTCTTGAAATGAAATGATGAATATTGGAAACAGTTCTGTTTTTAGGATTTTTTGTTTGGTGTTTTGGGAGTTTTAAAAATCAATATATGATTTATGATTCTGATAGTCTTCAGATATGTTCTGTAAATGTAGTATCTTAGTATAAGCCTTCATTAATGCTTTGAATTACTGCTAGTTTAGATGTTTCTGTGTTGACTGTTTATTAATCACTGATATATGATGTTCAGTGATCTGTTTGATATGAACAAACAGTATGATCAGTGAGTTTTTTTTCAATACTAACCTGAGCCCAGGGGACAGACGGACAGGATGGTTCCTCTGTTGGGTTGTTATAGAGAATTATAAACCCTTTTAACGGATCAGATGTCAGAAATAATTTCCAATAGGCTCTCAAAACCTTTGATGGGCTGCTGAATTGTATTAAACCAGTATTAGTAAATTCTTACAAGATGATTGGATCTACTATAGCTCACACACACACACGCACACACTTCACTTTTGTTTCATCTCTTTCTTCTTTTTACTATATTCCTAACTTTACTCATTTTCTCCTTGCCATATTTTCTTTTACTTTCATTGATTGTCATCCCTTTACCATTTACTTTCATGTACTTTCCTTTTTTCTTTCCTTTTGCTTTCACGTTCACTTTCTTGAATTTCCCTTTCTTTTTGTTTCCTGCTTGCTTCTTTTTTCTTTGCTTCACTTTTTCACAGCGGTTTAATAGTTTAGTCATCAGTCACTTTCTGCTCTCTGTAATGATGCCTCATTTCCCAAAACCTACCTCCACCTCTGACACTATTAGTGTGACAGACAAACCGCAGCTCACATCCAGCTACTCTTACAAATTACATTAATTGGATTAATGAGGATGCAATAATTAAAGGTCAAAATTTGAAACTCAAATGTCACGTCCCAGACAGCACTGCTCTAATTTTGACAAAGCCTGGAGAGTGATGCATTCTGGCACTTTGTTTTAGCATCGAACAGAAAGCTTGACTACTGATGGAGGTGGTGTTATTTAAGGTCAAAATGTCATCTGTCACCCGGTCCAAGTTCGATAAAAGTTGAGAGAGGAACATGCTGTAGTTTCAGGCTGCAGGGCTGGTTACATGTAAAAGAAGTTGTGTGCCTGATGCAAGGGCTCATCAGCTTGCATTGGGTTGTCTCATCACTTTTTGGATAAGCCAGCATGACCTTAACCGAAGAAGTTATCAACCCGATCTTTGCCTTGACCCCAAGATTAAATCTACAGAAGACCTTATGCCTAATGGCAACTTCAAAGATGATTTTTACATCTTGTGTGTTACACTTAGATTTCTGCTCCACAGCTAGACATCCCTGCAGATTTTCAAATGACTTCTACCTGACGGCTGATAAATCCTCAAACTATTATAACAACATACTGGAAAATATGTACGTTTAAATAGTGCTAAAATATGTTGCCATTTCAATGAACTAAAACAACAAAAATCTAGCCAGATGGGGGGCTTTGTCTGCTGATCTCACTCTAGTATCTTGCATCAGCACATGCCCAGCCCAAACAGGCTTATGAGGCAGGCTATCAATTTCCATGTACATATAAATATACAAATTATAGGAAGTCTGGTCTGAATAATTTCCCGAGCTTTAGAACTAAAACTAACCCATAATTTACTCAGTCCAACTTCTCATTGTCATCAAACTGTCATCAGTATTTGTGTTCTGCATTCTTACAAAGGTGCATGCAGGTCATCACACAAAGTAGCCTACAATAAAACTAAGCTGAAGTGTGCACTGCTACATCCCGCAAAACTGTACCCAACCGGGTGAAATACCAAGTTTTTACCAAGAGTCCTGGGTTGGGTGGTTGGAATATGGCCTCTGGCCAACACTTCTTCAACCTCTCATGTTGGACTGAGGGCAGACTGGACGCAACACTGACACACTATCACTTCTTGAGATACAAAATGATATTACGAGACAGGATGGGCAGAGGCTAGCTGGTCAACATGCTGACTTCAGTAGATATCTCTGCAACACAATAAACTCTGTTCATTTATTTAATTTCATATTTATTTCCATCCGGTCTCATAGGGTATATATTTGATCACATATTTCATATTCTCATGCACATCTGTAAATAAGCCCTGTGTAAAATTTGTAAATTGTAATTTTGAAAATACTTTTTCTTGGCCTGAGGTTGCTGAATGTAAATATTTTTTTAATACTTTTTGAACCTTCTGTTTATACCGTTTGTTTTTCAACTACTGTCTATCCCATTGCTGCTGTGCAATGTAAATGTCCCCCCTGTGGGACGAATAAAGGTATATCTTATGTCTTAATACACATCTTTGACATAACATCAGATCTATTATACTATTGTTTCCATTCTGTTAACAATTTTAGATTATTTTTGAATGTCTTAAACTAAAATCCATACAAAAGCTCCTTTAAAACAAGTATTTTTAAAAAGTTTTGGCTGTGATTCTAGTCTGTCTGTCCACTGTGCACTTCCACCAATCTGTCTCTTATGTAACAGCCACATGATGTGTAGGCCACACTGGGAATGTATGCGTTATTGAGCAAACACTTGCTTTGTGTTGTGTGCTTGGGCCTTTTCCTTGCTCTCTCTCTCTCAGCTTCTTCTCCATGTGTCTCGTCCCCAGGGGATGTACTGCTGGTCTCTGAGGACAACAAGGGCCAGATGGCTTCTAGATCGGCTGTTCCAGGACATTTTCTTCATTGATTTTTACAGCTCAGTCTGCCACTGGAGGACCAGAGGAAGGAAGAGAGGAAGGAGGAGGGAGCTGGACTAAGGGAGGAGAAGGTAAAAGTCTGTGTGTGTGTGTGTGTGTGTGTGTGTGTGTGTGTGCGCTGTGGGGGTGGCAGGGTTGGAGGAGTACAGATCAATACTACCACTGATTGCCTATAAGAGGCCCTTAACACATTCACATGCAACATCTTGGTGAGCTTGAATATTAAAGAATAGTATAAAGCAAACATTACCATTCTTATATCAGCAGGTCAGTTACTACCAATACTACTTCCACCGCAAACACTCAACTATTACTACTACCTATACTTATATCTACAGGTATTATTACTATTTTTATCCATACCTACCTATAACAGGGCTGTAACACTATTACGGCTGCTTCTACCATTATTTGACTACTAATACCACCATAACTCCCCCCTCCTCCTACTTATAATATATACTTACTTATAATAGTGCTCGTCCTAATCCTCCTTGTCCTCCTCCTACTACTAATTGTCCTCCTCCTCCTGCTCCTACTTCTTCTCCTCCTCCTACTACTACTACTATTAGTCCTTGTCCTACTAGTCATCCTCCACCTCATCCTAATACTCTTTTTACCCTCAACTCTGCCTTTTTTCTTCCTTTGTCTCTTCTGTTGTTGCAAATAAAGATCGAGAGAAAAAGAGAAAATGAGAGAAATTATTAAACAACACAAAAAGGATTAAGAAAAAGAGAGACACAGTAAATTTCACAGTAAAATGGATCTCCGGTGTAATTCCATGTTTTTGGTTTCTGGCTAAGACAACTGAACATCACAAGAGGAGGAAATATAAAAGCTGCATGTGTGTGTGTGTCTGTCTACCACACAACCTTTTAAAATTTGTGCATCGCTGTCCAGCTCGACACACACACTCAGTGTTGTAATCTTATTATTGTGTTGTGTTGTTTTGGCACAGAGAAGGATTGGTGGGAGAGCTGGAGGAGAAATAGGAGAGGAGAGGAATTTTATCACTGTCTTTCTGTCATTGAATCAGGGCTGGAGCTTCAGGATGGTACGATGGAAATAAAGAAGACATTTGTAGTTATTTCTATTGAAGAATACTGTTTTTAATGTTGCATTCTTTTTTTAATATTAATCAATCAGTTTTTTTCTCTCTTGAATGGTAAATGTGGAGGAGATCATATTTAAATATGAGCACATGGTATAAAATATAATCTTCTTGGCGGCAGTGAATTGAATACACAAAGTCAACACAGAAAGATAAGACCTCATAAATGTAAAATAATCACAGATAGGGTGAAAGGTCAATTAGAAATAACATGCTCAGCCCCATTAACCCTTAAAACAACCTTGTTTGTGATGCCATCTTTCATTTCATGTTTACATATGCAATCATTATATCCTTGCTTATCCTGGTTTTGAGGAACACGCTGGCTCGGTTACTCAGAAACAAAGAGGGAAACTGTGGCATGTATCCAGGTTTCTGATCGCTGTCTGCTGCAGTATCTGTGCAGGTGCAACTAGAATCAGTTTTTAATCTTCAAGACGTATCAGCTCACATCAAAGAGCCTTCTTCGGTTCCACGGGTTGGCGCAGAGCCCCGGGCTATGTGAATGTTTCATTTACAAACCTCACATTCTATTTTAATTATTTCTATCTCGAGAAAACCAACAGTTAGAGGAAAGAGTGTTTAGATACAATATGTAAGAGGTCGACTGAAGAAATCTGAGGCAGTCAGAGGGTTTTGTATCGAGGATGGTGGCAGGTTGAGGATATTTAATGCAAGACATCTTCAGACTCTAATTTCTATATGCTGTAAGGAAACTGCAACAGCTGGGAACAGACCTGGAGGTTACTGAAACTGAGACAACCCACACTGTTTCCATCAACATACACATTTTTTTTAGTCTTGAGAATCAAAAGGAGATGGAGTCCAGGAAATCACCCATCCAATGCACTTTATCTATATAATTTAGGATACGACAGTGGAAAAATGCTAAATTCAGATGAGATGGTGGATGGAGACATACAGGCAAGAGAGAATGTTTTAGGGGTGAAGTCATCTTCAGCTGTAACGCGGCAGTGAAACCTGTATTTTCCCTATTAGACAATTTGGCTGCCATTCCCCAAAAAAATAATAAAAAATCCATCTCTCTGGCTTCGTGATGTTGACTGTCCTGATTCTAGTTGCAATGTATGTTTTAAATTATCTTAATGAGAATAACAGGCTGCATCTGAACGAGAAGGCCAACAATTAGCAACCTCCAAGCAAACACACTGTATGATTTTATGTACAGAACAACAACAGGCCGGAACTGGTACATTTTGGTGCTCAAGTCACATGTATTCCAGAAATTACTATTGGTGTAATAGTCAAAGATATAAATCTGGCAAGTTTTGCTACTTTCAGTTCCTGAATGATTCAACACAACATCAGAACAATGAAGTATTGTTCCTCTGGGTTTGGAATATTAGTGCAGTGTGCATAGAAATATACTTAATAAGAAGAAAAATGCATATCATAGTTTGACTCAGAGCAAGTCTAAAAAAGTTTTTAAGGTGTATAAACTGGAGTAACTGACCCGAGTGGGACCCTGAGGCGGGCCTGGGGCTCCTGTCTGCAGAGAAGTACATGACAAACACCAAGTCCTCCTCCCTACAGACTGGCGTGCACGTTACCCAGAGTCAAGGTGGACAACACACAAACTCCCTCTGTCTGTCTGGCCCGGACAGAAGGAGGCGACACAGACACCATGTTCTGCTGTGTGAGTCACAGCTGGATCACTGAACTGCACGTCAGGATGTGGCAGAAAATTTCTGTCTGGCCGAGAGAAACACAGGTGAAACCACAAGCTGTGAACCGTGAGCAACATGGTGGACCCAGAGGCCTGAAGGTAACACAGGAACGACTTCGCATACAGCACGGTAACAGCAATGGAAAACAATATAAACAGCGTTCAGTAGGGATGTTTTAATAGTAAGTCACATCAGTGGGCTAAAGTTTGTTTTCACCCTAACGTATTGGTTAAATTAGGGCCAGACGTCACTGTGTAGTTCACTAAAACATTTTGTCATTTTGTCTCTTTCAGACTTTACACAGTCTGATTTATAGAAACCACTGAATGTAATAAAACTTTGGAAGTTAGTGGAAAACTGCCACACACACTAACACAGCATATAATTATGTACTGACATAATGATTTTACACAAGATTAACTTAAAATGTTACAGTTGCTGTAGGTTTATTTGTTAAAAATCTTCACCTTACAATATCATGACTATTAATTAACTATAGTCTTGGTTCTTCTTCTATCTTTATAGTTAGAGTTGAAGTTGAAATATGCTAATAGAGTCAGTCAGTGATGGACAGATGCTGTCACACCACCTCCACAACATCCACAACAGATGATATGGACAAAGATGCACATACACTCACACACACAAAGTAGGCTAACACCTGCCTTCCTGAAACTAAATAGAACACATTTCCCAACCTCCACTTGCTAAACATGTAGCTGTGATATTTCCTGTCGGCTCCCCTCCTCCTCTCATGTCTGTGATATTTTTAATAATGGAGAGGAAGAAGCAATATATCCTCGAGCTGAGGGAGTGATACAGGGTTAAGCGTATTCTGCCGCTAATTGCGCTTTCTAGTTTTTAATAAAGAAAAACCACACGCCTGCAGGCCTGTGTGTGTGTGTGTGTGTGTGTATGTGATGTGTTTTCAAACCAACACCAGGCATGAGCAAATAGTTGAAAAGTGAAATATATTTTGGCTCTGGACAGTATTTGTCTGTGTATCTGTTAGTGTATCTGTGTGTGTATGTGTTTGTTGGACAAGTTCTTGTCTGTTTGTATGTGTGTAACAGTCACAGCAGGAGCACAGTCTCTAGCAATTGGGGAGCAGTTGTCTGTTTCCCTCTGTTGTCTGGCTTACTTACTATAAAAAAGGGCTGCTACTAACAATTGTGTTGACTGTCAGTTTGTCGACTGATTATTTTTCCAATTACTCGATTAGTTGTTTAGCCTAGAAAAATGCCAAAAATTACATTAACTCAATTTCCAAATGACATCAAACTGAGGAAAGCAAATCGTCACATTTTAGAAGCTGCAACATTTGGTTCACCTAAACCTTATTTTTCTCTTGAGTAACTTATTGACTAATCGACTAATGTTCTCAGCACTAACATTAGATATTATTTCAAATATTAAAACTACAATGGGGCATTTTTAAAATGAATTCTGATAGTTTTGTCCTGGTCTCTGCAGTTCAATCACACTGCGACCTGGTTGGGTAATTTATGTTTGGTGAACATACACACACACACATTGTCTTGTTGTAGTTACTTATTACTTATTAGTTACTTAGTTTTTTGTGGTAGACAAGCTCTTAAATAATATAGTATAAACATTGGGGTAAAACTTCCAGCCCCCGCAGTTTTCTAGTCTGGTGGTTTCCAAACCTTTTGGCTCCCAACCCCTTAAAACAAAGCTCTATTTTGAACCCATCTCCACCTGTCTATTGACGGTCCTTGTGATCCTGTTAATCATCTCTCGTGACCCCATGGCCTTGCAAACGCTTGTCACAATGCATTGGCCTGATCCACAGATTGGGAACCACTGTTTATGTTACTACTCACTAAATACATGAGACCTCATAGTCAATAGGTGCCATGTATCCACTGTACAAGCAGGATGTATCAGGAAGTCAAGAAAGACCCAAGAGTCGAGTTAAGAACAGTAAAAACAATATATATTAAAAATGGCCCATATCAGGTTTTATATGCTTCACAAATCTCACAAATTTCAACACTGGATGTGTAAACTCCATCCATCCAGTCATGATTCACTAGTTTACACTTACTGCTGCACACAAGTCACAAGTCATTTTACACTTCAAGTGCGGAAATAAAAATTTGTGGGTCTTCATGCCAGTCTTTGTGTGGCTTGTAATGTAGCGGCAGTTTCACTTAAAGGGAATCATAAGAAACAATAAGGGAGAGAGGCAAGTGTGGGAAAGGAAAAGCCATGAAACTGAATGGTGGGTGGATGTTGGTCGGTTGAAGAGCCCGTGGAGACATTATGTTCTTTATGAAGCCATAAAACAAAAGGCTGCTGCCTCTCCCTTCATCCCGTCATCGCAATGACCTTCGTTTGATGGCTGGCCCTCGTCACCGGCTCTTTAAAGGTCCGGGTAATGGATGTTTATACATAGCAGACATATACAACCACATCATCATCCTTACACGGCCGCGGCGCACTGGGCAATAATCTGCCTCAGGCTCCAGGGTTTTATGATTGACAGAACCGAATAAATCTGCTCATTTGGATATGCTGTGACAGGAATTAATTACCAGGCAATTGTGTCTAACATATTAATTTAGAGGAGATTATACAATGCATTAGCCCGGCACTTATTAAGCATGGTTATGTACGCCTGCGTTTGTGTATTGAAATCGCACAGGCGGAAAATTCAGTCCAATTTGCCATGCTTGGCTCCCGTTAACACACTGCTGTGTCTCTGAACCCCTCCCCTCCTTCCTCACATCCTGCTCCTTCTCTCCTTCTTCTCTGTTCTATCTCTATTCTCTTTCATCATCTACTTTCCTACATCTGAGTGATATATGTGCGCTGTAACCCTGGGGTCTAGGGCCATATGCAGAAATACATTTTGAAAGAACTACTTTTTTTTTTTGTTCTTCCTTCCAAAATCAGATTTTCCTCCTAAGAGCTGTCACTCTATTTCAGATGGCAGACATCATTCAAACGAACCATCTCTGGTTGTGATATCAAATTATTGTATGTAGATGGAATTAAATTATGTCGATAATTCTCTGCTTATTTTTTATATTAGGACCAGACTATATACACACAACAAAGAAAACCCAGGCTTGACATAAGCTCTAATTAACCATATAATCATGCAAAAATGCAACCCAAAGTTGGCAGTCTACTTAAATTAGAAGACATTTTTAGCATCAAAAATATTGTAAAAAAAAACCTATAATTGTGTTAATCAATCAACTGAAACTGTTTAGTCCAATGTCCAATTATAAATTATTTGTTTTGTTTATTGTTAGTAAGATCCCCATAAGCATCTGCTAATGTGTTTGCCAGCCAGAGTTACAAAAAAAAACAACTTCAGAAAATTAAAATGCAGCAGTTTAGTTTAGTTTAGTTAGTTTGAAAATGAATTTGTACATAACTCTGTCAAAATGAACAACAAGCCCAAAGAGATGAATATGAGTAGGATATTTACATGAGACCATGTTTCCTGAAATACATTTATGTGCATTTTGACGTTTTTTGTCAGTAATTTGATTTCAGTAAAACTGGGAAGACATGGCACATTTTTATCAGTCACGACATGCTTTACTTGACCATTCTGCACAGCCAAAAAGTACAACATGTTCACAGTGCACGGACAAATTGACCGGTCATGATGTGGATGTTGTCTCTGAAAGTATGCAACCAGCAATTTCCATGCAACATAAAGTCGAGCAACATAAAATACTACCACTAATATTAATAACAAGATCAGCACAGTTTCTAAGGAGTCTTTGGACAGTAGCTGTGTGAAAAATCAGACTGTGAAATTTCCCAAACAGCAAGACAGTTGACCAAAGTTTCTGGCATCCATCTGTTCAGCCAGCAGCCAGATCAGGCAGTTAACTGGGCATCGTATGCCCTCAAACTGAATGTCACATGACAGTAGATCCAGTAACTTCCCCCAGTCCTCAAGCTTGTCAGAGGTGACTGATAAGGGGTTCAAATCAGGTTTAGTCTGTACGGTGTCTGCCCAACACAACAGGTTCCAGTTTGAAGAGGTTTAGATAATTACTTTGAAGTTTGGACTACCTCAGTTAAGCTGACAATGGTGAGAGACAGGTGGTGAAGTTTGGTTGTCAACCCAAAACAGTGGTCCTTGATCGCACTCTGAGACAAGTACACAGATGGCCAGTTTAGAGAGTTGGCGACCGTGTCAGAAGTTTAGAACTAAATCCTCACAATGCGACTAGTACTGTGACCCACATTTACAAAATTAATAATAATAAAAAAAACTATCCCAGAGTTATGCCAAAGCTTGATTTTTTTGTTTTTAACATGAGGGAGATGCAGATGAATGTTGATGACATTTAATTTTATTCTTTTATTCTACAATTCACCACACATGCATCGCTCAGCCTTAAAACTGTCATCACATAGTCTGGCACTAGTTGTGACCAGGATTTATACCGTCCCTCTGGCCTGAAGCCTTTTATTCCAAAGAATAAAGCCATGTTGTATGATGCCTGAGAAGTGATGCTGTTCTAAACTATAAACTGTAGAGCCGCCATTCTGCTGGTTTTCATGTTGACTTCAAAACAACTGACAAACAAATGAAGGTATAATTGGAGGCTCTGCTCACGCTGAGAGACGACTGCTGCATCACTGAATAGATTAGCTGTTTGCGGGCTGTTGCTATGGCGGTATACTCTACTGGGATGTGTGTGAGGGTGTGTTTAGTGGTTGTGAGTTGCCCATTATGGAACTGAATGCTTGTTGTTTCCCCGAGTATTCATCCGTGTGTATGTGTTCTGATGCTGGTGCATTTTTTGTGTGTTATCTTTTTGCATGAATACGTGTGTGAGTTTGTCTGTCTGTCTGTGTGTGTGTGTGTGTGTGTGTGTGTCTGTGTGTTTGAATGTGAGTTTTTCAGTCTGTGTGTGTCCCTGGTGTGCTGCTGGTAAAGCGTGGCGTGTTGCTCTAACAGGCTTGTCCTCCATTAGTGGCTCAGCGCTGGGCTTAAAACTGGGAGGGAGGAGAGAGGAGGGACGATGGAGACACACACACACACACACACACACACACACACACTTTTAAATTCTACTTAGATAGAGCTTAAAAATAACACTGGAGCAGCTGGACCTCACTGCAGGTGAGCTTTGCAGGCAGCTTTTCTGTGCGTTTGCAGGTGATGGACAACAAAGACGGATCAAATGTAACAACCCTTGCACACCCAGGGCAACAAATGTCATTAACTGTTATAATATGAAGAGATTTGTTAAGGTTTGTTGAGGTTTAGACATAATTATATCAGGATGGGGTTACAAGTTTGTTTAGCCACAGACAAACAAATGAGCAATATCTCAGTATCTTACATTTACCAACGTAAAATCCATAAGCTTACACAGAAAAAGAAATGGCTGAATCTTTATTGTGTCCCTTCTTTTTGCTTGTAATCCTCTCTCCATCCTTTTCATAAACCAAGAAATACCCTTTCAAACACCACCACCAAAGTACAAACCAATGCAGACAGAAGTTACATGAATGCTGCTCTATAGTGTTGGAAAGATTGCACTGACATTAAGATATCACAAAGAAACAGGTTTCAAGTTACATGAAAGCTGAATCATATTGAAACATTGAGTATTTGAGTAATAAATAAAGTCAAATTGATGTGATGTGTACTTGCATCAACTGGCCTGAGGAGGATCAATGACAAGTTTTGGCAAGATTATTCAGATTCACAGCATTTTTAAAGAAATGCCCTTTATAGTTCAAGTTCATTTAAAATGTGGACACCAAGACTTTAAATCAAACTAACTTTCCTCTTAGAGGATCATGTCATAACTAAAGGTAAGACAATCAAAATGATTTTTATAAACATAAAGGCAAAGCATCAATTTTAGATTTTATCTTCTGATTCAGCTTCAGCCAAATAAACACATGGTGGTTTGGCTTGATGACAGTAAAGTGTGTTTCTGACGGTTTGTTGTATTTGGCAAGTGTATTTTTTTCTGACAAAAATAGCACATGATTCCCCTTTATGCTAAGCTAGGCTAAACACATCCTTCATATACAGACAAACAGGTAAAACTGATCCATCTCATCTGACTCTGTAAGACAAAAACTAAGCCTGTTTCCCAAATTTGCCAGTGGGTTCCTTTAAATGTTTCTTCATCTGACAGACTCTACCTCTCCCTGCTTTCTAATCATCCATAGCCGGTTGTACTGTAATCCAGTCAGTCCATAGCAGGCCATAATATCAGCAGCCGGGGTGTGAGGAAAGTAGCACACAAACATAAATATATACAGTTTGCTGCAGTGCCTCAGGCCAGTTACTGTACTCCATAAATCCCATATATACTGACAGGGAGGAAGCTGTCAGTCAGACACACAAGGACAGTTCATCACACCATTACTGTAGAGACACACTGACATCCCCCGCTGACTGTGTGTGCGTGTGTGTGTCTATGAATGTATGTACTCGTATGAGACCGGAGTGAAACTGAGTTAGATGAGAGGGAGGAGGTGTAATAACTCTTTAGATGGTTCAAGGGGAGAAAACTTACAAAGCACTTTTTAAATGACAGAATGCCCACATTTGGTTTGAAATATTCATTAACAGACTTTGTAAAAGAAATCAAAATCCAGACTCACCCTCTCTTGACTCAAGGGTGACCCTGAAAAGCAGATATGTTTGCTCTGAAATATGAAACAGTGCTAGTTCCAAATGTTTGTTGTGTCTCTATGGATGTTTTGATGTTATTTTTACCCTGAAAGTGGGAAGACATTGTCATACATTGCTATACTGTCAATAGCTGCTGTCCTCCATGATAATAACTTTTCAGAGCAACCTTTCAAACCCACAGTGGAAGTGTTTTATACTCAAAAATAGTTTTGTGCCTTAAAAAACACACATGCACAGCCCTAAAATATCAAATATCAAGTTCTGATTTCTAAAAGGAAGCCCTACTTACAAGAAACACCAGCAGCATTGTCGTTCAATGGTGTTTCTGTCCACTTGATAAATATAAGTCCAATACTGATTATGCTTATAGCTCTGGTTTGGTCCCCACCCACCCCTGCTGGACAGGTTGTGCACAGTAGGTTTATCAGCTTGTTTGCAGAAAGCAATTGCCTGCAGTTTTATTTTGGAGGCAGTTGAGAAGAGCTGAAAGGACTCGGAGTCATTTGATTCAGTGTTGATGATTAAAAAGAGATCAGTTCATGCGTTTTTACCTGGATTTTATGTTCCCACGCATCAAAGTCACTGTGCTGTGAGAGGAGTGGTCTGGTCAGCAGGTGCTCTAGCGATGAGGACAGCTGATGTCTGTAAACTACAAAACACAGAATTGTACATTATACTTGTAAAACAAATTTCCACACAACTTTCTCCCATTATTAATAATTACATCCTGTTTTCAAAAGACTTTCAAAAACTGGTAAAAAAAAAAAAAATGTTTCTGTTTTGCAATTAAACCCAGAACAACTGACACAGAGAACTTTTCGACTGTGAAGAAAATTCTCCATGTTGTGATGCTGTGTTTCACGCTGTGTGTGTATTAATGTTTGCAACATGGGAGGATTCTTCAGTCTGCAGCTCATAGCGCAAAACATAAAGGAGCAGTAAAACAAACTGGCAAACCGACTGTCTGTTGTTTGATGGGAAGCTAAAACATACTAACAAAGCTACATACAAATACAAGGCTGCCAGTACATTTGCGATACTATGTCTTACTTTCCACCATGTTAGATGAGAGGAGGGGGGCAGATGTTGGTTTTTATATGTTATCCTGAAGTTGGTGATTACATTTATGTTTTACTCTGTAAATGCAGAATTGGATAAACTGTGAATACCTGTTTGCCCATTCTGTCTGTTTGCATGTACATATATTGTGAACGCAAGCGGTTTAATGCACTCCAACTAGTTACTGGGAGGTTGTTTTAGGAGTGAGGTTGTGGTTGTTGCAGCTATTCTCTTATAATGCAATATATACAATAATGCCCACACAAGGATGAGCTGATCTTCGCCAGAGCCTCCTCCTCATCCTTATGTATAAGTGTGCATTGCAATCACACTTCAAAGATGATAATTTTTTGATTAAAATTATCTGCATACTTTGACACAAGTGATACCAAATGGTTAATCGGAATTATATGATCTGTTAAAGGGCAAAAAATAAATGCATCTCTGAAAACATATGTTTGTAGCTGTTTGCCTTATAAAAAATGTAAGAATGAAAGAAAAGAGATGAAAAAAAGGATAGAAAACAAGAGAGAGTGCTTCTCAGTGGAGACAGATAAATGCTAGGAATGAGACAGATGAAGAAGGAGAGGGGAAGAAGAAGAGGAAATTACAGAGAGACAAAGAGATTGAGGGAAGAGAGAAAGAGTTTGACCCTTTTCTCCTCTAACCCTGGCTCACACTCCACCACACACACTTTCCAAAAGGTTAATGTGATGCTAATGTGGCCTATATTGAGAGGGTGATCATTATTTTCAGACCTTTGCTGTGCACCTCACCTGTGTGTAAAAACTGTTTGCAGAGGCTGAACGAGCTTTAGCGTCCTTCACTCAACTAAAGCGTCACAATGCAAAACTATTCGGTTTCAAGGAAAGAACATCCATTCAAATTTTCAATTTTAGCATCAAATTGTAAGTTTCAGTATGAATGTTATTCACTGTGAAGACTGGTTTCTTTCATGTTGTTACCTTACTGTATTAACCTCTTCCCAGTATTTTAATGTTGTTGATGCTCAAGTCAAAAAGCCAAAAAAGAATCCCATGAAACGAATAAAATCAACAAAGAATTGATCCTACAAGCTAGAATTTTCTGTGTGTTTCTTCACCTCCCCTTGATGCTGGTTATTTAACCATTCTTCGATTTAATAAGAACTCTTGTGGTGGTCGAGTCTTTGCCCACCAAACTCCACTTCTGTGGAATAATGTACCACTACACATTCAGAAGGCGAGCTCTGCTGATACTTTTAAATCTAGACTGGAAACACCTTTTCTCTGTTTACTAGGTTCTTTCTTAATTTTGCTGACTGGGAACCCAAATCACTCACTGTTTTGTCAGCCTCGATAAGTCACTGCCCTTCACACACAACCTTCCTTGTGTATGTGAGTGCATTTATATGTTTTACCTTTACATCTAATATTGTGTGTTTCTTATCGTTATTGTCTTACTCACTTGTAAAACAGAGGCTCTCTGGATGATGTGCACTTTAAATAAACTGAAGGTGAAGTTGAAGAGTAGCCAAAGCATGATAGCGTATGCGCCATAGACTTTATTTGTCTTAAAAAAAGAAAGTGATCTTCTTGACAGAGAGCTACTGTCCAAAGACTGCATGTCTGGTTGCAGACTTGCCTCAGAATAAACTGCATTGGCCATGTTGATCACATCTGCATCTGCAGTGGCTCGATTATGCGTTTTTAACGTTAGAATTATAAAATGATGTTCATATGGAGCAGTATGAATATCGAACTGCACTGGCAGTAAATGTTGCCAGTGAACTTATTTGCTATTGCATTACTATAGTTTATTAGTTTCACTAGTAGCTTTGCTGTACCAATAACATCAAGGTCTCTGCTTATTTTATAGGCACCATAAATATATAAAATACTTATATGCATTTATATGCTGCCTCTAATTGAAATGCTGTTACCCTGAGATTTAACTGATAAGTAAATGTGTTTTTCTTCATCAAATACAAGCTCTTGCAATACATTGACATCTGCCCTCCACCATGCCCTGCAGTGATTTCCGTGGGTGAATGGAAAGATTCTGAAGTAAAACCACTCATTCCACACAGCACTATCACGCTAATAATAATACCAGGCTAATTAAACTGAACAAATCAGTGCATTCAAGTAAAAACTAATTATGAGAATTAATATAAAAAGTTAATTAGCGCTTGTACAAATTATTAAATGTGACGTGCAACAAATTGGGAAAGTGGGGCAAACAAATAAATAATATGCATTCTTTCATTTGAATTAATTAAAATGTGGGAAGGTCAGTCTACAACAAAAGCTCCTGCACTGGAATTTTTTTTATCCATTTTTAATTTTTTCTATATGTGTGCATTGCAAGTATCTTGTGTATATGACCATGTCTGTGTGCGTGTGTATGTGTGTGTGTGTGTGTGTGTGTGTGTGTGTATAAACATGACTCGCTGCTCACGTTTTTTTTTTTTTTAAAAAAAAAGCATATTTTCAGGGTTGAAGCCTGTGTGGATATTGTAGCCTTCAGCCAAAGCCGAACATTTCATTTTCTTCCACTATTAAACTGATTCAGATTTCCAGTATGTCCACTGAAATTCCCTCAGCAATGTAAAAAAAAAAAAAAAAAAAAAGTGAGTCCACTCACCAACAGAGATCAACAGAATATTCATACTAGACAATTCTGCAAAATTCTAAAATACTGACTCTACTACTTTTACTTTAAAGTTAAGGTCTGATTGAGGGGGAAGCACTTAAGTTGACTTGGTTATAGTTTGTCAAAGTCTGTCATCATGGTTACATATTTTCAAAAAGGCAACAATATTTAGTGCTCTGACACAGGGTGTGTTGCATCAAATATGTTTTCTGCACATATTTAAAAGCTTTTTAAAGCATGATAACCAAGCCAGAGTTATCATCTCTTTCCCATCTCTCATCACCTTATAAATATATATATTTTTTACCAACCCTAATACTTCATTGCTTGTGTGAAACCTTTTCACTGTGTCATATCCTGGGAGGTATTGATTTATCCCAGCTCTAATTGCTATGCGACTGCCAACTGCTTCAGTGTTTGAGTTTTGCACTGATAAAAAGATGGTGGCTCTTGATTTGGGTTTTCTGCCTCTAGGCTGTGAGTCTGTTGACATTTCCCTCGTAGTTAACCTGCCTTTAAACACTGTTATAACCCATAAAGTTTCTTTTTCATGTTAATCTTTGTCTTCGTTGCAGGGTGAGATCTGCTAATGAGTGGTACACACACAAAGATGGTGCTGTCTGAAAACAGCAAGTCCTATGGGGTATATGAGCAATGTAACGTAATGGGTCTACTCTCATGTGAATTTTAAGACATTGTGTGAAACTGCAGTTTCAGTCAGAAGAGTCTAAATTCCTAACAATTGAAAAAAAAAGTCAGTCATTTAAAATCAAATCCTTATTCAGAAACTATAGTCCTTTACTCACCTGCCCCCAAAGTTTACAACTCTGTTTTAATAAAACCAAATCCTGGATCATAGATTTCATTTTAGCTTCTCTTCATTATTTCCCAGTTAACTTGCATTTAAAAACAATAAATTTTAAACTTTGACTTGTGACCTATAGTGCATTACATAGTCAGACCACTCTGTATGTTAAAGCATTGTTGTACACAGTCACCTTCTTTCTGAAGCTAAAATTATACTTTCAGTGTCCACATAACCATGAGATGTAAATCTTGCCATCTGCCCAAGCATATCTGTGTGCAGCCCAAAATGTATGACTGCACTGCCTGTACACTCCAACTGTGTGAGTCAATGTCATGAACATGTCCATCTATGCAGATACCCATTGTAGTATAAATAGAATAGTGTGTGCTGTCTTGCTGTCCACATCTACTTTGACAACCCTGTTTCCTAGACATTTATTTTACAATCATCTTATAACAGTAAATATGTAATGCTTATCAAATTACGTTTTCTGTTAACATAATGAAGAAATGTTGGTAAGTTATGTACCTGGGAAGTCACAAAAACACTGATACTGAATGTTTTAGTAAAATGACAATGTATTATGTTTTCCACCAAAATAGGCAATCTTGCAACACACGATCCCTTCACAGTGACTACAGCAGAACAGAGAGGCAGAATAAAGACGGAAGATTCACGTCTTGAATAGTTTTTCATAAAAGGGACTTGATGACACCTTACCAATATAATTACAATTCGTAATCAGCGCCCTCTCCTGGCAGATCTTTATCCAAATCCAGATCGTTTCTAATTAACTCATCTGAGCTCAGTTGCACATTGCATCCTCATTTGCTTAATATTATAATCTCTGTTTAGTGTTTTGTGGACATCTAATTGAATTGCTTTGATGTGTTTATGTATTTTTCAGATGGGAGAGACCTGCAGTTATTACTGATGTGTTTTACTGTGGGAGAGGACACTAATTGCTAACTAAGAGCCGGTTAGTGTTGGACGCTAATTGTGAAAAACAGTCGAGCTAACTGGGGAATAGAAAACTAGGTTAAATCACAGCATAAATTGACTGAAAATAAATATGAGTTAGAAATGCACGCAGGGTGGTTGAGTTGAATTGAGAAACCTGAATTAAATAGACAACAGTTATAGCGGCATTTAAAACTGAAGAAAGGGGTTTTAATGGAAAACTCTGGACACACAAAGAGTGAACATGTGTACGGGAGATCATTGTGAGTCAGGTGAAGAGAGTGACCCCTTAATAAAACAGAGAACCTGAACAGAGCAGTCAGTGAAGAAGACATAGCATAAAACATTACACAAACATTGCACTAATTAAATAATTAGGCTACAGTACAGAAATAAATGTACAGGAGCTTCACTTACAATAAAGAAAAAGTATCGGCCGTAAGGCCGTCATCTTTTAAATGCACTAACCTGTGCTAGCAAAACTAGCTAGAGATTTCTACGTTTAATAACAGGTCAAACTTACTATCCCCGACATCAAACTCATGAACACAACACCAGAAAGATGTTCGAAGTCACAAGGCATGTTCCCTTATACAATTTCCCACGACACTCACCTGTTTTAATACAGGGAAAGCAGAGACAGGAGACGTCAGTTGTGTCCACTTGGCGAGCTGCGCTCTGTCTGACCAGCGACAGCTCCTGGCCAACCCACCACAACTAGCGCATTAATAAATTAATGAATTTTAAAATAATGTGAGGGTCATGTAAAGTCAAATGTCCTGCTGCTGATACTGCCAACATAGTTTTCCCTTCAACACTTCATTCCTACAAATGAATTTCATTTATAATGGGGAAATTACCATACATGCTACAGGCTGCCCCTCGTGAGGTGCCAACAGACCCCAGCCGGGAATCGAACCCAGGTCGCGGCGGTGAGATCACCAAATGACTGGACCACCAGCAGGTTTTTTTTGTTTGTTTGTTTTAATTGTTTTGTTTTGTATTTTTGTGGGGATTTTTTTTCTGGTTTTGTTTTGTTTCAGTTTTTTTTATTTTGAACATTTGATGTTGTTGATCTAAGAGAAGAACTTTGGTGGTGTTGGTTTTGCCGAAGACTCCAGACCAGGGGTCTTGACCCTCGGAGGGTTCCGACGGGTTTTTTTATCATCCCAATTGGGCATGAAGGGGAAACCGGAGCGCCCAGCGTAAACCCCGGCCTCACACAGGACAAAACTCCACTCAGCTCAAGAGTGATTGTGACTCTTGAGCTGAGTGGAGTCGGTGTTAGTGTTGCCACTGTGGAGTCACATGGAGTCGGCATTAAAACAGTTTTCGGTACCACTCGTTCTTCTTCTTCTTCTTAGCCAGCTGCAGCTGCAGAGGCTGCTCCTCCATCTTGCTCAGCTGCTCCTGCTGCTTTTGAGCTCGAGTCCTCTCAAAAGCCAGATCTTCCTCCAGCTGCTGAGCTTCTGAGAAAGCCTCAAATTCTGCGGTGTGTTTGCGCAGAAGCAGCTCCTCCATCTTGCTCAGCTGCTCCTGCAGCTTCTGAGCTTTTGAGAGAGCCTCAAACTCTGCGGCGTCTTTGCGCAGAAGCTGCTCCTGCATCTGGCTCAGCTGCACCTGCAGCTGCTGAGCTTCTGAGAGAGCCCCAAACTCTGAGGCGTCTTTTTGCAGAAGCTGCTCCTCCATCTGGCATTCAGGTTCTGAGTGACAATGTCATCGTGGTTATCAGCCGCTGTGTGCGTCTGCCTTTCCTCAGAGAGCTGATGCTTCATGGTCTCCACTTCATCTTGAAGGGTCTTGTTCTCTCCCTTCATCTCCTGTAACTGGACCTGAAGTTGACTGATGGTAGTCTCCTGGCACTTCAGGTCAAGCTTAGCTTTCTGCAGCGTCACGTTGACCTTGATCAGCTGCGACCTCAGGTCCCGTGAGCTGGCGACATGTCTATCCTGAGCCTGGTCTAGCTCGGCTTCTGGGAAGGAAATCTCCTGCTGCATCAGCTCTTTCTCCAGGGCGTGTTTATTCTGCTTCTGGAGCTGATCGAACAGATTGGCCAGCAAGTCTTCCTCGATGTCGAGGAGGACTCTACCCTTAGAGTGACTGTGGGTGAGCCTGGCCTTGCTGTCCTGCAGTACACATTGGACCTGCTCCTCCAGGAAACTGAGAGGGAAATTCAGTTCTTGATATTCCAGCTCTCCGAAGTTGCATCCAATGTCTTCCAGCTCGATCTGCTGCTGGGCCTTGGTGCTTTTCTTCTGTCTGTGCATTGTCTTCTTCTGTGGACAATCCATTGTCTCGGTGAAAATGTCTCTGAAACAAACCTGGGTCAAATGTAATCGTCTGAACCAAACCTGGGTCAAATGTAATCGTCTGAACCGAACCTGGGTCAAATGTAATCGTCTGAACATGGATCAAATGTAATCCTCCTCAAAATCAGACAAACAAATAGAATCTGCATTGAAATCCTGATGAATTTGCCTGAAATATGGCAAAGAAAGTCTTTTTTGAGGATGATGACTTTTTTTCTAACCCTAACCCTGAAAATAAAGACCTTGTTGTGCATTTTGAATACAGTCGTCACTGTTGTTGCCTCTTATCACAACTTTCATGTGGCCCCATGTCCCCGAGTGAACAGCACAAGCACTCAAACACACACAGTAGTAATAACAATAATAATAATAACAATAAGAAGAAGAAGAAGAAGAAGAAGAATGATAATATCTGTCCATCATGGTAAAAACGGTTATATCATGATTGAGCCAAATCCGAGTCTCTTGTGAAACATTGATGACAATGATTTGAACATTTCAGGACTGTGACAAATAACATCAGCCAATAAAAATAACAGATAATTTTCAAAGATTTCAAAGCAGACTAGGTTTTCAAGATGTGCTGTTCAAGCTCTTTTGAAGAAGCACAAAGAAATGGGCAACGCGAGAGGATCGCAGAAGCAGCGGTCGGCGAAGGAAACTTAGTGCAGCAGATGAAAAACACATCAAGCTTATTTCCCTTCAATTCCCTCACTAGTCATTATCAATGTTTACACTGTAAACATAGTTTTTGTAAGATAAACCAATGTAAATGTGACTTTCTTCATTTTATAGATTTTAATAAAATACAGCATAGGCTTTGATAATTCTATGTACTCTCTTAATACAAAGCTCAACTGGTTAATTTACAGAGGAATAATGTGACTTATTCTTTCTCTTCACGAGGCCATACTGTCCTATGCAAGGTATAAGGTCTGAGAATTTTGTTCTTCCACTCTTACAGTAAGTCATATTCAGCAGAGGGCTAGCAGACACAGAACAAATCATCATGGCCACCAATGACTGTGCTACAGGCCTCACCTGAGGTACCAGTAACCAGAAGTTGTGTCCTGTTTTAATACAGGGACAGCAGAGACAGGAGACATCAGTTGTGTCCACTTGGTGAGCTGCTCTCTCTCTTTATGTAGCAGAAATAAAATATTTTCCTTTCTCTCTTTTCATTGCAATAAATCAACATCCTTTCCACAACAGCCTTCATTAAAACAGCACTTTCCTCTGTATCACATTAGTCACATTAATTTACTATTGTTACTACTGCTAACTAGATAAGGTTTACCAGTTGTATATCACTGGGATTAATCTATTAGCCTGCTTGCTATTTAGCTGCTGATATGAACACTTTTCTCCACAAAATAACCAACAGAACATAAAGCACAGTAATACACTGTCACTTAAAATAATCCATAATATCAATATCAACTCATTCATGCTTCATTTACATCATTAACACTATGCATCTACCAGAACAAGCAATACAAATACACACATGGCAATAACAACAATTTAAAGCACATATGTCAAACTCAAGGCCCGCAGGCCAAATCCAAATCCAATTCCAACAAATTTTATGTGGCCCACCAGAAGTTGCAAAAAATGGAATTTGCGTCATACAAGCCTAAACTGCATTACAGAAGTATGGTGTCCAATAACTACACGTTCGAGAATGCATCTCCTTTACACACACACTGAAGTCATTTCCGAGCTAGATGCATCATTAGGGGTGTATCCGATGCATTGGACTTTAATGTGTAAGATACGAGTGCATCACTTCAGACGGCCTGTGTCGGTAAAAAGCTCAACATGAATCGGAAACAAATCAATGCAGCACTAGCATATCGATACATCTCATTAGGACGCGGATATGTTTCATTTTGGGCATCAAGGAGCTGCCACTGTAAATGTCCTCCGTCTTCTCTCTTCTCTTGTCTCTGTCCGCACCGCTCTTCCTGGACGCCTGCTGCTGCGCTCACACGAAACAAGTGCTCCCTCCTCCCTCTCCTGTGTCTCCTCGTCATTTCATCAGAGCAGGCTGTGATGAAAACAGTGACAGAGGTGGCATTTTACCGCGTCGCACCACCAAACTTTCAGAATGCGCAAGTGTAGAATAAGTTTGGAGTTTTTTAGGAAAGATGAGAAACACTGCTGCAAATCATTTCTGTAAAACGTGTCTGACAGCAGAGTCCAGAGCCACGAGTCTGACCCACAGAGACGTCATGTCACTGTGAGAGCAGGTAACACGGAGCATCACTGTTCCTCCACACCAATCAGAACCACAACACTCTTCAAATGAAAGAGCAGCAGATCATCTTACTGCAAGAATACTCACATTTTAAACAGAGACACAACTTTGATTCATTTTTGAATACACAACTGTTGCACGATTGGATGTCTACTTGCAAGATTTTTGCTATTAGAGCTTATTATAATTGTTATAAAATCAGTATTATTCAAATGCAGAGGCAATTATGTGATATAGATACAAGTGTATTGTCTTACATTTAAAACCGGCCCTTTGAGGGCAAACCTAACGCTGACGTGGCCCAAGATGAAATTGAGTTTGACACCCCTGACATAGAGGATGAGAAGGAAATAACAGAGCGATACAGAAAAGTGTGACAAGAGGTAAATGTTGGTTTTACCTGTTCTACCTGTTAGAGACAGGGATTGAGAAACTGTGGAGTCTAATGAAAAAAGGTTTAAAGTGAGGACGACACGATGGGATGTCTGGATTTAATATAAGCCCCCTTTAGCCACTCAACAATGTCATGAGTTTTCAAATAGGTTATACAGTATAACTGCAATATTATGTGGCCTGGTCTTAATGGATGGGACCAGACTCAATACACTTTGCACCTTAACTGATACAGTATTAATACTGTCAAATTTGAGGTCTGAACAAATGACCAGGATAACAAAACAAAATAAAAACACAATTCCTCTTTCTCTGACTCTTTACAGTCTGACAATTTGTACAGTAAGAGTAGTGGCAACATTTGGACAAAGAAAATAAAAATAAAACAACACCTGTTGCAGTGTCTGTCAAAATACATCCATAGACTGCTATCTTGCAGTAAAGTGCCTCTATAGAAAAATATGCATTCATAAACAAAACACATTTCACCGTGAGCCCAAAATACACTTCTTAATTAAAACATGAACTCACTCTCAGTCTGCAAGCCGAACCACACACACCTGGGATGCTAGCCGGTTTATCCTCTCCCTCTAATTTCAGAGGAACCATGAAAAAGAAAGATAGTTTTTATAAAATAGCTAACATTCACCATTTCATAGCATTTTCATGTACTGTATTAGCACTTACGCTGCCTGTGGCCTAATTTAGTCCTCCCCGTGGTGGGGACAGCACCCGGCTAACTTGCGTCAGTCCTTCACTGTTCCCGGTTCTGGTTCAGTAACGCATCGTGCGAACTCCGCCCTCTCGCGGGATCTCCCACTGCGCTACTCTTAAAGTGACAGCGTCACACCAACTGATTAACTAGTCCCAAGTGCACAAGGGTAATATAACACTATTTAACAGTCCAAACAAAAACACTACCCCCCTTTGTTGACCTGGCTACAATTATAACATTCCTCTCAAGAAAGTACACAAATACAGTACCTTTACTCAACAACTGAAATTCTAATGTCTCGCATTAGAACCATATTAGCGGTAGTTTGTGCTTAGTTGGGGCAATATGGGACCAATATTACTTTCAGATCAGAGCGGTAGGTCTGAGAAAATGAACTTTGCCTGACATAAGTCATTTTTGCCTTTTCATGCATTTATTTTATTATAGCCCTCTACACATGATCATAATTGCTTTGTGCCGACATAAGCCGTTGTTTTCCATTGCAGAGAGTGGAGATGCTGAGCTACCTCCGATGCTTAGACTGTACACCTCATCACTCAAAGTTCAGTCATCTTTGACCAATCCAATTATCAATGATCAATGAGATACAGCCATAATGTGACCATGAACAAAAAATTGAAAAGTTAATTTTGTGTTTCAGAGAGCTGCACAAACCTGCCCTAAAACATACCATGATCTTGATGATCTACACTATGGCTGAATGTCAGCAGTCACACAGGGCTATGAGCTTTGTGATCAGTCCTTAATAAACAATGATATAAACCTGCTCTACATCTACCTCTGCTCCCTGCTCTATGCCTCACCCTGCAGCAAACACAGCTCATATTCCTGATTATGCCTGGAGGGCCCAAGGCATGAGCTGACAATGACGATGAATCCTCTATAGATGGTTTAATTTGGGAGGATGCGCAGGTTGAGCCCCGCTGACCTTCAGCCCTCTTAAGGACAGGCTGCATCCTTGGCAGGAGGAGGAGCCTGAAGTAGGACACAGCTGCAGACGCTCTGTATAGGAGCAGTCCTCATTATGAACTGTGTCTCTCTCTTTCTCCCTGCAGCTTTGTGTCACAGCTTTTCTTTAGCGGGGAAAAAGGGAGTTCCTAGTGCTTCTGTCCCTGGGGCTTCCAGATGCTAATTCGGTGTTGACATGCTCGACGCTTCGGCAACAACTCGAAAGCGTAGCAACTCTGGGCTGTTTGTCTCATTCATCTTTGTTTTCCTTAAATACATTCCTGGATCCCCTCATTAAAAAAAAAACTCTTCTTCAGCAAACACCATCCCTTCACCCCGGCTGACTTCTCCAAAATGAGAATTCAGGACTGTCGACACCTTGGCCCCGGCGAGCTGGCAGCGCAGTGAGGTGTTTTGAGCGTTCACCAGTTCGGGGGAAGCGTCATTAGCATTGACATTAGCAGCTGCCACCTTGCAGCCTCTGAACTATAAAGACTGCTGAGGTTCAAAGACTCTGCCTCCATAAACAGATCTTTGGGAAGGTGGGAGAGTTGGAGAGAATATTTGAGAGAGATTAGGTGAAGGAGAAAAAGGGCAACGCTGCAAAACAAAAAAGAAATCCCACCGGTGGCACAGGGGAGTGGCTGTGTTGCTTTTTGTATCTCACATCCACTCATCCTTCCTTTTCTCTCTATGTCTGTTAGATCTTTACCAGTTTGGCTAATTGTTGTTTTGACATTTAAGAATTTTACTCGATGCTAAAAAAACAACTCATTTCATCCAGCAGAAATGAAAGAGGAGTAAATTCATCTAACAAACCTTATGCATTTTTAAAGACACATTTAAGTCAAATCAGGCAACACACACGTATTTCTCAATTTCAATATACATAAAAATTGCAGTAACAAGATCACGATCTGTTCTTTTTTGATGTTGTTCCTGATGACAGCTCAAGGCCCTGATGTACAAGGTATAGTCTGACATTGGAGATTTTGGTATAGTTCCCTTTTGCAGAATGCATTGATGTCAGTGATCTTGCTGCATGCTACCATAAAAAAAAAAAAAACAAATGGATTAACAGTTTCCAACATGGAACAGGAGAAGAGCGACACATAAGGATGTATTATGACAAGTAGATACTGGGTTCCAAGGTGGTGCCCATTCATTCCATGTTATACTGGCAGCTCATACACCAGCAATCATTTCCTGAACATTTCCCAAACCCTGGCTTGTCTCACAGACTTTAAACTGAGATGACACAACACACAGAGAGAAATAGTTTTTCTGGGACGGCCCCTCTGGCGTCAGGGTTGAGACGCTGATCATGATCTGGACCTCTGTTGTTTCTTGACTTTGATCCTACAGATTAGACCAAATTTCTTGCGAACTCAATTTTTCTCTTTGTTCCCTTTTCTCTCTTTTACTTGGTCTTAACAGAGTTGGAAGCCTTTAAAAGGTCACGGCCTAGGATCTCTGATCTCCCTAAAGAGTCTATCAGCTCATGGTACACTGAGCTGCCAAAGAAATGAGCTTCATTAACTTGAATTAACTTAGTTTGAACTTTATTTATAACTTCAAAATAACTTCATCCGCTTGTCTTTTCCTTTGCAAATTGTTAGTTTAACATTCTTAAGGAGCTCGATGTTTCTCAAGCTATCTGCACAGGGAGGAAATTGATATCACTTTTCTAATCTGCCTCTGTTTTTGAAAGCCAGTGAACAAACATATTTCCAAAAAATGTAAGTGTTCCTTTGCAGCGAGCAGAAAATGCAGCCAGCACGCACAGTGGAAAGAATGCTTGTACGTGCCTGCATGAAGCCACAGCAGCTGTGAGAAGAAAGTGGGATTAACAAAGCTGATTTAAAAGGATTAGAGGGTCCAACAGAAAACAGAGGACCACCAGGACACCTTCTGATCCACACGGGCATGCGCGCACGCACACATACACACACACACACACATTCAAATGTCAAGTATCCCATAATCCTTTTCAAGTGCATTGTCACAAATTGTTTGCCCCCATATTCATTGCGATTCAATCCAATACAAGCCAGTACGGTTGACAGATATGAAAGAGGAGGAGGAAGAGGACAACACGCATGGGGAGAGTGTAAGAGATTACTGTGAAGAACAAAAACTAAAATCAATGTGACCTGAAATGGTGCAAGATGATCACAGGCAGAACAAGTGCTGCTAATATGGCTAATGAAAGTAAAGATGCTCTTCTATGGAGCTGTCACAATACTTTTCAGTCTCATAGTGTGAATGTCTCAAGTGAAGGATCTCCAATGTGAAATCATTCTTACGATCAGCAAAGCCAAAGTCAGCTGATGGACAGGTCAGGTTCAGGAAATGTACCTGCATTTGGATGGCAGGACACACCGTCCACATACTTATGTGTACTTTTGGTTTGATGCTGTTTCTGTTGTTTGTGCCACGCCCTTCAGTTCCAATGAAGGGAAATCTTAATGCTGCAGAATTTGTCCCTTTTCTGTTTCAACAACGCATCAGTGCACAAAACCAGCTCCATAAAGACATGGTTTCCCCAGTTTGTTGTGGAAGAATCTGACTGAACTGAGCCCTGAACTCAACCCCATCCAGCACCATTGGGATGAGCTGGAGCTCTGACTGTGATCCAGACCTGTGAATCAGTGCTGGACCTCACTTATTCTCCTGTGGCTAAATGGGAGTAAATCCATGCAGCCAGGTTCAAGATCTGCTGGAAAGCCTGAAAACAGAAGAGTGGAGGCTGTTAGAGCAGCACATTAATGCCCATGGTTTTGGAAAGACGTATTCTACAAGTACACATGGGTATAAAGTAAAGTTGTATCAGGCATGTAGTGCAGCTCCAGGTTCAGCTCCTGGGCTGTTGTTCATGTCTCTACTGAATGAGATTAAACCGATATTTCCATCTGACTCTGGGTAACCAAATTTCCCCAAATACTGGAGTGTTTTATTGGAAGCTCTGATTTTTTCATTTGTAGTGTTTTTATAATTATTGATGGGACTTGGTTCAGGGTTTATCTCTGTACTGCCAGTTATTCAACAGTGACACAATAGCTGCTTCAGGACCTTCTCAGTGACTGCAGCCAGTTTGAAAAGAAACACACACAGCAGCTTTAAACCTAACTGTGCTGAGGGGCACTTAAGATGTTCGCATTGGATGCTATAGAAATTCAATTATTGAACAAAACCTGCAACTTCGGTTTTTCCATGTTTTGCTGTATTTAGACTCAACAACGATTATTCTTATTCATCTCTTCACACAAGACATTGAAGAGTCTTTTTCTCCATTTGCTTTACGCTCCTAGATTCTGGCTGTCTTGTTCAACCTTGAACATCTTGATGACAGGTTTGGTTACACATTCAACCTATGATGGAGACTCCAAAACCCAGACAGCTGTTTAAGGTAGACATAGTTTTCTATGAATATTGAAAAAAACATATTGTCTCCTCGATTACATTTTTTAGCAATATTGATCTGCACAACATTTACTACGTTACTGACAGTTGTATTCTATTTCTATTATACTATCTGCTTATATTGTAGAAATGAGTATTGGTTAATTTTGATTACTTAACCTAATCACATGTGTGACCATGTGGCTGATGGTTATTTACTGGGTGAGGCTCCAGGCTCTGATGGCTTACACACGAACAATGTTGTTCAGCTTTTTGCATTAAGCTTTGACTCCAACTATAGAAATCTGTTACATTTACTCATCAATTTAAACAAAAAAGGAAAACAATCCATCCAACAGCTCAATGTGGCGACTTAATAAAATCATAATTACTCCTCTTAGTGATTATCAGAATGCATCCGGTCTTGATTAAAGGTTTGAAGTGTCTTAGGCTTTAAATACATACAACTTGTAAATGACAAAAATTTGTGTTTCAGGACTTCAAGTAAATTTGCAAAAACAGTGTCCCCTAGTGTTTCCAACTGATGTTCTTATTGGCACCAATGTCTCAAAGACCAAAAGCCAGCTCGCTTCCCACTTCCCTCAGGGGCTGAGCAACAACCAATAACACGACATTTGTTTTGCATTGCACTTGTTTCCAAATTTCTGTGAAGAAACCATCCCTTTGGAAATAGGAGAGAAGAAAGAAGCATGTTCAGTGAATTGAGAACTGGTAATTGTCATAATCTTATATGGAGTAATAACATAGTTTGAGTACTGCTCTGTGCAAACAGGTAGCTACAGCAGGGGTTGACGCCGGGGTGGAGGGGAGAGTATAAGAAAACATCAGGAGAAAAAGTGTGAGCTCAATTATTCATTTAGTCCATAACAGAGACAAGAAAGCAGATATGAATTCTTTAGTGTATGTAGAGAAAAAGAAACTGGGTTGGTATCATGTTATTTTATGTATTTGCAAAATGGAAGAAACTGTGCAGGAGAGGTGGTGATAACATATTTTCTGAGTCTCACTGAGTTTCATATGAACAAGTAGATTGATGTTTGTCAGTCAAACTGACAAACTGACTGAGCCTCCATTTTCCTGGAAGATCGGACTCGATGACAGACAGAGTTACACAGCGAAAACAAGGCTTATAGGGAACCAATCTTAGCATGTCATTATTCTATAGCCATAACATTGTGCAATCAACATTGACTTCATGATGATAAGTTTAAGTGAAAAAACTGCTGGAGGTGGTGAAGCTGCTGTGAGCTGTTTAACATTTTAACACCCATAACTTAACTTGACTGAAGTCTGGCACCTGCAGCTTAAAGCCATACCTTAAATCATTCAGCACAATCACTACTGAACTTACACACACACACACACACACACACACACACACACACACACACACACACACAGACTCTCCTCATTGGCTAACTGCTGCTTGACAACCAGGGGGGTCCTGGGGGAAAATCTTCTCATCGCCATGGCTACAGGGACCGGGGATGACGGCGACAGCATTAATTATTTTAGGATGGGGAGCGACTGAGGTGGGACGGCAGTGGAGTGTCAATAGTAATTAACCACTGCCTGCTCTCACGTGCCACTTCCTGTGCCCGGGGTGTGTCAGCGGGAGGTCGTGATGTTCTCCTGTAATTACTGCGTGTTCACTTTCTCGTCTTTGCTCTCATTAGTTTGATTGCTCGACTAAAGTGATCAGCAGTGGAACTGATTGAGCGGGTTTAGATGGCAGTTTTCCCGCTTTGATTGGCTGTTTTTCTATTTTTTTCCCCCCGCGTTTTCTTTACCTTTTGTGTTCCTTCTGATGAGGCAGTGTTTGCGTGTCAGTCCTTCTTGCACCTGCACAGCTTGGCCTTGAGCGCGATTTCACATCACTCGTGGATAATTTTGTGGTGCTATTGTTGTGCCAAACTAAAATTAGTGAGTTGGCTGCTTCCATGGTCATTACTGCATTTCTGTGAGAGTTTGTGCGTGTGTGTGTCTATGTGTGTTTGCAACTGGCAAACAAACAAACAAATGAACAAAATCCCTATTAAGATCCTATAGTCAAAACCATGTAATAAAGCTTTGTACAGTTTTTCTATCTCAGTTCACACTACTTGATAAAAGATGATTTCATGCAATTACAGCCCATAATAATGTGCCCATATTTCCTCTCAGCTCATTGTTGATATATTCCAACCATGACAGAAAGTTCATGCAGCTTTAGGAGTGGGCAACAAGCCGAAAACATGCTTTAAAGCAATAGTTCAACGTCTTGTTGGAATTGTTCTTATTTACTTTCCTTTGCCAAGACTGAGATAACAAGAGGACTGATAACACTCTCATGTCCCTTCAGTATGAAGCTGGAGCTAGGAGGCCATTAGCTTAGCTTAGCATAGACGGGAGGAAACTTCACCAGTGGGAGGAAATTTAGGGATTTAGTGCAGCTAAAAGAATCTGACACAATCAAGGAGTGTATCTTTAAGATTTGATGATGGGTTATGAGTCATTCTATATGTGTGTGTGTGTACGAAAAGGGTGTGTGTGTGCGTGTGTGCAAGCGCATATACCCATCCATTTAAATGAAGCCGCAGCATATTTTTAGATCTGATGTGATGTGGTGTGATGACACTGGCATTTAAATCTTTTTGTACTCAGGAGAAGAAGATTTTTCCTGTAAAACGATGAGATCATTCCTCCGACTGAGAACTCTTGCTCTACTCCAACATGTTTTATTCAGAGATGACATCATGTTACTGGAAGACTTTGCTTCCCTTCTTCAATGAAGGTCATGTGAAGCAGAGAGCGGGCTGAGCGCAGAGAGTGTGGAAAAAAACAGCTACATTTTATTTTCAAATCCTCTAAACTGCAGTTTTCTAGTTTGTGCTTCTGGTGATTTTCTCTAAACTTCTGTGAACCAGAAACCTTATCTCACATACTGTATCCACCCACACACACGCACACAGACACACACACACCTACACACATAAACTCACACCAGTTATGAGTTTTCCACATGGATAGACACGATGTGAACACACATGCCCAAGTTGCCCCTCTGAAACTCTCCGCTGTGCAGTCTGAAAGTTCTCAAACTGCTTTCCGCCTCCTCACCTCCTGTCTGTGCTCCATCTCCATGTATCCTTCCATCCTCCCGTCTTTCAATCCACCCATCCCTCATCTGTCCTCTTTCTCCGTACTCTCTCCCATTTTGTGAGGTGCTGGCACGAGCATTCCTCCTCAGAAATACAACTTGTGGGGAGCTCTGTTGTGGCCTTTTAATGTGTCTACGTTTAGTAAATGTGGAAGGAAGAGTGTTAAAAATGCTAAATGAAATGGCTAAATCAAAAAGGGAAACAACACATTGCAGCTACAGTCTCTCAGAACCGCAATCTGTCAGCCGCCCCCACCGCCTTTTAACCTGTTGGTATGATGTCATCACACACGGTTGGTCGCACGCACACACACTTCAACACAATGTTCAGTCAGTGCATGGAGTGTGCATGGCTGAGCAGTGTGGTGAAAAAATGAGCAGCACAGGGGAAAGAGAAGAGACAAGCCACTAAATATTTTAAAAATGCATTTATTTATTTACATAAGATGATTCATTATTTTGCTTGGTGCTTGTAAATTGTACAGGTAGATGATGAGGAGTGTAGTTTTACGGCAGCATGTCCAGGCCCTGTTGTTGATGAACCACAGGAGAAAAAGTGGCACTAAAACACAGTTTAGAAAAGTCAGAGGTGCTGAGAGTTAAAAGGGCAATTACCACTCAGCCTGGGTGATACATTGTTAGTCTGGTTATGAATAATAAGAGCATATTAAGGTGATTTTAGCTGAGCTGACAGCGAGTGACAATCTGGTGTCAAGGCCCTACACACAGAGTACTGGAAGATTGTATTCATGGATGTGGTTAATCCATTTTTGAATGTAGATTATATGGCAGAAATAAGTTGTTGTGCAGTAAAACCATTATTTGATGGTGTTTGTGCAGACTGTGTGTCCCTGACCAGTTTTTGGGACGTGGTGTTGTTGTCAGTTAAATGTTGCAGCTGTCTTCCATCTCACCGTTTGCTATAGGCTTCATTTTTACTGCCATCGATAGGAGTGCACTCTTGAGGTGATGGCACTGACACTAAAGAACGGCTTTTGTTTAAGTCTGCGGTCATTTCAGCACCACAGTGAAACAGAGAGCTCCTCTGCTCTCAGGCCCTGATGCTTTCACGTTTCAGCACTTTGACCATCAGAGCACTATCCGTGGTTCTGGTTCTCCCCGTGGTTTCTCTTTGACCTCTCTAGTATATAGTATACAGTATATATGCACCTAATGGTGTGTGTGCGTGTGTGTGCGTGCTTCATTACTAGTAATAGCGTGCACTAGGGCCCATCATAATAGGCTTCACTGGGACCTTACAACGCTGCATGATGATGAACATAAGTCCAGTCAGAGCAAAATAAAAATGATATACTGTATATAAATATTTATTCCTCTTGCCTTATTTATGTAAGTGCAATTGACTTACTCTTGAAACTGAAGTGACGACTAGGCTAGACTACTATTTTTTTTTTCACTAAAACTAAAAGATCCTTTTCTGGCATTAACACTAGACAGAAAAAATATTTCAACAAAATGCTTACACTACACATCTGTGTGTGTGTGTGTGTGTGTGTGGAGATTGGCCAGACTGACATTAGATCCCGGCCTGAATTGTTATCCCAGTCCACCCCTGGGTTATTGCAGCTCATCCTTAGGGTGACATGGATATTTGAACCAAATTTCTTGGCAGATATTTTACTCAAAACCATAAGGGTAAACCTTTGATGAAAGGGCAGGGGATCATCAAAGTCAGTAGGCTCCATCCTCTTGGTGTCATAGATATCTCCAGTTGTTAATATATTTTAGGAGAAGTCCAAGGTCAGCTCATCACTCAGGCCTGATGTCGTCCTAAAGATCTGATGTTTGAGCTGACTCCCCGAGAGAAATCTAACAAAAATCTTAGTCTAATGTTGAAAGAGTCTAAATATTTTTTTTGCCATTTTATGTACATGATTGTCCTGAAATTAGAAATGCTATGGACACAAAACTGGATACAGTTCTGTTGTTACTGAGGACTAATGAGCTGTGCTGGCATCTCTGTTTACCTGCTTTAACGCAACCATTTTAATGAACCTCTTTTTTTTCAATATAACCTTGTACTGTATCACCAGTAAATTATTAGGTACAATATATCCTTGTTTAGATCCAGCAGCTTCCAAACAAAACACATTTTGTTCACAGCTCCTCGACTGTAAAACTGAGAAGAAAATACTGAGGCTTTGAGCTCGAAAGCAGTAACAAATGTTATTGGCAGCTTAATCGCTTGTTGGCACAGAGCGGCGGAGACGGTAAAAAGGTGGCGTAACAGACCGAAAACTGCAGATATTATCAGAGCCAACATTATTGAAAATCAGTAAAGTTTCAGTTCACAATTGAAGTCTTATCTCGCTAGATAATTATGTGCTTAACACTTGGCTGTGTTATTCACTGTAAATGAAGGATGGAAATGTTACAATACCTTCAAAAGAATAAAGCAAAAAAGCATATGTAATTTATTTATTTGTATTGAAATGTGTAACAGTAATGAAAAAGCGACAGTCGATGTCCTCTGAACTGTCCACCAACACACTGAGGTGTTTAGATCAGGACACCAAACAGACTCCACATGGAGTTTCCTTATCTCTCCTCTCAGCTGCTTCTCTATCTGCTCCGCACCATCTGTCGTTCATTTGAATAAATGCCACAGGTAGTTAGCTTGTATTTTTTATATCTCTGCCTGAATATATGCCACGGGTCTTTTGGATGTTGTCTTCGTGTCTGAGCACTCTGAGGAAGACGCTATCAGGAGATAAAAACGACCATCTGCCGCTCTTCCTCAGATGCATATGAACACACATGTACATCACGCGGAGCATCACATGAACAGTACAGCAGGGGCAGAGTTGGTTTGCTTTCTGACAATTAATTTCACAATTACTAATAACTAGTAACGGTGTCACATCTGTCAAGTCTGCCTTTGGATGACTGAGAATTTCATTTACAGAGTGTTTCATGTTGCTTCCTGGTTCAGATGCAGCAAAGGTGGTATGTTTATGTCTACATTCACTTCTTCAAGTTCACCGCTTGGATTCACCACTTTGCTATTTTAACCCATAAGAACTCATGGTGACACCAGTGTAACCAACACTTTGAACGCCCTAAACTCTTCCTTATACAGCTTCATGCTTGACCTCAACTCAATAAGTCCCTGAGCAACATAAACTAAACATCCTGGTGTGTTGGTGTGTATGACATGACTTCCCCCAAAAAGTGAAGCAAGCTAATTTCATTAAGTTTGTTTTTTGGTACTGAAGGTAATTTTAAACCCATTTAACAGTTTTAATGCTTTAAGATAAGATAAGATAAGATAAACCTTTATTCGTCCCACAGTGGGGAAATTTGCAATAATGTGTCCTGTATTACATTTAACCTGTTCTGACCATATTTCTTGAACAAATTAATATAAACAATAAATATAAATATAATTAACAAAAATATTATGTAAAATAAAAATATAAACTATATGAAATGTCATAAATTATAATATAAAGAAATATGTTGATAGAAACATCAGAAATGTGTTCTATGTGCTCCACTTGGTCTGTGGCAATTTTCCAGAAAGCTATGAAATGGGTCTGGGTTCTTATGGGTTAAGGCACACTGTGAAGTGGTAAACTTGAAATTTCTGACTTTACAAGTTGGCCTCATCACACCTACAGTTTTGGTCTGTAACATTAAGCTGTCTGAGTTTGGGTGCAGAAGCAAGTTCATCCCTCTATCCTCCAAGTCCTCATAGCCTTTGTCAATGGCGACCTTTGAAGGAGTCAGAGCCTGAACACGTCCACTGTTGCATCGCTACTGTGAAGCTGTTGTGCGTTAAGAATTAACATCATATTTGGTAAATGTAATTATTTTTGAGCTATAAGCTGGCGGAGCGAACATTCATCAGCCCAGCGGTGACATCTGCAGCGCTTGGTAGCCAAGGATTCATCTATTTGGTATGTGTGTGTGTGTATGTGTGTGTGTTTGTGTGTGTGCCTGCTGTGATGAACCACAGGCTACAAAATCTGTCTTGTTGGAAGGATGGCTGGAGGTTAAAGAAGAATCTGAGACAGAAGACAGCAAGCTCTTTAATTCCATATGAGCCAAGGCAGGAGTGGTATTATTATTTTGATTTTTTCTTCTTCGCTGTTTTCCCTCAGGACTTCACCATTGAAATCTGTTTGTGTGTGTGTGTATGTGTGTGTGTGCAGCCACCTGCTGAGCAGCGCATAGAAACTAGTCTGGGATTTTGGCGTCAATACTTCAGGGTCTGTCTGATAAGCTTGGCCTAGGGGGAGAAACCAAACCAAAATAACAACCCAGAGATGGAGAGAGCTTCACTGTCAAGGAAGAAAAAGCATGTCGAGGGACAAAGATGACAAGACAGCGCAACACTGCAAGTATGGTTAGGTCCACAAGTGCTCAGTTATTTATTTATTTTTTTGTCATTCAGAAAAAAAAAAAGCCAACTATAAATAAAATTTTACAGGCTGAGTGTTTTCTGTCACGTTGGCCCTGCACACCTTAAAGCCCAGCACTCACCTGGATAACAAGTGTACTGTGGGGCTGCTTTGTGTTTCAGCTGCGTAAAGGCTCAAACCTCCAGAAGTGGAGCATCTTCAAACAGTCTGTTCGTCATAAGCCACAATTTCATTTGTGTTGTTTTGCCAACAGTTTTTGTGTTTTTCAGTCATACTGAATATACGTTTGCCGTTCATTTATGAGCTTTGACAGAGTGATGCTCCACTCACATGCAATTTTTGTCAATGAAAATTTTGGCATTAAGTAATTCTTGACACATGATGTTTCCCAGATAATGCTCATCTGCATTTAGCAGAACACTTTGATTTTTTCACGTTATCAGTGTCTGATAACCAATAATGATGCACTGCCATTATTTATGGTTAGGCGTTCAGATTAGGCAACCTCTTTTGCTCTTAACATCTGGTGTGATAATGCTGCGCTTGACGTCTGGTTAGGTTTAGGCACAAAACCACTCATTATAGGTGAGGAAAAGATCATGGTTTGAGTTACATGCTGGAAAGAGTGTGTACTATGACATCATTCTTTTGCATAACCAAACCTGCTGAGGCTATAAAGGATTGTTGTGTTGTAGATATATGAAGAAAACAAACAACATCTGTGAAGGAGATATCATTGCATTGCACTTTTTCTAACAAGGGCATCAAATAACCATTCACATTCTCAGCCTAGATGACTAAACATATTTTTGAAGGTATGCTTACTTCTCAATGGAATTTCTACAGCCAGGAGAAATATCCTTCAGAACAATCCATTTACATGCTGATATTTTGTCGACCCATCCATCCACCCTGACCTCCTTCCTTTGCCTATTTGTTGCTTCTCACTTTGCTCCTATGATTCCTACAGTGGCTGGAGGACTTTGTCACTTTGTCGTTTTGGGTGTTTGCTGAAATGGCTGATGCTGTTTTCGTAGGAGGACGGTCTCCAGCTGGAACACACTGGGGGTTAACATGGACAGTGATAAACAACAGAGGGTTCTTATCAGAATAGACTGGTTTAAAGCGCCGACCTGTTGAACTAACTGCAGCACACAAACCCTGCATCCCGCTGGCTTGGCTACAAATATAAAGCCACACACTGGAGACACACTCTCTATACACCATCTACAATTCTGCATCAATTTTGCTTTGGCAAAGATTACAAACAGCTGTACTTTAACTAAAGGATTATATACTGAAACAGTAAATGTGCTGTAAAACCAAACCCATGAGCTGTGCAGCTGGCGATAATTCCCACTATGACTGAGCTCTTTCACATTACATATTGTCATTGATTTAGTGTTAATATGAAAAAGGTTCAATAATGCAGCTGTGTAACAGTGATTACTTCTGTAATGCATTAACTACAAAATAGGCTGATTTGAATGAATGGCATTTTTGTGCAGATGCACACAAGGATGGTACTGAACCAGAGGTCAGCTGCTATTTGAAAAACATTGTCATGGTCCAAAAAGAAAGAAAGAAAAAAGAAACAACAGACAAAAGAAGTGAAGATGTAAAAGGCTTGTAAAATAAAATAAAATGCTTCAATTTGTGATTCATAATTTCCAGCTCTACTTTGTTCCAGTCCTGCGGAAGACCTGATGATGGAGGGACAGTGTGTGCGTGTGTGTGTGTGCACGTGTGTTTTGGCGGGTGGGGTGATACTGAATAATTCAACTGTTCTGCCCAAATTCTGTGGTGAAGCCAGGCAGAAAGAGAACAACATGCAGTGTGTGTGTGTGTGTGTGTGTATGTGTGTGTGTGTGTGTGTGTGTGTGAATGGAGGGGCTGCAGAGAAGGTCAGACATGTTGGGGGGGATTTAAATGGGATTTCTTTTCCTTCAGCTTTAAAAAGGTGCAGCGGAGACACAACATTGAAAGTGGGTCAAGGAAATGGGTGAAGGTGAGTGTACCCTCCACCGACACACACACACACACACACACACACACGGGAGGTCTGGAGGAAGCCCACAGCGTGATGGAGAGATCACCCTGAAAATGGTCTGTCTTTTTTGGTTAAAATGAAAACATCCTCAGTGTAATTTTTTCTTGCTCCAAGTTGCTGAAACAACAGAAACCGAAGCAGCAACCACAGGAATTACCCTGTGAACTGGCAGAATATATCTCTTATGCTGGCAAAAATAATTCTTGGATACTGAATATAAGACTAAACAACCTTAGATAGATGCTTTTTGTAGTGTAGCTCAACGTAAAAGCTATTACCCCCATGCTTTTTCAGTTTCTGTGTGTCTCTGTCGTGTACAACACAGCAACGTAAGAAAGCATTTTCCCTGTTACCTAGCCGACAGTATCCATGGATGCAGTTACAAATGTGTGTGGGGCTGTCTGTTTGTGTGTCTGCTTTGTGATATCCAAAAAGAGAAGAGGTGTTGCGATCGCCATGAAACAAATAATGTCTGTCTGTGTTCTGTATTAAATGCAGTGTTTTGTTAATGAAGAGGGAGATCAGGGCTGAGAGGACCAGAGGCAGTGATGTGACATCCAGACAGACAGGTTTGACAGTTTGGACCCTGCAGAGGCCGACAAGCCAGAGGAAAACACCAGGAGATCAAACTCAAGTCTTTTTTACTGAGTGCTTATTTTGTCAGATGATTTCATAAAATAGTGATTTGACTGATGTATCAGTGCAGCAGAGGAGGAATTTCTGTTTGACTGGTGAACACATTTAATCAGAGTCTCCTGCTCATCTGGTTGTCTGACAACACAAATAGACAAACTGTGAGCTTGAGATCAAGTAATCAGCAGTAACCAGACTGTCTTGTCCCACTCCTGAACTTTCTGACCGAAATAGGATGAAAAAGAAGGCTTTTCTTCTGTTCATGTGTTTCAGTGTGGGTGAAGCTCTTTCAAATCTGAAAAAAGGCACCACAACATTTTCACACATTAATAGATTTTTCACATTTAGTCAGTTTAGTGTGGATGTGGTGTCACAGCAGTGGCCTATGAAGTGTGACTGAAAACATGTCAAATTATATATCACTTGGTCTTAATGTTTTCTGTGTGTAATAGTGTGTGATTTTATTTGTCATCACAATGATCTATACAGTAACTATAATACCACCATAGTGACATATGAGATGAAAGTAGAATTAAAAATGCATTCTAGTTTTTTTCATTCAGTTAGATTTGACCATTTTACAATGAATCGATAATTGCTAACAATCTTAATATGTGTATTGCCATAGAAGCGTCATATGGCAATGATTATCAAATAAATTAGATTTTGAAAATAGCTCCGTGGGAGCACTGTAAGGTTATAAAATTTAACCCCAACTATATCTATCTAATCATGTTGCTCAACAGCACATGTCTACCTTTATTGTAATTAAAAATGCGGAGCTCTGGGCGACACTTTGGACAGACTCATTAAAAGAAAAGGACGCGTGCAGTTGTTGCTCCAGTTTCCCAGTGTTTTGAATGGATATGCTTGGGGAGGACTGGGAGGAATGGACGAACCTGAGGGAGTTATTAGTATTAGAGTGACGAGTTTAATGGTGCTGTGTAAACTGTTTTCAATGCATTGGTCTCCAACACAGCTGTTTGATTGCAGTAGAACCTGTGTAGAAAAATGTAGGTCAGTTTGATGCGCACATAAATTAACCACTGGATTTGTTGTGTGTAATTGTGGTTTGACAGTGTGCAACATCATTCCAATTAGAGACATACAATAAAAGTGGAGAGACACATTTATATGTATGTGGGTGTGTCTACACCAAATAAACTGACCAATATATTGAAGCGAGCTGAGCATACAATACAACTGGCACAACTGGTTTGCATCCCCACACCCTGTACTGTGTCTCTACTCCCACTGGGCCACACGGCGATTCACCAACGTACGAAACTGGAGCAGTGCAGGAAATAACCATAGTGCAACCCAGGAAACTAAACACACAGATCTCATTACAATTTAAAGGGTGGACCACCGGTAGGATCAAGCTAGCAAGCTAGCTAAACTAGCTACCTAGCTTGAGCTTAAATATGAACCCCAGTTGTTGTTGTAAGACGGGCTCGTCCGGGATTTGAACCCGGGACCTCTTGCACCCAAAGCAAGAATCATACCCCTAGACCAACGAGCCTGTGTTTGCTCACTTGAGGCAGTAAATACAGTCTGGTTACGGTTTTAAACCTTTGATTCTGTAGATGGATCCTAGCAGTCACCAGCCACAACACTTACACACTGAAAACCCAACTCACATGCTACAGAGGTGGAATCTGGGAAACGTAGTCCAATAGCAAGCAAAGGTATCAGAATGACATAATCTGTTTCCCAAATTCCCGAAAGTGTGTGCAAGGATTAAGATAAGTTGGATGTAAAAAAAACCCTTCAAAATGTTAAATACCCAAAATGTAACCATCACCAAAACCATGGGTTGTTGTTGTTCTTGTGCATTGTTCTTATTAGTATCTGGGCTCAACACTGAACTATCACTAAATTAGGTTGTGCGTGTTTTTGCACAAACCCTTGTGTCTTTGTGTACTTGTCTGTACCTGTGTATCTACAGTATGCTTTTATGTGTGTGTATTAGTATGTATTTCCCTTTTGTGTGTGTGTGTGTGTGTGTGTGTGTGTGTGACAGTGACAAATGGAAGCAGTCTCCAGTCCATCAGCGAAGTGGCTGCTGCTTTGTGTGGCTGATAATAGCTAACAATAACTGCTATGAGACTTGAAATGACTTGTAATTACATCGCACATTTCATAACCGGGTCCTGAGCTTGTTACACGGCGAGATTTGTTTTTAAGTCACGTTGACATCATCACTTGTGTGGCACTGACAAATGACCGACTCCGCAGAACACTCAGCACGGGCGGCATCAGCACGAGGTCTAATTCAATTTAGTCCAAATTTGTTCTAGCGAGCTGCTCATTAAGTTGGAGGTTTGTTTGTCTTCAGAAAACATTAGCTGAAAGTAGATCTATACGCTGTAATTGAACTCCTGTGTAAACCAGACGAACACAAACTCATCATTCAGCGTAATGACTTTCATCCATTTTGCTGATAGTAATAGATAAGACAAACAGGAGGGGACACTGGCATATGAAGATAATTAATGTCCTCTCAGAAAATAGTGCAGTGGTCAAAAACTCCTGCTGAACTGTACGTGTCAACGCCTCCCACAAGCCTCTGTCTCCTCGCCAAACAAATTAAATTAGGGAGTTAGCGAGCTATTAAAAAGGTAATCTGGGAGTTCTCTCTTTTTTTTTTTCACAGATGGATTGCATGTCCAAAGCAAGTTTCAGGTCTCTAAAAGTTCAGCAGTAATGCAAAGTGACTGAAAAAACACACATGACAGCAGAAATATTAACAAATACTGTGTACTGTAGTAACATGGTAATACACACACCACATGCGAAGCCATTGTAACAATTCATTTCCTCATTTATTTTGGCTCTAACATCTCCTTTCATTTCAGTTCCTGTCCTTGTGTGTTTCCTGCCTTTTTGCACACCTGTATCTCATCACTCTCCTCCATTCTTACATACATATATATCACCTTGTGTTACCTGTTACTCTGCCAGACTCTCTTTGTTCATCCTTGTTCCCAGCACTTCCTTGTGTTTGTACTTTTGCCTTTTCTTTATTTGTTGAATTTTGGATCTTTGCCTACCTCATGCCTGGATTCGTTTGCTGTCATTGTACTGACTGACTTTCTCAGTTAAGACTTTGCCTTTTTGAATTTGACCCCATGACCTGTGTGGTTTTCTGCAACTCAGTCTTTGTGTTACCCAGAATAGTTTCACTATTTCACTAAAAAAAAAAAAAAGCATTCCTGTCACATTTTTTTAAAGAAATATGCTCACAGTTACTTCACCTCCTTGCAGGTGTATTTAGGAGGGAGTCTTGAATGCCTCAGTTTTAGAAAGAGAGACACAGAGAGATAACAAGTAGAGTATGAGGATGTTGAAATATACTTTATAATGAATTATATGAAAATATTCAATCAATTTGAGGCACATTTCCTTTGCCAATGAATTTTATGTTAGAAAGTACAATGTTTGTCCATTTTAACGTGATGTAACAGCAGAAACCACGCCCACTTACAATCTCCACATACAGATACAGATAAAGACGTCTCTGTGCATCTCAGCACGCACTACCTTTGAAGAGTGATTCTCAAAAATGGGCATTTGCACTCAATTGCGTGTTTGCTACCAGACAGCAAAGATTTTATCTGACAAGTATGGACAAGTCCTACCCACTCTGCCCTCTACCATCTGCTGCCAGCATGAGCCACAAGTACAAGGCCAGACTTACGTTAGGAATGACGACGTGCTTAAATGCACATTCAGTTCATTGGCCTCTCTCTCATCATTTTGGACTGGATGTGAGATGCAATCACTGTCTGTTACTGACATTGATCATTCCACGCTTTGACAGATTAGTTTAAACAGCAACAGCCTTATAAACCCTCTATTTCGTTCTCTTTTATCTTGGCTGCATTCACTGTGTGAATGAGAACAAAGGAGCACATTGCATTAATGATACTGACTATATGTAGGTTGTTGTAATTTACACTGTTAATAAGCACAGACACACACACACATACCCACACCTTATTTCCCTGTGTCACCTAGGACACAACTTGCAATACAAATTAAAGCCACCAGCAAGGTCCATTAATCTGTTGCCGTTTGGCCACTTCTCTCTCTCTCTGACAGGCAGCTGTGTGTGTCTGCTCGTATTGATCTCTGCTGCTCTCTGTGTCCATTAGTGGCCCAGGAGGCAGACGCTCTGTCTGTCTGAAGTGTGTGTGTGGGTCTGTATGAAGGTTTATCAGATAGGCTACACATCACACGCTGCAGAGGCCTCGTACATTTTTGGGAGTCATCCATATTGTAAACATACACATCTGAATGTAAATGGGCATGATATCGATTTAAGATGATCTTGCGTGTGCATGATCTTACAGGCAGCACTTCAATTGAAACAGAACTGTGCAGATTGATGCTTATATTAATCCATTGCTCCACATGTATGAACAACAAAGAAAGACTATTTCAATCCATCATGCCCAGTGAAAGTTACAGGGAATGGAATTCAATTTTTTCTGACTTCCACTGTTGCTAAAATCTCTAACCTGACAGCATGACAGATCACTATAACTTTGAAAAAGAAAGAGCTTTCCGCACTGTGTGTACTATAGAGCAAGACAGGAACTGTAGCATGAACTTGAAAAGTCCGAGAAAAACACAAATTTTTGTGGTAATGGCACCACACACCTGACAGATCAGGTCCATGAGTCTGATGAAGCAGTGAGTCCAAGCTGTTCTTACCAATGTTGACAAAAGATCCTGGATTATATATTTTAATTAAGTCTGCATTCACTACAACAAGCATCTTTTTTTCCCTGAGATTTCCCAAAACACTTTATTAAGTTGAGCAAAGCGACACCCAGAAAGCATGTACACCACCCCCAAACTCAATGAGAGTGTTTCTATAAGTAAATGTATCTTACAAGTGGCTCTTAGCCAGAAACAAGCCGCCCCTCTTAAGTGGACATGATGTTTTCCCTTGACCTAATATCACTTCTATCGACCAACTTGCCTATTTATCTGAATGCACTGGTAGCGTGTGTGCGTGTGTGTGTGAGTGAGCGAGAGAGAAAGAGAGAGTTAGATACAGCACTTAAAACACAGCGAATATTCAGAGCGGCTACAAGAGGCTCATTAAATTTTGATGCTCTCCTCTCTCTGCTGCTCTTATCCAAGGTAATGGAGGCTAATTAGTGCTCACACATACACAGTATCGTTAATGGGGAGTAACAGAATCTGTCCTCTTGATTCAGATGCCTCTCAGTGCTTCCTGGACCGGAGGAAAAAAAATGAGTGCCGAACGCCTGAACTGTGTCCGCCAAGGATGTTCTGTGCTCAGACACCAGGCTGTGTGGATGTTTTCTCCAAGTAAACACCGTATAAACATGTTCCTTCAGAGCCTCTTTGTAGCGCAGTAGCTTTTTCAAGTTGCTGTGTGAGGCATGGAGTAGTGTTCCCTGAATGGTGCTGATGTTTAAACAAAGTTCGTCAGCCAACTTTCCAATTTGTCTAAGAAAGACTGAGATAAGAAGGGGAGAAGGCTAGCAAGACATAACTCTAAGTTTTAAGACATCTCATCTTTGTGATGTTTTTGGTGCCCTGTCCTGGGCCTGCAGGCCTCCTTTGCAACACCCATTCAAATGTTCCAGTCACACAATAGAAGAAATACACGTTTACTCTCACATGCAAAACTTTGATTATCCGGACGCACTGGAGTCCTCAACATGGACTTTTAGGCTTTGAGGTCAATGAAGGTCAGTTTCAGAGCTGCAGCCTGTATCACAATGCAGGACTGACTAACTAGTTAACTGGATAAGAATCCTGGTTCATCAACACGTCCTCATAGTTAAACACCAAAGTAGGTTGTTCACTATTTTCCTTTCAAATTTCCAGCCAAATAAAATTCATGTGGAGCCACATAACAGAAATGAGACATTAATATTTTGAAGTTATTAACGCTTTACTGTATTTTCACACAGTTCAGTTTAAGATTACATAACTTTAGTTAACTAACATGGGGAAACTTTATTTCACAACCTCACTCAGAAGCATTTTATTCAAAAAGATTAACACCATAAATAATGACATTTATTATGTTTTGACTTCAGCACGTTTAATAACTGAAGCTACCAGACACTCTCGTTAGCATCGTTAGCTTAGCTCAACCTCCACCATCTCCCCCCGGAGAAACTCGTCCTGGACACCCGAGAGAAACACAGTCAACACAGCAGCACAGTCAGACTCCAGCCAACAAGCAGCTCCACAAACACCAGAACAAACTCACTGAGAAAACAGCACAGACATCCCGGACAAAGACACCACACAGCCGGCGGCAGCAGCTAGCTGGAGGCCTTTAGCCCGATGCTAATTCATTAGCTCACTATTTACTAGTGAACGAAAAAACGGGAGCGTCGACTTTTTGGGCAGTCAGTTAGTACAATTAACTGCACAGCAGCCGTGTTATTTATCCAGTATTTACATGAAAAATGATCCAAAAGCCAAAAACACCACAAACACAGCTGAAGTTCAGTGACTGAATGAGCTCCGTGTTTGGAGCTGACAGTCAGCTGTCAATCAAAGTGACCAAGCGGTTTTATACTACAGGCGCGACCTGTAACACATGTAGGATGTGATGCATATTTTGATCAACAAAATATTAAAACATTATTTTTTTTTATTTTAATGTTACACGATCACCTCGACCTCCAGAACAAGAGGTACTCTATTGAAAAATAAAATAAAATGGCCATTATTTATTCCTTTTTTTGTTTGTGAGTAAACCATGTCATGTTTGTGAGTAAACGTGACCAAAGCTATACCAGTTGTCACTTCATAAAACTGATTTATTTTTCAATCATGACTTGTATCAGTTTTGAAGGGCACAGATAAATCATGTCTTCTTGCTGATAGAGACATCAGATCAGGAAACACTTCTTTATTGTCGTTCCAAAGCTGTTACAAAGCTGTAATTTACTGATTAGTTTGAAGGATTTGTTGCATGACTGGCAACTAAAACTCATCTATAAAGGTGAGGGCAAGATCAGCTTGATTTAACAGAAACTTTGAATGTTGTAGCTGAACCAAGGTTCCTGGTGACAAAGGGGTTTCTACACTAAGCTACTTCTGTTCTTGCTACTTGAAAATGGTCAATATTCTCATGACTACCATTGTCTTTCCATTAAAGCTTTTTGACATAACATGAGATGGGTTATATTACATAGTACAAGATGCATTCATGATAAAATGTAAGATTTAAGGTGGAATTTGTGTCCAGCAACTTGATCTTCTCAGTTGCTTCATGTGTTTTTCTCTGTCCGAGTGAGAAAGTGTTGTCATACGACTTGATAAAAGCGTCCAGACAGCAGTTTCACCATCTTTCATGTCTGAGCAGAGCAGCCAGACCTGAAACGTCGTGGTCAGGAAAACAGAAATCATTTCAGATCTTGTTTGACAACTTCTCAACAGCGCTGGACATATCTTTTCCTCCTGTCTTTCTTTTCGCCTTTATTTCCTGCCCTCCATCCTTCCTCTGTTATGCCCTGATTTTTTTAGGTTTGTGCAGCCTGAGTTTCCAAACAGCTAAGCCTCTGTCTCCCATCCTGCTATTTCACTCTCATTACCGAAATTACTGTCATTTTCTGTTCCAGCTTGCCACAACATAATGATTGCATGTCGGGCTGAGAAACAATGCGGCAGAAGAGCTCATCTGTGTTTCCACTGATGGATACATGGCTACATACAAGTCTTATTTACTATTGTGTATTGTTTGTTTTGTTGTTTTCATTGTGTATGTGATCTCTGGTTACAAGCATGGACATGTGAAATATTACTATTACTTATTGCATATTTTATGTACCCACATGTTTTTCCTCTATAATAGATAATAATTCACCAAAAACAAGCTGTAAGGTCTTAAAATGTGTATTATAGTTCTCTCTTTAATTAACACAGATCATGTAAATGTCAAGCCAATTTTGAAATGTCACACATGGAAATTGGATTTGTTTTCATGTATTTAGAGGATGTATTTGTGACACCCCCCCCAAATTGTATGTATTGGATGCAGCATGCTGATTCTTAACTTCATGTCTCATTGTGATATTATTTAGTTACTTAGTTATTTAGAAAATGAATTGTCCATAATGTGGAAAACAAGTGAAAATTATGGAAAACAATCTCATGTTTAATCTAAATTATCTAATACTTGCCACCGTCCAAAGACGTGCCGCTCAGGTTTGTGCCTCTCACGGGTTTGAAGCTGTGATGTGTTGTGATGAGACTGAGGCTCCCATCTCTTCCCTTCTATCTTTCCTTCTCCTTTCTCTCTGCCACCTTTTTTTTTCTCTAACTTCACTAAATTTGACTTGATCATGTTTCACGAATGAGCAGGTTGAATGGGTTTAGCTCTCTCCTCATCAGCCTCACTAATCCAGGATTTCTAAGAAGAGACGAGCCCTCGTCCTCTCTCCCCATGTGCAGAGTTGTTTAATTCAGTGAAGCCTTACAACTGTGAATCTGAGCTGCACAGTCAAAACACAAACTAGTCACTATGGTACCGGTAGTTGTCTCCCGTCCTGGTGCGTTTGTTTTCCTCTGATTGGAATTTTGCTGTGTTGGACTTGGAATTGTGTGAGCTGTAAATGGACGTCAATTATAGAGCTGAGTGGTTTTAAACCCACACACTCGCTCACCCAGTGATGGCCATGTGGCTGTCTTGCAAGGCTGACCTTGCCTTTGGGAGCATTTGGGGTCTTGCTCAAGGTCACTTTGATATGCAAAAGAGGAGCCAGGGATTGAACTCCCGGCCCTGTGGTTAACGGACCACTCACTCTACCTCCTGAACCACAACCTGCCTAATTTTTTATTTGTTGGACAACAGTTTTTTGAAACAGTCTTTGAAAAAAACTATAGAAGAGTTAAAAGCCTTAATTAGCCTGTTACTTGTAGCGCCACCTTTTGAAGATTCAATGTACTTACTTTGAGTAAGTAAATCTCCATTGTCTACTGCATGACCTGTTATTGACATTTGTCTTTTTCGTCCAGCAATGAAAGTACACAAGACATATAGGTTGATATAGCATACTTATTATATTACATCTGTATATACTGATAGTGAATATATATTTGATGTTGTTTTTGAGAAAAATCCCAGCTAGTACAGTAGACTACCTGCCCTTCAAGCACAGTCTGTTACCCTTACCATGTTACATTACCTTCACCATTTCGTCTACGATCTGTGGCCGAGCAAATAGCGGTTTTGTTGTTGTTGATTTGTTGTTTGTTAATTTAGCATTATTGTAATCATTTCATAGCTAACCCTGACAGTCATTACAGTATAGCTGTCTGTGTGGTAAGTAATGTTTGTTTTGGGGTTTTTTTTTTTAAATCAAATACACTTTTCACAGTTTCTAATTTGCTTCCAGTAAAATGGCAAAGACAAATCCAGTCCTTGTAGCTATACACTAACACACATAGTGACAACAGAAGATGATCACTTGATCAGAATATGTCACTTAAAAATATTTTCGAAGTAACCTGTTAAGATTAGCACCATCCAGTTATAAATGCGGAGGAATAGCTCTGTTGGTCACCAGCTGAATCACACAGGAGCCTAAAAGTGTTTTTAAGGCCTAAATCTGTCCACTGAGGACAGCCGCAGTGTCTGAGCTCTCCTGTACATAACATGTCCATTACCCAGTGACCTTCATCTTAATTGATTTGTCATGTTCATAGCCAAATGAAAAAGAAAAACAAGACAGCCGTGCACAGAGACCGACTCCTGCTACCCGCTATTTACATGGGACATTTGAAAAGTTCAGACAGATCCCTCAGTGTGTTTTTGTTTGAGATCAGATGAGCCTCTCGTCTACTCCCTCATCCTCCCTTCATCCCTCCATCTGTATCCTCTTTCCCCTCGTACATGTGTTCTCAGTGCCGTCAGGGTCTATCAACGGTTTTAAAGATGTCAGTTATGACCTAACACAATATTAGTTTCCCATCTTCCATCATTTGTTGTGCTTCGACTCCTTCACCAGGGATGTTTCCAAACTGAAGAAGACTGAAGGAGAGAGTGAAAGAAAGTCAATAGTGTTGTGAAAAGACAATTAATGGAAAGAGATAGAGAGTTTAACTCTGTTATTCAGATCAGAAAAAAATGAGTGAAGCCTGTGTGTGTCTGCCAACTATAATACTAAAAGGTCAGGAACCATTTTCCCCTCTGCTCTCTAATATCTTCTCTTTCACATTGTAACTTTACCCCAAACACAGAAATGTATATGTTAAGCAGTGACAAATAATGTTTTTAGGTTTGATTTCCTATAAATGCCATCATGAGAATGAGTCATCATTCCTGGATACCACTGTTGACAGCACAGCAGGAAGTTTAATGAAAGGTTATCGTAACCATTACATGAAATAGTACACAGAGCAGTGCAAATCCCTACTTTTAAAAAGTAAAAAAACAAACAAAAGTAAAATCACAATACTCAACAAACTAGTAAAATTAGATTAAAGCAACATCTATTTTTGTGTCCAAAGACAAAAACCAACTCATAATCAGAGGACTAAATTAAAAGTTTTATCTATGAAGACTCAACCATAAGGTTTATATTTTGGAGAACCAAAACAAAGGGCTAAAAGAGGTTAAATAGCAATTTACACCCCGGCAGAAAGTAGGCAAGAAGAAGACTCCTAGCTAGAAAACGTGACTGTAATATAACTTAAATGTCCAGCAAAAACATATGAAAAAAATTTCATAGTGGCTTCAACAAAGGCATTTTCATGTCAATGAATAACATATTGTATGTTGATGTAAATTAGAGGTCAGTATATATGATGACATGTCCAAAGCAGCACTGCAGACACATTCCCACGTCACAGTCGGGAGGACTTACTTTTACTTCTTTTTCACCTCCCATTCATTTTTCCTGTCTTTGTCCTCTCCACTCCTCCGCACTCTGCACCTCCTCCTCAGTCTCTCCCTCTCTCTCGTCCTGTCCTTTCTGGACCTCCCCTCTCTTCCTCCTCCCCCTCTTTCTCTCATCTGTCTCTCTCCTCTCTTCCCTCAGCAGCCTGTAACGCAATTCAAGGTGACGAGTTCACATCGTCTTCTAGGGAGCCCTTCTCTCCTGACCTACTTTTACTGGCTGCTACACTGCAGCACACACACAAACACACACATACACATGCACACACACACACACACAGACTTGCACAGAACCATGGACACAAACACGCAGACTCAAATATACAAAGTAATCATATCCATAACAGTAAAAAAGATTACACACTCTTACACACACAGGCACCGTCATGGTCTGAAACTTGTAAATGTATCCACACAAAGATTTGCACTTTTTTTTTTCCCTCACACAGACACACAAACAGAAACTTTCACACACACTGATGCAATAACAGACTTTTTATGAAGCTCTAATAAAAATCTAATTTCATGATCTGGTTGCTTCAAGTTGGTTGTTGTGAACAATTTTGTGTTTTAATTCCAACTTGCAGTCTTGTGAATGTCCTCTGCATGCCTGTTAACAACGCTGCATGGGTGATATGCTTTACAGTAAATTATGCATGCAAATCAGACTTAAGAAGTACAAAATTCACATTCATGAGTCTGCAGGATTTAATTTGGTTTTTTTTTTTTTGTAGTAGTACCTTTTATCAACCACTGTTTTGTCTATGCAGGAAACTAGCACTATTATGCTTCTCTGTAACTTCTGCAACATTACATGAACATGAACAGATCAGACTCTGGTCTCTTCAGCCTTTGTGGTCATTTTTATAAGAAACAACCTGTCTTGATAATAACACAGGTGCAATGCACATCGAAGTCAACAACAGTGTCAAAGCATAAGGAAAAGAAGAAGAAAAGGAAAAGCAGACAAAGAAAATGACAGTTACTCCCAATGAAACAACACAGTAGACAACAATACAACATACCAATAAGGTGTTGAAAGGCTGAAGCTTATTACAGCTTCTCATTCTATAAAACCTATTTAGCATCAAAAGTAACATCAAGCAATATCTTACACAATCCCTACCATGCACATGCCAACTTGCCATACCTACAAACTCATCATACTTTCACACAAATACTTGCCCAATAAATCATCCTTTTCACACAATCATACAAGCCTACAACCTAAATGCCAGGGAAATAAAAGGCAGTACTTAATAACAAGTGTGCTAAACCAAAGAACTTAAAAAATGCTGCAGCATAGCAACACACACATATTAATTACAACACATTCCAAACTTAAAATGAAAACTGGAATCACAGCAACAGATTCTGCCGTAACTTTGATTGTAACTACGTCAGATTTGTACAAAAGCACTAATTCAACCCAAACCCAGCTAAGGGGTAAATGCATGCTTCTCTCAAAAACAACCCAGCACTTCTCTGCTCCAGCGGGGACGTGCCTCCACACATCGGGGCTCAGTGCCTGGGGACGGCCGGGGCAGAAAAAGCGTTTGCTGTTTGGCAACAGCAGCAGCAGCAGCAGCAGCAGAGACACAGCGATGCCAGTCTGCAGCAGGCAGGCCGAACCAGGCTAAACCCTGCTGGCAGTGAGATGTGTAGTGAGACGCACTGACCTGGAATCTGGAATGTTAGACTAACACTGCTAAATGATTCATTGGTAACAACGTTGATTAGAGCGACACCTTCATCTTTATTTGATATCAAGGCCAAGGAAAGTGTATGTGTGTGTGTCTGTGTGTGCGTCTCTCTCTCTCTGTGTCTGTGTCTGTCTGTGTGTGTGTGTGTATCTGGGGAGGTGGGGGTGAACGGATGAAGAAGAAAGAAGGGGGAAAAGAGAAGAATGGGTGGAGAAAGAATCAAAATTACACAGCTTGAGTCTAAATCCCCCCAAACATCGGGGAAGATGTGAGTGTAGAATGTGAATGAGTAAGTCAACTCGAGCAAGGCACTTGATCCAAACTGCTCCGGCTCCTCAGCGGCTCACATGAACCACATTACAGGACTGTGGTTGAACAGAGGAGCTACATCGACTAACAGCGAAAGGTTGTGGTTTCACTGAGAAGCTTCCATTGTGAATGTGGGCGAGTTTATCTGTAAAAGCCTGGTGATACTGGAAGACAGCACTGAGATCAGTTTACATTTTATAAATTAAACAAGATTAAAAGTCCTGCAAGAACCTCTTTATAGGCTTTAATGCTCATCACATCCCACTATTTGAAAGTGTTGCGTAGCTCAGACAAAAAAATGACAGTTTGGTATTTTGGTAAGTGTGTGCTCAGACCTGAAAAATGAAGCCAACCTGGAAGTGCCAAAAGCTGCAGTTCCCACTAGGGGATGACTCTCAAAAAGGGAGTCGATTGCATTTGACCCCCATGATAAAATTACAGAAGAAAACATGTTTGCAGCCTGGTACAAAAAATGATTTTGGGGGTGATTTTTATTTATTACATTTTTTTTTAATAAAACACTGGCTTGAAATCTAAAATCACACATAATTGAGAGCGACGTTACTTTGACAGCTGACTGTCGGCTCCAAACTCAAAAAATTCAGTCACTGAACTTCAGCTGTCTTTATGGTGTTTCTACTTTTCGGATAATTTTTCATACAAATACAGGATAAATAACGTGGCTGCTGTGCGGTTAACTGTACTAACTGACTGTCCAAAAGTCGGTGCTCCCATTTTTTCGTTCACTAGTAAATAGCGAGCTAATGAATTAGCATCAAGCTAAACTGTACAGGTACCTATGGTACAGTAGTAGATTTTGCTCTAAAGCAGGGGTGAGGAACATTTTACGTATGAATGACCATTTAAAGTTTTACAATGTCCTTCAAGGGCCATACTAAATTATTAAACACATATATCACACTAACCTCTAATGTGATGGCTGGAACTGCTTCTCTTTGGGAAATGTTTGATGTCAGATGGTAGAGATGATGATGCTACTCACAGTTGGTTTTCCAGGTCTGGGTCAGTCGGACTTGAGTGGAACAGAGTCTTTGTGAGAGTCAGTTTTGAAAAGAAGTGCTCACAGTAGTGGGTTGTCCCAAACGGAGATGCAAACTTCAGCGCAGGTTTCCTCAGAATGGGAAAGTTGGAAATGGAAATTGATGAGAGGGACATGGTATTGTCCACCAAGCCAAATAACACAGCCACCTGATATCACTGAGTTCCACAGCCGGTGGATGACATGTAACAGTTGCGGCTGTGTTAGTGTACTATTTTATGTTATTTTCTTTTATCACAGAAAAAAGGTAATTGCTTTCTAATTGTTTTTGTATTTCTGACTTACTATTATGAATAGTCTTGTGGACCAGATCAAACTGCCTCACGGGCTGCACACACACTCCAGAGGCTGGACGTTCCCCACCTGTGCTCTTGAGTAAACCACTAGTATACAGGGAGAAAAGGTGATTCTCATGTGTTTTTTTTGTCTTTCAAACACACTACCTGATGATTAATATTTGTGATGCAGAGGTTTGTACGGCACGTTGTTGAGACTTGGAAAGTGTGTGGTACTCTCTGTGACCCTATACCCTTTTATTTGCATAGAGCCGCAGAGCATGTTTAAGACTCTTCTTGAAGGACTGGAATTTCAGAAAGAGAAAAATAGAGAAAATGAACGATGAAAGAGAAAGAGAAAGGAGAATGTCAGAAAAACAATCATGTTATGCTAGATTTGGCTCAGTATGACAACCCTTGTGTTTTTTGATAAAAATCCCTGTAATCTGTAACAAGTGCACTCCTGGTCCATGTGACCGAGCTCCATGAAGGCCAGCAGAGGTGGTGAATGTGGCACAGAGGCGGCAGTGGTGTGGGTCACAGCTGTAAACAAGCCTGGCCAGCCACAAGAAAACTGGCAACAAGCAGCACCAGCTGGCAACAACTGCATCCAAACATACACAAACAATTCCTAACAAAACTATGTGCGGGGCAGATGTTAACAGCTTCATGCACAGTTTCTATTGTGTGTCTATCATATACCCAGCATGCTGCAGGCCATGTGTGACTGCATGCCAGAGCTGTGTATGGACACTAAAAATGTGTGCGTGCAGCACTGAGAGGCAGACAGACACACAGAGGGCGAGAAAAGAGACGGGGGGGTGAAGGAAGGGTCAGACGAGGAGGAATAAGTGGACACTGTCTCCTCTTCTCTCAGTCTCGGTCTGCAGGGAGATTTCAGCACTTCACTGTCTGATTTCCCCCTCTTGTCATTCTGTCTCTTAGGCTATGTCCACACTAATGTGGATAAATTTGAATTCGAATGTTTTTCTGAAACTGAAAATGCTCTTCAGCGTGGAAGCATCTGAAAACATTTTTTCTCAAACTCTAACGACTGGCAATCAACATTCACAGACATGGTTGAAATCTTCTGTGTAGCAGCAACATTACTGCAAAAGCCAAAATTCTCTTGTCTCCAAGTCTGATAACATTCATAATAGCTTTTAATGAACATGAATTCAAATATTTCTTCTTCACATTTATAAATTAACCTTGCATGTTGCCATAAGTGTAATGGATATAGTGCTATACTGACAATGCACAGTATTTTAACTTCCACACAAATATTACTGCAAACATATAACTGTCTTGATTTGTCTGATGCCATGAAAGCACAGGATGTAAACATTGGACTCTTTCCCATTGCTACTGTCCATCCTTCATGACATGGATGTGATTTAAGTGCAGGTATAAAAGAAACATCTCCACCCAGAGCACCACCAGCATTGCTCACACACTCACACAGGCAGTGGGACAGCACTTTGAGCTGGACCGAGACGAGCGCCATATGAATATGGTTATTTTCTGTTTACACACACACACACACACTCACACAGCCCACTGAGAACACCCTGAACTTGAACACATGACAGAGCTAATTACAGGAGATTTGATTTGAAGCGCTGGAGCCACAGATTGAACAAATAAGCAGGTCTGCTCGGCTCATATCTGCTGATAATACAACAGCATCCACTGAGCCGCTCATAATACCTCAGCAGACACACTCACACAGACACACGCGCATAGACAGACACACACACATTTGGACACATGTTCACACATGTACACACACTGGCAGATTCACAAAGGCTGAATATGGAAACACCTAACAAGTCAAAACCAAAGGAAGTTTTAGCAGAGAGATGAGAAATAGCAGGATGAGATCAAGCAGTGCTAAAAGGAAACCGACATGACGTCAGCTTTTATATGAAAAGCAACTGAATCAACTAAAAAACAGTTTAAAAGAGGGTTGTTGGATGGGTCAAAAGGCCTCATCCAGGAGACTGTGGTTTGTGTGAAACCAAACGTGAACGCTGACTTCTTTTATACTTAGGTATGTCATGTCTAATTATCTAATAATTTAACATACGTTACAACACAGGGTTGGGCGATATGGACTAAAATTAATATCACGGTATTTTCACCCTTTGGGCAGTGACGGTATTATATCACAGTATTTGTTTTTTTGCATGTTTTGTATGGAGTTATGTAAATAAAGTTAATGTTTGAATAATGTAATAAATAGTTTGTATACCTATCATTACTGTCTTTTGCTACTTGTAGCATGATTGCCCGAGTAATATCTTTCCATCTCTTAAGTAAGTAAGATGTTGCTATAGTAAATGATGCCTGGAGTCATATGCAGAAATCACTGGGGGGGTTATAAAATATTGTGCATATTTCACTTGACTTACGTAGCATATATGTCCAAAAGTGAAGAAAAAAGTGAAGTAAGATATCCGTGCTTCGCTGCCGCTGCCACCACCACCTGCACTTGTTTTGTCACGGATCGCTTCATCGTATTCACGGCTGTGCATGCTTTTTAAATGATGAAACAAGTTGCTTGTGTTTCCTCCTCTTGCTGTCACAACACGGCGGCAGAACTTGAATACTGTTGAAGTTTGCTCCGTGTTGGATGTTTTTAAACCAAACCAGCTCCAAATAATGAAGATGCCACCTCTGCTTTCAACCACAGACTGCATAAAACAGGTTCAGACACTCCACGCGCATCTTTTCAGTCAATATAGGCTACAGCTCCGACCTTTCTTCACCATATGATTCACTAGTTGTTTCTTTATTGATGGCTTAGCTTAGCCTAGCATAACCTTTTTTATAGGCCACCCCCTTTTACCACAAAGGCAGTTATAGTGAATAAGTTTTCCATTTTTATTTGCAACAAGAAGGAAAAGTATTCAGACCACAACTGAACTTTTGAAGAAAATAAAATACCTTATGTTTTTAGAATTAGGCTATTATTGATTTATCATGATGTTTTCCAGGAAATCAAATCTAATATTTGATACTATTTAAAGTCAGCATTTTTTTCTGGTATAGCCATTCATTGCTGTTGCTCATGGCATGGAAATACAATTTTTGGCACTTCTGCATTGGATTCATGTTTCAGCCCCAGAGGTTGCTGCTTGTTCTGCATGCAAGTTTTGTTCAGTCCATAGGCAAGACCCTAACACACACACACACTTTATAGTGAGATAAACATCTATGATGCTTCGCTACATGCAGAGATTGCAGGAGCTACTTGGGATGTTGCAGGTGTCTCCTTGATGGTACTTTCTCGTGGCTGGGTGGTTAAAGCAGCTACGAGAGCAGCTTAGTTGGGGAAACCCTTCTACATCATCAGCAGGTATCTCAGGGTCACAAGCGTTTCACCCCTTAGCCTGTACGCTTCGCCTGAGTGGGGCAGTGAAGATGAGGCTTCACTTGCAGAAGGGCTCCAACAGCGGGTTCTCATCAACCACAGCCATCGAGAACTAGACTCCGCTGCTGTGGCTGTTTCCCTCTACTAACAGTTTCCTTGGAGGAGTCAGAGTACACCCCTGACACAAGTTCCCCCTCAGGCCCAAACACAGGCACAAGGAGAATCTGGAAGCATGAAGACATTGAGGAATTCCAGGTTTGAGATTCAAGATTTGATATCATGCCAAGGAAGAGATTCCAGCTGTTATGTCGTGGCTGCTTTAACCACCCAGCCACGAGAGCAGCTTAGTTGGGGAAACCCTTCTACATCATCAGCAGGTATCTCAGGGTCACAAGCGTTTCGCCCCTTAGCCTGTACGCTTCGCCTGAGTGGGGCATTGATGATTGGGCTTCACTTGCAGAAGGGCTCCAACAGCGGGCTCTATGTTGCACAAATTTTTTTTTTTTCCTCTATTGGGTCATCATCATCACTCAGATCAGCTTCAGAGTCTTGAGGATTTTTTGGTACAAGGGCCAGAAGAGTGCGTGGTCTTGCACTGTAGAATGTTTTAGGATCCATCTAGGAATTGTAAAACAAATAAAAAATGAAATTAGAATCCAGAATCTCTTACAATGGTAGTAATAAAGGTATACCAGCTTGTGTCATTTAGTTAAAAGGGAATTAGTTGTGACAGTTAGAATTTCCACTTATTTATTCTAGATATTTATCATATTTACTTTGAAAACGTCTCAGAAAGTGATAAAAACTACATACATACTACAAATTATTTCAGCACATTTATGATAGAATGACATTAAATGTTTCATATTTACGGCAATGGACGATCAGAAGTTTTTATTTCATAGCAAATAGTCCATTTTAATTACATTAGCTTGATTTTGCTACATTTACCATAAAGTGCTAAATCAACTGTTTGGTTGAGCACGTTTTCAAAAACTGATTAAACATTTATTTAAGTTTTTTTGTGGTATCAGGTAACATAATTCTGTTCAGTCAGGCCTCTGACAGTATGATATGTCAAAAAACTATACTTACCTTTCAAAATGTCACAATGTCTCAAGTCCTCAAGTGTTAAGTCTCCGCTGTTGTGCAACTGCATCCACCACTTGAAGCTGCAAGATGATGCCTGGCAAGATCATTCAAACAATTATTTTACTTTGATGGCTCACATGATAGAAAAAGCATCATCACCCTATGATCGGTGGAATATTAGTTTATTGATAAATAGTCAAGTTCTTACCTGCTCAGCATCATTGTCAGCATCAATGTCAGGACCATTGTCGGGAACAGTAAGTGGGGTCCGTCTCCCTCGTCCATTGTAACTGAAAAGACACAACAGATGAAATACTATATTACATCCACATTATAATATTTTCAATCTTGATTATTTACATTTCATTTTTAAATACATTACAGTATTGCCTGCCCTCCCTTCATTAAAAAAAAAACAATTAATGTGTGTGCGTTTTTGTATTTGTATTGAGGATTCATTTATTCATCTGGATTCCCACTACTGAAAAATGAATGTTTGAATGTTTGCACCAGACTCACATCAGCTGTATGAGTGAAAAAACATTGTGTTTTAAACATCTAATAAAATGTCACAGAAAAATCAGTAGAAGATTAATTGCATGCTTTTATGAAAAGTGTTTAAGACAAAACTAAAGTGTTCATTTAACAGTAATCCAGCTTCCCACCAGCAAAGTTATCTCAATACTGTAGATTATTCATCAAAGTAAACTATGTACAGGTCTATAGACTTACATCAATACAAGGAATCTGCTCAGTAAACCACCAATTACATTGGCTCAGTACGGTGGCTCAATACAACCCAGACACTGAATGTTAGTGTCTGGGCTGTTTGCTGCCTCTTCCGTCTTCTTCGTTATCCTCTTCCTCCTCCCTTGACCTCTTCCTGGATCCTCCACGCACTGGGCCAGAGGAGGGCGCTGCCACTGACTCTTCTTCTTCAGTGTCGCTGTTGGTATCACTGTCGGAGATGGCGTCAGACGATTCATTGCAGTTTCTGAATCGCTTCCTGCTCATCTCCTCACCTTCATCACCTTCCTCTCTGGACCTTCTCCTGGATCCTCCAGGCACTGGGCTCGAGGAGGCCGCTGACACTGGCTCATCTTCCTCATCGTCACTGTCGTTGTCACTGTCAGAAGAGTCATCAGATGGTTCAAACCAGTACCTGAAGTTCTCCCTGTTCATCTCATCGTCTTCAGCCTCCACCTCTCGGGCTCCTCCGGGCAGGGGATCTTCTGCTTCCTCAGGCTGGTTGGCTTCAATGTCAACCTGAGGCACAGCAACAGCATCTTGGACTTGTTGATCAGCGAGCTGCTGTTCGACTATCATTACCCACAGGATATCAATGTCAGGTCCATCTCCTCTGTCCAATAGATCTAAAAAGACACAACAAATCAAATACTATGTTAAATCCACATTATAATATTGTCTGTCCTCAGTGTTTACATTGAGATACTACATCAGTACATTACAGTATTGCCTGCCCTACCTGAATTGAAAAAATATATGATTAATGTGTATATAAGCATAACGGTAGGTATGTGTGTGTTGTGCTGATGACTTATTTATTCATCCAGATTCATTTATTTTTTATGTGAATTTCTCATCCTTAAACATTGTATCTTAAATTTCCAACACCTCCAACAAGCCATGGTTTGGTGAGCAGTTATCTGCATATTCACAGATCATGAAATTCAACATGAAATCAGTAAGGCTGTTTTCCTTGAATAGCTTTTTCTGTTGTCTATGTCTTCTGTTGTAACACCTTGTTAGAATAAACATCAAATGAAATGAGGAGTCAAATTCTTACCTGGTAAAACAACATCGTCAGCATCAATGTCAGCATCAATGTCCGCATCAATGTCCAGATCATTGTTCAGATCAATGTCCAGATGATTGTCTGGAACAATGTGGGGTCCGTCTCCTGCATCCATTGAAATTGTAGTGATGTCTCAGATCAGTTTGCAATCGTTGTGCTCAATATCGAAATGACATTCAGGAGTAACTTGAGGTTATATTTAAAGGTTCTGGAGGCTTTCATGTCACACATCAAAGCCACAGGAGTTCTGTTCCATTTTTCTGTAGGTCAAAATAAAAAAAAACAAAAAAAACAAATGTAAACATGAAATAAAAATTCCACACAATGAACTCTAAACTGTGAAAAGAAACTGTATGAAATCATATTTCAATATAGCGAGTAGAGCATTCAGATTATTTTGCAATTTCATGGTGATGTTACACTTTTTGTCTGGGTCATTCATGAGACTGTTGGTTTAATGACGTCACATTTATTATCTTTGAAATACTATGGGTCTCCATACTTTAGAAGTCCAGCAGCCAGTGTTTAAAGTCAAAATACCTCATTTGTAATCTATGGTAATCTATACTAATATATCACAATTCAGTAGTTTACCATGTGTTTGATACTCACAACCTGCAATGGAAATACTAATTATTGCTGTTAAATAAATGTAGTGGAAAATAAAGTATAAATGTAATGAGTGAAACCATAAAGTACTAAAATACTATACTACAATATAAAGTCAGTCAAATGAATGCAATGTAAATTTAATGAGTTTGGTAATCAAACATACATGGAAGTGGAAATCTGCGATTAGTGGAGACATTCAACAAACTCTCCAGTGCCGCAGATAAGAAAAACATCAAGGACCAGGCTGAGTTACGGAGTCTCGTGATAAAGAAAGATAAAGCTCTTGAGCAAGCGGAAGCAAAAGGGCAGGAAAGACTCGAGATGCTCCGCAGCCTGACGACAAATCATGAAGAGCTCCAGAATGTCGTGAGTCCTCTGCAGAAGGAGCTGAAGGGTCTGACGAGTAAGGTCTCCAAATTAGAGGGAATTGTCGATGAAAATAACAAAGACATTCACTGCAAAACCCTGGAGATAGCTCGTTTAAAGAGGACCCAGCAAGCAACAGAAGAGCACTTGCATAGGGAACAGAAAGCCAAGAGTGTTTTACGTGCTCTTATAAGTGACAAAAGACAAGAAAGCGGTTCTGATCAATGAACATGAAAAGGAACAGGCCGCGCACAGAAACACAAAAAAGGAACTGGAAAAGACCAAAGAAGAGGTGTTCAAGGTTTGAACACAACTCACCGAAGTTACCAAACAACTTGACAAGGCAAAAAAGCCGCCACAGACAGCAAGATCTTGGATGAAGAGAAAATTCCTGTGATCCAAAAAAGTTGCCCCACTGGTTGTAGAGTAATGACCATGCCTCTACCAGGATGACTGGCAGCCACAAGGCCTCGCAGATGACAATATCATGTGGTCTGTGCAGGAATGAACAGCAGCATTATATCATACCTGTGAGGCCGTTTGTGGATGATGGCGTAAACTCCCCTGAGCTTGTAAACCATCTCTATTCAGGAACAATCAGCTTTCCCCCTTAGGACAGCAGCACCACGCCTTGTCTCAGGGCAGTAAACGTCTGAGCGGAGAGGCGCAGCATGTTAGGGCAACATGGTGGCTCACACATAGTCCTGAGTTCAGCCCAGTTCTTTCTGTGTGGAGTCTTCATGATCTCCTCATCTCCTCATCTTTGTGGGTTGCTTTGGTTTCCCCACATTGATGATATTTGACTGCCCAGAACAAAAAAAAGAATAAAATCAGCTCATAAAGTTGTAGATTTTTGGTGATTCATATATCAGTACTAAATTGTGAATGATTGGAATGATTGACTTCATTTGTAAAGGAATCTAAAGCCAGGAGTTAGTCCTCTTAGTGACCAAACATTTCAACATTTTACTAAACAGTAGTAGCAGGCACTGAACAATACAACAGTTAAGATAAGATAAGACAAGATAAACCTTTATTCGTCCCACAGTGGGGAAATTTGTACAACTGACAAATGACTAGACATCAAACCTAGAAATTCACAAGCTGATTCAATCTAAGTCATCATTACTTCACTATGAGAAGCAGAGTGGCGCAGTGGAAGCGTGCTGGGCCCATAACCCAGAGGTCGATGGATCGAAACCATCCTCTGCTAACAGAAAGTTTCCACCTCTCACAACGACAACAGCATCCTGAAATTTACTGACGACTCTACGGTTGCTGGACTTACTGGTGGTGACGAAACAGTGTTTTCTTTAATTTTGGTATGTTTAAGTCAAACAGTGTTCATATGACAATAAATGCTTTGACTTGACTTGAGAAACCATGGATGTTGCCAAATTAACTAGGACTTACATCTTAAGGATAATAGCTTTAACATGGTGAAATCACACTGTATGTTAAATACAGGATGATTATGGGCTTTTAATCAGATCATCGTTCATCTCAAGTTCAGCCCCAGATTTGCACTTATGACTCACTTCAGTTAAAAATCAGTATGTTGTTGCAAGATGCATGACAGGTTGTGATAAGGAAATTCATAGCCTATAGAAGCCTATAATTTTATGTAATTATTCTTCACCGTTTTGCAAAATTATTATATTTTTTGCCTACAACCTGCTGGCAAATGTTTTGTGGCCCAGTGCCGGTCTGCAGCTCAGGGGCTGGGAACCTCTGGACTAATAAATCATTGTTCAATAAAAATTGATCTATATCCCTGTCAGTGCTTGTTGTCGGTCAATTGGTTTTAAATATTGCAGGAGTGGACAGAAAAAGAAGACGTGGCCACACTATGTTATCAAGGTATGACCCCTGTGCCACGCTGCATTATGGGCTCTGATCCACGGGCAATATAATACAAGAAATGGGATTGTATGTAAATTAGTTTGTAGTAATTGAACTAATGTCCACTCAGGCTCTCTGTGTCTGTAGTCGTCATGTTACCTAGGAGGTGAATAACAGCAGATCATGCGTTGGAGACACAAACCCAAACAGGAGGCTGATAAAGGCTGTTCACTGGAAAGGTTGACTGTCCCCTTGGGTGTTACTTACACACACACACACACACACACACACATACACACACACACCACCTCGTTTTTTTGGGTGGGTTTGTGAGAGAGATTTGTCAGATTTGCTGCGTTCACACCTCTGATCAACACAACAAATTTCTGTGACGAAAGTGATTCTGACTCCTGATGCCCGCCTCCTCCTCTTTCTCACCTTCTTTTCATCGCTTCCTCCTTCTCCTCTTCTTCACTTGGTCCCACACTTCATCCCTCTTTTCTTTTTGCTCCTTCACCTCCCTCTCTTCTCCCCCACCCATCCACCTCCTCCTTTTCTTCCACTCTCTGCCCTATCTCTTGCCCCTCTTCTCCTTTCTTTTTCTTCTCTCTTGTTCGCCTCTTTCTTGCCTTCTCTTTTCTTTTCTCCTATCCTTTCAACTCTTCCTCCCCCTCACCTCTTTTCTCTCTCTCCTCCTTCAGTCTCCTAGTCCTGGTCACCTCTTCCTCACCTTGTCATATTTTTTTGTTCTTCTTTAATTTCTCCTGCCTCTCCACCACGTCCTCTCTTCTTCCTCTCCCCCAACCACACTGTTTCTTCCACTTCCTTCTCCTTCTTCCTCCTCCACTCTGTGCCCTGTCTTTCCTCTTCACCTTCTCCTCCACTGCCCTGGCCTCCATTTTTTCTTCTAATCGCTCTCCCTCTTCCATATCACCCACTCAATCCTCCTCATCTCCTTCTCTGCCTGGCTCCTCCTATTTTAGTCCCCCTCCCACTTTGGCCTCTGAGTCTTCATCACCTCTTCACCTCTCAATCTCCTCCCTTCCTCTTCACTCCATCATTTTATCCACATCTCTCTCCTCTTTTCTCATTTTCTCAGTCTTCCTCTTCCTCACCCTATCCACCTACCTACAACTTTTCTGCCACTGGCCTTTCTTCCTACCCCCACCTCCTCCACCCTTACTCTACATCCATCTCCGCCTCATCATCACCTCTCCCTCAGTCACCTCATTTTCCTTCCCACTACTTCCTCTTTTCCTTCCTCCTTCCTGAAACACAAGGCTGAAAGTCTTGCACAAGTACTTTAAGTTACATAATGCATGAACTTACTCCCCCCAAAACATAGAACGGAAACTGTCGAACAAGCAGTATTGTTAGTTTTAGAAGCTGTACACTGGTTTGGTTACATATTACATGCAAGCACCTCCTACCAAAATGTTTGAATATGGAAATAACTGCTTCGTGTTGTCTTCGGTGTAATGAGCTCCCTGTGTGCCACCGCCACATCTGGGCCATTAATAAAGAACGGGTGAGGAGGGGGGAGGAAGGGGGAGTAGAGGAGGGTGCTGGGTGGAAAAATAGAGGACACATGAAACACAAAGCAATACAGCCGACAGCGATGCCACGCTTTGAAGCATCTCCCAGTGGGTGTGTGTGTGTCTCCTAGTGTGTGTTTGTGTGTGTGTGTGTGTGTCGATAAGCTAAGGTAGAGCAAACACACACACACAAACAGCACCCACAAATGCAGAATAAACAACAGTTTGTCACTGTCAACTGCCAAATTCACAGAGGCAACTGGCTCCTTGCAAGTAAGAGTTCCCAAAAAAAGATTGCACACACACACACACACACACACACACACACACACAATACTGCCATTTTGAAGGATTCTTGACTGATTTGAACTTTTTTTTTTCCATTATCCCTTGAATCTTAATGGAACACATCCATGCGGGACGAGTGCACCTAATCCGAGCTCTGATCGACCAACAAAAATGTGATTTATATTTGATCCTCCACTCGTGCTTGCATCTGTTTGTAACATTAGTATCCTGAACACCTATGTCGTCTTATTTTGCTGCTGACAGTATTAGTTTAGCATTCGGAAACTGTGATTTCCACCACAACACCGCTGACCAACATTCAATTCAACATTCCCGAGGTGATCAAGATAAACAATGGCAAAAACATGTCAAAAGAATCTGAACAAAGACTAAATTTAGTGCAAAATCAGTAAGATATTGGTGGAGTCTCTCATCAATCCTTTCAAAACGTCTATCACTGACTCCAGCACGGAATTGTCAAATGAATCTACAGAATGAATTCAAAAACACGATCAGAAAGTTTGTTAACTCCAAAAGAAGTCAAATATTTGGATGATGAATAAGAGGAGTACTAGATGGAATTAAAAAAAATCTCAAACCTATTTATTGTACCTTAACTATTTAACTAATGTTTAGAATGATGGAATAAATGTCTTGGGACCATTTAGTAGCTTTTTAGGTTGGGCTCTTTTGGTTAGTCTTAGGTGTTTTGTAGGTTGTAAATGTTACTATTTAATACATGAATCTTTTTCAAATGTAGACAATGTGTTAGTAAACATATATTTTAAATACTCTCTGCTTAGTATATAGTGTGTATTCTGGGTTTATTCTCAAGCTTCAGATAGCTGTTTGGCATGTTTCATTTCACATATACCCGTATACACTGTACCTGTATTTTAAGTGTTTTGTGAATAAATTCTTTACATCTTACCCAGGTAGCCACAATTATGTGACTTCCTGGTCACTTCCGGGAGTCTCCACTGACTCTGCTGTGGGAACTGTGTTTATTAGTGAGTTTTAGAAACACTGATGCAAAGGCAGCACAGCTGACAAAATTATTCATGACTCTACTGGTTGTACTTGGTTACACCTACTGCTGCAGCATGAAGTCACCACTGAAAGACTGTTTTCCTCTGTTTTCTTTTGTCAAAGTCAATTATTTCTACTTACAATTGCCCCCACACAGCTGACTTCGTCTTCAGCATGTCCAACATATTTAATTTGGTGACAATATACTGTCTATATCTTGGAGGTGGAAGAATTCAAGGTACACTGAAGCATCAGTACCAACTTGCATAGCTTTGCAGAGTTTCACCCTGTCCAGTGATCTTCCATCAGTATCCACCAGCTCAACCTTTCTGAGTGTGTGTGCGCGCACGTGTGCGTGTATGTGTGTATGTGTGTATGTGTAGGTCCTTCCCAGCATGTACAGTATCCAATTAAAGCCCAGAACCCAATTTACATTCTGCTGCTGGCGCGGCCAGGTGGCTGAGGGGAACGGAGCGAGGGAGAGAAGAACTGAGAGGGAGATAAAGTCCTCCCCTCTAATTAAAACTGAAACATGGCTTCAGTCTGAAGGTGCAGGGCACTTTTTCTCCAAGGCTTTATCTAGGTCAGCATGGTTGTAAAGTGACATTCAGCAATACAGCCAATGGGTGTGTATGGGGTATCTCAATTTTAAATTAGAATCAGAGTAAGGCTCTTGCAGAGAACAGTACAGTCTACCTGTGAAGTTACAGGTACAAGCGTATATTGAGATTCATACAGGCAATACATCTGCAGTGTACTGCATAATGTCTTAACAGACAGCCTTGAACTGGCAGGAAAAAATAAGAAGCCGCTGGTGGTGGTGCATGTTGGAAGAAACACATGGTCATCTACTTCCCAGAACAACAGCAAAGGTAGCATGCAAGAAGATGATAGAAGTGTAAGCTCTAACTTTTTGTCTTCTTCTTTGATACAACTAAGATTCCAAAAAAGTTGGAAAGTTGGGAGTATAACTGGACACCTGTGACACAGATGTGCAGTTTGAAATGAAGTACAGATTTAAAATATTGTGTAGCAGGATGCAGCCCTATCTTATACATTGAGTATGTTTGAGATTTGAGAACAAATGTCTCTTTCTCTCCTGATTTCTAAACTGAACTCTAAACTGCTCCTCAGCTTGTGAGACCCTTATTGGCTAACTTGATGTTGTCTAACAATGCAAATGGAAGAATTCTGAGGCACAGGAGTTAATAATATTATATATATTCTATGATGTTTAAAACAGAAAGAGATTCCAATTACCTTTATGTGTTAATCAATGAGTGATACTTTACATTTGGCTACATATGATCACCAACTGGTCATGGTGTAAGCAGGATAGTACCCTCCTAGATGTGCAGTCTATAATGGGTTTTGTGAAGGCAAATGTTTTTTAGCTTCCACATCATCCATTAGAGTAACTGAACCCTATATCCCTTACATGATTTAAAGAAAATAATTTATTCCTCATGCTTTCTGTTTGAATTCATAACACTGCTTCCAAATTGTGAAATAAAGCTGGCTACTTTCAAATGACCTTGTCTGTCTCTTCAGCACCACGGACAGCAACATTTCAAAGCTCTTAACGGTCAAGTGGCTTCGTCTCCTCTCAACTTTCAGTGTTCATAGAAAGACTCATTGAAAATCTCCTCAGTATGCCTTCACTTTAAATTATGAAACAGTGGTGATGAAACTCTACAGGGAATTCTGATCTTGTCAGGTTACATGACATGTATCTACATGCGACGTGCTCTCCCAGCAGAGAACCTGCTGTGAGTGAATGTTTTGTTTTGGAGCTGGCTTCCTGTGTCATCACTGTTTTAACATAATGAACAAATATCTGTCAGGGCTTCAGCTGGTTTTCACCCTGTGATCAAGTCTGTTTTCCGCTCGGTGTATGTGTGTATAAACGGATGTGTACTCTCTTTAAAAAGCCACGGTGCTGTATTATTTATCAGCCTGGGGAGAGGTGCTGTTCACATCTCATCTCTCACCCCTCATGTGTTCTGATTGTCTCTGCTAATTCTGGCTTGTTTAGGCAGGTGAGATGCAAATGCACTTGCTCTGATTTGCATTTTCACAGAAAAAAAAAGGACGAGAAGGAGGAAATTGTTCACAATATGTAAGCTGTGTTACTGCGTGTTGCATTTGCACCAGTCATCTACTTTCTTTCTATTGAAGCATAGTATTAATCATGTTTTTCTTAGCTGTATTTCATTATGAATTACTGCAACAACTCTGTTTTCCACAGGAATTACATCTAATCCCATGTAATCAAATGTCTGGTTCAATATATTCACCCACAGTCTGCCTTCCACATCATGAGTTGATTTGTGATTATTTCACACTGTTTGTGATTATGTTTAGCATATGTTTTTTGGAATACCCCCTTGGTCTCATTGTTTCCCAGTCAGGGGTGTGTGTACCCCAGAGGGTACTTCTGCAGTTGCCAGATTAATTGAGCTGTGGAGTGGCTCATCTAATTTAAAGAAACAGAAATTATGATTTGATAAATTAAAATATTTGTATACTGAATTTGTGTTTAGGAGGAACATAAACACAGAAATAGGAGAAATGGGATTTAATGTCACAACAAGGGATAGACTACCAGCTATGATAAGCTGGCTGCACAGGAAACATCTCCCATCCTTAATTTAACACCAAAAGCAAGCAGAGAAGTCGGACTAGATCAGGGGTCTGCAACCTCCAACAACAAAACAGCCATTTTGGCCCCTTTCCCACACAATAAAATTCACATGGAGCCACAAAACTTGTTTGACCCCTAAAATAAAGATAACACAGCATATACAGTTTTATATATAGTCATGCCATATACAAGAGAACTACAGCCTAGTTTGTCAAGACCATAGACTGTATAAAACATGGATGTAGTCTCTGTGATGTCACCCGAAGAGTTTTGAGGCCAATTGTAGAGCGCCGCCATCTTGGCAGTGGTGATGTCTTTTAAGGGTTAACCCAAATATGGACAAAGAGGTGGAGCTGGATGAAGCCTGTTTGATGAAACATGGCTGCTAAGCTAGCAGGCTAACCAGGTGGTACCGGCCCACTTCAGTACCGGTTACAGTACTTTACGCGTTTCCTCCTAATATGCCAGTGTAATGTTAAATGTCAACATTTTTGTTTGTAAGTTTGAGAAATTAACTGATTGAAGCACTGTGAAACTGAAATACAGAAATGAAAATGTATAATGCAATTTATAATGTGTTAGTCTCTTACTTTGACAGTAATAAACACAGAGTCATTAGTTATGTATGACAACATTTGCTAAAATTATTACTTAGCCACTACGACGAACTCGCGATTAGCACAATGCTATGCTAACTTATATCCCATAAACGCGCTAACGCATTAGCATCGCTGATCGTTTTTAAGGTTTACATGCAAAATAACCACTTTTCCAGATAACCATTACAAGTGAATTACATGAAGGTAAGTATTTACTTACAGACATATGTTCCTTAGGGTTCAGCAGAGCAAGAAAAGATAAAAGTTCTGCTCCAAACGTCTTCATCTACCGCGAAACTGAGTGAGTCTACAAACAGCACAGTCAACGTTCACGCAGCTTTCTTAAAGGGGCAGCACGTTAACGTCGTAAATTATAACACTCTCTATCACGTTTTGACTTCAGTGCAACAGGTTTAATAACTGAGACTATCAGACGCTCCCTTAGCGTCGTTAGCTTAGCTCAACCTCCACCGTCTCCCCCCGGAGAAACTCGTCCTGGACACCCGAGAGAAACACAGTCAACTCGGCAGCACAGTCCAACTCCAGCCAACAAGCAGCTCCACAAACACAGGTCTCATCAGCCGTCAGCGTACACCTGGAGCCAGCTTTCCATCCTAATGTAGTGCACAATTTGACCAAATTTACAGATGACACATCAACAAGATGATGTAATTGAAAGAGTGCCAGTCCTTAAACAGTGGGAACAATGTAGTAAATGTGATGGAAATATGGCGTTTATGTTCATTTCATATTTTAATTTAAAGGGAAAGTTACTCTCTTCTCATCGCTCCACACAAATGTTTTTGTCTGCCACTATTTCTAATCTTTTCAGCGAAGAGATGGTCAGGTAATGGAAAAGCATGACCGAGCAAGTGTACAATACAGGCAAGCATGCCTACCTGTATTCCCTCATTACCCACTCACCGGATGTATGTAACAGATGTTTAAGATGAAACCTAAATTCCATCCAGTATACAGCGCAGCCTCGCTGTGTTTACTCTGCTCTCCTGCAGTCCTTAATGTGGCTGCAACCAACAGTTCTTTTCATTAGCAGTTAATCTGCCAAAATGATGCTTTGTTGATTTACTGATCAACTGTTTGATCAATTAAAACACTGTAAAAAAGACCACCACAAATTCCAGAGACCAGGGAGAATCATACAATACCAACCTAGAAATCATCCAATATATGAGAGGCTAGAACAAGACTTGAAAAAAACCAAAACCCAATTATTGTTAATTGTCACTGATGAATCTTCTGTTCTTCTTCTTAATGAATAATAAACTAATTGTTTCAGCTCTTGTAGTCTGTAGTACTTCTACTGTATATGTGTCTATGTAACTTCCACCCCAGACAGGTCTATAACACAGAAGCTTTACCAACTGATCTATTGTCTTGTTAAGAGATTTATCGAGATGTTTTAGGTTTCTTGAAAGGTGGCTTGTCCATACCACCCCATATGCAAATTTAATCATATGTCTTATCGATTGAGTTGTCTTCTAGATTTAAGAATACATTTGTGTTGAATAGCAAGCTGAGTTTAAGGTATACAATTGGATTGTTTTTATTACCTCTGAGATTTCTGAGCTTATCTTTATGGAGCACTTTGACACTAACATGAAACACTGAATGAAGACTTAAGACAACATCAGCAAAACAGCTGGTTTACTTTGTACCATGCGACTGACACACTCTGTACTCCTTACAGGAACAAAGACACTGAACAATAGCTGGTAGAATGAAACTTACAATGATCATGTACTTGCTAAAAAATGACATGCAACTTAATTTTTTAGGATGATTTTCTTATCAAGAGGCTGAGTGTGTGGCCTGAAGGAAAGGCAGCCATCAGTTTTAATATTTAATACCGTTTATGTTTACAGGGAGTTGGAGATTTTTCTTCAATGTCTTCAAAGTTTGGAAAGTTTTATTTTTTCAGTATTCAGATCAAGTTCGTATATGTTCCTTGCAGCAACTAAGAGGTATCAAGAAGGTCTGTGGGTGACTCTGTGTGTCTGTGTGTGTGTGTGTGTGACAAGCTAACAAATCTACTTTGATTTTACAAGACACATTGGTCAACATGTTAAAATCTATTCAGGTGCTGAAACACGCTGATGTGTTTTTACCAGGTTCTCTTCTCACTTCTTTTCTCGTCCGGGTGAGTTATGATCACACCCCTATGAACACAAGTATACACAGACACCCATATGCACACAAACACACCTCAGCCTTGGTCAAAGCCCCAGATGGCCGTAAATCGCCTTTTATGAGCAGGACTTGATGAAAGCGTTTCCCTGGACGCCAAGTTTTTTTTGCCCTCTGGCAGGCTGTTGGTTTATTTCTCCACACACCAGCGCCTTTATGTGCCATCTCTATCATTCTGCTCTGACAAGGACCAGATACAAGCAACAGACCACGTCAAATCTATATGAATTATTCAGGTTTGGCCAAAAGCAGGTGCACAGCTTGATACAAAGTTGGAAAATTTTAAAATTTGATGCAGTTACTGCTAAACTGAAAATATATCACAGCTTGTAGACAGTGAGTATTTCCTGGCCATCACCTTTGCATCACATCTCCTGTCATTACAAACTTTATCTCTGACTTTCGTTCAGACAATTTTATTCCTGTCATTTTATGGACAAAACAATTACTCAGATAATAAAAAAACAATAGATGGGTTAATCAATAGTGAAGATACTGATGCCATAAAGTCCTAGCGCATGCACACAGGTGTGTTCACTTATTCTGGCTGATTAGACCTCTGCTCAGGTTTCAAGTTGGGTGGAGTTATACAGCCATCAACCTGCTCTGCCCCACCCTCACAGGTACAACAAAGCCCAGTGTGAGGGAAATGCAAATCAAGTCTGTGTCCACCCACGTAGTCCTGAGTGGAGGTCTGGTCAGGCAGTAGTGCAAAAATTTGATTAGATGTTAAATAAGCGGCCACATGTGGAAATGTGATCATTGAAATGTTAAAACAATGGTAATATGAAATTTTGTCACATACTTCACATATCTTTATTAAAATATAAGAAGTAAATAATATCTTAACTCCTGGATTTTCAAATGCAAATCACCAAAAAAGAAAACTTCCTGAAGGAAATGGCTTCATCACCGTGGTTACTGTAACCATGAAATGTCGCTGCAATGGATCCTGTAATTTCCCTTATCTGGTTGCCTTAAGTCGCTGCCATTTGTCATTGCCGTGACAAATTTTTTGGTCGCAGTATACAGTAGTGAGGATGTCACTTGGAAAACTGAGCTCCCGCTGCTCTCTCTGCTGATTTGACAACTCTGAGAAGAAAGACGGGAAAGAGGAGAATGCAGGAGGGAAGAGGCTGATGGAGACGGAGAGGTCCGCAGTCCCCGGAGACTCAACTGTGCTTCAGACGAGCTTTCAGAGAGGAGACAGAGATAAAGAGGGGGAGAGGAAGATCGAGATGGAGGCTGATAAACGGAGAGTTTGGCTGTATGGGGGAAGGAGTTGATTAAAAGAAGAAAAGGAAACAGTGTGGAAGAGATAAATTTGGGGAAAAAAAGAGGAAAGAAAAGTGCCCCTAAAACATTTTTAGGGCGCTCCTCTTTCTTCTTCTTTAATTTGCCAGCAGCTCTTTCTGACACCGACCCAGGGGTGTAAAATAATGGTGCTTTGTCTCTTTCATTCTCTTTCCCTCTCTTCCCTGCTCCTCTAATAGACCTCTGAACAGAGCTCAAAACACAGTGTTTTAGATGGTCAGCTTCAGCAATACGTCTGACAGGGACAGAGATTGTGAAAATAAATTCTGAGCAAGAGAAGCAAGAGAAATCTGAACCTTCACTCAATGCATGACTTCGCTGCTGATGTTAAACACTATTTTATGTTTTGCAATTGAAGCCACTGTACTGTAAATATTAACTGTATGCTTGCAGACACTGCAGAAAGTTCAAACTTTTAACCATTAGAGTTTACAAGAAGTTGATTTAATGATAGATTATTTAACTTGTATAGACAAACAAACTACATTGTCAGTGATTTTGAGTCTTTGTACTAAAGTGATTTAAAATTACTAATCAACAAAGTGATTCTTAATTTTCACCTCCGCTAGGATTGGACAAACCTGGTTTCACACCTCTGAATCTGAATCATCATCTGGTCTGGTGCTCATTGAATGGCTTTTTAGTTCAGTAATAAAAAAAAAAACTATGTCATTTTCTTGTGCCTGAGTCAGAAAAATAGCAACAGAAACAGAAATTGCCACAACAATAGCAATGACGGGTTGTTGTAAGTTGAATTACAATGCAGACTCCAAAAAACTTGTGTTAAACATGAATATGAATGTAATAATTAGCTAATCCTTTTTGACATATACTCAGTTGAAAACAGTACAAGGACAATATATGTAATGTTTGACCTCATCAACTTCATTGATTTTTGTAAATATCTGCACATTCTGAATTTGACGGAAGCAACACGTTTCAAAACAACAACAAAAGACTGTGAAAGTTGTGGACTGATCCAAAAACACCTGTTTGGATCAGTCCACAGGTAAACAGGTTCATTGGTAACAGGTGATATTCTTTAATCATCATTAAAATATGAACTGCTCCTAGTAGGCCCCACTACAGCTTCTGTGTGGACAGAAAATGGCATTAGTTAGGGCAAAAACAACAACCCTCCCAAACAGAAAAGGGCTAACATGAACACAATGTCAGACTGAATAATGAAGTGAAATGAAGTGAAGTGATTATCCGGCTGGGAATAGAGGGCCCTTACAGGGTTCACTGATGTCGGCTGTGTTACATCCGCCCAAGTGCACAGTCTACGAAGATGATTCTCTCAGAGGGCTAAAGGCCAGAGGGCTGGATCTGCTTCTCATCCTCCTCACAGAGACCCAAACTAATGGTGCGTTCAGGTGGTCCTCTTCGGCTTGTAAAGTTGGAAATTTCCATGTTTGCCACCAGAAATTTGCATTCACACCAGTGGCACTCCGAGGCAAAAGCAACATCAGCGAATGAGCAACAAGAAAGGAAGGGCAGCACCAGGTGTGACTCGAGTGTGTCTGCAACCTCCTGTTTGGTGTCTGCATGTGCCACTATGTGCCAGTGTTTGCACCTGTGTGTGCGTATGAGGAGGCACCCACAGTGCAGCAGAGCAATTTGTTTTTTGTGATGCGTGACCTGTCACAACATGAGGCAAGCAGAAAAGCCTTGGGTTTAAGTTGCAATCCAGCCCTTTTTATCCCATTCTCACAGCGCCCCTGGTCTGTAATTTCAACAAAATTATTCCATGATGCCTATAAATCGTATATGTAATAGCTTTGTGGTGAAGGCAGGGTGTTTTCAGAGCTGGCTGGAGGCGCAGAGGAGAGACTTGGTTCCCTCTGTGCCTTCGAGCTTTTATTATATACATCCTGCTGGGGCTTTTTCCTCGGATCAGTTCATGTGATGTGTTTACCAGTGACTGATAGCCATCTGAACACAAACATCGTGGTTATATGATACAGTATATTCTGAGTATACAAGTGGATGAGAGCTGTCTAACATGCAAAGCACAGTGAGTTTCAGCATATTGCCCTTTGACCTTTAGGAGAGCTATAAATTAAGCATGCAAGCAAAAAAGTGCTTTTAAATACTTCAACAACAGGTCGACAAGGAGTCTGGAAATGTAAACTTAAAAGACAGTGAAGCCTGAATTTGGACACAATTACAACACCTAATATCCAATTCAATAATCAATGCACATTTATTTTCTCCATTAATATGCGGTTCAAATGTAGCACCTGTAGAAAAATTGCGAGCCAAAATGCAGACAGAGGCCGACCTGGTGCAGCTGAATGAAATTTAATTAAGATACCAACAAAAATCAAAACTCTTACAGGATGCAGGATGCAGGCAAGGGTCAAAACCAAAGATGGCAGTCCAAACGGGAAAACAAATCCAGATAGGAACAGAATAATACAGGAAATATCTCAACTAAAAACCAAAACCATGCAGCACCTTCTCATGACTTAACTATACAGCCACAAAATCAGGCACTTTTATTATATTCAGAATTACATAGTCTCTGATTCTACTCTGTTATTTGTGGCTTATTTTTGAATTTTGTTTTACACTTTCTTTGGTGGTTTTGTTTCTGTGATTAAAAACTATTTTCAGGCACTGTATCTATGCATGTATTTTTCTACATAGCTACTAAGCCAGCCTTTAGGGGAGCAGCTCATGATATGTTCAGCTTTTGGCACTGATTTGGTTTCACGCCAGTGTTTGCATATGTGAGTCAGAATGCCGTTGTATCTGTGTCTGCGTGGACGGAGAAATTCTTTACAGATAGCCAATCAAATCATTTAATTCAATCTGTATTTGCATAAAGTAGTTACAACCACCTTTCACTGACTCGCTGGTGTAGATACTACCAGCCGGACGGCTTCACAACACACACAGAAAAGAAAAAGCCTCAGACTTTGAACCAGAACTCACAGTAGCTTTGTAGATACTGTGCGTAATGGACTCGTGTCTTGCTCGGCTTGCTCATTGAGCAATCAAACAACTATCCACCAGGGAAAAAGTGCACCGCGGACAGTATCAGTTTGGAGACTAGATGCACATACACTTGCAGCCGTAACATGCTTAAAAAACGTATTTGCAAATGTCAGGAAAGTTTAGACGCTAAATGGTGCGGCCCATATTTTTCAACAGCAGCGCTAATGAAAATTCTTGCTTTGTATTGTGTCTCTGTTGTGTGTATTGTGTTTTCTTCCTTTCAGTAATACAAATGTATTAACAATATATTTGAAAATGTCCTGGACAGTTCATTGCCATGAATACAAATACTAGCACTTGTTCTATTCTATCTATTCTTCTTTTTCTGTTTTCTCAGTTGCTTTCTCTCTCTCTCTCTCTCCATCTCTCGTTCTGTGCGAGCTTGGCAATGGGTCAGGAGGGAAACTATTCCTCGGAGTCTCTCCCTCCCTCTCTCTTTGTTTTAGTAAAGGCTAATTGGGCCTCTCATTAACAGTATAGCAACCTTCAGCTGTTAATGATGTGGAACTTTTTGATTTGGCTACAGGCTGAGCAGAGGAGTTGGGAAGTTCGTCTGCAACGCCGGGATCAAATTAGGGAGGTGTGGATGTGGCGCTGAGGGGAAAGTGGCGTTTCCCCCCTTTTCATTTTGTCGTGTTTGCTGTTTGCTGCCATTAAACCGTCCCCAAAGGAATTCCACTGAGATGCATTATGCAGGTTGCCCTTTAACAGAGACACTTTTCAATTCTCCACAACCTACACTGGTCAAATGAAGGTTAGATTAGTTAAAATAGAACCGACCTCTGTCTTTTTTTTATCAGTCCAAGTGAAAGGAAAGGTGAAAAACGGTATCAAACAATGTGACCAGTTTGTTACATTTATGGTTTTGTTAACGTTTTATGTTCATATTCTCTTGAAGACATCTCTTTCTTCATTTTCAGTTTATTGATGAATTGACGTTGGATGTGCACACATGCAGAATACTGTGCACAGGCCTAATCATTTGGATTTGGAGAGTTATGCAAGCAGAGGTTTGTTTTAATCCAACTCCAAACCAAAAACTTGTCAGAAAAAATTGTCAGACAATGTGATGTGATCTAATATTAAAAGCTTTAATGCTCAGACAATCAAAGTAAAGGGACAGTTTTCATATTATCTGTTATACTAAAACAGCAGATGATGCAGATATCGGGTGGTGGCCTGACAACAAAAACTAAAAGACATGTCAATCAAAACGTCTGACTAGTGTGTTCAGTTATTCAGTTATTGATACAGAATTTCCTGGTCTCCCCTTGTCATTCTCACTGTGTTATTCTGCTTTCTGAAATGTTCTGATAATCAATCTGCCACCTACTTCCTGTCTTTAGATTCCTGCCTTCACCTTCACCCTCTTCACATGCACCCTTCCTTTAGGGTCCATATTCTGCCTCAATATTCTGCATCTGGATTTGTGTCTTTTCCTAAAATCCTGACATATAACATTTCATCATTGAGCATCATAAAGTATCAGACCATGTCAGTTTTCAGGGTTTATAATGCAATAATAATAATAATGATAGTGTGGATGGAAAGCAAAAACTGAAAAAATATCCAACATATTTTCAAATGCCTCGACATTAGTGAATAACAGACCTGAAGCTCTGTTTCCCATGTTTCCTTTGCTTGTGTCAGTCAAGAAAATTCACAGTCCTCAATCCAAAACAACTCTCTTTATTCTTTCCTAATATGAAAACCCTACAGTACAGTCTGTTGTGTTACCCAGAAGTCCATCTGTTTGCAGAGCTGGACTGATGGTGATGTGAAGTCTGTTAACACCCATCACACACTTCAGTGTGAGCACTCTTCAGAAAATGACTGGCTGCCCTTCTGCCCACTCAGACTGTCAGCTGTAATGACATTTAACCATCCAGCTGAATGGGCCTGTGTGTGAGTGTCTCCACGCAGGTGTGTGTGTGTGTGCGTGCGTGCGTGTGTGTGCAGCATCAGTTTGTGAATACAGTGGCAGTATTTTCAAATATTTATTGCATGTAAGTCTATTCTGACATCTGGGAACATATATTAAGTGGTTATTGACCTTTTAGGCCGGTAGAAAAGGGACCAGCAGCCTATTCATGCCCCTTTTTTATTGTGTGGGGCATATTGTATCTTTCTCCTTTTATTGTTACTTGACATTTGGCTGTTTCACTCTGAAGAGGTCAGGTCACAGCATTCACTGTGAATGTCTGAGCCACTGAAAAGATTTTTCTTATTCATTTCTATTCAACTTTTTTTTTTTTCCATCAAACTTTGTGATGCAGTTACACCTGATTCAGCTGCTATCAAGTGTGCTGTTTAGTCCTATGGTATCTGTTGTAGTCTCGAAAGAGGCTGCTCTTTGTCCTGTTGACTGCACCAATGAAAAAGACCTCATGTAAATAATGGAAGTCACTGTTTGCTTTAGTAACCTGGACATGATGTTCATTGATGAATGTTAAATATACAACAACATTATTCTTTACAGTTAAACCAGATGGCTGTCTGGTGATGAACTTTTGAAATATTTGACTATATAATTTGACAGAGGCTGCTTGAATGCACCATTAGTTTTGGCTTCTGTGAGATTAGATCTTATTAGAGGAGGAAGAGGAGGTCCAGCTGAGGCCTTTTGTACTCTGAAGGATAAGCCTTTGTGGGCCATGTGCTTCATGGAGCCAGTTCCTCAGCTGGGACACAGCAGTGGGCATCCATCAACCAACCATTTATTTTGCTGCAGTTTACATTAATGAAGTCAAAGGGACAGATGAAAAAGTGGGTGAAATGGTGGGTGAAGAGTTTTGGACAGGAGGGACTTCAGAGACTGAGAGAGCCTTGTAAGGTTTCTGTCATTTGATATTTTTTGGCAGTTGCTTTTGTCATTATTTCTCTTGCAGCCTTGTGAGAGTGACAGTCCTGATTTCACTTGTCAGACATTGAAAATGAATATTTAAATGGCAACAACAGCTAATTAATGAGGTAAAAAAAAATCAATTAGAATCATTTAGCAACACATACTGATGATTTTATCTTCACCTAGTCCGATTTACTCTGATCAACAGTACACCCAAACCATGTTGTCACAATCCTGTCTCCCAAAGATCACATGTATATATGACTGATTTGCCACAACAAAAACATTTTAAATAAACATAATGGAGACATTTTCTATTAACATGGAAACGAGGAAACCTTTTTAAAAATGAATGAATTCGCAAAATGTTCACTGACAACAGAGTTCTCTTGATTTGAAAATCTGTTCTTGGCATTTACTGTATAAAACATCATCACCACTTTTAAAGTTATGTTTGGGTCGTTCAAAGCACTTGGTTAAAATGAGGCAAAGATCGTCGTCTTGGTTAAATGTTAAAAAACGTTGAAGGTAACTGGAGCAAGGATGTGTCTACTTGTGTCAACATTTAAACAAACCATGATTCAATTCTCATTTAGTAATGTATGAGTCTGATTTTTTTTCTGATTTAATGATTAGCCAATGTTTGTGAACACAATTCACCAGCTCTTTGCCCGAGGAGTCGTATTCACGATGATGAAGGTTGTTGAAGTAGCTGTGGATGGACACCTGCAGTGCAGAGTATTCTTTCATGACACCATTAACATAATGCTGGTCATTAATATGGAAGACTCCAAGACGCATGTAACAAGCAATAAATCAAAAAATGACCTTGAGAGATGGAGCTGTTGACACGCTTTCCTTCAGTGCATTTCAAACATGTCACACGGTCTGAGCTGCCTACCTGAAGCTTTTTTACCTTTGGGATTTTGTACCTGTCTTGTTGGACGACAAAAAAAAATGCTCACTTTTAGGAATTTTTAGATATTTCTTGATTATTTGGTTTGCTGTTTAGTTGACCTGCAAAGGAGTTGCTTAAATTTGATCTAAATGGTACAACAAAGTCTTCAATTAGTCTCTCTGAATTTCAGTTTTAATCTCCTCGACATCAGATATCAAACTAAAGGCCAAAGCTGGAATTTTAATCTGTGATCTTTTAAGGGCCGATAACTCGAGCTGAAACAGTCGTCAGCCGGAAAATGATTCTATATAAAACTCATCTGTGATATATATTTTAAACACATGAGCACACATTTGTTTTTGTTGCTCACTGATCTAAACCTCAGCTGTTTTTTTTTAAACCACAATTGTATCATTCAGTTTGTAGCTTTGAAAAAGTTTGTGGATTGCGGTTTAAACATTCTGACTTGTTCAATGTCACAGGAACAGCATGTGTGAATTATACTTGATAAGACCTGATCCAGGAATCTTATTCATAGATTCATGCTAAACTTCAGTGATCTGACCTTGGAAATTAGTTAAAAAACCTACAAAGCCAGGACCAACAGTTAAATGGGAGAGGTCAGAGCTCTGGCGTATGAACACAACTCCAAATTCAGTGCTTTATTTTTTCTACCACTGCCATTTGCAGTTTCTCATTCCCTGTAGATTTTTAACATTTCCCCTTGACCTTTACAAAATGACCAGGAAATGGGAGGTGTGCTCATTTCCCTTTTCTCATTGTTGCTCCTTCCTCCAAATTATCATTTGACCTTCACTGCTGTCCGATTTCCTCGCCGCGGCTTGGTGAGGATGCTCAAGTGCAGTCGGCACGCATAAAGTTGAAAGAATGGACTCTCGAGGGATTTACTCCAAAAATGTAAATAACAAACGTAATGTGTGTGGTTAGCAAAAATATCATGATGTTAAAAAAAATACTAGCATTATTAATACACTGATTAAAATGATCAAAAGTAATTCTACAGTAATCACTTGACTTTATCTCAGTAGTTGTCTGTATGAGACAAAGAAATTAGTCTGATTAACTAATATAGTCTCACATAAGGCAACACATGTCATGACAGCTGATTTGTAGCTCTGTGCACTCATTTCTATTCTTTCTTCAGATGTTCCTGTTCTACATTTGTTCAATGCTGTGGCAGTCAATGGCAACATGATGTACAGTTACTATGATAACGCTGCCTGAGCTGTTGGTGCAAAAACCTTTTTCAGAAAGACAGATACATATTTGGCTGAGCAGGACTCTTACTGTGATGTATAAGTTCTGCACTGCTCTGTGGACAGAGTGTGGACAGAGTAAGCAGCGACCATGAAATGGTAGAACAAGCAGGATTATCAGCCTGGGTGTGCTTAAACCCTAAATAATCTCTGAACAAACACAGGCGACGACGCCCAGCTCACACATTGGAAATGCATGACAGGGTTAGTTCTACACACTGGATGTGCTTTCTCACATCCACACAAAATAAGCAGCACCTGAGTCCTCCTGCAGACAATGGACTGGTCAAACAAGGCTGTCAAGATGATCCAGGAAAAAAGACACATGAACAAGTGCATTTTGATATCTGCTCTAAAATGTAATCTCATTTATCTGCCATTTGTGCTCACCAGTTTGCTGCTTGTAGCAATTTATACTGTATCAATTAAACAAAGATGAGCTCTTGAGTTAGTGACTCAACTCATGACTCACACAAGTCGTGCACAGACAATCTCTGCAGCTCATTTTCACTGATTTTGGATGACTCAGATTACTGACAAATTGGTAAGACACTTTGAGTAATATTTGACATTTAAACTCTTGGGCTGAACCAACCCGGTCTCTTCAATCTGTGTAGAAATGGTACGACTTCGCACTTTCAAATCGCATGTAGGGCATTCGCCAAAGTCCAATTTTGCATGCAGGCGATACATCAATCCTTCCCATTAGCTTCTGTGGAGAGCAGATCCAAAGTCAGGTGACCTTTGTCGTCATGGTAACAACCTTCCCATTAACTTCTGTGAAGGGTTCCAAAGATCCAAGTTCCAGATGCAAAGTCAGGTGACCTTTGTCGTCATGGTAATAATAATAAACATGTAATTAATGTTGTGAAACCTTCACAGTTTGGTTAGATTTATGCAACTACTTGGTTAGGTTGAAGAAAAGATCTTGTTGGGTATAAGTATGTGATGTAAGTTTAACACAGGACACAAACACCAGTCTCATGGGTTGAAGATCTGTGTTTGACTCATTCATGAATCCCAACCTCATCCATATGTGGGCTTTTATACTCCTTAAACTATGTCACCTGACATTTTTTTTTATGCTTGTATTTGGGCGCATCTGTTGGTGCATGCGCTGCACCTCATTTGAAAGTCTAAAGTTGTTGTTATGTATATGCAAATCAAAGATTCTGGGCTGGCTTGACTCATTGTTTTCAAGGTGTAAGGTAAGATTGGCTACATTCTACTTTAACAGCATTGCAACACAGCTGCATTGGCTGTTAGCGTCTTTTGATACAGGGTATTGTCCTTCCATAATTATGTTTCCTTTATACCCTTATGTGTCATCCTCTGAGTAAGGTATGAGTATAATTTATAGAAATAGCCATTGCTCTTTACACAGAGTCATGATGATGACTTGGACTTGCATCTGGTGATTTCTGAACTGCTGTTTTGAGTTGTGATCAGGATTTTATTTCCCTGTATGTTTTGATGCCCTCTGCGACCAACCCCTTCATAACCAGTACGACCCAGCACATCTCATATTCTGGTGAGCAGTGAAGAAACACCACTGGGCACTATCACCCTCTGTGGATCCAACACACAAACACACATCCTCAAACGCATGCACGCAGGCAGCGTGCACGCATCTCCCCGGCAACTGTCTGGGGCTACTCTCCTCTCTCTTGCTCTGCCTCCTATAATATATTTTCAGGCTGTTGTGTCTGCACCCACAGGAATCATGTAATAACAGCTTGTCAAGGCTTTTTGTGCTGGGAAACATTTGCATATTCAAATGTGTTGAGGAGCGAAGCTTTGCCACGGCTGATTCTCTAATGTGCATATTCACATAGTGGGTTTGTGTTCATGTTCTGCACAGCTAATGGACGCATCAGGATAATTGTTTTCAGCTTCTTCTTCTTTTTCTTTTTTTAAATTTTAACAATAAAACGGAGAGAGCTTGCCGGAATCCGCGTTCCTCACCTGCATATTTACAGTATGCTTGTGCATGTCTGAATTCCCTCATACCCATGCACAAAGACATTTCTGATTTACAGCCCGTTTATTCCCTGCCAAGAGACACTATCAGCCTACAAATAAAAGATAATGGAGGCCAAGTAAACACTGGGTGTACTGAGACCATTCCAACTCTGCAGCTTTATCACATCCACACACACAGATGTAGAGATTTCCTTTAAGGGCTTCTCCAATCACACCAAAAACATATTTTACCACTTAGCCGCAGTGGTTTCCAGTCATGCAGATACTTGCAGTTTTATTCACAGTTTAAGGTTTTCAGATAACCGTCTCTGAGACTGCTGCCACTTCCTCAGTACAATGGAGGTGAATGGACTTTTATTTGTAGCATTCAAATCATTCAGTATGACATTTAAAACCTGACGGCAATGTTTTCACTTTTAAGACACAATGTTCCATTTATTCAGAATAATCTGCAAAGTTTGCTTAAGACCTTTATGAGAATAAATGGGACCTCACGTCCTGGAATCACAAGCTGCTGTTGAGTTTTTCAAATATGACTTGCTTGAGCACTGGCCACTGAATTTCATTTACTCCAGTGACTGGGGTGGAAGCCGAAATCTGAGCAGCTGATATGGCAAAAACCAAATTATCTACATGGCCACAGGGGGAGCATCATGCCTGAACTGACCTTCCTACAGTCAGTGAGACAAATATATTATCTGCATTATATCCATCCAACAAGCGCTCATAGGACAAGTTCATCAGTCACATCATCCTACATGAATGTTCTAAAAACACCTCATGGGAGTGTTATCTCTCTTTCTCCTGTGTATGGTAGTCAAGTTATGGTGAAGTATAGTTTACATAAAGTGACTCCAACCTGCAGCCTCTTGTGTTGCAGGGCTGCTTTGTACACCCTCCTCCCTGTGTGACAACGTCAATATAATGTCAGAATTTAGCAGGAACCTTTTATGAATTGAAATATTTTCAAATGTGTGGATGAAAGTAGACACAGACAGACTTGGCTTTGTGCTTCCAAGAAAGATGGCAAATCTGCATCTGTTTGTGACCACTGGGTTCCACTGAGCTTGTGTGCAATCATGCTGAACAACCAATAATGTCCTTATTCTGCTGTCCACATACTTTGTGTACTAGTTTTCATAGTTTAAGTCAGGGTCCCTTAGTTGCAATAAGGGGAAATCTTAATCCTGCAGCATACAGTAAAGATAATATTGTGCTTCCAAATTGTGGCAACAGCTTTGGGGAATTACCTTTCCTGTTTCACCATGACAATGCCTCCATCCACAAAGCCAGGGCCATGACGTAATGGTTTTTTCCAACCTCACTGAAGCTCTTGTGGCTGAATGGGAGGAAATCCCTGCAGCCAGGTTCCAAAAGAAGACTGAACCCGGAGAGTGTAGGCTTTTGCCAATGTCCATGGTGAAAAATCACACATATCTTGTTCAAGTGTCCACATACTTTTGGCCTATTAGTGAATCAAAGGTGGATGATACTGACTGGACTTTATCTGTTTTAGACAAAAGGAAAACGTTGGGCCATTACACGAGGAGCCCAGTGTGTCAGTGCAGCCCTGGTGGGCCGGCTTCTTCACAGCATTAGTTATGGCCTGTCAGGTCTTGGAAGCTGCTTCAAATGGACTTGTCAATGAGAAAACACATAAACATTTATATTGCTTAAGGCTGAAATATGGGAAGCAATGAGCTTTTCATAAACCCAATTGCTCTCCTAGTGTTGAGTCATCACACACTTTAATGACACTTTCAATACCTTCATTAGCACAAGCACACACGCACGCACACACACATAATGACAATGTGTGCAAAAGCTGCAGTTCTAATATTTCTACCCTAATTGTAATGGGTGATGTGACTCGTGGCTGTTTAGAGCTATTGACTGGAGCTAAAGACACACTGTTTGTTTAAGTCATCATTAACACAACCTTCAATAAGGGTCACTGGCAGCAAGTGTAACACTGATTAGTGTGTGTGTGTGTGTGTGTAGGTGTGTGTGAGTGTTTGTGTGTAGAACGTGCTTGAGTAACAGAGAGAAAGAGAACAAAGTGAACGTGCCTCTGTGTGTGGAAAAGCACTTAAAGCGCATGGGTTTGTCTCTCTGTTGGTGTATCAGACAGTGTCTAGAGTGCAAATAGTTAGTTTGCTTTCTAAAAATTCCCTTGTCACATGGAGACATAAGGTGGACAGACGTCCCGGTTCGTCCAAGATCGTCCCAGTTTAAATCTGTAAAACACTAAAATGTCCCAGTTTCAACATCCTACCAAATCACCAGGTTTTCACAACAATTAAAATTATAATGATATATTTGGGTTTTTTTTAGCATTTACATAGACGTTTATCATGTTCTGTCCCACTCATCTTTCTGACAGAACGTCATGCTGAAGAGAAAGTCTTTTCTAACAAGCTCCAGGAGTCTTTTACTCCTTCCTTCATAAATTACCTGCCAACAAAAATACTGCGTTCATGGCGTCCATGGTGTGGAAAGGTGCACTTGGTAGGTGTGCTGAATGTCCCCCATCCTAATGAAAAAGCCTAATATGTGTGCATAGTGTAGCACTCATAGCATTAGTGCCACTATCTGATAAAGGGAGGATGGAATGGATGGACAGTTTTGACCAGAAACAGAAACCAGCAGGTCAAACCTCAAATCTGTCATCCCAAATTTTATATTAATATATTGTTATGATTGGAGGGCAAAAGCAAAAGAGCTGCCTATGAATGGTGCATCTGTCCAGGGAGTGTCGGGTGGGTTGATGTTGATGTCCTGAGTGAGGCAGAGAAATGTCAATGGTCTGTGGTACAGCCTGCTAATGTCCAGGTTAGAACATTACATGCATGGGACATACGTATACTGTATTAAAATGGGATAATGTCGAGCTGGATATGATGGATGGGATGCAGTGGATTGGATTACATACTGAATATAGGCCTCTGTAAAACTGATCAATACTTGAGTGGTTTTACATGGAAGACCTTGACCTGATTGATCCAGGGACGTTTTTATCAGGTTCCACTCACAATGCATTAATGTTTTATCATTATTAAAATATGGAGACAACACTGGCAGAATTGTATTGTGTAAAAAGGGTCAAAGTATGTTTAATGTCGGCAGCTTTCATCCATCCATGAAAAACGGTGACAAAATGGGAACATGTGCGGATGAGATCTGTGCAGCTGTACAAGGGGTCATCAGTTGACTTACAACAATAACAACTCTTCAATTGGCATATTTCTTAGATAGCCGTGAAAAATTTTAAGTTGACTGCACCCAGCAACTACAACAAAATATATAATGCAAAATTTTAACATGTACTCCTTCATATAAAGTATGTGCAGTGGAAAGTCCACACGTGATCTCAGTGACAGACAAGTCTCTACTGCCAGTCAAATTTTTCCTTCAAACACGTATTGTAAATTGTCAGATGCATTGGAGGATTTTCTTACCAGGTTCTATGTCTCTATAATCAACTTCCTCTTGCAGTCATAAAAGCTCATTTTAAGCTCAGGCTACTCCACACTGACATCCAATACGTCCCAAAAATATAAAATCCTCATAACTCCTCACGGACTTTTAACCAACTACTGTGAAAATCAGACCACAACACATCAATTTTGTATTCCCGAGTTCAAATAAAGATTGATGATGACTTAAAATGAATTTTTTTACCTTTGGCACAGTGGTTGGCTCTAAGTATGATAACCATCAATGCTCACAGTCAGTGTTATGTTGACGACACCATGATTGATTGTGGCAAATCCAGAAAGATTCATTTTGCAAACTGGGAACAAGACACAGTGCTATAGCTGCCCTTTGCAGCAACACCTGAAGCTCTTTGATTTGATGTTTCACACAGAGTCCTAGTTTATCATTCATTACTTATGAACGTGAAAGTCTTGCACCTTTGACTTTTTATCAAAGAACCACAATGTTTTTCTAACACAGGTCTTCTTCTTTGGCACTGATGATTCAACCAGGAGAGCTTTGTTCATCTAAGTCTAGGAAGTCCTCCATCTGTCACTCACCCATCTGTGTCTATGTAGGAAATGAATGGGACTTCAGGAACCCTGGGCGCCCGAAATAGCTCCTCCTCCACAGAGTAAGTTACATCATCTAAAAGATTCAGGATCTCTGCTGTGTCCTCACTCTGGCTGTGCTCTTTTCTGCCCCATGAACTCCACCACCCTGATCTTTCTTTCAGCCTCTTCGCTTCCTCCATCATTATTCTTCTCTCTCTCCATGTCCCAGTTCCCTCTCCATTGCTCTGCTCTCCTTTCCCTCCACCTCCCTCCCTCCCTCCCTCTGTCGCCTCAGGATGAATTCAGCACCAACTGACAGTCTGATTTAGTTCCAATACCAACCTCCCATCTCTCTTTCTCTCTCTCTCTGTCTCTCCCTCTCTATTTCTCTCTAGAGAGAGGGTGTCGCACATAAATCTCCTCTGTAGCCATCTATTACCTTCTACATTCGAGCCCTGACCTAATTCCTCCCCGTCTCCAATGTGTCAGTAGGTCCAGGATATAGTGGTGCCAATGTAGTCTGTCTCCCTCTCTCTAATCCAGACTAAGTCTCTTCTGTGTTTTATGGTTAATGATTTTACTCACACTATCTCATATTACCTCACACCACTAATGTAATATGACAAATTGCCCATATATAGTTCATTTCCCTAATCGCCTCTTTTCTGTCTCTGGAGGAGCAGTGTGTGAGTGTGTGTGTCTAAAATGATGACAATATATATATCTCATTCACTCTTATTGAAAATTATTGCATCAGTACTGCAGTTTAGCAGCATGATAAAATGGACAACTTCAGGCATTTTCGAGAGGTCATCATCATTCCTCATGAGATTTACTTCCAGTCTCATTCCTAAACTTTACCATCCTCCTTTGGGGTTAAAGCCAAATTTACCATTTCCATCACAGAAACACCAGCACAGTCACAGCCCGATATATTGAGACGGGGCATTGTTACCACCTCTGGTCCCCAAGAAACAGCTCACTTGGGGCCCCGAAACAGTAAATATTGCCAGCCCTGGAGGCCCAGAGCTGCATGTTGGCCTCTTCTCACCTGTTTGGCCCCTTGCACGGAGCCGCTGATGACTTCTCATGTGATGACTTTTATTGCACTTCTGAGACTGCATATGCAGTTCTAGTTAATTAGGCAATTCATTTTAATTAACGAGTCATCGTCAGTTAATCGGAGAAGCTTGGTGCCTCGGTAGTTAACACTGTCCCATCACAGAATAAAGACATGCAGGTCAGGTGAAGTGGAAAATCTGAATATAATATACAAGGAGAACAACAATATATGACACAAATGCAGAAAAAAACACCAACAAAGGACAAAAGAGAATAAAAATCAATAGAAAGTGAGCACTACTAATGGAAATATAAATAGTAAATAATTTAGTACATAAAGTTAAAAAGGCGGGAATAAAAATAGTCGATTTACATTATTTCACTTTGAGTATTGAGACCATCGTAAGGCACCATGTGGTTTTTCATGAGGCCTCAATACTACAAGAGACTTGCATTTTTTAAGGGAAAGGCAGTAAATTGTTCTTGTGTTGGAAAAACACAATCACATCATACAAAGCAAAAGTATAAGGCTCAGTAATGAAACTGAAGATATGGGTAGGAGCAAACTCTTTCTGAAAGTTCTGTACCACATCACAGTGAAAGAAGAGATGAGGAATATGTTATTTACGATGAATACAAAACGTACAAAGATCTGCAATGTCCACATATTTTGCAATGAAAGAACTGATTGAATGCATTACATGCAATTGTACTTCTTTGGCTTTAGAGTATATAAATTAGATGTAGCACCTCTATTCTGAATTAGAAAAGATAGCTATACATCTATTACTTAGGCTTTGAGCAGTAATCTTAATAAGATTCACCAAGAGATGCTGTTTTGTTTTTTTAGAAATGGAACAATTCTGCAACACAATTCACCAAACATATATGTTAAAACTGAAAACATCCCCCCCAAAAACAGAGCTCTTTCATTAAAAAAAACAAATAACAGAAAATGAAATAAAATTGTTCTTTGTCCTTGGAAAAACAGAAAGTCTCAAACTACCCGGGTAGTGAAATAAAATGCTTGGTAAGTGTTCCTTATCTGGAATCCAGTATCCAAGTCCTGATGTGAATCACGTCAGACATTCCTCAGAAAGGAATCCGATACAACCACACGGCATCCAAACGTTCCTCTGTAGGATGTCGCTCACTGGGACAGGTCCTCCCTCGAAGTCGGCTTGGTATCAGACCAAACTAAATCCAGGACAAATAAACAAAAAAGACAATTGCAAAATCAGATAAATAATCATTTCTATTTCTTCTCCATGTATGGTATCTTACTCACTTTGATCTTCCAATAAATCACAGTCACTAACTGAAACCATTAGCTGTGGCTCTGATATAACTGTTCAATCATGCTGCAACCACAACTGTGCTCCTACATCTGTTTGACTAGAGACAATAGTGGCATTGACAAAAAACTAATGTTGGCAGAAGCTTAAACAATAACATTTCCACATTTCTCTCCTTGTAGTAAATGATTAATGAATTTTCCTTATCAGATACTTCTTATCAGCAGCACGAACTACATGCATTTTTCCCTGAGCACAAGAAAAACACATTCAGAAAACAGTAAGTTAGCTAACTGCTCTTTTTTAGCTAACTGCTCTTTTTAGTAGTGGCGCAGACTAACCAAATGCATTGTATAGACATTTCGCAATACTCTCATATCACTCTGATTGTTTGTTTGTTTTTTATAATAGTGTGTGATTTTAGCACCTAATATTCTAATATTGTTTTACTCATTTAGCTAGCAAGGCTAGGCTAATAGCCAGCTCATACAAAGGAAACTCACCAGAGTTTTCAGCGGGGAAAAGACGGTAAAACGGGGGAAAAACCCAGCAGAAACCAGGCTCTCAGTATGCAACACTCCGGTTACTAATAAAGGACTATATTATCCTTAATTCTTGATAAGAACTGACCAAACACTTGGAGTTGTTTCTTTTTATCAAGCTAGCGCACCTTCTGTGACTTTCCCCGAAGAAGACTCTCTCATACGCGCTTAACAATGGCACGAGTGCGCCCTCTGCTGGTGTCATGGGATTTGACAGGCAATTTGTCAACCCTTTAGTATCAGCATGTTCTATATGGGTTACATAGGTGCAGTGAAATCATGTGATCCCAGAGTCAGACAAGTCTCTGCCGGCAGTCTGGCAACACACATAACACATAACCCACAGAAAACCAGAATTTGTAGTTCTTGCAGATTAAGCAGTTTGACAGAGCTATTTCCACCTGTTTCCAGTCTTTATGCTAAGCTAAGCTAATCTGCTGCTGGCTGAAGGTTCATATTCAACAGACAGACATGAGAGCGGAATCAGTCTTATACGAACATCCCATAATCGCAAATTCTTCCTTCAACAATCCTGAAAATTGTCAGTTCCATGTCTCTGTAATTAATTTCCTCTTGCAGTTATAAAAGCTAATTATACATAATAATACAAGGGCTGATCAAACTGAATTAAAAGAAACGATTGTGTCCTGTTTTGCTTTGGACAACTTGCAGTGTTTTGGTGTTTCTTTATGAAACCTTGTGTATGTGTTGTAATGTTGGTGAATGTGTTTCTTAATTTGTGTTTTATTCTCCGGCAACTGTCTTCTTAAATTTTACATATTTGCTGTCAAAGTGGTGAAGTGTCATTTGCTTGTGTTGTTTTCTATTTGCTTGTGTTTTCTTCGGCTGCAGAGTGTGAGGTCTTGTCCTCAGCACTTTGAGGCTAGTTCTGACACACAGTGATACTTCATTAGTGATCCAACAATATGGGAATCTTTGAGACGGCACTATGGTGTGTGAGGTCTTTGTGGACAAAATAAAAACATAAATTACACAAAATCAACATAACATAATTCTTTGAAAGCGTCACAAAGGTGGACTTTACTGCGTGGACATTGAATTGAGCATCTCCATTGAACAGGCACTATTAGTGTTTCCATCTCTTGTACTGTATGTATGGTTTAGTCTGCACAAAACAGAGATTATAGTGGATGGACATGTTTATATACCTGTCAGATCTTGGTGGGATGGACTGCATTTACTGTCTCAAATGTCCTCTTTCCAGATGGGTAATTATTTCCAAAGTGTCTTTCAAAAGGCTTCCATCAGAAGCCAAAGCCAGAGGGGACTAAAAAGAAATGAAATGATCCGTCTCAGGCTGCCGTCGTCGCTGTGTTGGGATGTGGTAGATAGCAAACTGGACTCTCACTGGTCAGCAATGAAAGGTAGGCCTGAAGCTTCTTCCAAACATGTGGGCCAATAAACTTGATTGAAGGGATCGAGTTAAATGCATGCAGTAACATTCATTGGTTTCAGTAAGTGAGCCACAGTCACCTGGAACTGCAGAGATGTGCTACCTGCTGTCCTTTCAAATAAAGACGGAAGTTTTACAACCGTCAATTGTCTTTAAATGTAGAGCTCAACACAAGCCAGACGTTAAAACGACTTTTGACATTTTTCCCCCTGTCTACATGACCATGTCTTGTCCTTTGGAATAATATGTATTCCTGTTCCTCCTCTTTATGTTAAATACTGTTCAATATGTTGTAATTTTGAACACTAGAGTGAGAGAGAGACTGAAAAAATGTGCGATGGCATAAAAGGTTTGCAGCTTATATTCTATATTTGATAGAGTGTTTAGTGCATCCTGAACATGTAGAGAAGAGAACTATGTTCAAGGAGAGGTTTGACAAGTTTCTATGGATCTATTCATGCTTTTGTCTGCTGTGAAAACCTGACATCATTTGTGCCTATTTTTGTGCCTTGAGAAGGCCAACATGGTTTGATGGTATTTCTGATATTAGTGATGACGATAGACCTGACACAGCTAGTTAGAGTACAGTGCGAACGTGGAAGAAGTATTTAGATCCTAATACTCCACTAAAAGCTAAAACTAGTTAGTCACTAGAGAGTGACCCAGTTCAAAGTAACAGTATATTGTTATATACCATAATATTGGATTGTTATTGCCTTGTAGCAATAATATATTAGCAGCATTTTATCTAGTAGCTGCTTGAAGTTGGTTAGATTAAGGTGGATTTAAATAGGATAGTTTAGACTATAAAATGCATCATACTTAATGAGGTGATAATTTTAATTTAATCTGCACAGTAACTGGCTGTGAAATAAATGTGCATTATTTACCTCTGTTTATAATAGCATGAAGTGAAGTACTGTAGTAAAGTACAAGTACCTCAACACTACACTTATTTACAGTACGTGAGTAAATGTAGTTAGTTACATGGCACCATGGGTCCAGTGACAGTGGTATCAGAGTCTGAAGTTTCTATTAAAATACTGCACTTCTTTTTCTATTTCTATTTCTGTAAATATGCTTTTTTTTTTTTAATTAATCAATTTGTCTCTGGTGTTTTTATCAGCTGTTATAGTAATAAAGAAATGGGGAGCTTGCAGCAAAAGGTGCCCATCTGGAAAACAGGGGCGTTCACTGCTGACATTCTTATTCTTTTCAGCCTCCATTGTTTGACTTTCAGGTTTTGTTGGAGGATGTAATGGTCAGTGGCAGCTTGACATGAATGCTTTATCTACAGTAGAGGCAGGAGAAGCCAGAATGTCAAAGTGAAAGTGTATTCCAAAAATCTTTATCCCATCTTTTTTGATAGAACTTTTCCATCTCAGCAAAGCACAAAACCTTTTTTTGTGATATTGCAGCTTTTTCTCCAATGTCTCCTATTTCTCCCTATGTTTTTATGCTTAACCTGAAAGCGAGGTGGGTGGAAACGAACCACTGACACGACTTTTCGGTGTGAATTTCAGGTAAAGGTAATATCAGTGTTGACAGGTGATATTTCAGTGGGTGGAGGAGAACAGAAGGTATTTCTGGACTTTGGAGGAAGGTTTAGAGGTGGTTTGAAGGTTGGCGGATTAGAGGGGAAGGAAATGGGTTGACAGGGACAGAGGGATAGGTGGATGGGAAAAAAATGAAGGAGGACGAGGAGGAAAATGATTTCGTTTGGGTGAGACAAGCAGATGGGACGGAGAGGAGGATTTCAGGGAGGAGGGAGAATCAACTCAGCATGGAGCGTAATGAAGAAGAGGGCAAAAAAAGAGAACTGATATTTAACTTTTGTCTCCTTATTTATTCCTCTGTGTGTGTGTGTGTCTGTGTGAGTGTGTGTCTATGTGAGTGTGTGTGCTCTCGTATTTCTATCTGTGTGAGGACAAATTTAATTTTCATGACAGTAAGGACATTGAGGACACATGAGGAAGGTGAGAATGTTCAGTCCTCACTTACTTAAAAGGCAGCTTGATGGTTACGATTTGGTTGTAGGATAAATGTTAACTCAAATGTGAGAATGTATGTTGGCAGTAATGGTATAGAAGTACAAACACTACCTGTACTATGTTCAGTCTTAACCTGCCAATAAGAAACGTCAGGATACTGTCTTCTCCACTCTCGTTGTCTCCTCTCCTTGTTTCCTTTCTCCTCTCCTTGTTTCTTCTCTCATTTTCATTTTTTGACCCATTTTCTCCTTCTCTTCTCTCCTCTCACAGTTTGGTCTCCCATTTCCTTCATCTTTCCATTTTTCCTCCCTTCTTCACTCCTTTCCTTGCTACCTTTTCCTCCCTTTTCTTCTTTCCTCTCATCACCTCTCCTGGCACCCACCTCCTCCTCTCTTCTTCATGCCATCTGTTTTCTCCTATCCTCGGTCTTAATGTTACATATTTTCTCTGCCTTCTTTCCTTTTATCCACTATTGTTTCCTGTCGATGTTTCTATTTCTTCTTTGCTCTTTCCCATTTTTTCTGTTTCCTCTCCTTGCTTCCTCTCTCTTTCCCTTTCCTTCCCTCCCCTCATTGCTTCCTCCCCTCTCATCTCTTCTCCTTAGCCTTGGTTTCAATTTCCTCTCCTTTCTGCTCTATTTTCTCCTCTCTTCTCTCTGTTTCCCCTCTTTTCTCCCTTTTTCTGCTGGTTTCCTCTCTCCTCTCCTCTCCTCTCCTCTCCTCTCTTCTCCTCTCCTCTCCTCTCCTCTCCCCTCAGCAGGATTATTGATGGCCTCCTATTCTCTGTGGTCAGGCAGACAGGAAACAGAGACCCCTGCAAAGAGTGAAACAGCATCACAAACCCTCAGGCAGGTGACCAGGTGAGTGACTCTGTATGTGTGTGTGTGTGTGTGTGTGCGTGTGTGTGTACGTGATGGGATTTGTGCCCAGGTTGGAGTTATGGTGGTTGCGCTGACAGAGGCAAAAAGGTAAAAGGGGAAAAAAAGAGGAAAAGGAGGAAAAGAATTCATTTTCTCCAGTAGGATGAGAGGTGTGTGTGTGTGTGTGTGTGTGTGTGTGTGTGTGTGTGTGTGTGTGTGTGTGTGTGTGTAGAGTAACAGTGGACTCCTGCTACCTCCAGCCCCACAGGCCTCTCAGAATAAATGGATTTTCTTTTTCTATTCTAGGACGCACTGGACCTTATTTCCTTCTCATTCTCCTCTCTCTTTCAATCTCTGTCTTCATCTCTGTTCTCCCCGAGCTACAAGAACATGCTCACAGATGTTTTAAGCCTCAGCTCTATTATCTCATAGAGTACCATTAATAGACTTTAATTCAATTTAATAATATTTATTACAGTGGACTATAAAAAGGAGCTGAACCAATCAAATCAAGGCAGATATCCCACTCGTGCTCCTTAATATAAGTTGGGTTAGAGCACAATGAAAGAATGAGAGGGATCTACAAAATGGTAGTATTGGTAAAATAATAAGTATTAGATTAGATTCAAAAGAACTGGATACTGTCTGAAGAAGACTGTCCTCCCAGGAATGAGTCATTTTGGCAAAAGTCCCCCTAATCTTAAGATATTTGTCTGAGCATATGTTTGACCATGTATTTATTCTAACCCGAATCATGCTCTTGAACCTAACCCTACCCAAATTATATGTGTACCTTGACCCTGAGCATTTCTTAAGCGTTGTGACATCATAAAACTGATTCATTTTTCCAACAGTGATTTGTAACAGTTTTTGGAAGATCTATAGGTGCATTAGATTACATGCTGCAGGCCATCTACAAACAACGTCTTTTGTCTTTCAAATCGGAGGACTTGTTGGTTCCAAGATGGCGCCACATTCATTCTGATGAAAGTTGTTCAAGTTATTAAGGCTGTAACATTTTTGGGCCCACAGCGCCTGAACATTAGAGTTCTCTGATGAAATGAGTGGCACAAAAACACTTGTATCAAAAATCAGTGGACTTAATGGTTCATTATGAAACTGAAAGAAAGATTTCAGGATGTGTGTCAAATTCTTCATTGTTTTACAGCAGTTACAGCTGTGAATTGCTGATTCCTAATTCAAAAATATTTCACGGAGAAGTGTCTGCATGAGAAACAGGATTCATATATTACGATCTTTCACTATAACCATGGCAAAGGAATCTAAGAGCTTTCTAATGCTTTAATTCTCATCCAAGAGAAATGCAAAATGTGTGTTTTTACACCAACTCCAGATTCATTAAATGTTTTTTTCAAAAGTCGACACATCTCTTCGTATGGAAAGCACTTTTTTAAGTGCATTGAAGTCCACAAAGTTATATTATCAAGCTTACATTAATGGAACAGGATTAGTTTTGCTGTGCTTTGTGTTCATTACTGCTTGCTGCCTTTGTTCTTGTAGGAATGATGCCTCCACACTCGATAAGCATAAGTCACCGCCTGCCAATAGCTGTTCAGCTGAATCCATTTAAAAATGTTGGATAGTGCAGCTTTACAGTAAGTACAGCTCTTTCTTGTTTAAATAATGCTCCTCTATCAAAAGTCTTATTGCTAATACAAAGCTGCTGAGCTGATGTTTATGTAAGCTTTGTCATTTTAGCATTCACACTATTTTCTCGGAGGCGCGCTGTCGACAACGCTGCCCTTGAATTTGACTTTTCAAATTCGGGTGTAGGCGTTTAGGAGTCGTCCATCTGCTTTGGCTCTCAGCAGCTCTCAAGCCTGGAATCAAATGTACAGATAGACAGAGAGAGAAAGAGAGAGAGAGACGGAGACTCTTGACATTGTCCAGAGAGGGTCCACTGATCTCCATGGTGATAAGTGCATTATGCCACACGTTACCGCGGCGAGGAAAGCTGTGAATGGAGGCGGGAGGAAGAGATTCAATTTCATGACAACATGCACATTCAGACACGAGATGCAAGTCAAAATACACATTTGTATTGAATATGTGAATAAAGATAATAGGTCTGTGTGAATGATATTTAAATTCCACTTCAGTACAGTCTGAAACAGTATAGTGATTGGCTGACAGGTGATGTTGAAATCTTCAACTTCTCAATCAGATTTCTTGTCATCAGTTTGATCAAACTGCTGAATAAATACAGCATAATACCTGACAAAGCATTGCAATAAATGCTCCATTCACTTGCACATCATATGTATGCTTTTGCTTGATCCCCCAAATTCACTTCTTACTGTTGTTAAACAAAGGAAAAACCACCTACACTATGTAGCAGGTGGTTCTTTGCCCCAGTGTCACCCACTACAATCATGGATCATACACACTCAGAGGGTGTAGAAAGCTGACCTCATGATCTGGATGAGCCTCCGTTCCACTGGCCTCCGAACTCAATGCATTTGTTGCAGCTGTGCAAACAGGGCAGCAGGGACACAAGGGATTGGAACCAAATGCAGACAAAGGCACATGTGATGCACTTCAATGATACATATTTATATATGTACATAAAAAACACGTACTGTATGGTCAAGCAGGCAAGAATCAAAAACAGATAAGGTACAAAACAGGCAAACAAATCCAAAAGGAAGCAGGCAAGAATCAGAATCCAAAAAACATGCGAGGTCCAGGAAAACCAAGCAGAACATTCAAAACACAACTAGAAAGGAAGGAATAAATGCTTGGAAAGGCTGCAACACTTGATACTAGGAACAAGGATGAACTGGCAAAGACAGACAGGAACACACAGACTGAATACATGGAGGGAAAGCTAAAGAGGAACAGGTGAAACTAATGAGCAATCTCAAAGGTGGGAAACACAGCAGCAGGAAGTCAAGTTAACAAACACACCTGAACCAGGACTCATTGAAAATAAAGCAGGAATCAATAAGACTAGAACCCAAAACCATGACAGCGATCTCTCGTTTATGTGAGTGTTTCTACAGTATTTGCATGTGTTTGTGTGACAGACGAACAGGAATTAATTTCTGTTATATTTCTGTTGTCACTTTGCTTTTTTTTCCCCTCTCGTCTCTGTGCATTCATTAAGTGGAGTCATAAAACCTCTGAGAAGGTAGGAGTTCTTTGCAAAGTTGAAACATTTTTCAACACACATGGACACGGTCATTCGTCCCACCTAGAGCAAATCTGTGTCTCTGAAATATGCTTCATATTCAGTCGCAATTTGTCCCTTACCTTACTGTCTCTGCTGCTGTCTGGGAGCTGCTGCACTCCCCAGTCTGTCAAAGAGCGAACAGACTAAATTACAATACGAGTACAACAATTTCATTACAACATAGCAGCTCAAACAGAAGTGCAGGACCGTTTGAATCTCAGTCGAGGTGAGACATCTGATTAATTCCGCCCTCTCTGGTTGAAGCTGTGCCGTTCTCTGAAATCATCCGGTTCTCTGTGGCACATAGTTTCGCAGGTTTCACAAACAATCATGTTCCGTTTGATTGTTTGCTTTAAACCTGCCAAGAGTAGCAGATGGGCAGGGATAACTGATTTTAAGATAGACTGCTTGAACGTTCATGTTGCCATGGGAAAATTCAGTCAGTCCCAGCAAAGTAATGGAGAAAATATTTTCTACACGCCGTGCATGTGGATAAAGTGTCTCAGCAGTGTAAGTCCCACCAGTGCAGCCGGTGAAGTTAAGTCATCAGTCCACACTCAGCACAAGTACAGAGAGACTGTGGGATGTAATTCATGGTGAAGGGTTGCATTCCCTTATACTTATAGAAGAAAAACAGTGGAGCGGGAGCCAACGATAGCTCTATTTAACAAAAGTGGGAAATGAATTTTTCTTTCACATGATGTTTTCGACAAGAACAGAAGATAGATAGATAGATAGATAGATAGATTCATCAGTTTAACCAAGATATCTTCAATAGATTTCAACACACATACAAAAAACTAAATATGAGTATGACTGAGTCTTTACATCAGTCTTCATATCATAGATCTATTAAAGGCCTATGATGATCTTTTGTTGTGGCATGAAAATTGTCAAATTGGAAAACACACAATATCAGCAAGAGTCATAATCGGGTTTATTGTCAACTATGTTTTTACATACAAGGAATTTGCCTTGGTGTATTGGTCCATGATGAAGATAAAGGCAAAAATAGAAAATTGGCAGTAACTTGTGAACAAACATTATACAGAGAGTAAATATGGTCACAATCTGCTTTAACATCTAAAAATCACCTTTCAAAAGCAAATTATGGTTAAACCTAAAGCAATTTGTAGCTTGATGTTACGGTTGATCTCACAAGGTGGTAAAAGAATGGTTTATGTTGGTGTTAGGGTTTCTTCCACACGAGAGCTTATTGAGTAAAGCAAAGAGGAAATAAAGGAACACAAGAGAAAGGTAGTAAAAGGTTTTTTCTGCCTGATTGCTCGTGTTTCTACAACAGATTAATTGGATGAAAAGTGCTGTAATTGCTGCTGTACAGACAGAGGAGAGGCAGGTCGCTGGACTCTGGTCTCACTCTGTGTGAACTGAACTGGTTTTTAAGTGCACTTGTGTATTTGTGTGTGTATTCTAGTGTTAGAAGAAGAGCAGGCAGTTCCCCTTCATAAATGTGGTGCAGGGTGTTTCTGTAATACAGCTTGATCAATATTCCCTGGAGAAATAAAAAGGTAAAAAAAAAAAAAAAGAACAACAGCCGTTTCTTCCTCGGGGAGTGGACAGGTGATCATCGCCTGCTGCCATTTTTCACCAACCTACAAACCAGACGTTCCTCAGGCCTCATGACAGACTTTTTTTTTCTATAGAGTCAATTTTCTTTCTGTGAGGAGAAATTAATCACTTCTGTGTGTGTGTGTGTGTGCATACTACATGTAAATGTATGTGTGCATGTATGCATGTAAATGTGTGTGTGTGTGTGTGTGTGTGTGTGTGCATACTACATGTAAATGTATGTGTGCATGTATGCATGTAAATGTGTGTGTGTGTGTGTGTGTGTGTGTGTTGGATGAGTTAATATTCAGGTTGTGGAACGAATGCTAATTTAATCAATATGCTGTAAATCCGACTGGTTGCTTACTCATGCTGGTCTGAGAATCCCAGCAGGGAAAAACACTGCAGCTGTGTGTTCACCAGCACACACACACACACACACACACACACACACACACACACACACACACACACACAGACGGACACACAAAGTTCACCAGCTACCAGATCTATATATAGGTCTTCCCATCTTGTATGTCTGTTGTCTCTCTGGTTCAGGTTGTTCCTGTGTGTGTGTGTGTGAAGATCTGAAAATGTTTCCTGGCAGCAGCTGCCCTCCATCACCTCAGACTCAGACAGACTAAAGCCTCATTCAGACAGGATTTATTTCTCCAGGGGAGCTTCTGATTTAATATTGCATGTGCTGATCAGTGATTTTAATCCTGTCCGGAGCACATGTGTGTGTGATCTTTCTCGCCTTGTTCCAGATTGGAGTCCAAAATATGTAAAATATATTTTTTTTGCTGAGTCCCCCAAAATTTAAAGTATCAACAGTAATTTGCATTTTTTTAGCCCATTTACCAAAAAGCACATGTACTGTAGATTAGAGCTAATCATCACTTTGTAAACTCTGCTGTTGTGTTTTAGATTTTTATGTGGCAGCCATTGCTTTCCATTATTTCCATACAATATAAAAAAAAAACATGCAGCACTCTTGTAAAATCTGACTGAGTTGTTATAGGTGATTTTAAAAGTATGTAGCTTGGGCAAAAATGGGCAATGTAGACTTGATGATCACTGTGATGGACCACACCACCCAAACACATTTCAAGAGCCTGCTAGTTGTGATATCAGCAAAAATGAAAACCTATGACTGCTGGGATCAGTGAGGAAAAAATCATCCACCAAACAGTTAAAAAATGTAAAATGAAAAAGTGGTTTGGGCAGACAAATATTGTGCTGTGTTTTTTTTTTTTTACTGTATTTTTTTTTTTTTTTTTTAGCATATCCTCTCACTGAATTTCATCAGGCCATCCCTTACTTTGAATCTTGTGCGACAGTAGAAGAAGGAAGGTGTCACTCAAAATAATTTGATATTAAAAATGAATTTAAAAAGTTACAGGGAGGGCAGATGGTTTGAAAGAGGAGTGAAGTGAGGCTGTTTTCTACGACACCATGTATCCCTCACCTACACTGCTGTCCTTTCATCCCTTCCCAAGAGATTTAACAACCAACGCTTGGCCTTGGGTGACTCCAACCACTCTAATGTCTGTCATCAATAGTCAGGAGCACCAACAAACCAGGTGGTATCAATGACTCCCCACCACTCAGTTAGAAGTGAAGAAGCCTCTTGGATGGGAGGCGACATGTTTTCAAGTATCTACAGCCAAGTGCGGTTGCCCTGGATTTGACCCTCCTTGGATAACCATGACCTGAATGACTGAGACAAATGACAAAAGTTAACATGAAGTAACAATAGTGAGGTTCACTGAAGTTTCCAGCAACCTGTCTTATGTGTATTTTCAATTTGTGCATGAAAAAAAAACAGATGTCATGGTTTTGGGTTTTAGTCTTGTTGATCCCTGTTTTATGTTGAAAGAGTCTTTGTTCGGGTATCTTTCTTCTCTTTACTTCCTGCCTTTGTGTTTTTCCCGCCTATGGGATTATTGATTAGTTTCACCTGTGAGCCTCCCCTCCTTGTGTGTCTTCCCTTCACTTTGTGCCAGTTTGTCTTTGTACCTTCTGTCAAGCGTTCCAGTCTTTTGTGTTCCTTTAGTGTGTTTTTGATTTTGCTTAGTTTTCTTGGACCTCACCTGTTTTTTGGGGGGGATTTCTGATTCAGATTTCCTTGCCTACTTCCTGTTGTTCGCCTCCCTGAACTGCCTTACCTGGATCTGACTCTTGCCTGCCCCACCATCCTGTAAGCCTTTAGATTTTTGTGTGAATAAAATGTCATTGAACTAATGCGGCCCTGTCTCAGTTGTCTGCATTTAGGTCCAATCCCTTATCTTCCTGCTGCTGCTTGTATATTTTGTGGCACCTGAGTGGAAATGGCAGAAATATGGCAAATAGATTTTTATGCTTGGCTGAAATGTAAAAATTGGTGTATCAATAAGAAATAAAATAAACAAAGTGCAATGGAAACAGACTTAGTGAATTAATCATTGCATCCATGCAAGCATGTGATTTATTTGTGACTCAAACCTCTACTGAAGAGACGAAAAAGAACGTCAGACAAAAACATCAGAACTCTGTGGAGCGATGAGGAGACTGTAACCTTCCTCAAATTATTACATATATGAAACAATATATTATAATATTTCCATTATTCTTACCTCATGATTTTCCATTATTTGATGTTTGACCTTTGCTTTTTCAATTACATCATCTTGATGTACTCAACTGGTAATATTTATATAATAGAATGGAAACATGTATTTGCATTTTCTTTTGCTGATTTGTGGGGAAATTTGGTTGAACTTTGCGCTACATTAAGATGGAAACCTGATTAGTGCTTTCCTGCAGAATATCATTGTTACAGAACCGTCTCCCAGAGAAGCATCCAAAATTTGGCCATTTCCCTTTCTTCCATCAATTTAAAACAAAATGTACAGAGAATGATAGAGGACAGAATTTCACATTTTGTTTTGATTCTACAAGATAACAAAAGGCAAAATAACCTCAAGTCGTTCCCTTTACTGATTTGCAAAATTAATTCATAGCAACAGGGGATCAACTGAGTCGATTCACCCTCTGGCAATTATATAAATGTAGGTCAAGACAGACTTTACACTTCCTGTCATGAAGTTGTCTTACTGAACAAAAAACATCCCTCCGAAAAATGGCAAAAGGACGCATTAACCTGAAGCGGGTCAGTGACCTTAAGAGTCTGTTGTGTCTCACACTGTTGTTAGACGCTCGTTAAAATCATATTTGTGTAAGAATGAATGTGAACGTGTTGAACTGCATCAGCGTGAAGCCAGAGCTCAGCCGTATGGTTTGCGATTAAATACTCCGGCTGCCACGACCCCTCCCACCGCGAACACACACGGACACACACCTGGACACACACACACACACACACAGATGCAGGCTGTAGGGTCAGGGGTAATGGTGTCACCTCTGTCTGCTGCGTGTCTGCGCGTGTGTCCGTGCGAGGTGTTCGAGTGTGTGTTGGCGGAACCTGCTGTCACCTCATTACAGGACACTGCCGGCCACAACTCACGCTGACATCCAGGGGCTATATTCACAGAGCACTTTATTTTACCACCAGGAGTTCTGCTAAATGGCACCAAAAAGTTCTGAGCTAAGAGTTTTTTCCTCTTAAGACCCATTCAGAAAACCGCTGGGAGCAACTTTAACTGAGGAATGGAGAAAACTTAGACAGTGCAATAAAAGATACTTTTTTCTATTATCATCAGTGGTGATGTCGGGGTGGGGGGGTGGGGGGGTCGGTGGAGTGTTGCGGATGCACAGCAGATTGACATAGTGACTACTTCTGTTGTGCAACACAGCTAATATGATAGCTCCTCTCAGTTCCCTCAAAGGTCAGCACTGTCAAGATGGTCCGACTTGTCAGTGGCGCAAATTTGCATCTCAGTGTTCTCCAGAGTTGAATTACGTATGACAGTAGTGTGTGAACGAACTTCAGCACCTTGAGAAAATCCACCTATCACAGTGACTCCATTGAAATGGACTTTTAGCACAAATTCAAATTCAAATCTGTGAACACTCGACCCCCAGATGAAGCTATCAGTGTTAATACCACTGTAAACTCATATGACTGTACATCAACCAATCTATTGTCTTAAAGCAGAGTTATTTTTATTATTATTATTATTTGTTTCTTTGTTTGTTTTTGGCAAATTGGAAAAATGGAAGCTCACCTGCATACGCTCAATCAGCTTCTGAAGTTATCGTGCTGCCATGTAAGCACTCACCCTCGTTTTAGCTCTGTTTTGGTCTCCACCTACTCCTGACATTTATATCTGGCTCATATAGCTGCTAGATGTTGCACTTTTTTAAAAGTCGCTAACTTCATCAGCTTTTTTTTTCTTGCTGAAAACATCTGCCTAATGCTGCAGGCAAAAGGTTGACGAGAGTGATGAGTGTGACCTAAAGAGTAAAGGTGTGTTACAACCAAAACTTCAGAGCTCATCAATAAAAGTGACACCTTTTACATTATTCATTGTCATTTGATGCATTGTTTATATTAAATATTGATTTTTGAAGCTTTAAACGTTATAAAGTCTCACCCAACCCCTCTGGGATTTTCATGGCACGGTGACAGCGTGATGCACTGTGTGTAACATCTGGCTTAGTGTTACACTGCTGACTGTACATACATGTTCTGACATGCAAACATGTGTACGTGTGCCCGACCGAAAGCGTAGGTTAGCATGTTGATGAGGCTCGTGTTACTAGGCAGGATACACCGCCATTCCATTATCATTGATTAGGTGACAGAGTGTGTGTGCCAAATGTATATGAGTGTGACACAGACCGTAAAAGGATTAGAAATATGGGAGCCAAGAAGTGTGTGTGTACGTGTGTATGTGTGTGTGCGTGTGTGTGTGTGTGTGCGTGTGTGTGTGCGTGTGGTGACAGAACATTAGTCAGAGTGCTTGTCGTATTACTGTACTCACTATGGAGGTCAGTGGAACGATGAGTCTGTGTGTGTTTGAGACAGAATAAGTGCCTCGCTGTCATCTTTGCCACTCATACGACCATCTAGTCATATTAAAGGTGCTGTGAAATGTGGCTCAACTCAAATCGTCAATGCTTATTTGCCTTCTCTCCATGAGTGGGATGTCAATCTGCTGTATGTGTGTTAAAAATACCACTTCATATTTACTAAGTGAAACACCTGAATACCTCTCCCATCACTGAAAATCAATGACAGTCAACAGATCTTAATATTATGTGATACTAAATCATCACTAAGAGAAAATTCATTTTTCCTAAATACTTTGTAATGGTCTTAAGAAAATGGGATTAGAAAGATATATATTGACACTAATGTCTTTCATAAGAGACAGAGAGAAGAGTTTGTTTATAAGTGTCACAATCTCAAAATCTATGTAAAGTCAAGTAAAGTACAAGTACCTCAAAATTGTATTTAAGTACAGTACTTAGTTACTTTCTACCACAGCTGATGTTTTAGCCAATTTAGTGACGAGGGACAAAATCCACAGTCCCAGAAACATGGAAACTTGTATACATAAGTTTCTATGTTCATCTGAAGTTAGCATGAGGCTAATGCACTGTGCGATTGACAAATGAAGTGGTTCTATTATAAAAAGTGTTCAGTACAAATCACACATCAGGCACTATCATGGTTCTGTCTTTTTTCATAATTACAACTAATTACAAAAATTCATCTTTTTCAGACATAAGATTTTTATCCAGTGATTACATATCGAGATCTTCTGTCATTATTACCAGATACTAAGTCATAATTATGAGATCACGTCTCAGTTTCAATAAAAGGTGCTTCCATAAGATCACACGTTAATTACTGTTTATCTCATTATTTCAGGGGGAAAAAAACAGGATAACAATGTTTGTTCTCTCAAAATAACAGGATTATTATCTGGAGAGAACGACCTTTTTTTCTCCAGATAATTAATCCATGCTGACTGGGAAACAACTTTGTTATCCTTAGATACCACCAATGGAAGCGACTGTGGCCACGGTTATTATTTTTTTATGTCTCATTATCTCGTCATCACATGATAACTATCTCAGAATAATAGAGTTATGTCATTATCTCCTAATAACAGGTTAATTTTCTTGTCATCATACAAACACAAGGGGTAGTTTTTTTTCTGGAATAATTGGTTCTTTTTTTCTTTTTCTTTTTTTTTTTTTTTTTACAAAACCCAAAACATTGTTTACTCATGATAACAAGTTAATTATTTATACTCAGGGGTGCATCTTATTATCTCAAGATAGCAGTTTCTTTCTCAAGATAACTGCATAATTATGTTGCTATCTGGAGAAAAGAGCCTTTTGTTTCAAGATAATTAATCCATTATTACAAGTTGTTATCCCTAAATAACAAGATAATTAACTTGAGATAAAGAAAATTACTGCAGTCACTCTTAGCTTCCATAGTCTCTCCAGCAAACAGCATAACTACTGTCACTACATTTTTTTTTTATCTTAATGAGATCCGGCTCACATCCTCTACACAATTAATGCTGCAGGTATTGGTTATTTATATAATGGAGGTTGTTCATTTACTGCACTGTACTGAATGTGTTTCCCGAGCTGTGGAAACGGAGGGAAGAGAGGAGCAAAGCAGAGAGAGGAGGTTAAGATCGGAGACGGAGAACATGGAGATTGAAGATTAAAAGTTTAAAGAGAGGTTAAAATAGAAAAATGCAGATGTGGAGAAGAGAAGGGTGTGAGAGAGATTTAAAATGAGGGAGAGAGGATAGTTGAAATATTTAATGCTTACCAGACCAAGAGTCTTTTTTTTTGGTGGTCCTCAGATTGAAGAGGCCGGCCTCATTGTTCAGTTTCAAAGAAGCACTCTGGGCAGCCATGGTGCTTGGTAATACCAACACACTTGGTAATACCAAACACTAGAAGAACGAGAAACACTGGAGAAACAGTGGCAAAGACAGGAAGCATGGAAAGAGGACGTACAAGGGGATGATCTGGCAGCTTGCAGGTGGAATCAGAGGTCTTTTAAAGCTTAAAGTCGTTAGGTGAAATTGGGGACAGCTGAGAGAATAGAGAGCCCCAGCACCTGAAGACCACACCTCCAGCCACTGAAGCAAAGCCTGAACAAAAGACTGAACACTAAACCAAAAACACTGGAGTATAAGACTCAAAATACACTGAAAATAAACTAGTAAAAACACAAGAGAACAAAACCATGACATCAGACAAACAGGCCCAACACCAGACCCTCAGCGACTCTTGCTGGTTGAAGTCGCTACAAGAATGGAATCTCCATTTTGAAACTGGGCATGTTTCATAATATCAGATGGTCTGTATGGAGGCATGCAACACTGTTGAAAATATCAAGACTATTACCAGCCATTCAAGTGCAGAGTGTTTTCAGTGTTTTCTGGCCAACATGCATGACATTGGAAACATTTTGAAGACCACATCCAGCAGGTTTCAGAAGGAAAAGCTGACTATAGGAGAATGTAAAGATGGACAGTTCATGCTTTTGCTTGGTGGTGAGGGTGACAAGAAACATACAACGTTTCTAATGCTGGTGCTGAAAAGACAAATTTACTCAGAGGTTTTTATGACTCCCTAAAGTCATGAGATCGTTTTATTTTTTTGATCCTCCAGCCGCAAGATATGTAAAACCATTCTGGTGACATAAAGATGTGCACTATTTGTTAGAAATATGAGGCCACCTTGCAACTTGACAGAGACTCCGCTGTGAGAGAATGGATGTGTTTAAAGCAAGCAGGAAAATGCTTGGCAGCATCCTCTGTGTATGACTTGGTCCAAATAGTAAATACAAGCAATACAGACTGTTCCAGACTCCAACATCAACAAGGTGGCACAGGTCTGAGAAGTGCAGCATGTGAGAGAGATTTTCCCATCTCAATATGATAAAAGCCATAGACAGATCTTGTCTGTCACATACTCCACTCTCAGTGCTGATGCACATTCACCTGTCAAAGACGACCACGGAGACATTTGATCCAAAGCCAGCTGTTGAAATGTGGCTGGAGGCTCAGTCAGGGACTGGGAGGTGCATCTTCATCATCTACCATACAGGAAGCTGAAGCAGACTGAGACCATGCTGTGTATGGGGAAAGTAAGGGAATCTCTTATTAAAACCAGTTGACATGGATTGAGTAAAATTCTATTGTACATAATGATGTTGATTGTGTCATGGAAGAGCTTCATGAGTCCATCCATTATAGCCACAGTTCGATCAGCACCCGATCAATCAATCCACAAGTCCAAATTAAACTCTTTGTTGTTGGACACAGGCATAATGTCCTGCTAGATATTTTTCAGATTAGGGATTTACAACATATGACCAGTTGAGAAAATATGTTGCATTGTTATAGAGTAAAACCCAACAGTGTATAAAACAGCTTAAATTAGCCCTGCCTCAACAACATATCAATGATAATGATTAAATAATATAAAACACAACACTGACAGGGTCCATTCTGCAAAATGAGTACTTTTAGTTTCAATACTTTCAGTACATTTTGTTACTAACACCTGTGTACTTTTACTTAGATTAAATTTTGAATCTACTTTATTTTATGTCATTGTATTTCTTTTACCTATGTAAATAATCTAAATAATCCTTTCACCACTGGAGGGTATGAAAAACTTTTCTATCTGTTTTGGCTAATGAGATTTTAAAAGGGAAGAAGAAAGCAAGGTTTGTTACCGTGCATGAAAGGGATGTGATACGATGAGCTGTTGCTCCTAATGGACTCTTTCTTCAACAGTTTAACAGCTGGCTCAGTGTGCGGCTTCAGTCACTTGATAACAAGTGATTATAAATAGTAAGTTACTTGCAGTTACTCACCTAAAGCATGAGTGAAGCACAAGCCAGCTGCTGTCGACAGCTGTATTGATTAAAATGAAAGCATGTCTGTTCCTTAGACACGGACGGATGGCTGAAGTGAAATTATCTGTTGCTTCAGCCTTAAAAGTAAAAAAATGATATTCATCACATCATGTCAATTGCGAAAAGAAGCAAAAGGTAGAATTGGAGCAATAAAAAGAAGTGAAGCACAAAATAAGAAAACAGAACATCTTATGTAAGATTTTGCTTTTATATTTCTCTATAGATAAAATACATGTTTGGTAAAAAACTGTCAGCAGCTGCAGTTTGTCATAAGTTAAAGCAGAGGCCTATGAAACTGAAGAGGACAAAGCAATGGCTTGGAGCCCTGCAGCCATCAGGGGGCCTCCAAACCACCACATTAATAATTGCCAAGTCCTCCGATCATTTCTAATCACCAGTAGGCGACACATGGCTCCACAGGTGCTTGGTGGCTACAGTAGTACCATGAGCCGTATTACACAGTTTGCCACTTTGTGTTTTTTCCGACAGAATATAAATGTAAAACAAAGACCTGTGGAAATAGATAGAATATAGAATGAAGCAGAGCATGTCAAAGATAAAGAGACAGATTCAACCTCCAGCCAAGAAGGCGCTCTTCTCTGCTTCCTCGACCACCTCAGAGACCTCTGAGAATGCCAGCATGCTCATCTCAGAGACACTGGATTTGGCAATATCAACCAGCTGATGCAGTCTATCTCGAGGTGGGAAGTCGAGGAACGCTCTAAGTCAGAGGCTAATGGTAATGAAGATGAATGCTCAGCTGTTTGTCACACACAAACTTGCACGCAGTTGCAAAGATTTTTTGGCCTTCAGCAAGAGTCTGCACAGAAGTCTTGTGATCCAGATGGGACAGATGAGAAATCTTCAGGCAGACATGGCAGCAAGATCCATAAGAAGATAAAGACTGTATGGAAAGACGGAAACCAAGAAAAACACTCCAGCTGGCAACAGGACAGGATCTGGATGGGACTGTTGAGTCAGTGACTCAAAACCTGGCTTTCCACGTCCTGAAGAGACATCTTCCATCTCCTCAGTGTGCTCCAGTGAGGACGTCAGGGATGCGAGAGCAGACTGAAGCTCTGTCCCTCTGGAGTTGGTTGATAATGTGGAGGATGAGGACGTCACGGTGGAGGAGACATAAGCATTTCCTCAGCTTCCCTCACCAGCTCATCCCAACCAGCGGGGCATTGTGGAGTGAGGTCTGTGGTTATTCTTACTTGAGCAAGTTAAGTTGTATGTGCAGAACATTTGCTTGCAAGTACTTCTCATTGTAGACCTAATAATTGTTTTAATATTCAGTTAAGGATCTGAGTACTGCTTCCCCCAGAGGTTGTGAAATGAAATGTCAGCTGGCTTCAACTTATAGACATCTCCTATAGTCTTTATGTTGACTATATAGGTTTTTTAAAAATCTCTTAATTACCTTGTTTTATTCCAAATATCCTAAAAGGAGAAGAAGAAGGAGGGCAAGAAGGCTTCAGCTCAGGATCAGGCGGCACAGACCAAAAGGTCTTCTCCGCTGAAGAGGATCCAGCTTTTCTGCTGCTGTTCTAATGATGGTGTTGAAGAATGAGTGACTCCTCTGCCTCTACTCTGTTCCCTCTCTCTACTACCTTACCCTCTATCTCCCACACCTCTTCACTTTTCTGCTGGTTCTGGTGGTATGTTGGAAAGAGCTGGAACGTTACAGAGTCAGACAACCCTCAAAAGAGTGCAGAGTTCATTACACTCAACAATGTGCAAATGCTACTTTGATGTTTATAAGTTTAAGTCAATCAATTTGCAAATGATGGCAGGTTGTTCTTGTGTTCAGATTTTTATGATGGGGCGACACCAGTGGTCATCAGGACAAATGTAAGATTTGACTGTGCTTTATTGACCCACCTACTTCAAAACAGAAATAGTATTATTAAATGATAAAAACTTACCATTGAGCCCTTCAAAGACACACACACACACACACATCCAGTGCTCACCAGGATTCACTACTGATGGGCTCTGCAGTGGTCAGCTCAGCATCTACCCACTGCTAACCAGCTACCTCATGCTGAGAGTATTCACACACACACACACACACACACACACACACACACACACACACACACACACACACACACACACACACACACGTCAAACCAGTGGATACAAAGACAGCTACAGCAGCCAGTCTGATCTGGAGCCACATTGCCCCCTGCTGGTTGATAGAAGAATATTTCCTCTCAGTGTCAGACGTGTTCCTGTGATGAGATCCTTTACAAAATAAAATAAATAAAAGTAGCGACTCCACTAAGTCCTCCACTCAAGTAAAAGTAAACACGCATTTGCATTAAAATGTCTACAAGTGTCAGAGTAATTCCACTCATTATGAAGAATGGTTCCTTTAACAGTGTTAAATTATTTGGTAACCCAGAAGCAGTTTAGTGTCATGCTGAATCTGAGTGCTGCTGCTACTGTCTGATATTTCAAAATTCATAACATATGTAAGCTCATTAAATATCATTTTTACTTCTTAACCCTGTCTCTGTAGAGTAAAAGTATAGCTCTTGGAGGAATGTCGTTTTTTCGTCTATTTTCCACTGAAATAGAAGTGAAAAGCCACACACAAGTACAATCAATTAAAAATTTTATGTATGTACGGTTTTGAGTATGTGGTCACTTTCAATCGTTGTTTTCTGGTTTCTTGTTTTCTTTTTCAAATCATTGTTTTAATAAATGTCCCTTTACACTATAAGGATTTGCTTACAGTCTAAATAAAGGTACAGTAAAAATAGAGGGAATCATTTCATAATGCCTGTTTCCTCAGAGAAACAGAGCTGCAGGAGGTCTCAGTTGGTCCAGCAATCTAATGTCCACATGAGTAAGAAGATACACTAAATGGCCAGAAGTTTGAGGACAGTTGAACATTACATCCATGTTATTCTTGAACATATCATTCCCAAACCATGAGCTTGAGTGTGACACTGATGTTGGGTGATGAGGTCTGGCTCACTGTTGGTGTGCAGACCAATTAAGATCACCTCTTCTCTGAACTCACAAAGTTGAAGTACACTATTGTCTAAAATATCATTGCTGTAGCTCTGCTCTTGTCTTGCAGCTTGCACGAGAAGAAATGGATAGAGTGGCTGGAGACAGAAGGACGGAAGAGGCCACATCCAGTCGGGATGGCTGAGTCATACTGGCTCCACAGGCTCCATCTGGACTGGTATTGATTATTCATTTCTCATAGACTGTGCACATGTGGGAGAGTGAAACCGCAAAGGAAGGAAGAGAGAGAGAAAGTAAACTGAGCTATTATCCAGTGTGTCCACTAACATCTGAACTCTGCTCATGGCACCGGTCAATGAAAGCACAGATTTAACAAACGTGTGTGTGTGTATCCGTTTGTATTATTGGCAGTACAACAGGTAAGAGCTGGACATGTACAATTCTGATAGTTGTCCCAGCATAATCACCTCATTCCCAAACCAACCAGCTGATAGCTTTGGTAGCCAAGTCAGTGATCTGCTTGTTGATTTCAAAAGGTATAAATGTAAGGTTTATCCCAGGGCTGGTAGGTCAGATACATTATATTTGTATTATGCATAAGTCCTAAAAAAATAGTGACTCTGTTTTAACTAAAATCAAACTAGGACTCCTTTTTCTCAAAGCAGTCATGTTAGCAGCTCAGCAGTGCTTTGAGCTAAATGCCAAAGTGCATTTGAGGCTGACAGGAACGTCATTTATCACCAAGGAATCAAGGAAGTGATTACGATTCATCCTGAGGACGACATGAATATCTGAACCAGTCCATCCAATTAGTGTTGAGACATTTTTTCTCCAAACCACTAATGTGAACCTCATGTGGGCACAAGAGGAAAAATCAGGGGATGACCAAAGTCATTAAGATTCATCCTCTGGGGACCTTGGTTTTCTGTCCCAAATCTCATGGTGATCCATCCAACAGTTGTTGAGATATTTCAGGTCCAAAGTGGTCCAACCAGAGACCTGCGCCCTTTGTCCCAGTCCCAGTGACAAAAGGTTCAACTCTGTATCCTGTTTTCTGAGAGTGTTTAAGAAGCTCAAAGTGCCCCCAGGCATCACCACTGAAATAAAGCTTGAAGATAATTTAAGTTATCTTAAAGTTATCAGATTCATTTGGGAGGAGGAGCGAGAGCCGGGGTTTCAGTTTTAGAGACAGGAAGAAAAACACTTCTGTGAGTCTGACTGTTGGAGATACAGTAGAGTGTGTATTGTGGGCCCCAGAGGGTAAAGTGGAAATGACTTTGTCTTTGACAGCAAAGTGCTGCTGAAGAGCCCGAGGCTTCTTCCTCTGCCTGTCTGTCTCTCTGCTGCTCCTCTCTCTCTCTCTCTCTCTCTCTCTGTCTTTCATCTTCTGTTTCACTTCAGTCATGTTATACATCAGAGGAGAATAGGAAAACAATATGATTAAGAAAATTGGCAGAACAATAAACAGGAAAGGATAAAGAAAGGGATGAAAAAAAAAGACTTCACCACCTCCACAAACCAAAATACTTCACTGTTTCAGAACAATCATCTTTTAATGTTTTTGAATGAAGAATTAAAAATGCAACAATGCAATAATGGTTTTTATACACACTAATACTGGCATGTAAACTAATGCTGACTATATTTCAGTATGAGCTAGATCCTATGGACATGTTGAAACGTTGCAGTTTAAATGCAACAAAGCAACAATTAAATCTAATCTATACATTAGATAAGATATACCTTTATTCGTACAATATATAATACATTTACAATGTAAAACATTAACATTTCTGCTGCTGCTGTCTGTGAGTGTATTTGCTCTTTTTTTACAATTTCTATTTAATTATTATTATTTCATGTGCTTTAGTTTCTTTAGTTACCTATACTTTCTTTATTTATATTATTTTTATTATCATTATTGCATGGACATCCATGCTTTTCTTTTCACACGTAAATGAACTGCATCATGAACAACAGTGTTTTTGGAGCTTGAGCCACACTAGGGACTAAAAATAAGGGGATCTTGGTCTCTGCTACACAGATTTCGACTCTTCCTCTTTAAACCTGTCTCTTGTGACCTGTTTTATACAGTCTGTGCTTGTGACTCAACTTTATGGAAGAGCAATATCAGAACACCGGAGTGTCCCTTTATTGGGTTGTTATTGTGTAGCATCCTGCTGTAATGTTCATTTCTAAAACTCGACACAGGACACTGTTTAATTCCCGTACACTGTCAGCACCACCTTTATTGAACATGCAGTGCTTCAACCCATTTTAAACAAGACTTAATTCCACCTCCTAAATACCAAAGTATCTAAGGGTGGTTCCATTTTTGCAAGTGTGATGAAGAGCCAGGCGTTGTTCAGACACGACACAACTTCAAGTTTAACTTCTACTCACGATCACAAAGATACCAAAAATGTCTGAAAAATTGTATTTCAGGATGAAATTATGCTCATCTACAAAATTCCCATTTGACAGAGTTATAGCAATAAGAAACATTTCCTTCTGCCTTGGTTTGGCCATTTATGTCAGTCAGTCAGATGCAGTACTGACAGTGTCTAAACAGTTTTTTTCTAAATTTAAGGGGAAAATCAAAAGTTTAATGGCTTAATAATGATGTTTTAAAATGTGTCAAGAACATTCAATAACAGGGACGGCCAATAACGTTCCCACGAAAAGACAGACTGAGGGACCTTGCTACTAAAACAAACCCCACTGGGGATGTTAGGGGAACATTCAAAGAGTGATTACTGGCTCTCGTCTTCTCTCTTCCTTCACACTCCAGACCCTCTCTTCAGTCTCTCTCACTAATTACAACAGCCTGTCAGCCTCTCCCAGTTGCTGTGGCGACCAGCCGTTGTCATGGCAACCCCGGTGGTCCGTGCGTGCGTGTGTGTGAGGAGGTGATGGAGGTGTTATCAGGCACAAAGGTGAGAGAAGAGAGTTCATTTCTCCTTTAAAAGAGTAGCTGGTCTGTGTCAGTGAAACATTGAAACCACGGGACAGTGGTGACATGACTCACTCTGTACATACAGTATGTGTGGTTATCTGAATCTTTGCTGTGTGACGGTTTCTATCAATATGAAGGCTGAAGCTGTTGGTTTTACTTTTATGTAAGAATATGCAATAAGCAAAAAACCTACAAATAATGGCAAGAAGAATGTGCTTGCATGAGGATTGCACGTATTAAGGATTCTGATGTTCTCTTTTCTGTTAGTTAACTCTAATTATTTGACATATGCATTGGTTTTCCAAGAAGATGCAAGGTTTATCTTCTGGCTACAATCATGATTTGTCTGTTAGTTGTTCAATTGAAATCATTTAAGCTTAAATTCCTCTGTTTTGTATCTTTGTATTTCACCTTTTTCTGACATTTTATAAACTAGAAAATCCACCAAGAAGTTGACAACGCCCACAATTATTTGTTGCAGTCTGCAGAGTATCTCTAAACTTTTTGGGGTAAGAATGCTGAAGATATAAACTCAACAGACGACAGTAAATCTTCTTAGGGACAAAAACCATGGAACATGAGACGTGTCTTTCATTGAAATTAGTATAAGTTCCTCACTCACTGACTGGATTGCTGCTCAGGACACAGTATTGCTTCAACACACCTTGAAATGAAGAAAACTCATCTCTCCAGTTCAGTCCTCCACTGTGGCTTTATTGCAATTTTTATTAACATCAGCCCTTATATAAAAATAGTGTATGTCTACATTTATGTGAGAACAAGCAAATAGAAATCTTGAATTCTTTAAAAATCACTGACTGCAATCTTACATTGAAAAAAACCTAATCAAACAGCATTAAGCCACTTTGGGAAATTGAGAGTCAACTTTGGACCAAGAAGCTTAAAAAGAACTGGTGGATATTTGATAGTCAAGGGTCAATCAGAAACGTCCACCAACCTCATCGACACCCGCACTCATCCACCACCATGTCCTGGTAGTGCCGAAGCACCACGTTGTCATTGTTGTCGTAGTAGAGCATGGAGATCGGGGAGAGGCGGATGGGGACGCAGCAGGGCTGTGGCGTGCCGTGCGGGTCCAGGGAGTGCACCAGGGTCTGCAGGATGGCGTGGTTGGTGCCGTTCAGGCTCTCGCTGAGCGGGAAGGGGCACTCGCCGTGGCAGTAGTTGGCCATGTATCCCTGCGGAGCGATGATCCAGTCCTGCCAGCCCACGTCTTTGAAGTCTATGTAGAGGCGGCGGGCCTTGCACACGTTGCTGGGCGTCACGGGGAGGTGGACGGCGCTTCTTCTCTGCCTGGAGCGACACTGGTGGGGGTTGAGGGACACGGCCACCAGCGAGGCCTGGATCAGCGGCAGGGTGAAGGCCGGCTCCAGCGGGAGGGAGTTCCCCGGGTGAAAAGGAAGAAGCTCCTCTGGATCTGCGCTGAGAGGCAGCAGCTCTAAAACCAAACCGTAGTTGCGTCCCGGTTTGCGCCAGCCCTCCGCCAGCGAGGTGAGGTCCATGGTGATGGAGGAGGGTTCGGGCTGCAGCCGGACGGACTGGGACAGCAGGAGTCTGCGGTTGGCCTGGGGGTTGGCTCCTCTCAGCGTGGCTCGAATCACTCTATACAGAGACACGCTGAGGGCCCGGGGCCCCTGCAGGAGCTCTGCAGACCTGAAGGGCTTCCAGTGGAACTTGATTTCCAGCTGGGCCAGAGACAGCAGCTCCACAGGCTGCAGGACAGACATGTTGAAGAAGAGCTGCTTCTCCAGACAGGCCTGACAGCTGCCGCTCCAGCCAGACACCAGCCGGCCTGCAAAACATCAGCAGGGACACCAGCACTTAAACAAGGACACTACAGCTTTTCAAGGGCTTATCAGGTTTTTCACTAAAGTGGCGATCGGATGCGTGATACCCTAAATTATGGAGAAGAATCATTTGTCATGACCAATTACTTTCTCTCTCAAACTCACACTGTGGCTCTCGCTCTGCATTTTCAACAGGACAACTGAGTTTTACTGAAGCGTATTTGCAGTACGATTTGGTGCAAACACCTTAGAATAAAAAAGCCTTTCACTGAGCTGTCACAAGCTTTCATCATCTGTTTTAAAAGACATTTTCACAAGAACTTATTTTGATTGCCGTGCTGTGTCACTGAACAACACTTTGATCCATAAATAATCATATATATTCTCTCTGTGCAAATCTCATTATTTCATTTTTCTGGCTCAACCTGCTTTTTAAATGAACAAAGATGTGTATAACTTTGCAGACAGGCACAGCATACATGGAATATGTGAATTCCTGGACCACTATAAGGCCAATCACACTTTTTACAGTTAAAAAGTTTATTATTATAAAAACTATATGGATAGAAATGTGCCATTTGTTCAACAGGGCTAAAACCTCTGAATGCTACTGGTCAAACAAAAAGGACTATACATGAGAATTATAAAGTCGATCCACAACTCCACAGGTTATTTCCCATTTTCTTAAAACTTATTCTAATTTCAAAACTGTCTCATCACACTAAGATCCACCAGGGTTGTCAACACTCTTTAAAGCTTCATCACTGATTCATCTTTAACCAAAACAGACTGATGTGTTTGCTGTACTGGATGTTGTCTTTGGGAGATTTTAGATGTGGATGTCATGTATGGTGTGATGGAACAGTCAATCAGGGGTTCTCTGATTTTATCCCCAAAAAAATAAATTACATGTTTTATTTAAAGATCAAGTGTGCAAAATGTAAGAGCTATTCCAAAATCATAGGATTAATGATTAATTTAAAAAAGTATTTGAATTGTGTCTTTATATTGAAGCTGTAATGAGAGGATGTTGGTCTGCTCTGTCAGGGCTGATGAGACTTTTACAACCATTCAAACATCACACAGCAGGAATATGATCTTCTCCCACCTTGGTCCTGCACGTATCGGATGATGTTGCCGCGGACTCCGTACTCGGACACCGTGCAGGGGTCGCTCTCCTGGGCCTGCCTGCTCTCTGACCTCCGGAACATCCTCCAGAGCGCGGAGGGGACGCGGCGGCGCGGCGGCGGCGGCTGCTGCTGGCCGCCCGCGGGCCGGGGCCGCGCGGAGAGGCCGAGGGAGCCGAGGAAGAGCCGCTCCTGGCTCCTCATCTCCTCCACGTGGGAGAGGGAGCAGACGGCGAGGAGGCAGGCCGCCAGCAGCAGCAGGAGCACAGGAGACATGTGTGTCCTCATATGTGTCCTCAGGTGTGTCCTCATGTGTGTCCTCACCGTGCACAGACGTGTGGCTCCCCCGCACCGGGGCGCTTGTTTTAACGTGTCAGACCTCCCGCTGTGCAGCTGCTCAATCATGTTAATGAGGAGCGGCCAGACACACGGAGATAAGGTGAGAGGGGCGGGACGAGACTGATCCCAGGTCAGGGCCTCACAAATCAACACATGGAGATGACTAAAAACTAAACACACAAAACCAGTCTGCAAAACAAGACACTGAGTTAACCTGTTGAACATTGTTGAATGATGTTGAACATATTTATTGTGATGTGTCCTCCTCTCACTGACCTGCACTATAATGTCCAAACTTAACCTTTAAAGTTTGAGTTCTAGATGAAAAACCTCAAATAGAAAGCTGTTATCTGATTAAAGGGCAACTTCACCTGCACACAATTCAAATCATTTCTTTTGAAGTAAACACATATAATCAAATAACCATATTAAAAATACCACCTTTGTCTTCTGAGCTTTCGAGATCTTCTGCCTCTTGTTCAGTGGTCATGCATTTAATTTCACATTTTGGTGCTCAGAATAACACATTTTCCATTTAACAATATTGAAAGCAGCATTAATACAGATGTATGTATATGGTGATCGGGATAGACTGAAGATCTAACTGTAAACTGTTTTCATTGAGACTACTGCTAACAAAGGAACAGTCCTAGTGAAAACACTGATGATCAGGATGTTCACACAGTTCGTGGCTCTACATGAAGAAACCAACATTCATCCTCCACACACCACAAATGTCCCAAAGTTTCATAGCAGCATCATGCAAAAAAATTGCCAAATCGCAAAAGAGATCAAAACATTTTGAACTCTTTGTCATCCCTTTGTTTCACCTCTAACCCCTCACAACGTAAATTAGAATTTGTGTGGAGTAGAAAATAATAATAGATATAATAATAGATAAGACATTGGCTCCCCCCAGTGGTCAAAAAGACGCCATTGCACACCGGTGAACCACAGCACATCCACCTGGTGTCCATCAGCAACCAAACTATACAGCACACTCACATTAGATGAAGGGAATGTGGCTGAAATACACAAACCAAATACAAGTTTGGGTTTTAGTGTTTATTCACCAATCATCCAACACAAAGCTGTGTGGTCCGCAGTGTGTTACTGATCAGGTCTTCAGCACTTCATCTGCTCCAGCAGTGAGTTCATTACACCACCTAGTGGCCATTTTAGGTACATTTCTGGCTTGTGAAAACCTTATAGTTCAACTAGAGCTTCAGAGCTCAGAAGGATTTTCAGATGTTTGAGGCTGTAAGAAGTATTTTTACTACTACTAAATTATTTGTCCAAAAAGCATAAATTGGACAGCAGACATTAGCTTATGCTTCCCTACCCCTAATCTTGGGACCCCTCAGAGGGTCCTGACCCCCACATTGGGAGCAACAGATTTTAGTATCCAGCTCAGTCCATCAAAGTAAGTGTTGTCACTGTTCTGCTTGATCACAAAAGTCGGTAACTGATTAATTAAGCCTTAGTCCTACTTACTACCACTGCAATACTAAAATTGCAGTTAGGCAGTTTCTAAATATGAGACAACCTATTGCTTATTTTTCACTGAACTTCCAGAAATCCGACTAATCTATAAAAATGAGATTTTTTTTATTGTGCTTGTTTTATCTTTTTGTTATGTCACACTATGTGGCCAACTTTTGAAACACCTGTCCACATACACACACTTCAGCATACAATGATATTTCAGGCAACAATGTTCTTCCAACTTGGTTCTACCAAATGACAGCGCCTCTGTGTACAAAGTCGGCTCCATAAAGAAATGGTTTGCCCAGTTTGATGTGTAGACTGACTGGCCTGCACAGAGGTCTGACCTCAGCCCCATCTGGAGATGCTGTTACAAACATGACACATCAAGTCAGTTCCAATGATTTTTTAATATAGTTGGCAATCAAAGATGATTTTGATTTGAATCATTATTTACAGATCAGTATGTACAGTGGTCAAAGAGGAGCAGGAGGCTGTAGTTACGCTGTGTGTGTGCGCCGGGGGTGGGGTGGGGGAATAGGGAGGGATGGGGTAGCTGACATTCATCCTTTCAAACAAACAAATGAATAAATCCAGTAACGACCTATTTCATCCATCTATTCGACACCTAACGGTATGTGTGCATAGCTCGGACACGGATTTGGCGACGCACACACACCCCAGACACACACACAGAATAAATATACACACACTGTATATGAACAATCCACTGATAGGTAAGACAATAGATAGACAATAATGTGCACTGGCTGATCCTTGTTCAAAAGTCTCACCTGATCACACACACTCGTATAGACACATACACATGGACCCTCACACATACACAGAACTACGGCTGAACGGGTACACACGACACACACCGCTAGACTCAGCCTGAGCCTCTCATGTCATCAGTGCTTTCATATTTGAGAAGTTTGTGCCAATGTTTGCATTTGAGTCCGAGAAAATAAGTCACTGTTTTTGTTAGAAATAAATAGAAATGAACGTAGATCCGACAGCAGTTTTGAAGATGACCACAGATGTTTCTATCCTGCAGGTGCAAAAACTGTGTGAACTTGTAATAAAACTGATATTGAGAGCAACATTTTTAAGATGTTCCAATGCTTTATCTGAAGAAAACCTCACTACAGGAAGAAGTTAATTAATGTTTCAAGAATTTCTAGAATTCATAAAAACAAATGATCTCTTAACTCTGGATCTAGTGTTTGATTAATTTGCTAACAAGCAATGTAATTCATTAAAATGTTGCAGTGTTCCTTTAAAATGTGGCAGAATTTCCATTTTATCCTTTTCACGTGACAACATTACAACTGTCTAAATGCTGGGTTTGTGATAACTTTGGCACCAAAACATTTCCAAAGACTGAAACTAATGACAGTCTGCCTATCTCTTCTATCATGCTGATGCTGAAAAATATTCCCTCTACTATAAAGAAAAGTCTAATTTGAACCTCTTAGCTGGGGTGTATTTCCATTTATGTGACTTAAAGACGATAACTACAAATGATATCTGGTTATTCATTTGGAGAAAAGGGACGTGACGGGATCAGACAACACAATATTATTAAACAACATATTACTTGGCACAGACCCCATGTTGGACCCCAATCACAGCTTGCAATGTTACACAACTTGTACATGGGTGATCAGTAAGTTGCCAGTAATGTCATTCCTCTCTCACTTCTCCATATTTTTCACTGGTGCAGGAAGAGTACTCTGGGCTCCTATGGGTCAGGCAACACATCACATAAATATCAAACTGAGCGAGAGAACATCATCAGAACTTTGTGAGACGTCCCAGATGTTTTCTTCCTTGATTACCTCACATATGTTGGGTTGCACCATTATTATGCTAATATTATGTAGCTTGATCCCGGGAAGTTATAATCTACTTCAACATACACCAGAGGTAATATTTCTTGTATCTGCAGGACAGAAGAGTCTGTGAGAACTATGGATATGTCTCCAAAAGTCCATTCAGGTTTGTTAACCCGCTTGGTTGGTTATATTTTTGAAGAAAACAGCTGCTTATTTCAGCAACTTGAATGTAATCATCAAGGCAAAAATCTCAAATGTAAAAGTGATGACTACCTGAGAGGCACAGGAACAGCACTTAGAGCTGGACACACTCAGTCAAAGTTACAGTACTTGAGTAGCTGATCGAGGCGTACACACATCTAGGGCTTTGGTGCATCATGGGACAATCCGGACTGTTATTCTTCAGTTTGAAGGAGCACAACAGGCGCCGATCTGATTGATCAGTCCATATATATATTTATATATTTATAACTATAAATCCATCCAATGAGCTATGTACAAAGTATGGCAAAGAAAAATCTTTATTTAAATTTTATCAGCAGATGTCATTGGCTCGTCACTGTGTCTAGTCCGTAATGTCTCCAGTGATGTGAACATTTCATGCTTAGGGGTGAGTCCATACCGGCAACCTGGGGCGGTGTTCGACATGGACTCATGGACTCGATTTGCCCCAGAACAAAAGCTCAGCAGAGTCCGTCCAGGGCCTGGGTTCAGTTCTATAAGAAGGGGGTGGGTGGTCTCGCCACCAGGGTCATGTAGCGTTGACCTCCATGATGTGGTCGTCGGTGGAGGGCAGCACCAGGACTTGCCGCGTGTGGCTGTGGTTGAACACCTGTCCGGGGCTGAAGGGCTCCAGGCGCGGCATGGCAACGCCCTTCTGCTGCTGGTCGCCGCTGCCCACGGAGTGCACGCTGCCCCGGCTGCGGATGCTCGCTGTGTCCGCCTGGTCGTCCAGCGTCTTGTCCAGCAGGGACAGACTGTCGTTCTCCACGCAGCTGTCTGAGGATGACAAGAAACAAACAAATTACTGGGCGTGCACAGGATGAGAATCAACAAGTCAAAAGTCCAATTAGTATAATGAAAAGGAAAATTCACGTTTTTTTGATCTGGCTGTTAAAATTACATTTGACTAATTTAATTACATCAGCTTCATTGCTGAGATGAGGGGATGTACTGAACATTCCAACATGTCAAGGAGCACAAGCTGTCAACAGACAACAAATTCCCAATTTGAAAAGAGAAAACTAATTAAAAATTAAAATGTTAAAATTCTCTTCAAATCTAAACCATCCAATATGTCTGTTGGAGCAGGTTTGCGAGGAGATGTCTTTATTAAATCACAATCTTCTTTAAAACATGTTGCTGCTTTGTGACAGACTCCATTTAAACTCAGTTTACTTATCAGATTCTGTCTCTGTTTACGAGTTGTCCAAAGTGAATTTTGAGTTTGTCCTGAACTGAATGTTGCCTAACAGCCAGTGGTTTAACAAGATTAACATCTACATAACATGCAGATTGACAGAACATTTCCCAAGAAGTAATAAAAATAAACATCTACAAAAATCCATGTTTTTTATATTTGAGGGGTCTTACCAGGGTCTGGCTGGATGGCCACTGCTGCAGTGTGAGGGAGGTACTTCAGCACTTTGATCTTGGGGAAGGGCAGGTGTCCTGCAAATAGAGGCATCACCTCGATCTGCACCTTGTGGGTGGCGCTGGCTGCCAGAGGCATCGACACCATCCCCGAACTCTTCCCACACACCGCCCAGTTACTGCTGCTGTCGGCCACTGTGGACACGGACGGACACACACACACACACACACAAGCTGAAGTTACAAACAACTGACTAATGTTGAATATAATGAAAGACTGAAATGAGAGCAAAGGGCTCATAACAAGAAAAAAACTAGAAATAAACATAGGAGATGCTGGAGCCTATGAATGTTTGTCATTTCTATTTAAAAAGTTGTTTAAACATAATCTATTATTATAACAATTGCTAATAAATTTTAGATTGCTCAACTAATCCGTTTATCAACAAACCAGGTCAGCACTAATTTCATTTTCTTTTTGACTCATATTGGATGTTGTTTTGGGTCATACGTTTCTTGAACATTGTTATTTGAATATCTATTTGAATATCTTATGATAAGATTTGCAAATAATGATTTCTTTCATTACTTACATTTCTGTTTAATTATATAATCATTTCATTTGTATCACAAATTATAAGATCTCTGAGTGATGCTTGGAAAAAAATAAATGTATACACTGGAATGCTGTAAATATACATGTCACTGGATAAAAGACTTTGATTGATTGAGAATTAATTTTTCAGGAGTAGTATACTCCCTATTCCCTCTGCTTTTATTCATCTCAGATTTAGTTTATCCTTTCAGCAAACCCAGAGTTCGAGGCGTTCCCCAGACATACCTTCATACATGAGTTTGGTGGTTTTGAGGCCATCAGTGTCAGTCTTGCTGTCCTCTGCCATCTCTCCCTCTGCGGGTTCAGTCAGTCGTGTTATACACACCTCCAGCCCGCAGAGGAAACCAGAGCGACAGTACTGCTCACCAGCAGGAGGTAAGATCTCAGCTCTCACACTGTACAACGTCTGACAATATCAAACAGAGGTTATTTATGGTGGGAATAGATCATCTAGAGCTCACAAAACAGTACAGCATGTGCATGCTTTCATACAACATTAGCTTTACTCACTATTTGTGACATTAACCAATTTTCACAGCTGTCCTTCGCTTAAGACATGTTTGCCTATTTGATATTTGAGCTACTGACAAGACAATTACAGCTTCACTTACAAAAGTCTAACAAAAGTTAGCTATACTTACAGTGACTCTCTCGAGCTGGAACTGGTAGTGGAAGGGTTTGAAGGCAGAGACGTCTTGGTTGAGCGGAGAGAAGTCGGCAGAGAAAACACACTGGAGACAGGAGGGCAGGTCATCCTTCCACCTCACCTCCCACAAGCAGAACACGCTGTGCTTGCTGCACAAAAGCTACACACACACACACACACACACAAAATACACCAAACATTATTATGAATTCATGGTTGGTGTAGTTTTGACATGTGTATTGAAAATCAACCAGTGTCCACACTAATGTGGATGAATTTGAAAATGCTGTGTATGTGACAAACTCCTGCATAACTGCCATCACAGGAGAGTATGGCTGAATGGATAGATTTTAACTGACACATCCGGACCCCTGCTTGGTGGCTGCCAATTCTGATTTTCTTTGAGAATCTCTCCACAGCGAGGCATCCTAATCAGATGCATGTACCACCTCAGTTGGCCACTTTAAAATTCTACTTCAGGATCCTTCTGGATATCTGAGCTCCTTGCCCTCGCTCCCTACGGCTCTGTCCTGCAAAGGAAACTTCATTTCGGCTGCTTGTAAACACAATTTTTATTTCTGTCACTACCCAGAGTTCATGACCATAAATGAGGCTTGCAACGCCAATCAACTGGTAAATCAAGAGCTTCATCTTCCTCTCCATGGAAGGCTGAGACTAAAGGTAAGAAACTTCTATTTACATATTGATACTAATTAATGTGAGCATGGCCTTAGAACCAATGTTTCTAATTCGTACTTCCTCACAACTCCCCATAAATATTCTAAAATTTATATATTTTAACAAACGCTGTCACTGACATTTGTTCAGTCTTTTCTGCTCACCTGTTGTTTTTTAGTGTTGAGGGACTGCAGTTCCAGTGATGCATGCTGCTTCTCTGTCAGCTTCACTTCTGCCAGCGTGAAGTTCACATCTGACACGTTCTGCACACACACCTGGATGTACTTCCTGTGAGGTTGGGTCAAAGGTCGCAGGTCAGACATGTGTGAGTGGGTTGGGGAAATGGACATGGTAAACATTGTTGATCAACAATACAAAATAGTACCATCTTGTGAACATAGTAAAAACTTCAGTGGTAGTGTATGTAAAGATGATTTTGTTCATTTTGACACTTATTTGACTCACCTGTTACCAGCAGAAAGCAGTGAGTGTTTGGTCTTGAAGGGGATGTAGAAGGTGAGGGCAAGCAGTGTGGAGTAGATCGACCACGGACAGTCAATGGACATCTGAGGACAGACGCCAGCAAGACTTTACTATCAAATCTCTTCAAATATCATGTGACAAAACGAATAACCATCTCTAAAGTGTGCATTTGTTTGAAGGTCTCACCCTCTGGTCGATGGCGGTCATGGGTGTATCAGGATGACTGTAGCTGCGTGGTCGGTGGCGGACCTCCCCATTGGTCAGCCTCTCATTGGCGGGCCGATCGGTCGAGGACGGGATGACGCACAGAACCTCCAGGTGGAACTCCAGAGTGTGGTAAGGAGGGGTGGGGGGCAGGCTGATGCTGGTCACCTTCTCAGACGACTGGATGGACAGAACACTTTCACCCACCAACTCTGAACACAGGAAGGGGACAGAGAAGGAAGCAATGAGATACCTGGTCGAGGTCAGTTTGCTGCAGAGATCTGGTTTTATAAACCTTATAGATGATTGATTGAGAGAAAACATGGTTTTTACAAATAATGAAAGAAGAGAGATGGACTGTCAGTAAATATCACTACTCAGAAATAATTATCCAAAATAATTCAAGTTCATCTAAACCAAAAACCATAAATAATGAATGAGTCTCTTAAGTTTCATAGATCTCTCTTCTCTTTCTCTCTTTAAATATTTGAAACTTCTGTACTTAAATGTAACTGGTGGCTTCAAATAAAGCCTTTAAAACATGTACTGACCAGTAGCAGGGTTGCTGATGCGGGCGGTGCAGCTGGTGGAGGGTAGGATGGGCATGGTGTCTGTGTTGCTGAGCTGCAGAGCGTCTCCTTTTTTCACAGTGTAGTGACCCGTCAAAAGAGTGAACTTCACCATCTGAGGCAGACCAGCCAACAGTGGCTCTGGAAACGCAAACACAACTACAGTGAGCAATACACACATACACACCCTGCAACGCGGTTTACATACAATCAGATAAGATAAAATATTCCTTGATTAGTCCCACAACTGGGACATTTGCATAAATGTGATATGACTAATAAGAGCAGTTGAAACACATCTAAGGCAAGGTTCTTAGTCGTCATGGTTGGGTCTGCCAGCTGAATTTAAGGTGGTTCAATAAGAGAAACCTGTGAGTGCAGCTCAGTAAGCACTGTAAGTGATTTATACAACACCAATTCCGAAAACGTAGTGACACTGTACAAAACATTAATATAGCAGAATGTGATAATTTGTTAATCCTCTTTGATATATATGTAGTGGACTGATCCAAAAAGACCTGTTTGGATCATTCCACAGGTAAACAGGTTCATTGGTAACAGGTGATAGTATCATGATTGGGTATGAAAGGTTCATCCTGGAAAGACTCAGTCGTTCACAAGCAAGGATGGAGAGAGGTTCAACACACAACTCCAAACACATGACTGTACAAAGGAGATTAATACATGGGCTCAGGAACACTTCATAAAACTAAAAAAAACAGTAAACACAGTTTGTCTGCAAAAGATTGCATACTGGTATTTACATTTTACACAGCATCCCAATTATTTTGGAACCAGGGTTTCATAAAATGAAGTGAACACACTTGTAAATTGTGCTGATACCACAACCTTGTGATTTTAAGCATGCCTTTCACCTATCATATTAAAGATTCAGACCTGAGAGAGGCTCCACGGTGAGCTGGGGCTCCTGAGAATAAACTTCATACTGGACCGATGGGTAGATATGAGGCAGCACAAACTGCACCTGACCCACTGTTGCATACAGCTGACGCAATGTGTAGGTACCTGGTTGTCCACTCTGCAGAGACAAATGGATAAAAGACAAGAGTGACAGAGCAAGAGATGGAAAGTAAGAAAGTAAGTTTTATAAAACAGATCAGAAAAAGGAGCTGATGTCAAAAATATGCATTGCATTACATAACAATTCAACTGAATTCAAAAAACTTTATTTGTTCCTGGGGGCAATTCAAGAATAACATGCATTTTTAATTTGAAGCAGCAACAATGTGTCTCTTACTGGTGCTGTGAAGACGATGCTGTTGTTCCCGGGCTCTAATGTTACATCCTGCACTTTCAGCATCTGTGCTCCTTCCTTCACAGCAACAGTGGGAGGGCTGACACAGTTGGGTGTGTCCGGCGGCGAGTTGCTGTCATGGCGACGCATGACCAGATGAGTGTTTTTACACACCACTCCTGTGGAGTTGAGAGAATTGTCCGAAGGACTCCTGTCCTGAATCTCATCTAGCTCTAAAGAGGGACCAGCAGCCGAGGAGGGGGGGCCTGCTGATGAGCTAGCCTGGTGAAACTCTACCGTCCCTGGGTTTGTTTGTCTCTGAGCTCCCTTTGACCTTCCATTAGTCCCGCCACGCTCCAGGTCAAAGTGAATGCTAGCAGCCAGTTGCTGTATGCGTACTGACACGGGCATCAAACATCGCAGAGTGAGCTCCACCTGCAGGACGGCTCCAGAGTGCACCGAGGCTGTGGCCGGACGGAACTGTAGCCGTGTGAGCTGAGTAAAAACACCCATGCTGAGAGTCACTTTGTGAGCTGTGAAGGAAGGAAATAAAATGAGGTGTTAATGAAGTGAAGACTCTTGCAGTTTATGAGTACAAGAAAAATACTGAGGGTGTTTACAGCTAAGGAATGAACATAAAATGTTAATGCACTATGAGGTGATCTGATATAAGGAAACATGGGACAAGGCATAACTACAACAACAAGGCTGTTTACATTCTTAGCAATTTTTAAAACAAGTTTGCAGAGTTTAAACAGTTAGATTCCCAAACTGGTAGTGTAACATGAAGCATATGTAAGTACATATCTCACACACCAATTTAAAACAGTGGTTCACTGTTAGCTAGCAGTGATCACAGATAAAAGAGCAGCCAAATATTTGTCAATTATTTGGCAATGTAGTGGTAAACCAGAGACATCATCAGCTGAAGCAAAAGGGAACACATAAAAAACATCCAAGACCCCTATAAAGCACTAAACATCACAGACTGATCATATAAAGCAGAGTGGATAAGATTATTTTTTTCCCTTTAAGTTTTGTGTTGTGAAACGTTGTGTACCACCTGTACCAGTTATGAACACGACCACTTACACTGGTCTCCAGACTTCCCGGCAAAGGTCAGAATTTCTTGACAAAAGTGCTTCCTCTCCTCCGTGGTCAGGTTCACATCACCAGCCAACAAGGCACTGGTCTGCAGGTAGCTGCGGTGGGTTGTAAAGGAAACCAAACACTACAGTGTATTGGTGCAAGAACACCACCTTTATCAGACCAACACAGGAACCCTTTGTTAACTTCCTAATGCCCAGTGACGTTGGACAAGAGTTTATATAAGTGGGCCTACTTCAACCCTGACTGGAAAGATCGAATACAAGTGGATGCAACAGTTTCTATCACACTTGTGTAATAAAAGTGTTTTATTTTTATGAAGTTAATAAAATTGAAGATAAAAAATAGGTTGTAGAATCATTCATTGGATTTTATCTGAATCTTTGGGTACCACAGAGAGTTTGTATTGCAAATTGTGCTATTTTTAATCAAACAGCACCTTAACCATCCCACTATAATGTATTTTTGGTTTTAAAAACAAGAGGCACAATTTTGTACCCTGCAGGTTATTTCATTTGTTTTGGCTGGTGTTTGTGATTTGAAGGATACTCATCAGTTCTGCCCAGCAGTTTCTGACACTCAGCAATCTGTTTCCTGGTGTGAGTGACAGGAAGACTCCATCCCTCTGACACATATGACTTCAGAGCTTCCTGTAAGAAGGTTTCTGCTCGCTCAGGGTCCCCCTTCCTCCTGATGAACACACACAAATACATCACATCGTTATCATATCTACAGAAAGAAAGATTACTTACAAAATGTGTGCTTGTCTAAAATCTTTTTCTTTTTCCAACTTAGAAATGAAATGAACTCTCATTTAAAGCAAAGTAAGTGCAGATAGTGTCACATGACATCAAAGATCAGCTAATAGCAGAGGCCCTCTTCACTTTATTTTCTTACACCATAGACTGTCAGACCTCACACATATTTGTGTTTGGCAGTATGTGTAAACACAGCAAAAAGAAACCTGTCACCTTATGATGAGCTAGAACTCTGAGAAATGGGTTTAAATGTTACTTTCAACTGCACTTTTATGGCTTCGCATTCATTCTGAAACCCTGTCACACCCATCGTAGCACATTAGTGTTTTCATTTATTCTGCCTGATTAGACCTCTCCTCAGGAGTGTGTGGGTGTACTAACAAGCAGAAAGTGATTGACAGCTCCGGAGAAGAGGCCTAATCAGCTAGACTAACTGAAAACACTAGTGTGGATGTGCAGGGCATATGAGACAGTTTTGAGACCCATGTGTAGCCGCATGAAACTAGCAGGTTTCCTTACATGTAGAACTCAGCCAGGCTTTTTCCCACCAGTCTGGCAGACCTCAGCCGGCCAATGGCCCTGTACATCTCCATAGCAGCATGAGAGAGTTCCTGATGCAAGAAATGGCCAGCATGGCAGTAAAGGAAGAGGGTGAGAGGGAAGAGAAGAGGAGAGGAGAAAGATAATCAACTGAACTGTGTCCACTGAGGTTTCCTGGATATTGCATCAGAAAAAATAGATTTAAAAATCGGGGGAGGAATCCAGAGGATGTGTATTAACTGTTTTGCCAACTGCTGAAATACAACACCGAGCTGTGGCAAGAAATTAACTTACAAGATAGTGCCTTTCAAAAGCCTCCACAGACGACAAGGCTTCCTTCAGCTTTTTATAAGGGCTCTGCAAACTGTTGACTGTGAAGGAAGACAAACAAATATTACAAGGCACAGACAGTTATTTAATGTCTTACAAATAAGAGTCAGGCGTCTTCGTCGTGCCTTAATCAACGTGATGCTGCTGGCCGAACAAGCTCGTGCTTAGTTCAGTGAAAAGGAAATGCAATCCAAATGCCCTGCCACACCAAGATGACTTAAAAGAACTTGTGCCAAAACGGATTAACAGAGGCTTTGCTTTATGTCTGCTGTTAAAAGCCGAACTCTAACACACTGCAGACCACAGCTGAATGACATGCACACAGCCTACAACTGCATGTATTTGAAATCCAAAAAACATTGCAGAGAAACAAACAAAACAGACTGACTACAGGAAAATAATGCAACTTTTAATCTTAATAAAAAGTCTTTGGAATTGGAGCACAAACTGAGAATATACAGTCTGATACACTGATATCTGATAAAAAGAAAAAAGAAAAAGCAAGGTAAGAAGAAACTGCACTAAATGGGTGAAATCACAGATCAATCAGGTTGAACAGCCAGTCAGACATCCAGTCAGCCCTGAATCATCTGAACTGCTGCTGATGAGGGCCGATCAGAGTCGAGTAGGGTCACTGCAAAAACTACAAGTAACAGACGACCACACTGGGCTGTAAACTTGGTGTGTCGGGGCCCTAAGATCACGATCTCAGTGTTGATGTCATCAAGGAAGAGTTCGGTCTGAAAACTCACCAGTCTCAGGCCTCTCATCCCCGAGTCCCGCCAGCAGATCCACAGTCCTGTTCAGGTCCTCGGATGTGGGTCCCTTCTCTGACACCAGGCCACAGAGTTCCCCCAGGGACTTCAGCTGGAGAAGGCAGAATAAAGAATTTGATTTTTGAAAACACTTTTTTTTTTAAACAGATTTTTAATTTTTTTTTTTTTTACCAGGTATTGACTACTTGCTATTTAAATGAATGAGGAAAAGTATAAAAAAAATAATCTCATCCTCTCAAATGTCAGAGTCAGAAATGTACTCAAATGCCACTTGTGGAAAAAATGTCAATCAACATTGTTGTTGTCTAGACTTTCCAATGCTCTAATTGCAACAAACTGGCCAATAATGGACGGACACATGATTTTAGCTTTGCACAGAAGAAAATTACATACAAATTATACGTTATTAATAGCTGTAACAGCTTGATGGAGACAAACAAGGGGCAATGACCTCACAAAAACCTTCAAAATGTTAAACTTTGTAATGAGGTTCTTTCCAACAAGGTCAATGTGTTTCAAATTAAATATATTTAAAATTCACCAGGGCTCTGTTCTTTAAATGTGGCTGAATTATTTTCTATTTGACATTGACAACTGTCGATAAGCTGCAATTTTGCAGGTTTTGGCAAAGGATTTGTTGCTCTGACAACAGTTCCTGATAAATTTTAAACCAATTTCAAAGAACCAAAAACCTCCAGACTTATGTCAAATTGTCAACATTGTACATACAAAGAACTGGACCGTGATCCACTGCCAGTATCATGACAGTGATCAAAGCTACAGCTACATGATTCAGTATTTTCTGTTACCTTGTCAGTAGCGTAAGCCCACAGGCCGACAGTGTGGGAGCAGTTTGCAGCTAACTGGGCCTGATCACAACAGCTCTCGATCCTGTGCAGAACCTCCAAGCAGCTGAGAAACACCCAGCAGTCAAGTGAGCCCTCCAACACTGACACCTGAGCAACAGGGGCACAACATACAGTATTATGATGGGTGACACATTCAGTTCAGTCCATTAAATTTTCAGTGTAGGTTTGTTGTCTGTCCCTCACAGCGTGGATAATGATGATTCCTAATTATTTTGGTGACCCTTGACCTCTTGTCTACAAATATCTAAACATTCTTGAGATGAAAACCTTTAATTCATTCATGGAGCCTCTGTGAAACACACTTGATTTTTGAGTCCATATTTCAATTTCTATAATAGGCCACGCAAGAAAATTCATACATGTGCACAAAAAAACAGGACAGTACCTCCAGCAGGCGTAGTTCCTGGACACAGTTGTGCAGCAGCTCCAGGGCTCTCTGGGTGACCTCCCAGGGCCTCTGGAGGAAAATAAGTAAGGTGCACTGGCGGGAGAACAGGTAGCTCCTCAGATCTAAGAGGCTGGCCTCCCCACGCTGGATCCCGTCCCTCTTCTCCATGTCAATGGGCCGCCGAAGCAGCAGGCCGTTCCAACTACGCACTGGGGCGCAGAATGAGCCGAGCCAGTTAGCTGTATCTGTGGATAGAAACAGGCCAGTCAGACTAAAACTAAAAGCAGAACGGTCCTTTGATCCTGGAAACAGAAAATGATTATTCTCCTGGAGAGGACTGCCATATTGACACCAACCATAGTACTAGGTGGTGGTTACTTACCTCCAGCTCCAAAGTTGAGGACATATTGGGTAAAAAGAGCATCTAGTTCATCATATTGGACCAAGGCATCTTCAAACTGCTGCAGCATCTCAAAAACAAATGCCAGCTCCTCCTGCATAATCACACACACATACAAACACGGACATGTCAGACTGTGCACCATAATCCACAACTGCAAACAAGGCAGAGACAGAGGACACGATCAGCACCACAAACACAGAGACCAAGTACATCAAAGTGATAATTGTTTTTCTGATCTCCACTGAGCATTCTGAGATTGGTTTAATGTAATTATCTGTACTTCAAGATACAAAAAAAGTGAATATAAAATCTGTAGTTCAGTAATTGGTCACGCAAGTTCAAATGCAGATTTAGTTCAGTCAATTTCAGTCATAACACAACCTCGATTTCTCTTTCTTTGCAGACAACCAATCACAAAATCCAAGTCCACACGTCTTGTCTTTTTCTAGTTACCTGGACCATGAAGTATTCACAGAAGCTCCAGCCGGGCTGAGTGCGTTTCTCTCGCAGTGTACGCATGTCATCTTCAAAGCGGCCGAGGTTCTTGGTGAAGGACATGAGAAGGAGAGTTCGCAGCTTGAGCAGCAAGGAATTCCAGGATTCCTGAGACCGAGATGAGTCCTTCAGAGGATCCGACAGCACCACACACCTGCGTCAAAGGGCAATAAACTTATATATATACTCAGGGAAGACTGAATCAATGTGGTTTCTTATACTCAGCGATCACTGATTATGTTGCTTGCTATGATATGAAAAGCATAGCAATCAATTATTTGGTATTCAGTTAATGTTGCAAATGTTTGTAACTGTAACTGTTTGTAAATGTAACTGCTTTACATTACATACATTTTTTATGATCAATAGTCCAAAATCTACTTCAATTTGTACAACAGAGAAATGCAGGGAGTAAAGGAAGTTAGTCTGCTACCCATCCTCATCTGTCCATGTCAACTTGTTTACAGGGGAGGACTGCCGTCACCTGTCATTCTGCTTGTTGCAAAAATCGCTACGGATCTTGTCCACGATGGATGACCGAGGCAGGATGTTGGTCTTGTTCTTCTTCTTGTTGTCGTTGGTCTCCACGACAATGATGACCCAGTCTGCTGAGCCATGAGCCCGCAAGCTGTTCTGCCATCGCATCATGTCCTCCTTCACAGAGCTCTTATACACCTCTGTGTCCTACAGCAAAGTACAATATATTTATTATTCAGGCAAAATGAATCTTCACTCTGACTGCCCCCCAAAAGTATGTGAAAGCATGAACATTATACACATGAAGGAATACTGCATATAAAACTCTTGCTGATATGCATTAAGTAAAACTACATGTTTTACTCGATGATGAAGTTTCCATATCAGATGATATCAGAGGACTAAAACTATGACAAGAATGGTGCCCAGCAAGTTTACATTTTATGGTAACTAAACTTATTAACCTGGTTGCTGGCTGCTAAATGTTGTCTGAAACTGTCCAGATCTGAGTAGAGGTTGAATATGTTGACTCAGTTATTACATAACAGTGTCCACTTGCAGGGAGAGGAACTTGAGCTGTGGTGTTGCACAATGTTTTGAAAGTGAAGTTTGTACAATCATTCTTGGGTTGTGAATCTTAATCGGTGAAATGACACTGCACATGCAATTATGTGTTCATAGAAATGCCTTAATTTAGCCCTTAATACCTTTGGTGTGTTTTCTTTGAAGTATTCTTTGTAGTATAATTGTGCCACTGAAGGTTTGGATGAATCTTTATGTAACACCTGTACACACCCATGAAAACCCCACACATGTTTTAAGTTATACTGACTGATGGGCTTTGGTTCTCTCAAAGAACAGTTAGACCCAAATGGGTAATGATGCCTCTGTGTCCCACAGACAGCTGATCCATTGTCTTCTTACTTCCTTTTTTGCTGCAGTTTGTGTTCACAGGTTAAACAGGTTGGTGCAGAAGTGGCATGTGAACAGAATAAAACAACTGCCTGTAATTTACATTATTTAAATACAAATACAGTTGGTGCACTGTGGTTTTACAGCCTGTCCGGGTCACAGCTCCACCACACAGACCACCTGTCCTCACCACCTGTGAAACTGTCGTGCTGTGTGCAGGAGAGTTGCCACTCCTTGTAAAAGAAAAAAAAAAAAGGAAGCGGAAGCTGCAGTCCTAACTTGCTGCCACGTTTGTGGACGTGTACAAAGTGACGTCTCCCTGAATCTCCATTTGGCTTTGTTGCTGGATGTCCTGCTCATCCAGCAGGACAACCTGTACCTTTTTATATCCCATAGTTTGCCTCTTGATTTACACTCTACTGCTGTGACTGTGACATCATGGTTTGTAAAACTGTGTACTGAAGTGGTAGTGAGAGAGGACTGGTTGGGGAATCCTGACAATCTAATACAACCTGCACCACCTATAGGCCTGTGTTTGTGCAGAAATTAATCTAATTTGACTTCTTTAACTTTTCTGTAATGAAAAGCTCCTCCCTTTTTCTTTGTGTTTTACTTTTAAACTTTAAAAACTCTTTTTTTGTAAAGTAACACATATTTAATATACATGCTATGTAAAAATTTGCTTTCAGTGACACTTTGAGAAGGTTAGAAATTTTCAACCAGCATAAAACTGAAAAGGTTTCAGTCAATAAAAGATACCAAAGGTACAATTAAATTATGCAATTAAACTCTGACAGTTACAACAAATGAATCTGTTGCTATTCCTCCCCTCTCCATACTGCATACACATAAAGGCTCTCTACTCCCACACTAGAAGCACAGTCCTTAGGAAATGTCATGAGTCATGAGCTGATGACAGCACTTCCTTAAACTAACCAGCTGCTCAGTCAGCAGCAGCAAGTTCCTGCTGCCTTCTTGTTCTTTTCCCTATCTGCTTTCCCTAAACACTCTTGCAAAGCAGACGTCAAGTTCAGTTTAGGCTGGTGACTGCAGGCTCCTTAAAGTGCATCAAGTAAGACCATGTGCACAGTAATGCAGATACATTTGGAAATGTATTCGCTTCTGCTTCCATCCACACAAAGATGATTTGAAAATGCTCTAAAATGCATGCATGCATTTGAAAATGCATTCAGAGTGTTGTGTGGACAGGGAAAATAAAACTTACTGGCGTGTGCCAATGTTGTGCCACTATGAGCTCAACTCAGTGAAGCTGCATAGCTCATACACTATACCTCACATTATGAGTTTGCATATCTTGCATACAGAGCTGTCTGTGACCTATTTTTGCTCAGATACAAGGCTCATAAGTACTCATCTATTCTTAGAGGGCAGATTAGTAGACATGCCTATCCTCCAGAACACACAGAATAAACAAACTCTGAGACTTTGTGTTGCTACCACCAATTTCTGTGATTAATCAGTTTGCATGTAAACATAACTGATCACATAATAATAGTGTTCTCACTGATGTGTTTTCATATTTACGGTGTCAGAAGACTTATAATGATGTAATGACCATAAAACAGTAGTTTAATCCCAAGTCTCACGGCAGCAGCATATTCTCCACAAGTCCTAGTTAACAGGGAGCTTTTACAACCACAAATTAAATCATTATTCTTGGAACAGTCGGACGACAAACACAGGAAGTGATCGCAGTGACATCGTCTGCACTGTGTGCGTGACTATACAAAAACACAAAGTGTTCACAAAGAGTCATTTCATTATAGATGTTTACCCCTTGAAGGGTAGGGTTGTCAACACAATTGCACTCGAATCTTTGCACCTGATCTGCCAGCAGGAGAGAATTGAACTGAATAGATTCGAATAGAACAGAAAAAGTTTGTCTTTGGGGGAGCTTTGAGTTGCAACATTTTAAAACAAGCCTTTGATGTATTTTAACCCAATCTGATCATGCATAATGAAATAATGAATGTCCCTGTATTGTTAATTAAATTGCTGAGTGCCTGAATAATTGAGGTTGTTGTGCAAAGTGAGTGTGAGTGAGTGTGTGTGTGTGTGTGTGTGTGTGTGTGTGTGTGTGTGTGTTTCAGGCTACTCACACAGCAGTCAGTCCAGTAGATGTGGAGGAAGGGGAAGGTGAGGAGAGCCTTGTTGCCCTCCTTGGGGAGAAGGTCCTCTTTAAACTGAACAAAATTAGCTTCAAGGTGGATCATTTTTGGTGCACGGCCATACGTCCTGCACAAACAAGAAATCAGTTTTAAAGAATCAATCATGGAATGTTCATGATGAATATCATCTTTAATGCTCCATGGCAAAATATGGCTACATGTACATTTTTAATAAGCTGGACTTAAACTCCACGTTCAACTGCATAAAGAGAATAAACATTAACACTGACATCTCAATCTGTCACTGGATGCGCAGCTTATGCAGAAGTTTGAAAGTGTTTATAGGAAAATTCCTTTTGTTGTCATAGTTTGGACTAGTACTGTCCTTTATCAATCTCTCACCTGAAGAGAGAACAAGAACTGTATTTGAGACATTTGAGACTCGTTTGATGAACTTAATAACAATATCACCCATGATGTAACATCACATCCTTCAGTACAAGAACCTTGGGTTGTCTTCATTCATTGTTGTTAATCTCACCAGGACGCAGGTGGCAAACAGAGCACAGATAAATTCAACTTGATTACGGTCAATAAAATACATCAAAGCACAATTATGTCTCATATTAAATCTCTGATAATCATCTCTGATAGCCTTCACTGAAGTTGTGGGACTAATAAATAATAACCTTAAATAGAATATCAATAGATACAGTATGTCATATAAAAGAAGCCCAACATACACTTTAATTTCCAGGTCAGCTCATAAAATTCTAAGTGAAATCTCCTGCTCAGTCATCATAGACAGCATCCTTCCATCATATCCAGCAGCCTGGATTGTCCCACCTGCATTAAACTCCAGCACTTTAACAATAAATCATCCAAAATTGTGGTACATAGAATGATGATTAAATATTGCTCCATCTGTACTGAATGCATACCCTCTGACATTAACGTGGGTGGACAAACATTCAAGAGCAGCCCATTAACTACATCCTCCACAATGACCAGAGACCTCTCTGACACAGTGGCAACAAAAACTGAACATTAAAAGCTTTACAACAATATTTATTACTCTATTTTTCCAGCATGTATTCACCAGGGCAGTACTCACCTCCTCCACTCCATTGGCTCCCTGGGAAGTTGTTGGGCCAATGATGTATACAGAGACGTAAACAAGCTCTGGTCTCCAGCACCTGTGAACAAAGAGGCAGCAAAAAGAGCATAAAAATTTGGTCTGAAATGAAGAATTGAAATAGCTCACATGGATACTGAAGTCTATTATCTACCCATTCACATGTTCTCATAACAATAACAAAAGATATGTTTTCTGATTTTGTTGTAGTAATCCAAATTCTTCACATTTGACTACCCAATGTTTCAGCCCAAAGGGTCATGGATGATATTTTAGGAAAAAAAATTAAGGTTGCAGATAATGTGAAAAGTAGTACAAAGTAAAACGGCACAAATGCAACAAAGAATACTTACAACGAAAAATTTGACTCATTGTAAGAACATCTGCAAACAAAATGCAGAGCAGTTTTTATGCAAACATCATTAGTCTTTTTTTTTTCTCCTCACTCAACAGTTAAGTTCCAAAACAGCCTGGAAGGGCACTGAAGAAATTATGGGATTGTGCGGCATTATCAGGGGAAAATTGTGTCAGGAAGTGATGGAAGTATTCAATCTGTCAACATTTTACACATATTTCCAACGCAGCTACTCACAGGAAATTTAGAGCAGATAGCAAACTACAAAGATAAAGAAATCTTAACATTCCTATCCATAAAAATTTATGTCTAATAAAGTGGAAAGTGTTGGATTATTTAACACTTGGTGGAGACAGTTTCAAGATGATTCGTGTATGAAGAAACTTATTTCTCACAGTGTTCAGGTGGGATTTTGGCTTATTCTTTCACACAGACAGTCTTTAAATCTTGATGACTTTCGGGGCCCGCTGGTGAATCTTTATCATCCAGCACCCTCCACATTCCATTGGTTTTATGTCTGGTGATTAACCGTTCCAACAACTATATTTCCTTCCTCTGGAACCAACGGACAGTCTCCTTTGCAGCATGTTTTGTCCTGCTGGAAGGTCTACATCCTCTACATCCTGGTGGATGGCAACAGGCAAGGCAAGAATTTCCCGACACAAGGCTCCATTTATCTTCCCATCAATTATTTGGATTCTGCTAGTATCATGAGGTGAGAAACAGCCTCATACCACGATGCTTCCACCTCCGAACTTCAGGGCAGGTATGGTGTTTTTAGGGTCATATGCAGAGCCAGTTCTCCTCCAAACATGGCATGTTGTATTGTTGCAGAAAAGTTTGATATGTTTCTCATGTGACCACACTATCAACAATCACCTACTGGCTTCCCCATATGTTGTGTGTTGTGACTAACTTTCAGACTGCTCATTAGGAAATTTTGCAAGGAGCTCCTGCACATTGTCGGTTGATGGTGGAGTGATGTTCAATTTGCAGATAATAGCCACAGTAGTGTTTATAGGAACATTTAGGAGATGAGAAATCCATCAGTAACCAGCGTCATTGCTATGTTGCTTAATAATGTTGGAAAGGCCTCGGGAGAGTTCACTGCCTCTGCCATCATGAGATGTATCTTGCATGACAGCCTGGTAACAAATGATTTGCTTGCATTCGGAGGTGGGTAACCCTTTTTCAGTGGAAGTACTACCTTCCAACTTAAGATAAGATAAACCTTTATTCGTCCCACAGTGGGGAAATTCTTAAACATACACTGACCCAGCTGAATGAGCACAGGTAGGAGAACTTATTATTGGAATCAGCGCCAGTGTAGTTGTTGCCCATAACTTCTGGATTGGAATGTTACGATTTCTTTATCTTTGTAGTTTTATTGAGTCAATACCAATGTCTGGTCTACCGATGTCTGAATAGTTATGTCCACACTGTATTTAGCAGACCTAGCAGGGGTCAATGTCCTGTAGTGCTCTCTGCCTCTTATTTGCTCTCTCCTGTTTAACAGCCCTGTGGAGTTGTGATGATGTGCTTCTTTGCACAAGTAAACCTGTTTTACCATTGATAGAGTTCTAAGTCAGTGTTTGCAGCATAAATTCTTATCTCTGCAAAACAAAGATACTCTTCCTCTCAAACTTGAAATTTCTACTGCTCTTGTACGTCTTGGGAACAGGTTGTTACTCGACATTTTCTGATTTACTTGTTTTGTCATTTACAACTAACTTAATAATACTGGGAGCACCAGCCCGCATTTAGACAGAACTGTTTCAACTGAAATCACTAAATAACACGATTAGAATATTTTACATCTCAACTGTGTTCCTGATTATTTACTCATTTTAAAAACAGTCATTTTTGTCTCCTCTGTTGACCGACGGGTAAATGCCTGCCTCCTTTAGAAATTAGCTCTGTCTTGCTGTATTGATTCACATGTCTGGCACATTTCATGCTTTCTACTGCTATTATGCTTTAGTGAGATTCATGCTGAGTTGAATGTGTGGCTGAACTGACAAACATAGTTTTCTGCACAGCTGTTTAAAACCAGCAAGAACAGAAAATATCCACACATATGTGAGGTGTGATATACCTCGACATCTGTGATGTATCATCTCGATCAATCTTTTTTAAGACACAGGAATCAAACCTATGCTGTACGATGTATTCACTACATGACAAAGAGCTTGCCATTTCAGAATTGAGAGGCCAGCTCATTTCAAGTCACAACATTTATGTCCCAGGATCACAAGTTTGTCTCAGAGGACTTTACAATCTGCACAGTATGCAACACCCTCTATCCTTAGACCCTGTTTCATCACCATGCCATCTCTACATATAGTATGTACCCAAGTGCACAGAGTCTAAGCCATTTTAACATACACGCAGCAACAGCTGTAGGAAAGCAGAAAAGATCTTTACCTCAGGGAGACAACAAAGTGTGTCACCCCTGATGCCAGGAATTTCAGTTAAATATAGTCTATTCTCTTTTGGTTTACAAAAAAAGCCATTACTATAACAAACTGCTATGTCAATTTCATTGACAATACAATTACAAAAACAAAATGGCACAAAGTATTGCACAAAAACTGGATACCAGCACCTGCTTTCACAGTATATTGCCCTATCTTACATTGAAGCTTCACCACCACATTAAGTGTATCAGCTTTTCCTTAGAAAGAGAAACATTTGGTCTTTTTCAACATAACTAGCTGCTCACACCTCACCAGTGCTTATAAGTAAAGATCTTCCCTTCAGTTCGTCTCATGCTGCTCAATATGGAGAGCAGTCCTCAAGTATTGCAACAGATTTGTTGTGGCACCGCACCCAAGCACATTCCATTTTAAAATGAAAATATGACTGAGATTAATGTGCTGACGTTCAGCTTTAATTTGAGGGAAAATTGAATTTGTGTAAATGGGAGTCAGCCACTCCTATGCTGCACACATCCACTTTTGAGGTCGAACCCTCCTTCAAATCATCACCAGTCCCATGGACCAGACCCCCACCTCTCCACCTATGACTGGTAGAATCCCCAGTGCAGCTCACAAATAAAGTGACTTCAATTTCACAGCCAGGACCCCCATTTCAGAAATGCTCAAACCACCATTCGTGGAAGCTGTGTGCATTTTGATAAACAGTGACTTGTAAGACTGAGGTACTTGCTCAAGCTACGCTGGAACTGGGCCACATCCAATGAACCGCGTAAAAAGCCCTTTTTAGAAATATCCCCCAGGGGTATACAGGACCACTAGTTCTACACTGTAAAACCAGTGTTAATGTAAACACCATCAAACATCCTGCAGATGAGCGTCCGCATTTAAACCTCATAGTGAGCTTTATTTGAATCCAGTATGCTGGAGTTGGGCCAACATATCTCCCTTTGCTGACAAGCTGCCTGCATTGTAAATCAATTAGGCCTGCTGCCCACTGTTTAACACCTGGACAGATCCAAAGCATCACCAGACGGGGAGTTTTGCTGTGTGCATATAATTATTGCATCATATTCTTTAAGTTAAAAGATTTCAGTATTTGGATGTACAATCAACAAAGTAGCAAAATATGAACTGGTCACCTTTACAGTTCAATGTACTTTGATGGTCTTTTTAATTTGGCATGGACCTGAATGATTCTGTGTTCTCACCTGAAACTGGAAGCTGAATGCCATTCTTAAATAGCAGCAATATACACATTTAGCTACTGTCTGCCAAGTATAATCCGTGCAACCATGTGACTCAGTCCTACACACAAGGTTAATTAATAGTGAAACTACAACACTGCTCATCTTGCTGTGGACACCAGTAAAAGCAGAGGGAGCTGAGAGCTGCACACTCACAACGCTGATGCAAGCTCTTTACTCATAAATCCATATATCAATGTTTCAGCACATGCTTATTTCTTTAGGATAAAACTGCACTTCACCTGAGTGACACCTTGTCTGTAGGGGATTTAAATCAATGATCTCTAAGCACAATCATCATAAACACAGAAAGATATTGTAATAAGAAACTGTCAATAAAGACGCTTAACTCCAACTTTAGACAGCTGGTGACTTACACAGTGGACTGAACAATAAAATCCCAGTGTCTACAGTAAATTGTCGTGTCAGTTTCATTCCATATTCTGACTTACAAGTACCATATTCTACCTCAAAGCTTAGTTTACCTTCATGTAATTAACAGAATTTGCATTAATAATTACCCTGGACTTTTAAAAAATAAAACCACTGTTCGAACAACCTGGTAGCTTACTTCATTGTCAATAAAACCTTGAACCTTCATGTCCATGATCTTTAAAAAAAGACTCCTCTGCTCTCAGTTTAAAAAAAAAAAAAAAGATTTCCTCCATGATAGAGCAAATTAGATTTTTAACAGGCTACAGGCAAAGATGTTCACTTGTTCTGTTGCCATGTTTGTTTAGGTCAGAGGATGAATTTAAAGAGATGGGCTCAAATTCTGCATCACTGTTCACCATGGTTACAGACTCTCTAGGGAAATATGAATGTGCCCTAATGTTTGTTATACAACTTGAAGACAATGCTTATTTCTACATCTACCCATCAATGCAAAAGCCACAAATATAACACAGATGAAGTCAGAGACATACACCTGAGTGAGGAGTGATAACCTCGCAGGAAACCCAGGTGTTCCCTGGATCCCACTTGGCACAACCTGTGACTTTGTTAGATTTATGATCCAACAACAAATCCCACAGGTTCACATTAACACCTCTGATTTCCTTTAACATCCCCACTTCACAGTGTGTCTCCTCCTGTATGGGGCACCTTTGGACCACTCTGTCCTAAAAATGGAGCTGGAGCTGGCACCCATTACCAGAGTCGGCTCCTAAAATAACCCTTCCAAGAAGCTGCCATAAAGCTTCGAGGGATGTATGAATGGCAAACTGACTCCGAGGCTATACATCATGTGTGTGAGCTGCTGGCAGAGTTAACTGCTGCTGTCCAGCAGGAACAAGGTGATATCCTTCCCAAAACTGCAGCAACTATCCGTGACGTTATATCGTTAGCTAGGCCTGTCAATGTAGCCGAGCTAGCCGAGAGAGATGCCGTTTTCCATGCGAGGATTTAGCACCGGCAACAATGCAGCACACACATATGAAAATATTAAAGCCTCGACAAGTAGAAATTAAGCCACCAATCGCCACACACACACGCACGCCACGTCTCCAGGCTTGTTAATATCAGGGTACCAGCTAGCTTAGCTAAACGAGCTAATGAATATAGCTAGCTTGCTAACTGTCAAGACCAGAAAAAATAAGACTGAACGTCTCCTTTGAATAAACACTCACATGTCACAATCGGCTTGTTTTCCATAGTGTAGATGATCGGCTTTTCCTCTTGACACTCCATATGTGTTAGCGGTAGCACTCCATGAAAATGACATACAAACAGAGCTTTATTATTAGTAAATGCTTATGTATGCAGTTGTGTTGAATCGATGGGGCCTGTGTCCCCACTGCACTTCCGGGAAGTGCGTAACCTGTGCGTCATTAAAGGGCCGACCTGTGCTTTTTATGACACACAGGTGTATTAGTAAAGAGTTTGTCTTGGTGGTGAAAAGTAAAATAGTAAGTCTGTGTTACTTACAGTAATAAAAAAGGTACTCAGGTCCTTTAATGAAGTAAAACTAGCAATACCACATTATAGATGTATTCAAGTACAAGTTCAAGTCCAGCATTCAAAAGTAGGTCTAAAAAGGTATAATCAGTAAAATGTATAATCCAAAGTAATAGCTGTCATCATACAGAAGAATGGCTCCTGACATTGTTATATTATCAGATATAATTTTGCGTTATTGCCGTGACTCTAGGTTCCTTCTTTGGTGGTGCAATGGGACGACATATTTGTTTACAGATTGTGCCTTTAAAGAGTTAAAGAGAAACCACTTTACTGTTGAATGGAACTAGGAAAATGTATTTGTATTTATACAACATCATTAAGATATAAGTCTTGGTATTATCGAGGGAATCAAATTATAAATTGCAAAATCAAAAACAGACAAATATAGGTCAAAAAATACTGAGCTGTCTCATCATTCAACAAAAATCTGGCTTTTACCCCTTGGACATGTTCCTGCAATATGTATAAAGTCACATACAGCAACAAAACTTTTTACAGATGGTGTTACCTGACTTCATCCTACCATAATATTTGAGGGATTATAATATGGAAATATACAGAACATGTGTGTTAAATTACTAACACCTAAAACCAAGTCATATTTTCTTGCATATTTGAAATAATACGATATTTATTACTGTAATATCCTAGCATGTCATTGCAAATTGTCACTGTTCCAAAAAGAGCTTCTTAAACCCAGGCAGTTTTAATTCAGTACTTTTCAATGGGATGTTTAGTGCTGGTCTATTGCAGTTTAGGTTTTCCACCATAATGACGAAACTGAAAGTCATTTTACTATGGTGAAATTAATGGTGACGATTAATACAAATCATTGCCTCCTATAGTAGCACTGTATTGTTTCAATAAAAAGTAATGCCTGCTCTAAATAACCTATATATTTTCTTTGATATTTTTTCAAGCCTAAAAAAGAAATTAAATATCAAAAGTGTCAAATTATTATACATATGACAAAACCCCACGGAAAATTTAGATTCAAATGATATTCACTTAAAAGGCATAGGCAGGCAGAGCATAGGCATGTTTATTAAGTATCTTTTAAAATCAAATTGTGAAAAAAATGTGTAAATAAATGAAAATACAATCTATCATGTAACTAAACTACGGTGGGAGATACAATGCTGCCATCTAGGGGTGTAAAGTTGTAGTGCAGTAAGTGTCAATCAGATGATGAGGTTTTCAGTGTTTTTATTAATATAAAACAGACGAACGCCTACAGACAAAGATTCACATTTATCAAAATTCATTCTCTGTTTTCAGTTTCTCATTCATTTTTTTCTGCCCTTCATCTTTCCGCCCCATTTCACTTTTTTTCTGTGTCTTCTTCAGCTTTTTCTCTCTCCCTCTTCAGATTCGCTCTCTCCACTTTTCCCTTCTTTTCATCTTCAGGTTCGGTCTCAGCTCCATCTCCCTTCCCAGGTCTGTCATCTCCTTTCTCTGTGTTTTTCTCTCCATCATCTCCTTTTTTCTTTTCCTCATCATCCGGATCTTTCATCCTTTCCACATCCTCTTTAGTACTTTTGGTGCTCTCTCCATCTCCTTCTTTGGTCACATCGTTACCATCTTCTCCCTGCCCTTGTTTTTTTACCTTCGCATCTGAACCCTCCTCTTCTTCTCCCTCTGCCTCTTCTCGCTCCCATCCAACCTCCCCTCCTACCCCTTCACCTCTTCCCTGTGCTCTTTCTCCTTCTTTCCCATCCTTTCTCAGTGGAGACCCCAGTGCTGCCACCTCCCACTCCAGCTGCTCCACCCTTGCCTGCATCTTGCGGTTGCTGGACTCTAACTCCACCATGAGTCGAGCTAGTTTTGTTTGCAGGATTTCCAAGTTGTTCTCCAGCCTTTTTATCTTGGTTTCGACTTTCTCCGCCTCCCTCTCCACTCCATCCTCACTCTCCTCCAACATGCCCATCTTAATGAGGATCTGTCTGCCTTTCTCCTCCAGGTGACGTTTGGCTGCAGGGAACTCAGACAGCACGTCTGTCAGGTCCTCTTTGGACAAGCTGAACAGGTCAGAGTGGCCAATGCTTCGGATGTTGGCAGTGCGACGATTGCCTGACTTGTTACCTAAAAGGAAACATGTTGTGATTTATCTAAACCCTTGGTGAGCTTTAAAAAAAAACAAACAAATATCACTTAAAAAAAGATATAATGATGACCAAAATCACCATGTTCTGTTATCCAAGGCAAGCTGATTTCAGAATATAATGGAACATTAGGCAAATATTCTTGTTGCTGTCTTCAATGAAAAGTCAATTGTATTACAATACTATCTAATATTAATATTTTACGGTTATCTGTGCTGCATGATTTATGTGTTTAGAGTTTGACTACTTCGATTCAAATATTACGGATTTTAACATTGTACTTTATATCGGATTGCTTAATGCTGCTCTGCATCGCTAATGTGTGCAAAATGACGTTATTAACAGTATTGATCATTTGATAAATCTAGAATGTGTTTAGCCCAACTTTGTATAAAAACTGGAAGCAGCAACTCCAAAAGTTTCCTTTTTTTTTTGTTGCTGATAGCTTGAATGAATTAACTTGGCCTAAAGCATATCAAGCACATGGAGTTTGAACAGTAGAGACTATAAGAATGCATGAATTGATAAATGTCATATGAAGATGTGCAAAGTACCTTAACACTTGACTTACCTTTGATGTTGAGGATACTTATTTCCCCAAAGAAATTCCCTTCGCTCAGCACAGCAAACTCTGTAACCCCATCATCTGCTACAACTGCAAGTTTTCCCTCTTTGATGATGTACATTTCATGGCCTACATCTCCTTTCCTGCAGACATACTCTCCTGGACTGAATACCTGCAAGGCAAAACACATGAGAAACCTCTTCATCTATAAACATTTCTTTACTACAGTTTTTCTTTTGCCACCCCTTTTCCTCCTGATCCCAAATAATGATTTGCCAAGTGGATTATTACAAAGTTCTTACCTAAAGAATATAATTCCCTGAATTTCCAGAATTGTAAAACTCCTGTATTATAGTATTATAAACTGCTTTCCAGTAGGACTCTGACAACCCTTCAAACTCATGGATGGACAGTATTAATCAAACTGGATTTCTTGGATTCTATCTAATTTTCTCACTGGTACCTGTAGCTACATGACTACACACCACCAGCAACAACAACACAGCCCATTTCATTTATTTAACATAGTGCTATTTTTGTTCTGAACACACAGCAACAATATGGCTAAACCTCAATGCCTGCCTTAACTCCTTGAGCTACCTGTACTCTTTAAGTACCATCATTTCCCCCCCTGACCTGAGGTGTTAGTTTAAGCACCAGCTCCTCCAGCAGACTTTTCTCACAGCTCTGGAAGATGGTGACTTTGGAGAGTATGGGAAGGTGAACGCTGACAGCGATCTCTGTCCTCAGGTGTAAGGGCAGCTGCTGCAGGATTTCATTCTCTCGCATGATCTTCTTGTTGATGTGAAGATGCTGGTACCAGTTGTCGATACGCTGTCGAAGCTCCTTGCTAATGTGATGGCTACGCAAGTATGCCTTCACCTGAAAGAGCAAAAGAAGAATCTTATTTTCTATAGGACAAATGAAATTACCATTTAGCCAAAGAATGTAATTAAAAATCTCCCATTCCTTTCTTTCAGTTTACTTTGTGTCATATCATATATTACAAGAAAAATTCTGAGGAAAATAAAGAAGAATCATTTCAGGAACAAAGTCTTCTTTCTGACAGATTTCCAACTTACCAGCTCATGGTTAGGGAAGAAGACATTATCACGATTCCTCAGGCTTGTGATGACATTGCCAACATTGCCAACAATTGATGCAAACACCAGCACAGCAATGAGAAGGTCTGCAATCATAAACAAGTACTCCTCTTCCCTTTTTGGCAGGGGGGTGTCTCCTACTGTGGTGAAAATCTGAGCAGAGAACCAGAAGCAGTAAAAGTACTGACGACGCATGGAGGCAAACTCAGGATCAGTGATGTTGGGGTAGACCCAACGATCACTCCCGAAGCCAATGTAGCTAGACAGCGCAAAGTAGAGACATGCATTCCAATGGATCAAGACAAAGATGTAGATCATGAGCTTGGAGATACGGAAGGTATTGGGGTAGGAGGTTCTCGTCTCCATGCGATCCAGGGCCTCGTTGAGTCGTGGCATACGCAGAAGGCGGTTTATCCTCACCAGCGGAGTTTGGATGCCAAAGACAAAGTAGAGGAAGTCAGTGGGCAGCAGGGAAGCCAGGTCCTTTAAGAAACATTTAGAGTGCAGGTAGCGCTTCTTCAGCTGAGTTAAGTCCCTGACCAGAATGCCTTGATCCAAGTAACCTGGAGAGGGAAGAACAAGGTTGGGAAAAGCCCAGAGTACACCAATTTATTAGGGAGGATCAAATAGTGAGCTCTTTCATCATTTGACAACCCAAAATGATTGTTTGGTTGCAGACTTGCTCATGTGCAGGTTAACATACTGTGCATGGCTGATAAGGCTCTATATCCATTGATTGTTAATAAATTATGCTGAACAATGGACTGAGTCAGTCAGTCACCAAATCAGATGTAGGAGGATTTAGAAAAATCTGAGTTTCACAGTCTCAGTTACAACTTGATGTTGACATGGTATTTACAAGTTTTAACTCCCATGTCACATAAGTGCAGCATTATAATCAGCTCATCACAACTTGGTGGAAACTTTGTTCTTGTTCAAATTATTATTCTTTTAAAAGTCCTAATTTTAATTCAGACCTTGTAAGAGCTTACCTGTGTTCATTTAAGTGAAGATAATGTCTGTTGTACAACAAATGTAGTTTTTTTATGACTCTGGTTTTAGAAGAACAAAGGTGCATATGGGATAAACACTTTGTTTTTCCTTTAGCCCTAGTGCTCAACCACATAACAGGCTCTGCAGGGCCAAATTACTTCACAGCACCACAGGGCAAACTCTATAATAACAGGCAGCACTCAAGTGCCATTGTAATTAAAAGGGTTGTTGTCTACAGGCATGTTTGCAACCAGGCTGAGTGTGTGTGTGTGTTATTTTAACAAAATATCATCATACAGCAGTTGAATTCTATTTCAAAGACACAATGTACTAAAATGAAATATTTACCTGTATGAACAGTGATGATCATGTCAACCATATACATGAGGTCTGACAGATAGTCCAGTGTAAGCCACACAGGCAGGTAGCTCAGTGCGATTGTAGTGAAGCACGTCCTGAAAAAGCATAACCAATGAGATTGGGTTTCAAGGGATGTCCAATGATTACCGGTTGTATGCTTAGATATATGATAACTATTTGATATTGTTCATATTCCATGTTTGTACCTCAAAATGATGATCACTGAGTTGTAGACAATGGGTAAGATCATGACCTGTAGCCAGACATAATAAAACTGTTCTGCTGGATCAACCATCCACTCTTTCCAGCTGGGAGGGAAATGATGATGAGAAGATAGAGCAGAAATTATGATTGAAAACTTGGTCAGTCATGATGATGTTGGTGTGATCTGATGTGACATCTTAAATTCTTAAAATTGCAGATCAGTCAAAGTTACAGGACGTGTTGCTATAAAACATCTACCTACATTGGATGAACATGATTTTAACTTCTTACCAAGTGAGTTTGAATGCTTTCATACTATAATAACACATCAAGAAGACCATTCTGTGGTAAATAACAGAATATTTTTGTCCATATTGTCTACCCCTGCCTTTTTGCAAGGACTCAAACATGTGTTTAGAATTTTACACTATCATTTGGCAGATGCTTTTTGCAAATTAAAATTGAAAAACAAGAATCAATCACATTCATATTGTGGATGAGAATGCTTTCTAGTAGATTAACTGGACATTTATTCTGTCATCCAGTATGAATAAATGTTGACACATCTAATTGCATTAAACCAGATTTCAAGTTAACTCCATGATTAAGAATATTCATATAGACTATAAATGTCTCTTTTTGTAAAAATGAATGGTCCAACCAATGATTACTCACCTACTTTTCACCTTCTGATCCAGATTGGTGTTATGATTCCTTTCATCCTTGACTCCATCTTCTCCTTCCTCATTCACCTTTCGCCCCCGATGCCACCTGAGCAGTCTCTGCCATTGGCTACCTCTAATACTAACATTACCTGTTTTATCCATTCTCCAAAGTGTAGCTTTAGACTAACACATCTTTCGAGGATGGCCTTTGCTCTTGTCCCCTGCAGGAGCGTCACACTTTCTTGGATGTTAATTCAAACAAGCTTGTTGACTTGCATCAAGCAGTACTACACAGTTCACCTAAAAACAAACCAGGTGTGTCTGAGCCCTGCCTGGTGATGCAGGTCTCTATGGAAGAAAACCACAACAGATGTCATGCGTCCTCTGGGAATTCCTCCTTCCCCTAGAAAACCAAAGAGGTCTTCCTTCATCCCAGAGGCTGCTAGAGACAACAAACGATAACTGGAGTATAGAGCACAAACCACAGAGAATGTGTCACAGTCAATAAATGTACTCACTGTAAGTTGCCACATTTAAAGAGAAACCTGAAAATAAAAGCAGAAGAGTATCTTTCAATTCTAATAAAAATCTGGTCAAACTCAGTTGTTTACAGATTTGATATTTAAATGAAAAATGTATGTCTTTAAATGGCAAACTTTGAAAGCAAAACTGAAAGTTTCAAAAAAAATAAAAGGGAACACGGAAAAGCTCTCATAAAAAAGCAAGAGTGAAAAGTGATCCTGAAGGAAAAGCTTTAATTACTTCGTGAACTGAAAATACAATTTTATTTTTTCCCTGATTTATGCCTTTTTAATTTTTCTTTTCAATTTACAATTTTTCATTTGGGCTTATGTTACATTATTAAAGATATTATGCTATAAATCATAGTTACTGAATAGTAACACTGCATTAAGTTGCTAAAATTTGCTCCACCTTGACTTACAACTAATTCCACACTCAACCAACTACAGCATGAAAACTTCTGTCTATCTTCGCTGGCAATCCCCCCATACCTTTACTGAAGTGAAATTTTGAATGCAGAACTTTTATTTTCAGTTTTACATCGTTGTATTGGTTCCTCTTTCACCCCTGCTCAACAGCTTGATCAGTCTGACTGCCCAGATTGACTATCAGACTGACCGAGAGCATCAGTTATCAAATCACAAGAAACAATCATAAGCAGTATGAAAAAAGAATCCCAACTCAAGGTTCATTTATTACCTTTTTACCAGTGCTTTCAACCATATCACACAGTTTTCATCAGCAAACAGAGTTTGGTTTATTTCCAAGGTCAAGAATAAACTTTGACATTTTAATTTTAAGAGGAACTTCACCAATTTTCCACATGAAGTTTAGTTCGTTCGTCACTAGTGTTCAACCTGTATGACGTCTTCTGTGGCTCTGGGGGGAGTTTTCTGAAGCTTGAAGGAAAAACCCAGATGATGTCATAGGTAGGCATCAGGGTTAAACTCAGATTGAGACTTTTAACAGAAAGCTTGTGTTACAAACTGAGTGTGTGGGCTTTCAATTAAATGCATTCAGTTTCTGAGGCAGGGAGGATCTAATGAAAGACACTATTGAGTTGCATTAGAGGAAATGTTGGGTGCTATGTTTTTGGAGCTTGATCCATAATAGGGACTAAAAGTCAAAGTATCTCAGCCTCTGCTGCTTTGACTATGACCATTCTGTTTGATTTGTCTAGTCAGTTCATGAAAATACAATATTAAGTTGGGGAGCCAAGGCCAGATGTGCAAAGCACTGTGGATGAGATCTCAACTGCTACTGAGGTAAGATAAGATAAGATATTCCTTTATTAGTCCCACAATGGGGAAATTTGCAATGTTACTGCAGAAAAGATAGATAAATCGAGGGTCAATTTACAAGAAGTATAAAAAAGTATCAACAATTTAACTACAATAAAAAGTATCAACAATTTAACTGGAGTAGAAGTATTATCACTTAACTATCAGAAAAGTAATGACAAATTAACTTTAGAAATATACAAATATGCAAGAATACAGTAGTAATGTCTATAGATATATCTATCTCCATGACAACTAAGAAAACTGATGAAGACCATGTGATATGGTTGAAAGCTCTGGGAAAGGCTTGGCAGTAGACATTGAGTTGGGACTGTTTTGTCAAACTACTTCCAAGGTCAAGAATGAAGCTCAGTCATCATGACCTGGTGTGAAAATTGATTTCTCATTTTTCACCACTTTCTCTGTATTAAAGGCCAAAACAGATCCCTGCCACCATTAGTGCTCAGTGTACACACATGGCAGTGCCGGTAATGAATGGGCTCCCAGTGTGGGCTCCCGGGTTTTGGCACTCTGAAGCCTTCATACAGCGGAGGGGAGCAGCGTCGCTGGGCTGTGAGTCACAGGAGTCGTGTGGGAGGAGTTAAAGTAAGATGGCTGCGGGAGAGAGAAGAGTGTTGGAGAAATCATCAAATGGGATGTTTATGTGTCGCTAACAGGATGCACGGCAGCCCGGGTGAAGAAGCCCTTCATGTATTAGCTCCCCCGGCTCAGTGTGGTCCGGCTCGCCTGTTGTCTCCAGCTCGCTCGCGCGCTGCTCAGCCGTTTGCTGCTCTGACATTGTGGAATTCATTAGCAGCTAGTCGTTAGCAACCCAGCAGCGCTAACTTACTAGCCAGCAGCTAGCAGGGATCCGTGGAAATCAGCACCTCTGAACAACTGTTGAGACTCCTACTAATATCCGAGGTAAGTAACTTCAGAATCACCTCATATTAACTCCAGCTTGACGAGTTCACTATGTACGTGGTTGACATTTCTAAGCTAGCTAATTATCTGTGCAGTGTCAACTAGCCTGCTATATCATCTCGCCATTGACTTGCATTGATTGTTGTTTTCCGGCGGACCCTAACGTAAGAGGCGTCGGTTGGCTCATGTGAGATCTGGAGCAGGATGGCGACTTCAAAATCAGGTTTTAAAGGCCAAATGCTTTTAAGGTAGTGATAATAAAATAAGCAAGGTAAAGGCAAGGTCGTACTGTTTGGTGTTTGCACTCATGAGCTCGGTGCGGTCTGTCACACTGAAGGGGACACATGAGCCACAACACTGCAGTGACTGATGTCTGACTTTAAGTGATATCATCTGTGAACTTACTTAATGACATTAGTGCATATTGTTCTTCATCAAACTCAATCACAGGGAGAACTTTCATCTTTGCCTCGTCTGCTCTGGCAAAACACTTTATTCTTCAATAATCTGTAATCAATTACACCTAAAAATTCAGCAGCAACTTCTCTTGATCAAAGCCAAATGGCTGAAGTTGGACTCCTGTTGGTATTGAATATCAATACTCTTTGAGGTTTTACTGATATATGTCTTTATTGCAAAGTATAAAAAGCAACTAATGCTTGGTCAGGCCAAGACTCCCAGTCTCTCTTTAACTTTTTCTCTGATTACACACTTCTTGCTGTAAATCATAATCATTTTGCTATTCTGACAAACTGAACACAAGGTCCTCTTACTGGGTTTTTCCTGATGCATCTCTTTCATTAGCAAGGTCAAGAATGAACTTTGTAATCAAAAAAAGTGATTGGTTTGACAGAAAATTCATCAACAACATATTTGACAAGTGATCTGTCTTTTTATAAGATGAAATGCCAATAAAAATCACTGGTTTCAGCTTCTCCAATGTGAATATTTGCTTTGATTTTTTTGATCTCAACGATGGTGCATCATCAGCCGTATCTGCATTTTATACAGACCAATTTTTTTTTGTACAGCTGCTTTGTATTAAGAATGACAAACTGATGCATTTAAAGTTTGTTCTGTTTCTCTTGGGTGCAGTCGTTGGGCATGGTCGAGAAGCTTGTTCTGAGGGTTTGTGGTTACAGAGATCAGCAAACAGGTTACAGGAAATACATTATCAGCATGTAGAGGTAGCACACTGGTGGTCACATTTTCTGGTGTGTGCTTAAGATTAGCTGTGCCACTGACTTAAAAATGCACATTTTTAGGTGAAGTGGTAGTCTCTATCTATCGCAGCTGTTGTTCTGAATTCTATTTAGATCTCTGTCGCATTTGTCCCATCTCTGCCATGAAAGCTCGCTGACTCTACCACTACAAACACAGAAGTGAGCAGTGAAGTTCAACAGCAAAAACAGACAGGGACAGAAGTAGAAATGTGAGGAATGCAAAGGACAGAATATAAAGAGACCTTGGACCTCTGCCTGTTTTCACACCGGTGTACACCTGGACAATTCCTGCAGAAAGCAGGTGTGGCTGTCAGTTTGTCTGTTGTACGAAGTATAGACTTTGCAAGCAGGCCTCTCTCCACATCTGAACTTCTGAGAGAGTGTGTCATGGCCTGTAGACTTTGTGGTGTGAGATTATAGCAGTGAAGACGAGCTGTGCTATGGTGCGTTTGATGACTAACCTTTGACTAACTCTCTTGTCTTTATGAAGGCAGCCTCCCATTAGTGGAATCTGTAGTTGAACTTTGGACTCATTTTATCGGTGCTTTTTATGATGCAACATGTGTGACCTGAAACCAAAACACATTTTCAATTTCCGTGTGTGGCATACTTCATATTAGGTGAGTCCTGCATGTCACGGCCAGAAAGATTTGTTGTTAATGCTGAAGCAGATCAGCTTCCTTGCGTTTAAGGTAATTTTATGGTAAATTTATGGTGAATCACAGGCAGACTCATTTTCATTGAGCTTATTTTTTATTCTGTTATTTTGCTGTGGATGTCTCTGTTCTGATTCTTTGTGGGCTGAGTTTCTTACTGCTTTCATGTCTGGATATGGATTCATGTAGTGCATTAAAGAGAAGATTGAATTTTCTCCAAGGAACATGAGTATCACTAACTTGGACTCACCTGCTCAGGGCTGGTGAAACATTAAATAAGGTGAGGATGTTACACTTTACCTGCTGTCTTTTTGTGCTGTTTGTGTGTAGATACTAAGCAGGGAGCTTATTGATTTCAGGAAGTCGAGTCAGAAGTGATCAGATCTGTTACTTGTGTGCGATCCAAGTCCAAGTCATGTGACTTTAGTCCACATCATGTGGCCACAAATAATAACAAATACGTTTGTAATCTACTTTAAAGCTTACTTATCTGCACTCCTTTAATAACAGTGCGTCACTGAACTCATTAAACTTTTGAACCTTGCTGGATCAATCAGAGGTCGTATGAATGATGTTTTATTCAAACACTTGATGAAAGATGAAAGCAAACAGTTTCACAGAAACTGGTTTCAAGCTCCATTAACCAATGCTTGTGACCTTAACTTTGATCTAAATACTTTACAGTAAAATCCTGTTTCTCCAGCAGACAGCTAACTTTGATTCCCAGGTTACTTTTAAGTGGATATGCCAAAGAAAATCTATCTTTTAAGAATCAAACAGGCCTGTTTTCTTGCAGTTGGCTCCTTCATAGTAGTCAGCAGCTGCGGTCAGCTCTGGTTCACAACACTTAAAATTGATTCCAATGGCAGCACAGAGACCTGGCAAAAAACAGGCATCAAAACATCAAAACCACTCTTGCAGCATAATCCACTTCTCCGCTGTTGATCCATCTGCTCATTCATCTCCAAATAATCCGCACGATAAATCACTAAATATACTACTTCCAGCAGATATTTTTGGAGTTATCAGGATGTGATAGCTCAATATGGAAGTCATGTATTTAGCTATATTGTGGAAAAGCTATGAATGTTTTTCAGTACTAACAGGTGGAGAGTGTTTGATGTATTTTTTAGAGAATACAGTATTTCCTTAATTCCATACCCATATTTTGCAAAGTTTCTATTTTACAGAAATCCAGTTAATGCAGAAAGTTGACAGTAACCCCATTACTTAAATGCATGTGCACAAACTGAGAGAGGCTCTTTTGTATTGCATGAATCATAAGTGCAGTCAAATACGGGCTTGGGAATATAATTGGCAGTGCACGAAGGTGGAGCAAGAGGATTTGCGCATCCCCTTGACATTGGTTCAGTCTCTGCTTGCGTTTCCAACAGCTAGACTTGCTGGCTCAGTTTCCATCTCCTCAATATGACGGCAAAGGTGTCACTGAGAAAACTGACGCGTTGGAGGTTTGAGTTTGCCCAAGCTGAAGTAAGCGCCTGCTGCCTGCAACTCTTGTGTGACTGCTTCCTCTGTTGTCTCTGCTCCCTTTTGATATTTTGCAAAACTCATGAACGAATTTTTTTTTTATCAACAAAGAGTTACAAAGAACATACTTAACATACAACCTTGCATGTTGACAAAGATTTAGTCATTTACACTGAGGAATGCTCTTGCTTTAATATGTCTGGTTGTATGAAACCGTTTCATACTATGCTGCAAATGAATGAGTAGGACTGTTAAATAGAAATACATATTACATATTACATTTTTTCCCCATCATTCAGATATTTAATTTACATCTTATTCACTGGATTAGTTCAGACATTCCCTTTTATCTGTAGAAATCTTCTGGGTCAAGTTTTGAGAAAATGTACATTTTCACAATTTATGTCGCTATTATAATTTGAAACTTGTGATACTGTAGTTAAATTATTTATCTATATTTCCCACCTGCTACAGTGAATAATATGCTTTCATAATTTTATATAAATGGTGGGCTTAAGAAAAGAGTTCAGACTAATCCAGATTCTGATCAGTGTTAGATTTGGTGTTAGAATGCTTACATTATATTTTCAGAGCCAAACTAAGTGAAATACAGGAAGATATTCAAGTAATACACATAATATTACATAATATTTTGTGAAACTGTGTCATAGATGGTGTCTTCAAGTGTACATGTTGATGTGTCTGTTGTGTTTTTTTTGTTTGTTTACACAGCGCAGAGTGCCCGTCCTGACTGGCTATGGAGTGGTGTTGGCTTCAGACTGGATGACAGGGTCTACAGGGAGGACAGGGTCACACAGATTCTAAAGCAGCAGTGGGCTGTTCCTCTACGTACACTGACTGGCAGTGACAGTGCGTTCGCAGCTGACCTCCTTCCCCTCCTTTTCTCTATTCGCATACACTTTCCCTCCCCTTTCGCCCCCTCTTCTCCCCCTCTCCTCCTCCTCCTGCCCACATCATCTTTTCCTTTTCTTCCCCCTTTAATTTCTCTTTGCCTTCTGTTGCGTCTCTGATCTTTTTACTGGAGCTCCTTCTCTCATCTTTCGAGTTCTTGTTACCTTTGACCTGCCTCTCACTGGGACCAGTATGAGCTGGCTGAGCAGATTGAACCCGCGGGGTCCCGGGAGCCGGTCTGGCCGGAGTGCCGCCCCCTCCAGCCCCTGTACTGCTGACCCGGAGACCTGCCTCATGGTGTTTGAGAACCACTGGAGACAGGTGAGCTGGAAACACACCTCCTCTCTTGAATCCTGATGAAATTATATAATTTGTTGTGGTTGTACACCAACTTCACAGCTGAGATGTGGAGACACAGCTTCTGTGCCGCACTAGCCTTCACCATAAAGTGTACAGGGCAACCACACAGAACATCAGAAAGGATTTTAAACAAGCCCCTAGTTGAAATATTATCCAAACCACTTATTTGAAAGGACTTACTGTAATTGTGTGCACACGCAGTGGAACATGATGTAATCACCCGTGTCTCCCTTCAAAATAAGTGGTTTTGGATTATTATTTTGAAATGGACTTTTTTCATGTAAATGTGTCACTGCTTGCGTTTCTCAACTACTTTGTTGCTAAGCTGTTTCCATCAATATTGCTGCATCTCCAGACTGCAGTAAACTGGGTGAGGTTACTGTTAGAAATATTGACCAAAAGAAGCAAATCAAAACAGAATGGTCGATTAACCCAGAGGATTTTAAACTGAGGCGTAGATCCCATGGGAGAGTTGTCCGCTTCTGACTCCTTCTTCTGAGTCATAGCTCATTCAAATCTGAACACACAGACATGAGACATAGCCTGAGAAACACCATGTCTTTAAGTTTTCAGTTGTCTGTACATTCATGACTACATTGCATCATGAACTGGCAAATTTTTAATGTTGTCAGTTTGCCAAAATGTAAACAAAATATATTGCAACCTATCCACAAGATGTTAAAATACTCTAACGAACAAACCTGCTCTGTTTTGATTAATCATTTAGTCTATTTAATGTCAGAAAACTGTGAAACCTGTCATAATGCCAGTTTCCCAGAGCTCAAGGTAGCTTTTTCAAATTGCTTGTTTTGGCCAGCCAACAGTCCAAAGATACTAGAAGCTACAACCAGTCAATGTCTTTGCTTGATAAATGACTTAATCAATTAAGCATCAAAACAGAAAATTGATTTCCTGATGATTTATTTCTGCACTAAATCTCTTAAACCACTGCATTATAAAAGTGATTTACAATTGTGTTGGTGGTCTGATTCAGGAAATATTTTCATGATTTGTTTTGTTTTCTTTGTTTTGTGTCAAGCATCACACAGATAAAAAGTAAATGTTCACTTTGGGGTTAGCAGTAAATGATAGTGAGACCAGTTAGAGTTTTAAGGCACTTTGCTTTAGTGAATGATTATCTGTCCAGACATCAAGTGTGAATGTTCACACGTTCAGTTGGCTGTACCAGTGCTGATGAGAATAGTCAGTCAGTCTATTTAAACAGTGTGACTGGCTCATGTCCAATCACTGGCTGAAAGTTTTATAGGTACAGAGCCTTGCCACTGCCAGACTGTTGAATTTCCTGAGAGGCAACACAAGACTGAGTGATGCTTGCTAGTCCGTTGTGGGAGGTGGATATGCTACAACTGAATTGCAACATATCCACAAGATGTTACAGTACTCCTACATGTAGCTACAGGATTCCTAGTCCTGTACCTAACATCTAGATTTAGGGTGGAGGGAATATTTTGAAATATCAATCCTCCATGTTTACATATTTTTTAAAAGGAGGGTAAAGACACAAATCTTGATTATCCAATTACATGTACATGTACAAAAGATAACAAGTGGTTTTGTGGGCTCTGGCCTCCAGCTCATACATTTACAACACACTTTAAGGTGCTAAAACATAAAGAAGTGCATCTCTTATCTGCACAAGCCTCTCGCAGATCTGCTAATTCATCATTGCTCTTGTCATGCTGACTGGTGGTAGACCTCTTGATAAATGTTGTGAAACCTCTCCCCTCTTTCCCTGCTTTTTTAAAACCACCCTTATGCAATTATGTTGCATTTTATCTTTAAGAAAATAACCCTGTTGCAGTGCCTTTAATATTTGCAGTTATAATATCTGTCAACACATTTTAGATTTCGCTAATTACATAAAACTATTGTCAAAAATTAAAGTAGATGTTGATATAGTATCTATTTTTTAATATATTTTGAAGAGTAGAAAATACAGATGGGGCAAAGTTTTCAGACTTGACAGTGCATCATATCTGTCACAGAAGTCATTTTGAATTCTTATAGTAGAAAAAGTACAAATTTTACTAATTACAGCAAAAATGACTATGAAAAATGACCTTATGTAACAAACACTTAATAGTTGACTCCTTGAATCATCTTTATTTTGCATCATCCCTGACAGCTGCAGCATCGCATGACTGTCATTTTGATGTCTATAAAATGTGCCACATTGCATTATGAGAATGATAGCAGAATTTAATGTGCATGCAATCAGCATTACTTTTTCTGTTTCACTGTTGGTATTTTTGAGGACAATAGATAGAGCATGGGTTTCCCCCTCAGAATTTGTACACTTGAATGGAATTGGCAGACATATAGTGGTATTGATATAGTGATTTCAGACACAACCAGTGTGACAAGAAGCCACAGACAATAACCTGAAACCCAAGTAACTAAATTGAATTCAGCCATCATTCATTTCATTGTTTACACCTGTGCTTTTCCAATGTCCATGTTAATTAACTAAACAGTCTAATAACCCTGTATCCAAAACCTGTTCAGAACTGAATTTAAATGGATTGAAATGCCTCTTGGAGGTCACACACTTATTTTTTATATCTCCTCATATAATGTTAAGACTTTAACAGTACGCTAAAACACTGTTCCTGTTGTCAGGTCTCTTGGGTGTTGGAGCAGCACGAGCCTTCGTCCTCCAGCGATGACCTGACAGCAGTGAGGAATCACACAGACCAGATGTTATGTCTGCTGGCAGAGGAGCGGCCTGCTGAGAACTTGGAGGTCAACGCCGGCGTGCCACCCATGGGCCCCATACTGGAGCTGGTGGTCACCGAGAACATTCTAGAGTGCCTGGTTCAGTGGCACCTCCGCCGCGGCTTGGACCCGGACAGCCAGGGGGCGCTGCTCAAGCTGTTTGAGATGCTCATCGGCCAGTCCCAGCAGCCCCTGCTGCAGCACACAGCCGTCCTCCACCCCCTGCTGAGGCTGCTGGGAGCTTGTGCTGACCCAGAACTTGGTTGTCCTTCAGCACTGGAAAACAGCCTGGTACTGCTGCTCAATCAGGTACATTCACCTATATAATATAGTGTATATACTAGATACTTTACTAATGTGTAAAATAGTGATTTTATCTCCTGTCCACACCAAGACCCTATTTATACCTGGTATATAGAAGACAATCTGCATCTGGACACTTCATTACTACATTACCCTTCTCTGCTTGTATCTCTAATTTATTTACATAGAGGCCATGGAAAACTCTTGGGTCTGATTGGCAACTTTCTTTTAAAAACATAAAACAGGACACCTCCACTAGAGTTAACCAGTGTTCACTATCTGTGCACAATGTAAAGTATATTACACTGCAGGTATCATAATAACAGTGCTTGTTACAGTTCTACCTGCTAAGAGTTACCTAACTATCACTTGTGAAAGTGACATAACCTTCGGTTCAACTGGCTGCTAACACGCATGAAAAATGGATGATGATTTGAAGACCACTTTTCTTTTTTCTGTTTCTGTTCATGACTTACCTGCTAATTATCTGACACTGTAATCCAACTCTCTGAGGCAATATTTTTTTATATTATGACCTTAAAATCTATTGTCATTTGTTATCATTTGTAATTTCAGAATATTACAATTAAAAAGAACATGCAAGTTTTTCGCCCCTAAGACTGGTTTTTGTTTTTATTTTAGCTGATAACATTGTGTAACATCTGCTTTTTGTGTTATAAGAACCTACCTAGGAACGATTACGGGCATACTTTTGACTCTGCATTGGACATGATTTTTATCACTGTTTCATCACTACAGGTCTGCGTGTCCATGGCCCGGCAGCCCGTGGTTCTAGAGATGTTGTTCCGGGCTGCGCCGGCTCAGCAGGGCTCCACCAATCTGCTGATCTTCTCCCTCCTCGTGCCGTTCATCCACCGGGATGGAGCCATCGGACAGCAGGCCAGAGACGCTCTGCTGCTGGTTATGGCAGCCTCGGCCAGCCACGAGGCCGTGGCCCGTTACATTGCTGAGAACTCCTACTTCTGCCCGGTTAGTGATGGTGCTCGTGGAAAGTGTTGTATGTCAGACGTTAACTGGGGTGTCAGTAGAGGATGTGGTTACAGATGGTTACATGTTATTTATGTGCCAAGGTTTTTGGGGGAGATTTGTCACTTGAAACTGTTGCAACTGTTGCTGCAGTTGGTCTGACTGCTGATGCATTGTATTTGATATTGGACTTCATAAAAAACTTGGCAGGGCTATAACCATTTACCGGCAGTGTTCATCGTTTTTTTTTCTAACCCACTTTAGATGAAACCACACCCACTTCATGGGGGACATAGTGCACTGAATTTGATGAATTTACTCTTTATCAGAGTGCTGAGTAATGAAAAACATTAATTCTGATGGATTATGAGTTTGAGTCTGTTGTGCCTGTGTTTTTCTTGTGGTTGGTTTATAAAACTAATAGCCAGCAGCTGTGCTGATACAGTGGACTGTAAGCTGCAGTTTGCCCAGTAAACACACCGACCTCTTTGGCTGTTGAAGTCCCTCCTGTCTGGCCTGCTGCTGCTCCTCTTGGGGTCACTTGTGATCGTAAGGAGCTGCTGAGTGTCTCTGGCAGGGTGGGCTGTTGCTGGGTTGCCTCCACACACACCAAGTTTGGAAAAACGATAGATGTGGCCAGGACTACTTGGCTGACAGATACCCGTCCAGGTCCAGACTGCCAGAGAACAGGCTGAAGATGTGCTCAGTGTGTGGATTTAGAAAAACTGACAGTAGCTTCCTGGCACTTCATCATATATTTTGTAGTATTTATTGTGGTATTTATTTTCTGAATTTTAAGTAAAGTTAAAGGATAATTTCAATATAGCATGGCTACAGTAAATATTTGTTTCTGAATGGCAGGTAGACATTAAAATCATACATCAGTGCACCTCAAACTTACTGTAGTTCTGGCCACAACAGTTAACTAGTTTCTAAATGTGTGCAAGCTGAATGAAATTGCAGGTGACTTTGGCAATACTGCTGATGCTTCATGTTACATGAGCAGCTCCTGTAACTTTCGTTGTTAGCTGAACCTATAGAGGCAGAATCCAGCTTTAATCAAGCCCCGTTAGAAAGCTCAGTGAGGTACAACATCTTAATTCATATTCAAGCATTCATTAATTTAAATTAAGGTAGATCCCACTGAGCTTCTTTCAAATGGAAATATTTGGAAATACAGTATGCAACTGCCTTTTTCTTTTCTTTTTGCTTTGTTAAATGGTCTAGGACCTCTTTTATTTTACTCTCAGTTTAGCTGACTCGCCAGTAATTCCTCTGCAATACTGTGCATATAATATCAAACTCAACTCTATTATTTATAGTCATTTTTGGCTTTGGATGTGTATTATATACACATGAATGTGACCTACTCTTAAATAATGTGATAGTTGAGGACAGCTTAGAATCCTGCCTTACTTTCTTCTTTCAAGAAAGAGAGGTGTGTGTGTGTGTGGGTGTTGTCTAATTCTGATGCATCAGTGATGTGTGTGATAATGGAAGGGGAAGGATATGACTATACACTCAGAATGCAGCCTTATCTATATCCTCTCAGCCTGGTCTCAACTTAGAAGGCTTCCTGTACACATCTTAAAAAATAACCACCTCTCCCGACATCACACAATAACGATAAGATAAACAGATACATTGAAAGTCCCGCTTAACACAAATCAGTAACATCTAAACTACCAGGATTTAACTGGCTAAGGCTAAGTGTGGCTAAGCCACATGATAAAACATAATTTATGTAGAACACTTGTGTGTTTCAATATGTTTTCACTTGATATGATATATGATTGAAATAAGCTATAGAGGATTGTGGCGGAAGACCAAGAAGCTGTCTGTCTGTGTTGTTGTAGTTTTTTCCAGCTGCCACTAGGTGTTATTAAAGAGCCACATTTTGCTGATTGCACTGTAAAATGTATGCCTACCAATTGAGAGCGTAATTTCCTGCTGGATTTCATTGTGACGCAGTGTCAGGTGACGGTGTGCATGCAGACATTTGAGCGTCGGGACCATCGTTCTCAGTCCAGTCTTGACAGCCAAACTCTGGTCACAAGTTACAGCAACTGAGCGACATTTTAGCTGCATTATAAGTATAATCAGTGTTGCGGGATGATTATGTCTGTATACCATATTTTCTTGCTGTGGTCAGTACTGTTATCTTTTCACTGGGGTGTTAAAGAGCTGGCTCAGCTATTTCCCACTCGTCCTCCTTCCAGTGGCTTTAGTCTGACCTACTTACAGGCTTGAAGGACCAGTGGAGGTGGCATCAAGGACCAAATGCTCCTCTCTGCCCGACTCTCACTATTTTCTGCCTCTGTAGTGTCCCACATTCTAATCAGCTTTGTTTGACATCTTTGGATAGAGTAATAGGTTCTTAGACAGCTGTAACAATGCACTTTATTGTGTGGTACTGTAAGCTGTGCTAATCACAAACGCACTCCTCTTGTCCCATCCTCCAATCTCAGCACACTAGCTGTTTTCCCTCTGTAAAAACCTCTTCATTATATGTTATACAAAATAGGTGCCGATTCATTATCTGTATATCTACTAATTGAATGATCAATTGATTGATCAAAGTATTGTTTTAATTCTTGTATGGCAAAGTGGAGATTAAGTAATTCATCTGCAATAAAACCCTCGTGCTTTTAAGGATACACACAGATTTTTACCAGAGAGCTGTCCGTCACCTCAGTCACCTGACGCACTGGGGCTGTTGACAGTCACTTATCTTATCTGATTTTTCTCTGTCTCCTATCAGGTGTTGGCGACGGGCCTCAGCGCTCTCTATTCCTCTCTGCCCAGGAAGATCGAGGTCCGAGGAGATGACTGGCACGCCCTGCGGAGGGAAGACTGGATGGGCGTGTCTTCGCTTGTCCTGTTCATGAACTCGCTGGAGTTCTGCAACGCTGTGGTGCAGGTTGCTCATCCCATGGTCCGCTCCCAGCTCCTGGACTACCTCCACAATGGCTTCCTCGTACCTGTCATGGGTCCCGCACTGCACAAGGTAGGAAAGGGATGAGCGTCTGAAACGAGGTCACGGTTACTCTGGATAATCACGGGTGTGTAGGTTTTGGGTAAACTGACCCTGTAAATACAATGGAATAAGGTGGATCCTCAGATTGTCCACCGGATGAAAATTGACCACTCAGTTTCAGCCCCTCTTAAGTTGAATTAGAAGTAAACTTCGAAAAAATATGTCTGTGAAGTGTTTGTTTCCTGGACCTTCAACAGATGAGTCAGAGCGTGAGTCAAAGCAAAAAATGAGCAGTCGAAATTGTCTCATTGCCTGGTTTTAATCTTAGACTTGATCTTATTCATAGGACAGTTGCCGTGCTGCCCTCTTTTCGCAGTTTTGAATCAAATTTCTGTGTGTATGTGTGCGTGTTTGTAGTCGTTGGTGGACGAGATGATCGCCAGCACCGCCTACCTGGACCTTTTCCTGCGCAGCGTGTCGGAGACTTCCCTCCTCAAAACCTTCCTGCGCTTCATCCTGCTGCATCGTCACGATAACGACACCATCCTGGACACACTGCTCACACGCATCAGCAGCAATTCAAGGGTATAAAAATATGTGTGTGTTTGTGTGATAGAACCTCAAGGCCCTCATATGAACTCAGTTGTGTGGGTGGTGAGTGGGCTGAGAGCGAAAGTTGATTGAAAGTGACTCCGGCAGAATACAGAAGTATTGTGTTGCACATTGTTTGTAGTTGGGAGAACAATCCCCAGTGAAATTTCTTCCAGATAAATCCATTTCAGTCAGTCTGAGACAACCGTGGTGTTTAGGAAACAGGATTTCATCACTTCGCTGTGTCACCTTTGTTGGAGTTTATACATCATTTCAAACAGAAAGTAAAGATTCTCTGACTTTAAAGGAAAGCTGGGGTTGACAACTTCAGTTTGTTTTGTTTGCTTACATTTTATTACAGCAATTCTACTGAACACAGGTTTTCCACATATCCTGGAATTTGTTGAGCGGTTTTTCATTACTGGAAGTTAAATGTGTCGCATTTTTGTAAATTTATGATGGGCGTTTGTGGCAAATTTACAAAAATATTTAAAAGGATGTCCATATTTTTGTTATATATATTATTTTTATACATGTCATATATATATTTGCATTCTCATCCACACACACACACGCACACACACACAGTAGGGTCCAAAAGTCTGAGACCACGTTGAAAGTATTTTCACATAAACCTGGAAATATTAAAAAAAAAATTTGAGTGGAAGGGTTGAAGAATTTATGACAAGTAAGATGAAGGAGAAATAGTTAAGATTCTGCACTATTTCAGTCAGCAATGTAATTTAAGCAAATGTATGCTATTGACCACCTTAGCTCCTTTGTACAAAAAGTCAGATTGATTTGTAACCTTTCCGTTAAGCATGCCTTCAGATGACAGTCATTTGATCTACTCATCAGAGGCTCATTCACGTAACTCAACATGCTTTGCTTTTCTCAGTGATCCCATAAATGTTCAGTGGGTTTGAAGTCAGGTGACTGTGGAAGAAGTGATGACATGTAAAGTGATGACTGTTTTTATTTACTAGTTTCCTCCTCTGTGTGTGTTGCAGCTCTGCATGGTTTCATTGAGCCTCTTCAGGACTCTTCTCTCCCTGAACTGTGAAGACGTCATGCTGCAGCTCGTTCTCAGGTATGTCTGCACACCTCAGCATGTCTCCTCAAGTGTTGTATTTTTAATAGGCTCATTAATATGCAAAACACAGATCTAGTGGTAAACATTTTTTGCCATACTCAGTCATTTGGACTAACTGAAAGTGTGTGTCCTCCTTTCAGAATGTTGAAAAATTGAACAAGGGGACAGTTTTCTTTTTCTCTGTCGCCACAGTCACTGATAGAGGTCACATTGTTCCCACATTTACAACTCGTTTACAAGCATTTTGTGACCTTCTATAACCGGTTTTCCAACTGTAATTTTGCTTTCAGGACTAAAACAACACACCCAGCTGCCTGTGACTTGGTATTTTAGCACCAGTATGATTCAGAATTACAGGTTGACTAAAGTTTGTGACTGCAGCTTTGACTAGCTGGCCTGCCACAGCGAGGTAGAATAGCCAACCTTGCCAAAGAAAATGTGGTATCAAAAATGACACAAACTACTGTCTGTTAAGGTTTCCAAATAAGAACTTATGTGTTACAGCCTGTACAGGGATTAACTATGTAAATCCGGATTAAATGTTTTATGTGTGCGTGTGCGTGGTTTGCTCGCAGGTATCTTCTGCCCTGTACCCACGTAATGCTGAGTCAACGTCGCGCTATCAGGGAGACTGACATGTACGGAAAGTCAGCGGACAAGTTTCTGTCGCTGATCCCAGAGTGCTGCCGACTGAATGCAACCCCCGCTGAGCGGGACGAGGACAGCGCATTCTGGGGCAAAGGTGAGCAACACACACCTGTGGAGAAGGAACAGTTCACACTCAGAGCTGTGGTTGTAACACAAAGTGAACAACTATGAATATGTCAACATTTAAAACATATTCTTTCATTTTTTCGTCAGGTGGGTGAAATGGTTGTTTTTCTAAACTCTTTTTGAAACTATTAACTGTGAGGCCTCTTCAACTCATCAGTGGTGTTGGAAAGATGACTTTTTGCATCTGTCTTTTGTCATCCTACAGTACTCAACAGTCCCAGCACAGAGTCTCCAGCCCCACCCAGACCCAGCACCCCATCTCGCTTATCCTTCTTCATTCGTCAACAGAGCAGTGGAGGTGGATCAGGAGGAGGGGGTCCCTCTACCCCCACCAGCATGGAGCCAATGCAGTCGGGTCCTTCCAGCTCCCACCCCTTGTCCCCTGACAGCCCGATGCACCAGCAGCAGGCTTACACAGAATGTCTGGACTGGGATTCAGGCTACCTGGAGTACCTCAAAGATGCCCGACGGGGCATCGAGCTTTGCTCCTGGGCTTGCCGTGACTGGTCGGCACCCTATGATGGAGAGAACCCTTCCCCGAACACAGTCCCCCCACCCCCGCCTCCCCCTGTCTCCAACCCCTCTATAGTTATGTTCCCTGAGCACTTCTCTTTCCACCAGGGAGGAAGCAGTAACACCCCTCCAGGCCAGCAGAGGGCAGCCATTGTGGCTGCTGCACGGTCCGAGTGGAGCAGCTCAGAGCGGGACAGCGGAGAGTGGGACGTTACGATCGGCAAAAACAACTGCATCAGCCTCACACCACGCTCCAAGAAACGCAGCCTACAGAGAGAGGAGCTCCTGCCAAAGCCTGTACCTCGTCTCGTCCCCTCCTCCTCATCTTCAGCCACCCCTATATCGTCCTCTCACCCCGCCTCGTCCCCGGCTCCTCATGTTCCAACGTCTGCCATCACTGTTAGCTACCAGGCCATGTATAATGGAACGATGGGGCAGGGGGACGTGTGCTCAGACAATCGGGACAGAGGCCTGGAGGTAAAGAAAGTGAAGAGAGACTTGGGCGAACAGCAGTATTTGGATGAAAATGCAAATCAAAACGGATCCCTCGTCACCTGCCCTTCCCAAAGCTGCACCGCTCTCCAACAGTCCATTTTTAGTAACAGTGAAATGAGCGATGCAAAATCTCTTTGCCCTAACCAGATTTCCTCCCAGAGCTCCATCACCCAGCCGACGTCCGACACCAAACTGCTGACCAGCGACGCCTCCAACCCACACAGTGCATCCTCAGATCTTCCAGAAGCCAACCAGGCACAACAGTCTGTAGAGAGTCTCATCCAGGAGCTGTTGGAACAGGCACCAGGGGAACCCCAGCTCCCCGGAGACTCCAATGGCCAGGGCATCAGCATCGAGGCCTTCACACAGGAGCTGAGGGAGCTGGAGGACCGGGTGAAGGAGCGCAGCAGAGCAGCCTGCCAGCAGGAGGAAACTGCCAGGGAGTGCCTGTCCGCTGAGCGGCAGGAGGAGGAACAGCTGTCCTCTGCCCTGGAGGTGAAGCTGACAGGGGACACAAAGGGAGAAGGGTCTGTGGTGGGCCTCTGTAGTCCTGCTCGACCAGTAAATCAGCCTACATCTCAGCCCTACACAGGTGAGACTCACATTGTTCATGTTGTTCTGTTTCTGTATGTGTGTGTGTGTTTTCAACCTCCGCTTTCTTTTGCGGAGGGGGACTGTTACAAGTGTGATTAATTCATTGGTTGTATTTTAGTGAGTGAAAGTGACTAAAATGCATAAATAATTTCCTCCATTGTTCTTTCAAATAATGAATCAGAAACCCCACAGAATACGATGTTTTCTTCCACACAAACAATAGGCAGGGCCAGTGACACACTGTTGTTCTCCTCAGTTCCTGAGTCGGTCTCATCCCTCTGAATTTTGTATTTCCAATAATGCTGTGTGGGCACATGTCCCTGGTAATAAAACAGCACATGGCTTCAGTAAACTGAAGGAGGTTTGAGAGCCAGTTGGAGCATTAGCTGCTAATGCTTTTGGCTTTGGGTTAACTGCTTCTCTTGGTTACTTTACTGTCGGCACCCTCTAAAATATGTAGTGAGTTGTGTTGTGCCACGTTCAGATTTTTATCGCACCACTGCATGTTTTGTGCTTATGCAAGGCAACCTTTTACAGAGTAGTCTTAGTACCAACTTAATGCTTTAATAGCAGCTGAATAATATTTCTAGCAGAAATCTGTAAATTTTCCCACTGTGGGACGAATAAAGGTTTATCTTATCTTAAATCATCACAACTAAACAATTCTTCTTCTTTCTTTATAGGCACAGTTACCTGACCTCAATGAAATAGTCTTTCATTAAGTTGACATCCTGAATTCATAGGGGATAGATAAGCATTTTAGAGTTTAATTACCCGAACCTCTACAAGCTGTTAAAGCACCCTGCTGACTATTTTTCAGTTTGACAGCATTTTTGACACCACGTCAGTGTTTAAAAAAAAAATTGCTGCAAGACGCCTCTGATATCATCACCAGTTTGCTCACATTCAGCTGAGCTAAAGTTGTGTCTTGTATCTTTCCGTTCATTGAACCATCAATCTTTTCTCCGTGCAGGTCCATTCATGGTGGTTCTATTTGCCAAGCTGGAGAACATGCTCCAGAACTCGCTCTACGTCAACATCCTGCTCACAGGCATCGTGGCCCAGCTGGCCTGCTATCCTCAGCCTCTCCTACGCTCCTTCCTGCTCAACACCAACATGGTCTTCCAACCCAGCGTCAAGTCACTGATCCAGGTACACTGTGCCATGTGAAACCTGTGATGTATTGCCCTGGGAGTTCTCTCCATATTTTCCTTGTTGAACATTTCTAAACCAGATGTTCAGTACAAACTGGAGAAAAAAAACTTTCTCTACTTATGCACTTATACTATACTTGAAGTGACGACAGTTTGGAGTCTCCGGTTTTCTCCTGTCTCCTGCCCACCTCACTTCTGTGCAAGCTTCTCTTCCAAAGGCATCAGGGCCACAACGCATTCGCATAGTTTCTTTTCTAGGTTCTATTTCTGTCCATATTCTAAGATGCTGTGTTGCGACCCAGCTCGCAAGATGAAGGGGAATTAACCTAGCCTCTGGATGGTATTATTTTTACATAATCTCATTTAGACAGTTCCTCTTATTGAGACACAGGGTCTCATTCTCGAGAGACACCTAGTCAACTGAGATAATTGACACATGCAAAAAAAATCTACAAAGGGAAAAATGCCTGTGGAATAAATATAAACCAAGTAAAATAAGAGCTAAAACTAACTTCACCAAAAAGTAACCAAACTGGAAATATACCTGCACTACCGGACCTTACCTGATAAACAACAGTCAAAACAGCAGCCTTGCTCCTAATGTTTCTAAACAAGGGAATTCTAAGTGTGTGTGAATTCTGTCAGCAATGAAAACTTAACCTGGCCCAGTGTCCCAGTAGTTAACCAGTGCCTTTAATCTAATTCGTAAAAGCCTGAATCAGGATTACCATCGACATGTTGGCCAAGTATTTATCAGGTGTCTGCAGAATTGCATCCCCAGATTGGTGAGCTGGACTAGGTTCCCCCCACAGTCAGGGTCTTCAGCTCGCCTGCCTGGAAGTGGGAAGTGCAGCAGCAGGAAGAAATCTCATCCAGGGGATCACACATCGTACTTGGCATACATATCAAAACACTGAATAGAGTTAGACACATGGGGCGTGTGCTGGCTGTAACATACTGTAAATGGATACCAGATGCTGGACTGCACAGTAAAATAAAATAGCACTATAGTTTTGTCACAGTGACTCATTCACACACAGTGATCACATTCATAAGGAAGTAAACCCTTGAAATATAAATGACCCCCCATGTTCTTTTTCTAGCTCAACACTCAGAGTCTCATGATAGTGGTAATATTTGTCCTAAGTGGAACACAATGCTCACTATCTTTCCATTCAGCTTATTCAAGAGTATGAAGTGTAATGAACAATTCAACCTCTCTGCACTGCTAGTACTGGTTCAGACTACAAGTCTTATCTTCTCTGTCAGAACCTTTAAAGTCATAAGTGAAATTTACTGAGCAAGTAATCAAAAACAAGCCAGCTGCATTTGAATATCAATCAGTTTTTGCTTCACCTCAGGTTCTAGGTTCTGTGAAGAACCGCATCGAGGCGTTTGCAGCCTCCCATGAGGACTTCCCAGCCATGCTGAAGAAAGCCCAGCAGTACCTAGTGGCCCGAGGCAAAGTGGACTGGACTGACTCGGCTGCAGCAGTTCCTCCCCTGCGACGCTCTGATTCATTAGGTGAGGACGGAAACAGGAGGACCTGCATATACACTGTGTGTGTGTGTGTGTGTGTGTGTGTGTGTGTGTGTGTGTGTGTGTGTGTGTGTGTGTGTGGGTGGGTGGGTGTACTTGTACTTGCTATGTAGTGAGGACCGGAACAAGGTTTTAACCAACAGAGTGAGGACATTTTTGACCGGTCATCACTTCTCCTTTTTATGCCTTTCCTGTCTCACTATTATGGCAGACATCAGTTTCCGTAGTGTAGTGGTTATCACGTTCGCCTAACACGCGAAAGGTCCCCGGTTCGAAACCGGGCGGAAACAATATTTTTGGAAATTTCCCAGTCGTGGGGCAAATAAAGGAACATTTTATCTCTTATCATTAAACTGGAAGAGAATGAGATTTCATTGTAAGACCCCTCTTTGCCTATGATTCAGTTTCTTATGAGGCCTAAAAATGTGTGTTGATAAGTCACAGTCAAAGTTATTTCTCTATTGTTTGGTCTAAAATCTTTCTTTCTTTAAAAACCTTGTTTATAAAGAATCATTCACACAGTAGTCTAAAAGTGCTTTACTTACAGTTTAACTTAAAATTAAGAAGAAGAATTAATGACAAATAATTTACATAAGAGATTAAAACATATTTTAAAGAGATAATCACATTAATTATACTAATGAATTTGAAAGAAACAAATGTGTTAATATATGTATATAATTTCACAGGTAAACCTGATATGAAACAACAAACATTAACTTCTTTAAAGAATTTACTACAGTTGCACTAATGTAACACAAATTTTCTTATTTTGTCTTGTTTCAAGATGCTGATATTCATGTCACAAAAATTCCCAAAACCAGGAAAACTGTACTGGGAAGAAGGAGAATATAATTTACCCCATTAGCAGAATTTGTTTTAGTTTTGGCGTGAAATAGAGCAAGACTTTGACCGGATTAATTTGAAAGTTTTGTAGTATCGTCCTTTGTTACCAAATTTTTACGTATCTTATGCGTGAAGGTTAATGGAAAGAGGAGTTAAACAAAATAACCTGAGCTCAAGGTCCACTTTGTAGTTTTTTTTAGCTGTCTCTGAAAACTGAAACTTGTAAATGGAATGTTTTCTCATTCCAGTGAAGAGCCGCAAGCCATCTCTTGGAGATCTGATCCTTCGTCACACCAACAGCCCGACCCGGGCTCGACACGCCGCTCAGCTGGCCCTCGCACATGTACGGGACGGTGGCCAATCACTGCACAGCGCTCTGTTTAGGGGCAGCGGAGGGGGTGGGGCGTCTGGCCTGGAGAAGCAAGCTGAGGCGCTGCGAGTGAAGAATGCCGTGTACTGTGCCGTCATCTTCTGTGAGTTCCTCAAGGAGCTGGCTGCCCTGGCTCAAGAGCACGCCGTCACTCTGCCTTTCCCTCACAACCAGGAGGCAGAGGAATAGATGGTAAACTCCTCAAACTCCTCAAATCTAGCTCTTTGCCTCTTTTTTTTGTTTAGGCTGTAAACAGAGTTATTTAGGATTCTCCCATCACCGCAGGACAGACTGGAGCACTGAGACTTTCCTGTCACTGAAGTGGGTTGTCTGCAATGACACAGACAAGATGAAAACAGCGGCGTTTTTGTACCAAAATCATTATAGGATACCTATAGGACTGGAAGAATTTTCCTCATCTGTAAACTTAATATGATATTGTGCATATCATGTATTATATTGACATTCTATACACAGAAAATCTCGCTTGAGATTTGGGAGCTTGTACATACACATACCATGTCATGGTATAATGTGACACAGTAAAGCCACAGTAAAGAAATAGGTGCACATATCGGTGCTAGTCGATACTCTTTATCTTTTAAATTGAAAGGGTGCTTTCAGGCGGCACAGATGAGAAAGAAGGTTTTGTTCTCAAAAAAATTCTGACAAACACCAAATATTGCTTCGCAGGAAAACATTCAAAGTGTAGGCTGGTCAATCAACTGCAAAGTGATCCAATCAGCTTTGGCCACCTCTGTAAGACAAGTTCATTTTTTGCTCTTGTCACAGAGCTTTTTGTTCCTCTATCAAAGAATGGCCACTAAAGAAAGCTCACAGAAAAAGCGCGAGTGCTCCCGGTAACATCTCAAGTGTTCATTTTATTTTTAAAGAGGCTGCACTGCTGCAGAGACTAGTCATCAGTGAATGAGATGAAAACTGGAACACAGGTGAGTTCAAGTGCCACTTTCTCTCTTGTGAATTAGCACCATCACCACAAATGTACTGGAAAAGTTTGGGTAATTAATGCCATTTTTTTTGTTTTTGTTTGAAATGTGTTTGTCTTTCGCATTTGCACCATTTTCTAGACATATCAGCAACACGCGGGAGCAGGTGTGTCTGCCGTTGTGTGCAAGTTTCTTAGAACGAATGACGGCAGGTGATGCCAACTCTTCATGCCGTCAGTAAGCCATTCACCTGTTGCCATAATAGAGGCTGTGGGGATTGAAAAGACAGCACCGCTTTACAATTCATACATTTTGTGTGTCATTTAGTCTTTTGAAAAGACCCGAGAGTCTCCAAGAATAAGACGAGAAGGGAAGGAACTTTATTTCCAGGGAGCGTTGGCATTTACTTTGAACTGACAGTTGAAAAAGGCCCTCATGTGGCAGTCACTGACTTTCCTTTAAACAGATCTTTGTGAGCTCAAGATGAAGCGATCATTTCAGTTTTTCCAAATTTTTTTTAGCTTCAAAAGTTGTGTCTCTTTGGGGTGAGACAGGCCAAGCTGAACGTACAACTTGTTCAACTTGGAACTTAACATGCTGCTATTTTTTTAACACTAACGCCCGTTTTTATTAGTGTAATAGCTACTATCTCTTCATTTCATTGTTAGGTACCAAGTATAAATGTGTGTGTGAGGATGTGGAGGAGTCGGTGCCAGTGTTGTGATCGGCTTTAATTTATTTTCTTGTGTCTGAGGTTGAATGAAGTCGCAGCCACACAGTGTTAAAAGCTTTGCTAAGACAAAATTATTTTTAAACTTTTATCTTTTTTCCTCAACGTTGAGCAACTTTTTAAAGCTTTGAATTGTTGCATATTGGTGGTATTTTGTGTTAGATGGTCATTCTTTATTTTACAGGTCTGTAATTTCTTGTTAATTCTAGTTCTTTTCTGTAAAGAAAGGAAGGTATGAGGAAATGATTAAGAATTAAGAACCTGTAAAGCATTAGCTGTATGACTGCAATCCATTTTTTAAAAAATCCATCTAATTTAGACCCAGCTTTTTGTGAACTCATTCAGTTTTCTGCACATACTAGCCATTCTCTCTCAACCTTTAGAGAAACTGCTAAAAGCTCCTGCCATCCTGCAAAGTCTTAACCTTTGAAATTGAATTCCACATCATTTTTTGACATCTTTCTCAACTTGTCAAAGCCATAGTTTGTAATTGTAGAACTTCATTACTGCTGTAACTCACTTTTTATATGAGATTTCTAGACACGTTTTTGTAACACCCCACGGTTTGTTTTTTAAATACCATGAGTTAAGAGTTTCTGCATGCCAATTAAGGCCAGGTTTATAATTAAATAATAATTAAGTCGTGTAGAGTAAGTTTCCTTTGGTTTGTGCAATAGTGCTGAGATTAAATTAGCTTCCATGCAGTAGGTTTTAGTGGTTAGTGAGTCATCCCGATGCCTGCGGAGATCGGCGACGGCAACAAGAACACGTTTCACACCGAATGTTTCCTTCTATTAGAGAAATCACTCCTGTATTTCACCCACTGCCATCCGTCCATCTGCTCACCTAGTCTGCTTTACATCTGTGTGTTTGCAACAAGATTGTTTCCCTTGCACAGAAAAGGGGTCTCCTTCCTCACCAGGTTCCTCTACTTCTACACTCAAGATTGTGTTTTCTAGCTCAACAATTTTTACAAACAGTCTTGTTAAAGACCGGTTGTATTTAGAGCATGATGGTTCATGCTCAGCTTCTCAGTACTGTCACTCACTTGGTCAGTTGGTCTGTCACTTTGTAACTTAGCGGTTTCAGTCAGTTACTTTTTCTGTGTTACATTTGTGGACACCAAAGACAATCTCCCTCTGACAGTAGCTGATCTCCCAGTGTCTCTGTTCAAGCAATCATAGACAGTTTCATGGTACACAATCTGAAAACAGTAATAAAACTAAGTAATATTCATGCAGCACTTTTTATATGTGGTTTAAAATAATCCCACAAAAAATGTGCCAATGCCTAATGTAATACAGTTAAATGGCCAAATACAAAAAAAATGTTGAAGGATGGAGAACATGATGAAATTGTACTCACCAAGTTTATTGTGCTACAATATTGTCAGATGTTACAACCGTGATTCCAAAAATGTTTGGACGCTGTGTAAAATATAAAAAAACCCAGAATGCAGTCATTTGCAAACACACTGTTTGCCAACAACGGTTTCACAAAGTGTTCCTGAGCTCATGTAGTAATCTCCTTTATACAGTCATGTGTTTGACAAAGTGGTGAACCTCTCTCCATCCTCGCTTGTGAATGACTGAGTCTTTCCAGGATGAGCCTTTCATACCCAATCATGATACTATCACCTGTTACCAATGAACCTGTTTACCTGTGGAATGATCCAAACAGGTGTTTTTGGATCAGTCCACAACTTTCACAGTCTTTTGTTGCTCCTGTCCCAACTTGTTTGAAACGTGCTGCTGTCATCAAATTCAGAATAAGATAAGATATAAGACATTCCTTTATTAGTTCCACAATGGGGAAATTTACAATAATAATAGAATAGAAGAATAAGCAGATATTTACGAAAATCAATGAAGGTGATGAGGTCAAACATTAAATATATTGTCTCTGTACTGTTTTCAATTTAGTATATGTCAGAAAGGATTAGCAAATGATCACATTCTGATTTATGTTTTACACAGTGTCACAACTTTTTGAGAATCAGGGACGTAGAAGCAGTGGCCAAACCTATCGAGACCCAAACTGTAATAAACCTAAAATAACTTTATAAAGGTGATTTTTGCCAGGTGAAGCATACTGGACAGGGAAAGGTGTGTTTTTCAGATTCAGACAAAAAGGGAAGCTGCTGAGTAACTTCGAGTTACAAAATTTAAATTGATGGCATTGGTCCTCTGAGACTTAAAATTTTCTCAATTGGGATTTTGGCCTATGTACACCTGTCTACACTACCCGCAGTCATTTTTCACTGCTTACTGTTTGTATTTTTTTTTTTTTAAATACTTATTTCATTTGTAAGAATACAAAGACAAAGATATGACACAGTTTGTAATGTGGTGTTTTTATAAGGGATTGCTTCCTACCAGGGACTTCTTCCCACTGTTGTCAGATGACAGACTGTAACCAGAGATAAATTTAGTGCAGCGCTGATATGGAAAAAAAAAACACACCTCACACACAATGACATGAAACAGGGAGTTTGACAAGTATAATGAAGGCTGCACGGTTACTGTGATGGATTGACTAGCTTTATGGAAGTTGTTTTTCATATTCCACAGAAATGAATGGCAGCTTCTTCTGCTGGTAGAGAAGTGAGCCCTGAAACTGTTCAGACACCAGTAAGGAGTGTGGACAGGGGGACACGCTGTTTAAAATACACCAATACTGATTGAAAGTATTTCATTTTACATTTGTGAAAGGGATTTTTGTTTTTGACAGCAACTACCATGGCTTGGATGTCTTCACTGCAGGTCCTTTAATGGCTGCCAGGAATTGTCAGCAAATTAGAAAATACTGAACCCTGCAAAGTGACAAATTACTGAACCCTCTTAAAAATAGTTAAATGTATGTATCTCTTTACTATAGCGATTTAGGGCCTCAAAGCTGTGGTGGCTGCTGTTTCCTTGTTGCTCCTCAGCTCTACTCAAACTCTGTGTATGTACTTGATCAAAAGTTGATTTCTGACTCTGTTAAACTGACAAAGATGGCGGTGAGTGTTAAACCCAAAGCTAAGCTTAAAAAAAAAATGTTGTCATGTCACAGATTTTGTGTGGGTTTTTTTCCTTTCTTTTTCTGCTGTCTGTGTTCCAGACAGATGTACTTGAACACTACAATTAATCTGTCACTGAGTTAAAAGCAGAATCTTTCACATCCTTCAAATTCAGTTGTTTAGTTGTGGCTAAACTCAGAGCATGTTGTGTTTGGAGTTTTTTTGTGTTTTGGATATTCAAGGTTGCACACAAACACTCCAGCAAGTGTTCGACTGTCACTGACTTTCATTTGAATTGGAATTACGGCACGCCCTTTTGTTTCACGGTGGGTTGTGATCGGCCGTTCCATCGCCGCAACACAAACCAAAGTTGGCAAAAAAAACAACTTTATATTTTCACATTTTAAGCAGCGACCCAGCCGACAGCAGCTGAGTGTGCCAGATGAGGCTTCTACTTTCACTTTGCAACACATTTTAGTTGCACATGCACACACGGTCGGTCAGTTGATTTCTGCAAGTGATTTCAACAGGATGAATGAAAGAAAGTGAAACCATTTTGACTATTTAACTTTAAACTGAAGGGACTCGGTTTGTTTTCACACCTGATTTCTGAACACACTTTGTGCCATGTCTGAAATCGATTTTTTTTTCATGTGTTGATTTGGAATGCCTATCACAGGATGTACAGTATCTTCTCACTCTTCCTTTTTTTTTCTTTGAAGCTCTGACTTTTGATTTCTCCCCTGTGATCTATGCAAAACATGCTCTGGTGTCCCCCGTTTGAAGCTGAAAGATGATGTGGATTTAATGTGTAAATACTGTAAAAAAAAAAAAGAAAAGAAAGAAAGCAATGGGTCAAAAATGCAGAGGTATGTGAAATAACCAACAGGACAGAATGAAAATCATGCTAAAAAAATAATGTAATGATGAATGTTGTCAGAAATATTTTTCTATATTTTGAAATCATTAGAAAAAAAGGGACAAAAATACAAAGTGGGAAAAAGCTGTCAGAAGAACACTACAAAGGGAATGTTTTTATTAATTTATAAATTCTTTGCCTAGCAATATCGCATTTGTCCTGGTGTCTTTTCTTTGTTGTGATTTGACTGTATGAACTCAACCCTGAGTGGTGGAACGTGTTAATCTCCCTAACACGTCATATCTCCAGTATGGTCAAACAGTGGTTCCCAAGCTTTTTGGCTTTTGCAATAAGCAATGTCTACTTGTGACCTCTCATCATTATGCATGGCTTTAATATGTTCAACCAAAGAGGGATTTTCCTTCCTGAATAGTTTATTTTGAAGGAGCATGAAAAGGTGAAACGATTCAATATTTAACAAGAAAAACAGCAAAAACTAGGAAAGTTGATTATTAATTGAGCTTGAGCCCCAGGAAGAGAACCACTGTGATAAAAGACTGGAAAGCAGTCAGAACTAGTTAGCATGCAAAATGCTCACAGCACAAATACTAAGCAGTGTTCATTCATTATTGATCCATTTTTGGGGCTGGAGTCCATCCCAGCATGTACTGAGCATGGTTAACCACATGCCAGTGTCTCAGTTTTAGGTTTATTTCAGGAGCTGTGCTGGACTGCGACTTATAAAACCTAAAGCAGGTTTCTGATCTTTGCCTGCGTCTTGACACCAGTAGTTTGATGATGAATACTACCTCGTCTCGTCTTCCATTACTGGTGAAGAGACGAAGAAAGAAAGCAGCAGTGTCAAGGCAACTGTAAACCATAGTGTGTTCGTTCTTAAGTGCTGAAAAAGGTCAAGTCGGAACTGAAATTACAGAGAGATGCTGGATGTTGAGGAGTCAAAGACGCACCTTAACAACTACGATCAGAAGACTGGATAATGTTTAGGGCTGGAACGATTGGTCGAGTAATCAGTTACAAATAATGATTTAAAAATATTCATATTCCAGCTTCTCCAGTGTGTGGATTCTTTTCTGTGCTTAATGTCATTGTAAATGTAATGTATTTGGGTTTTAGACTGTTGGTCTGACAAAAAATTCTATAGATGAAGCGATTTATCAGTAAATTGAGAAAATAATCTATAACTTAACTGATAATGTAAAAGTTAGTTGCAGCCCAAGTCACCAGAGCATCACAGAGCTCAGAGCATATAAAGTCCGTGGAGAAGAACTGGCCCAAACCCAGAGCTGAGTAAGAGCCAAACAATAAGACGGCATGCTAACTGACCCTAGACATCAATATTTAATGCAGGTGGCTGAGCCAATTAGCAATAACGGGAACACTTCTACACAACTGCATCACACAGCACATCTCCGCAAAAGCAATTAGGTGCATTTCTCGACATAAAGAAGTGTCGGTTCCTCAGGCATCCGCCCGCGTGGTTTGTGTTATTAATGAATTTGCTCCTCGCTCCCACTCTATTTATGTGGCGTTCTCTCAAACACACAGCAGGATTCCAAATAAAGCATAAAGTGCACAGCTTGAAGATGAGGGGGAAATGTCAGTTGTGGATGCAGTCTTGAGTTTGCATACAGAGGAAACTGGAGTCGGCTTGGCGGTCTCCTAGCAACAGCCAACAAGAGGGGATGCAGCACAAAAGGGAGGAGGAGGAGGATGGTAAATGTGAGGGAGATGTGGAAAAGAGGAGCGGAGCATGGAGTTGTAACAGTGCTGGTACCTGAACACAGGTAAGACACAGTGATGGGTTTAAGTTTTTTATTATTCTACAACATCAGATAATGGTTTTATTATAAAGTACAATTAGTGTGTTCCTTGATTTCATTTCCAAGGAGGGTTGAATTTAGGGCAACTTTACTCAGTTGTGGATACTTGAAAATGTTTCACCTCTTGTCCAAGGGTCTTCTTCAGTTCTGACTGATTGGTTTGGCGTGACCTGAATGACTGAGAGTCTTCACAGACATCCTGATTTCATATCTATTTTGTGTAAAGACACATACATGAAAAGGGTTTGGCAGCGTATTTTTTTTAAACAAATATTTTCATTTGTTTCAGTTTAATTGCAATCCCATGATTACTTCTAAAGTTTCAAAGTTTAGTCTTATTTTTGGAGACAGACATGTAACACTGGTTTGCTCATTCACTGACCCAGTTATCCCACAGCACTCACAAGATGAGCAACTGGACCCTCCTCATCTATAATGTAGTTTGGTAATGTGAGTGGAAACCTGGTCTGTGACACAAAGAGGTGGGACTGGCACAGTGCCTCACCTGCCATTTATCTCCAACATGTATAACTTCACTGTTATACAGTCCACTCCTTAAATACAAGTAGATACACCACAGGGAAAAAAGTACAGTGAAAGTTCTCTTCATTAATATACCCACGTACAAGTCCACAGGAACGTTCTGAAGTATCAAAAGTACACATCGCTCATATGGAGAAAAGATCATTTCAAAATGTTTCATTAATGATGTGTGAAGTAACTGCAGGAACCAGACTTACAGTGGACGACTTAAAGGCTGATACAAATGTCACACTGATTCAAATATATATAAAATACTCTCCCTCAACTATTAACATCGACTGCTATTCTGAAGGTTTTTTTTAGTATTTCTGGTGTTACACAAATCTCTCCTAAAGTTGTACTGTGCGTGACCGTTACATGATTGACATGTGCGTCTCTTCAGTGTTTTCCTCCCATGGATAAGGCTGCTGATAATCAAGGTGCAACCTTGGTCACAAATATACAGCATAATTTTATTTTTAAAAGTGTCTCAAGAAATTGTGCGATTGCAGTTGGGGACTATTTTCATATGGAGAATAATGCACACTTGGTACTATAGTGAAAGTGAAAGTGGGAATGATTCAAATTGGACTAGTGTGTATTTATATGGTTCATGGTAATGAGGAAACATGTCACCCAGTACAACTCAGTGATGTGTTCTTAATAGATTTTGGACAATAATGGAGGTCTTCGATGCTTAAGACCTCGAAGTGGTTAAAATTTTGAAATGATAAGTTGATACCATGAATGTTATTTGCTAACTTTGTCTATTACAATGCACTAGTTAATATAAAATCATAAAATCAAAAGAACTGTTGACACATAACACGTCTAATGTTATTACATCAGCAACAGCAGCTGCAAAGATTTAAGGCTAATCTTCAAGTAAAGTGAAGACATTTCAGCAGGTGCTTGATTGTCCACCACAAATAAAAAAACAAAAACAAACAAGGTATCTAAATTTTAATATCAGTAACGCTGCAAAGTTTTTTTGGTCATATCACATCTAATGCCAATGTAAAATGATGCTGTCATCAATAGCTTCTTGCTTCAGTAATCACTCGGCTGTGAAGTGAGGTGTAAACCGATAATGTCAGGAACAGCATCTGCTAACTTTTGGATTCCAGTGTACAGCTGTTGGAAATCACAAGACTACGGTTCAGGTAAAAAAAAAAAAAGTGGTGTGAACCACAGCTGTAAGAACGGGTCTTCGTGAGAGAATTTACAGTGCAGTGCCAAAACCACTGAGGAATAAAAATTTTGAGGGAAAAAGAAACATTCTTATTCTTAACTTAAATAGATACTTTGCAAATTTGAGTCATAATTTTGTTGATTTCAGACTGTGTTTATTACAGGCAAAGTGTTAAATGCTTATTAGTAAAAGTAACTTGTTTTTTTCCTGAAGTAGCAAAAAAGCATTATACAGTATTCATGCATATGGCAACAGCAGCCATTCCTGTAAATGAAAAAACTGTTGTGGGCCATAAACCTCTTAATGTATTCCCAGTATGAATTCTACTTTCTATTATATGATGGCTCCCTGGGGTTCCAGTGTTATCACAATACATCACACGGAGGACAGACATCTTTCACTGCCATTTCTCTACATTACTTTGTTCTGCTCATGAATAAAATATCAAAGCTGGGTCTGTTTTCAGAACTGGGGAGTTGAGAAGTATTGTTGTGTTGACACTTGGGCTGTCTCTTTACCTCCCACTCTCGCCCTCACTCTGGATGCTTCTGGCTGTCTGCTGCCATTTGAAATGCTAATAGATTTCTCGGTGCAAAACTCCAAACTTTCTTTCTCCTCTCTGCTCTTTCTTTCTGCCCACAGCCTTGTCTCTCTCTCTCATGGCCTCCTTTTTTAACTGTATCACCTTTTCATAAGCAGCTGTTCACTTGGCAGCATAGAAACAGCTTTTTATAAAAGACCTGTCTGGTGCAAATAGTAAAATGAGTGACTGTTCAGTTTGCTGAGGTTTGTCTTAAACCGATGGTCTTCAGAATCATGACGTGCGATCTTGTTTACAGTATCTAAGCCTGAGTCAAAAATGGAAAATGAAAAGATCCTATATAAGCATAAAATTACAATCATTTATGTACAGCTTCATTCTAATATTAGTCTTCATGTTATAATCTGAATAACCTGACATACACTGGTTCATTTTTATTATTATTTATTAGAATGTTCAAGATTTTGTTGTTTATCCATGCATTTATCTTCCCTGTCCCTTTATCATATCTTTCTGCAGGAACCCCAACTGAATGCTAGAAAATAAGATCCATCCATCCATCATGATGTTTGTGGGAACTTCTTTGGGTAGCAATCCCACCTCCCCTATTCCTCACAGCCCCAGTCCTGATTGTCAGTCAGAAAGTCCTTCCCCTGCTCTGCTTCCTCAGTCACCTCCATGCTGGGCGACTCAGGCACGATGCGACCTGGCCCAGGCAGAGGCAGAGCTGCGTCGCATACGAGAGCGACATGCGACTGAGACTGAATCTGTGAAGCGGGGAGTAGATCGGGCCGTCCTGGGGGCACGCAGAGAAGAGCGGCGCCTGTTAGAGAGGGTGGAGCAGGACCATCGGGACACTCAGCAGCATCTAGAGCAGATCCAGAGGGAGAACACTGCAGCAGTCCGGGTCAGCCAGTCCCTGCTGGACCAAAGATTCCATAAACTGGCTCAGCTTCAGCAGCAGGTTCAAGAGGTGGGTCAACAGTCAGGTACGAATGAAAGTGGGCCAAACCAGAACCTGCTGCTGAAGGAGGTTGCAGAGTTCCTACAACCCTGGGAAATCGCAGTTTCCCTAAAGAAGGTGAACTTCAAACCCAGCTCACAACCGAATGCTGTAGCCTTTGGAGATATTCGTGTGCAAGAGCAAAGCCTGTGCCTGCATGTTGGGGGTTGTGGGCCACGGGGGCAGCTGTGTGCTCTCCATTCACATGAGATGCAGTGTGAAGACACAAACCATCAAGGTGCTGGGGGAGAAAAAAGCACACTAGGACAGGGGTGGACATCGCCGACAGGCAGGGTTGTCAGAAAGATCAGCCTCTCTAACCGGAGCGATCTGGAATCAGAGGAGGAACAAAAGTTGTCCTCAACAAAGATATGTCGCTGGCTTCCAAAGTGTGAACAGTCGGACTGGGAGCCATCACAGGATGACGACATGGAATCAGCTTCCTTTCAGCCACAAGGGGAGGATGTATTTCTGACAGTCCCTACGCCACTTAAAAACATGGATACTGAAGGCAAGGAGCAGGCATACAAGATGAATAGTAATGGAAAACGCTATTCTCCCAGGAATCAGAGGAAGTCGCTTACTGTGGTGTCTGGTCGGAAGCCATCCCCCTCATCTGAACGGAGATGGGAACATGCTAAGTTGAGTCACTGTTTGAGTTTAGACTGTCAGGATGGAGATAAAGGAAAAGTGAGTCAGGATTCCAATAGCAGACTCTTGAGGTATGGTAACAATGCGCTAGCGTCTCCCAGGTTAACACAGAGAGAGCCACTGACCAGCCAAAGCTGTCTAGACCTCACCTCCAGGGGCCGACCTCACTCTTGCCTCAGCCAGTCCTCAGATGAACACTCTCTAGGGACACATGGTGACTCTGGCCGAGCTCCATCTCCAACAGACAGCCTTGACTCCAGCTATACTTTCATTGTTAGCCCATCTCATGACTACAACATGAACAGAGGTTCTTTGAACTACAATTGCCATCTATCAAGGTCTGCAGTTGATTTAACACACAAGACACACCCATTGATCAACAGTGGGACAAATGAGCATGTAGGATTGTGGAGGATGAAGTGTGGCAACTTCAACTCTATGTCAAGCTCCACCTCAAACTCCCCAACTCTCACCAGGGGGCCTAAGGTCTCTGATATGGGACAGACCCTTTTGTATCCAACATATAGAAGTCATAATATTCCCCACCAGCCTCAGAAAAAAATCACAGTGGCTGGCTCAAAACAACCCCTGGTGGGTAGATCCTTATCCATGTCTGTCATAGATGGTTCCTCTCAAGAGCCAAAGAGAGGCAGAGGAGAGAGAGGAGAGCCCGCTCTGGTGGAGCTGGAGGAGGAGGGAGACCCATCCTTCACAGTATTCAATCCCAGAGGAGTCCATCTGATCAGGCAGTTTGGGAAGCAGGGTTCAGGTCGGGCTGACCTTACCTTGCCCAGTGGTATCCATGCCACTCCACAGGGCCAACTCTTTATAGTGGACTGCGGAAATGCACGTGTTCAGGTACGTATTGTGTTAAACCTCTTTCAGACATGTAAAACATACTTTACTTTACTAGTACTTTTTGTGTACTTTAGCAAATGAAGTTGCCACTGATGTTAAAACTAAATTGAAACTTTGAAACAGGTGACTGATCCTCGGGGCAATGTCCTCCAGCAAGTGACTTCCTCAACTTCTGATGGCTCTGCCAGACGATGCCGGAACTACTTTGACCTTGCTGTCAATGCTAAGGGCTTGATTGCGCTAAGCTGTGCAGCTGAGCGAGCCCTACTTGTGTTCAGCCGACATGGTCGCTTGCTCCAGACCTTTGGAGGGTCAGGGTTGGGCTCTGCAAAAGATGAACTTGAGGCCCCCAGGGGTGTGACTGTAACCAGGCTGGATGAGTTCTTAGTAGCTGATATCCGGAAAGGCACCCTCATTGCCCTGAAGCTCGACCCTAAGACAGGCTCCCGTCTTGAGCGCACAGTGGTGACCGGATTCCATCGGCCCTACTTAGTGGCAGCTTGCTTGAGCTCAGGCATGATAGTTGTGTCCGAAAGGGGCAATGAAACAGGTCGTGTGCCTTGCATAAAAGTGTTGGAGCCAGGCTGGAACACAGTGAGAGTTCTGGGCGTATGTGCTGGTATGGGACCCGTCCTGTCCTGCCCCTGGGGCATCTGTATAGATAGAGATGGTAATGTGCTGGTAGCCGACTGGGGGGAGCAGCACAGAATCCTGTTATACCCAGCGCAGGGAGTGGGATGGCCAATAATAACCCAGGGCTTGAGTAGTCCACGTGGCCTGACCCTGTTACCTGAGGGCCAACTAGCAGTGTCTGACAGCATGCACCACTGCATTAAGATATATCAGTACAAAGAGACCCAGGACTAGGAAGAGTGAGTTGGTGTAAAATCTATGGCGAAGTACCCAATTGCACCTTAGTGTCACCTATTGTGTATTTATTCTTAATAACACTAATTCGGGTTAGCCCTAACCCTAACCCTTCATCATAAAGGCAAAAGATATGTAGCTAAGTGATAAACACAAAATTAGCTAGTGCTACTCTGAGCAAAAACTGCTCAGTGTATTATTAGTTTAGTTTTGTTTCATTTTGCTTCTCCAAACGGTTCAGGATCAAATAGAATTGCTGATTGCTTTGCTGAAGATAGCTCCTAGATTATACTGTAGATATTATAGTTTAATTATAGTCCATACAATGTCTGCGGAGCCGCCTGCTAACCTGCAGAGATTAGTACTGACAAATCAACTCAGTATTCACTTTGTATTTATTTCATACATTCAACAAGATCCAAGACAAATATGAATGCACATCCACTATCATAATTCTTTTCACAGTCGAACAGAGAATGTCAAGTGGAGCAGCAGAGATTTTCTTTCTTTTCCAGCACAGCTTTTTTTTATTTTGATGTGTTCAAACAAGAACAGTTTCAATGTTTAAATGGAACCTTGTCACGATTGGCTTCAATAATTCCTGCAAATTCCACAATTTTTCATGCTGTCACTGATCTTTCCTGACAATAAGTGGAGCTAGGTTTTTTTTTTTTTAAGTCCTCCCACTCGTTCTTTCACCAGCAGTGTCTGCCATGTATATCCACCTCTCTGATGGATTTGGTATTTAACATGTGGATACAGTGATGCCAGGCGGTGCAGGGTAGGTGCATAATCAGCAGTGAAAGACTTCCGTCCAAATTCCCTTCTGTGAAATGTGTCTGTTTATAGCAGATGCCTCATTCAGGGGACCATTGCTTATTTGGGATCAGGCGGAGGAGGAAGGTCTAAGTACATTCACACAAAGTATATTTGCAGTAATGTTACTTTACTAGAGTATTTCACTTTTGGCATACTGGAACATTTTAACCTTTTACTTCACATTTATCTGACAGTGGTAGTTACTCATTACTTTTCAGATTATGATTTCACATTAAATATAAAATAAAGCCACATATATTGACTTACAGATAAAATCACTGTTGTCGGGTCAAAAACTTCTACATCAGTCTTGGTTAACTTCATTAAATCATTTCTGACATTATTTATGGATTTTTAGAAATGGAAAGAGATTGGACAGTTTGACAAACCCCTGGAGGAGCATGTAATCCATGAGATGTGCAGGTTTTATGTGCTTAGATGTTTTTATTCAGCAATAGTTTAACACTGTGACAAAGACCATTCCTCAGCCAGTACTTTTACTTTTGATACTTCAGTGGTTTTACTGCTTACGCTTTATACTTTTTAGTCTTAAATGAAATTTTTAATGCAAGAGTTTTACATGTAATGAAGTTTTTTTGTTGCTACTTTCACAAGAGTTTGGAGTGTTTTTCTACCAATTGGGTCACATCCAAAATATCCCTGCGCTCTCTTCAACTAAGCCATGACATATCAAGACAGACGTGATATCTTAGTAAGACGTATATGTGTGTGAGTCTTTATTTGAAAAGACAAGCTGGTTTCATGTATCATCATTTTGTTTTGACTATAGAATGAAAAGATAATTATGCTACAGACATGCTTACTCCTGGAAAATCTACTGTTGTGATGACTTGCATGTTAACAGTAAATGAAGAAAATGTTGGCTGACATGTTGTCTGTCCTCATGTGCCTTGTTTTGTCTTTGAAATGCATTGTTGGATTCACAACATAAAAAAATAGCTTTGACATATCACTGTTTCTATTGTAGCAATTAACTATTGAACATTTTAAATACCTTTCAGAGTATTGAATGTATGGAGTATGAAAAATATTAGATAAGTTGTATGTGGAGTCATTTGAGCATTGCTGTATATGAATATTGCCTCTACGATATTACAGAATGGAGAATCTGATTATTTTCCAATAAATGATTTCAGACGTTTTCTGTATTTCCTACCACATTACCATTATTTGACATTAAAAATCAATCATGTGTTAATATTTGAGACAATATGCCATCCTTCACTACTGGGAAAACACGAGTTCAGTTCTGCAGCATACCAACCACAATTAGAATTTTTATGCTGTTGAAAATTAATAACCAACAAAATGAACTTGCACACTGGAAGAACTGAAGGAGGAATCTCTGGGGTGTATCACCCACTTACTCACATCTGCTGCCAAGTGAAGAATAACATAAGAGCTTTGTTCGTAAGTTAATTTCCTCCACATCTGAGAGATTCAGACCAACCTCTCCACAGATCAAACCGTTTGTGCAGACTTGTTTTTTCATCATCCACACTGGTGCCTTTAGGCTCATTTGGGGCTATAAATGCCGGGATTAATGGGGAACTATCTCATGACCAGTATTATACAGATTAATGGATAAAAGCCATTGTCATAATGAGATTCATGACATTCTAGGGCCTTACGCTCTGTAGTCTCTTTGAAATAAAATAGCTAAGTTACGTCTATTAGGGATTTTTAACAAACCAAGTTATGTATCAAAGACCAAATGGGAGTTTGTTTGAAGCCAAATAAGAGCAGTGAGCTTGAGGGATTTAGTGTGAAGGCAAAAAAACATTATATAATCAAATCATTCTTTGGTGATTTTAAACATGTTTTTCACCTTTTTATTACAAGCAGGTCTGACCCTCAAAATGAACCCAGTGAATTACCAAAGTGTGAAAAAACTGCCACCACCCTGGCTGGGTTGTCACTGGGCTCCCGAACCTCCAGTCTGAGCCGTCCATTCAGTTTTCTTTTTTAAAGGTGAAAGCAATATAAACTGATTCTTTCCACCAGATATATTAGCAGAAATAGAAATTAAATACATCATATTATCTAACATTATTAATGTTACCTCTTGTTTACCCAGCGGGTACATCCAGGGTTGAGTTTCATCTCTGACCTCACTTGAGTCACTTTGTGCAGGTGGAGATGAGGATTCAAGTCAGTGCTCCAGATTGAGGTAGTTCAGATTATGAAACATTAGTATGGTACACAGCCTGTGATTTTCTGAGTCAAACCCAATTAAAAAAAATCAATAGAGTAAATCTCTCTCTCTCTGGTGATGCAGAGAAGGTACATTGTTGTACTTCCTGCCACTGCCACTAGGTGCTACTAAAGAGACATATTCTACTTATGGTAGCTTTAACACCAATCCTGGGATGGTGCCCTGGAACTTATGTTGATCCCAGTCCCTAGTTTGTTGTCTGGGATCATTCATCAGCTATTTTCACTGTGGGCTTCATCTCCTTCTCTGCAGAGTGAATCTTCCTGTTTCCCGGTCAGGGGGTTCACCTGCTTCCGATCAGCTGTTTCCTGGCTGATGTACTATCCTGTTTCTCCATTGTTCTCCAGTCAGTGAGCTTTCTTGTTTCCCTTCTTGGCCTGCTGGCCATCCTGTCATCCAGTTTTCCTGTTTCACTGGCCCTTTATTCCCCTTTGACTTGCCTAATTCCATGGAGGTCTTTTATTTTTAATATTATACTTTATTTATAGTAGATAGTTCACATGCCTCTAGACCATCCAGCTTCTCACTTACGTAACATCACTGAGAAAACTTCCATGTACAGTCCTTCCTGCAACATTAACTTTTCTTTCCCGTCCATGACTCACCACGATTGCTGCGCTAGAGAACAAACTGACAAATAATAAAAACCAAGGAAGAACAATTCTCACACAAGCTGCATAAATTAGGGATTTTAAAGCGGATTTTGGAAGTTGATTCTGTAAAAACATTTTATTTCAGACACTCATCACAGATAATGCCTTCAAACAAAGGCAAATACACTTATCCAATAAACTTGTTCATTTTGTGTGTTAGGAGGAAGCTTTTTCTTTCCCTGATTCCTGATTAATGCATATATATCAGAACATCATAACCTTTTGCTCACTGTGTACATTGATGAGCTGCAAGGGAGAATTATGGAAATGACTGGGCTCCTACGCACAAGGCACCAACATAAAACTGCCAGATTATTTACAGAGTAAAATGCTTTTATACACGCTCATGTAAGAGGCTCACAGTCTGATTCTCATAGTGTCAAGGAAACACCACTATACAAATATCAATTCTCCCAGTTCCTCTTGCATTTTTTATGTTTCTACGTGTCTGAGCACCTGTGTACACCTGATGTTTACCTTTGGATCCTGTCAACCAAGCACGCGATCCTTCTGACAAATATTAGACAAACACATTTCTACAACAAGTGCACCATACGTTAAAGACAGTGTGAAGACTGCTGTGTCTTCCAGAGAGATCGGTGGCGAGAGAGTGGTTGTAAGCTACTGCCGACCTTTCCAGCTTGTCCTCATGAAAGCACAGCTGTCAGCACAAGTTGGAGTAGCGTGACTTGCCTATGCATACAGACATATAGCACGTACACAGTGCCACGTGTCTGTCGGTCACCTTTGAGACAGCGCTGACTATGGCGCTAAAACAAAAGTTCAGAACACTCTGCTAGATGTGGAGTGCAACTCAAAAAAACACCTACGCCTTAACCAATGTGTATGATTTCTGCATCTTTTCCTCTTTGACTTCCTGCCGCACCAAGCTAACATTTTCTACCACTGAAAACTGAGGGGGAAAAAACAGAAGCACAAAAAAGAAAAAAGAGATTTTTGAAAAGCCCAATGTACGACTATCAATCTTCAGACATGTTTGAGAATTCAGTGTGTAAAACAGAAATATTCTGCCTCCAACTCTCTGTGAATGCTCCTTTGTGCAGCTGTCTGAAAACAGAAACAGAAAGATTTCAGTGACAACACCTGTATTGTGTGTGGAGAGCTGAAGTCCCACCCCACATCTGGGTCAGCTTTTGTTCCATTATAGGAGGTTTTCATTCTAAGCTAAATGGGTATTTACTACAGTTTCTGGATACAAACATTTTAACTCCTTATCCAACAGCTAACAAGTACAACTGACTGAAAAAAAAGAACTTTTGCATAATTAAATGGGCTGTGGATTTGGCTCAAAACTGTCATTTTGAGAAGATCATCTCACCCACAACACAATTCTAAGGAGCAAGAAGGCCAAAAAACATCAAATATTTCCAACGCAATAAAAAAATCCTTTCAGGTACTAGGCTTTTATCAGGGCAAATATTGACAAAAAACCTTATAATAATATCAAATTCAGCTCATAAATGTTGCTCTCAAGGTCCAAATACTTGAAGCACTTCACAGATGCAACAAACCAGAAAATGGAGGATAAATCACAATTGGACCTGTCTGCAGAGCCCTCCTTTCTCCACTTTCAAAATGATCCAACAGCGCTCGGTTTTATAACCCCAGGTGGCCACCATCGGCCCACTGCCAGACTTTCATCTCCACGTGATACTGCCACATCAGAAGCTACCCATGACATTTAGTTGTAAAGTTCATGAAATAAAACATTTAAACAAGCACACACATTGACAAATAAACAGAGGTCGACAATTTTACGGCACTGTTTGTCATTTTAATGAATGAATGCATTTAAATATTTCATCCAATGCAAAAGAAGGAGACATTTCTTTAGGCCACGTACAAGTTTGGAATCAACAACCCTCCCACATCCACCCTCAGCTTTTATGGTCCAATTTTCACTTTCCTTCCTGCCTGCTCACAGACACACTACGAGCGAGCCAAGTTGGTGCAGTAAATTTGGCCGTCTTTTATCGTTTGTTTCATAAACCCCACACTGGGTCAAGCTTTGATAGGCTTGCTTTTCTGCAAACTGTTTTTGGTTGTCAGTGATGAACCTATGGGGGATGAAGGCCAGTTTATAGTAAATATCAAAGGCTTCAATAAAGATCAAGGCCACAAGCTCAAAACTCTTAAACAAGGGAGCATAAAAATAATTTAACACATAACTCAACCAAGACACTTGTGTTCCATAATAGGGAGTGTAATTAATTGTACAGCTCATAAAGTGTCCAAAACAATGGGGAAATAAAGTCCAGGTTGAAAATGAACACAACTTTGAACTTTAAATGAAAAAGCATGATCTTGTCCGTGAGAGCCCTGCTCAACACACACAACAGGCAACGGAAAAGGCAGGAATGCAAGTTTTTATGTCATTCAGTTCTTTTTTCCTCTGCTTTTCTGAGGAGGGGTGGAGAAAGGAATCGTTTCCTCTCTCATCTGAACCCAGAAAGTCTTTGTACACTGTGAAAACTGCCTTCTCCTTGAACTGCAAAAAAAAAAACTCCACCTAAAACAAATATGTTGTCGTCAGAATTTAAATTTCTGTGAATCCTCTAAACATATGCCAAAGGAGACAACTATTTTTGATTTGATGCCACAAAATAACCTGTAAATAGTCACTGGGGCTGCAACTAAGGATTATTTCCATTATCAATGCATCTGTCAATTATTGTCTCTCAATAACTGAATGACTAAACTCTAACATATTAATTTAAAATCATACAAAAAAAAAGAAAAACATCAAATCCTCACATTGAAAGACCTGGAACAAGAGAGTATTTGGCAGTTTTGCTGGACAAATTACTTTCTCTAAATTACTGTTTTACTGCTGATAAACTAATTATTTCAGCGCTAACCCACATACTGTAAGAAAGAAAAATAAAAAGTTTTGCAAAGAAAGTGTAGCAGTTGCTAACTTTGGTCACATACTAGAGCACCAGTCACAGGGGCGTCTCTCTCTTGTATAAGGCTGCACTGGTGGGACCCTCAAACTGGAGTTTGATGGCCTGTTTCAGATTAAGTTGCGGGTCTGTGGTTGTCATAGTGACCATAACGTCCTCTGGCAAGGCACCACAAGGTGGGACAGGAGTAAAACTGTAGCAAGCAGGTGACAAAATGTTCTTCTGGGGTGGAGAATCCCAAGCTTCCCCTTGAAGTGGGCTCTGTAGTCTATATGGGTAGCCCAGAGGAGGGCTCTCCCTGTTTTTAGCACCTACTGCAGGGCCGTCTTGCCCCGGCATAATCCCAAGGGAAGCCATGACTGAGTGCCATTTACCACCAGTGTAAACAGTCCTGTCTGCTTTTATTAAGTTTGAGTTTTGTTTGTTAATTTTGTCGTGATATTCAAGTCCAGATGACAGGCCTTTCTGAGGCCGTTCGCAGTTGTGCACAATGGCAGTGACTGTGCAAACAGTGGGAGGAGGGGTGCCTTTGGGATGCCTCTGGCTGCTTCCATGTAGACTGCCCATGCCTGAGCTCCCTGGCGGGGGGAGGGTGGAGGGACGGCTTCGGCTGCGGGGCAGTGAGTGCTGTTGGATCTGTTGAATAAAGCTGAGGCTGTCAGCTGGCACTGTCTGCACTGTGGCCAGTGAGTGGCAGGTAGATGAGGTTTGGGAGCTCTGCATGGAGTGGAATCGTTCTGCAGTGGAGCCGGGAGAAGATACTGAAGAGGAGGAGGTAGTGGCTGTGACTTCACCTCCATTGCTCTCTGAGATGCCTGAGGAGAGGATCTTGGTGGACTTTGCAGGAGAGAAAGTTTCGGAATTAGGCAACAGGCCTATGTATGGCTTAGCTCCGAAGCTCTCCAAGAGCCTGACAATGTTAAAGTGCCCGTGTTTCCCAGCCACTTTGACTGGAGTACGGCCATATTTATCCATGTGATCAGGATTTGCACCTCTTTGCAGAAGCATTGCAACAATATTAGCATGTCCCACCTGGGCAGCGATGCTCAGAGCTGTTGCCCCCTGGTAACAGGCAAGGTCTATATTGACACCACTGGCTCCTAGGAGATGATGTCCTACTTCAGCATGTCCTGTCCAAGCCACTGAATGCATTGGTGGTCTCCCCTCTGTATCCTGCGCATTGGGGTTTGCCCCGTGCTTTAAAAGTAGGTCTACCATCTCCACACATCCCTGCCAGGAAGCTACATGAAGCGCTGTACGGCCCTCAGAGTCTCGGGACTCCAGGGGCACCCCTCCTTTCTCTATGAGGAGAGTAGCCATTTCGAGGCGACCCTCTAACACCAGGAGGTAAAGCAGGGGCCTTCCCTCTGCATCACGGACATCAGTATCAGCTCCTCGCCTCATTAGCAGCTCTGCAACCTCAGCATGGCCCTCCAGGAGGGCCGCACTCAAGGCAGAATGTCCATCGTACGCCCTATTGTCAATGGGAGAACGTCTGTCCAACAACAGCCTGGCAGTGCTCCAGTGACCTTCCTGGGCAGCCAATATAAGAGGGGTGCGTCCTTCAATGTCCATCTCTCCGACACGTGCCATGCTGCCTCGCTCTGTTAAAGCAGCACACACAGCCCGATGGCCTTCACAGGCAGCAGCGTGTAGTGGAGTCCAGCCGAGGTCATCCTTGTGGTTCTCGTCCAGGCCTCGGTCCAGCAGGGCGCGGACAACTTCAGTACTTCCTCTTGCTGCTGCCAGGCAGAGTGCTGTCCTTCCTTCACAATCAATGGCATCTACAGCTGCTCCCCAGAAAAGCAAACGTGACACTGTCTTCATGTGGCCCATTGCTGCAGCTGCCAGCAGGGGAGTAACAGCAGCTGCTGCAGAGACACTGCCATCAGGGCCGGCAGTCTCATCTACATCAGCACCGGCTTCTAACAGAAGCTCAACTACGTCGTCATGGCCCTCATAGGCTGCAAGAAGCAATGGTGTCATTCCATCATGGTCTCTGTGTCCTGGATCTGCTCCACGCTCTAGTAACAGACTTGCTACCTCACCATAACCTTTGACCCCAGCTGCGGTAGGAACACAAAGGGCAGCAACTGACAGAGCAGTGCGCCCATCTCCATCAGCTAGGTTAACATCTGCATTGTGGTCTAGCAATATCCCCACAGCTTCATGATGTCCCATATAGGCGGCAGCAATAAGTGGCGTGCGACCATTGCTATCAGCTTTGTCAACCTGTGCCCCATAGTCCAGCAGTGTCAGGACAATTTCCTCATGACCCCCCCATGCAGCAGCTCTAAGAGCAGTCCGGCCCTCACCGTCGCATCCATCCACATCTGCTCCTGCATCTAGCAGAAGCCGAACAGCCTCAGTGTGTCCTCCCCAAGCTGCAGAGCGCAGTGCTGTCCAGCCTTCATTGTCAACATGCTCCATCATCCGCAATGCAGTTTCTGGCTCCTGGCTCTTGGCCCATTCCAGGAGCACGGTCAACATTTTGACATGACCCTGCCTGGAAGCCAAAGTCAGCGGCGTTTGACCCTGATGATCACTGTCCAGTGGATCAGAGCCATGTGTCAGGAGAAGTTCGGCTATATTTGCAGAACCCTCGTGGGCTGCACTGGCAAGCAAAGTCTGTCCATCTGTAGAACTAGGCTTGTTTACAGACGCCCCACTGTCTAGCAGTTTCCTTATAGATGCCTCCCTTTCAAATGTCTGTCCTAAATTAGTTTCCTCTTCACCTAAACAATGCACTCCAACACTGGGGTCTGCATCTGAAAAAAAGGCTGCAGAGACAAGCCCACTCTTCAATAACAGCTGAAGGACTTCCTGACTGACCAGAACAGGAGGCTGATTCAAGGACATGGTGAGGGCACTTCTGTCACTAGGAGTAAAAGCAGGCACACCGTTCCACAGCATCCACAGTGCCAATAACGAAGGGTTATTTTTATGGTGACCTGAGCATACCAAATGTGTGGCTAGCTGGGAAGTGTCCTCAATGTCCAGGTGGGGTCCCTGCAAAGTCAGAGCCATGGCAAGCATGCTGTGACCCTCTGTTCTGCTGCACAGGTACTTCTGTGTGCAATACTTAACATCTGTCAGCCACTCAGCAAAGCTTGCATGAAAAAGCAGTTTGGTAGCCCCCGGGCCATCGATCAGGAGAGGAGAGAGGGTTCGGAGCTTGTTCTGAAAGTCCTGAAAGCTGAGCAAGGTGTCATGTGTCCAGACTGCTGTGAAGAGCTGCTGGGGTGTGAGGGGCCTTGGGGCAGCCAAGAGGACATTGAGAAGAGGCCTGACATAGACAAAGAGCCCCCGAGGAAACAGTCTCTGGCACAACCACAGGTAGAGGCCATTGAGAGTCCCAGGGATGTCCCGGATCTCCCTGAGACCCACCAGAGCACCAGCCACACCATCCAGCACACGCTCAAGGAAGAGCAAGCAGCCACCGCTCTTAATGTGCAGCAGATTCAGCATGTCAGCCGTGTCAGGAGTGAGCTGACGGCGAAGCGCTGCTTCTTCATCCAGCCGGCAGAGGATGTACTGCTGCACGTCACGAACTGGTGGGGGCTTCCGCAGATCATCCAGACAGAGCTTACGAAAACCTGAAACACAGAAAAAGATAGTGCAGGTTGTTTTAAAACCAAATATAGTTTTGCATATTTGGCTGGCATAGACTTTATCAGTCCTACAGTATGTACTTGGTTCTTTGCATCTCCCACTGATTATAACCATCTGGTATGCTGACAACTCGTTTGAATAATCAATGCTGAATGCTTAAACCACCAGAGTCTACTGATGTAAAAGCATTACATTTTCTTTCCTCTCCCTGCCTTGCCTGACCCGTTCAACCATTTCTTTACCTCTATAGTAAAATTACTGACAACCATCTGGTGTTATTTTCTCGCTCTGTTTTTTGCCGCATTTGTTTTCCCTTGTAAAGTATTACATTGCACGTGTTTATGATGATCAGATAAAGAGCTGTGCTTTTAGACCTCAGAAGATGATACATTATCGTATAATTTGATCATCCACTGCTACAAAACAACACCTCCCTCCTTCATTTATAATTTGTTAGTAAAATCAAACTGGAGCGTAAAACCAGAGCACTCAACCTAATACCAGCTTTGAATAACAGTTACAGCCAAAGATCCTTTTCGCTACAGTTACGTAACAACTTGGATCCTGACACCTATCTTATTAAAGCCATACTGTACATATTTTGATTTACATCTACTGATACTGAGTCATTGGATGCATGGTTAACGTGGATGCTAAGATCACCCGCAATAATAATTTTGTCATGGTGCATCATAACAAAGGATCAAAATGTAGACACTATGATTATAGGGATGATTAGATCAGATAATCCTTCACTGATCCTCCAGAAGGGAAATCCGGGTGTTACAGCAGCACAAGGACAGAATAAGTACGGATAAATAGAAAACCTTGAAGAGAATATATAGTTAAATGTGTATAAAATTAGACACAAAAAGTCTCAAGCAAAGTGACATAGTGGTGTGATTAGTAGAAGTAAAGTCAGCAAAGTATATTAAATGTAACTGTAATGTTGTGGTACTGTCAGTTATGTATGTATGTTAAACTTTTTATCTTAAAGTGCAAGATGAGTACTAAGATGAGTTTGTCCGTCTTCATACCTGAGAACATCTTGCACACAGCCTTGTTGTGGCGGCGGACGGAGCAGACCAGCAGCAGCCAGCCGGGCAGCAGGTGCTGATTGGCTGCCAGGAGCTCTGCAATGGAGCCGCTCTTCCCACTTCCTTCGCCTGGCCCATATCCCACGTCCAGGGAGTCCACCACCACCATCAGAGTCTGGGCAGGGGGAGGAAGGTCCAGCAGGGGTCCCAACACTGCTCTGAGGACATGTGAGGAAGAGACAGACGCACAAAGGAAGAGATTAAATTTACGACGAGCGTGTAATAGATGCAGCAGTCGTGGGCAGTTGAGGGAGTTGAAAGCTAGTAACAGTGTGAGCATTTTCCTTTATACTGACTGCAGTGTAATCACATCACAGACGAACACAGCAGGTCAAACTCTTTTACATATAAATCCGTGGCACTAAATTAAAATCAATGCCTGTGTCGAGGCAATTCCGCTTCAAGCATGGAAATGGAGTTTTACTATTGTTTTAAATTTCTTAGTTTAGAAGCAGTTTTACTATACGCCTCAGACTTTATGACGCACTGTCAGTTCAAACAAAGACTAGGTCAACACCTGGTATATGGCTGGTCAGTGTACGGCCAATGTGCTATATTGTGGCCAAATTGAACAGGCAGTGGTTTTGTGTATAACGTGAATTCCTGGATACTAAAAGTTCATCTGTAATTTTCTGCAGTGGTCCCTGTAATACTCGATCCTTAATCTATATTTGATCTTTGTACTGAAGTAGCATATCACATGACATGGTACAATTTGAGTCAAAAAATTTAAAAAAGTAATACTTTCCCCATATAAGTTGAGATATTTTATGTGAAAGAGAACTTATTCTAATGATCTATTAACTGCTCTTTCATTCATTTTCATCGTGGGATGTGTCTCGTTTTTCTCTGACTCAGTGTGTATGGAGTGTTTCATCAGGCTGATTGTTGTTTGAGGTGTTTTCACTGTGTCTTCTCCCTCATGCCTCTGGGTGCATTGAAAGCTGTTTTCCCTCCTGCTCTGCTCTCTGCTGGACTGTTAGAGGGCGTAACCATCGTCTCCACTTCTCAAAGTAGTGGCTTTTATATTGTTTTCCAGTTTCATTCCCTCGTGGTGAAGATCAGGTATTGTTCTGTCTCAACTGTTCGCATATGATGTGTGAGCCCATGCTATCGAGCTGTACCGCTGTATCATTAGCAATATCCTTAGAGGGCTGCACCTATAATCCAAGAATCTGGAGTTATAAATTTACACCTACTCATTTTCAGACCAGCAACATCCAATGAGCAAACTCCAAGATTCAACCTAACAATGGTGTAACTTCATCACTCAGTCAATCATTGACATATTTCCTGTTTATAGGTCTGGCCCCTCTTTGCTGCCAAACTGTATAGAAATAACTTGATACAGTATGTTTACTCAAAAGGAATCTCATTAAGATGTAATGTAATGAAATTCCTACTGCAAAACTGCCAGATCATTAAAATAAGGCAGTAAACTGCTACATTTTGAATAGAGAGCCACATATTGTTTGCTCACCAAGGTTTCATTTCCTTATAGTAACAGCAGTAGTGGATGCAGAGTTGTCTTGAAATATGGTAAATAGATTCCAGGAACACGCTTCATGTTTGCAGAAAGACAGATAAAAGAAATTCTGAATGAGGGATTGCACTGATTTACAGAAACTGGTGGACGTCATGACTTTGGCTCTCAATTCAGTCAAATCAACATCACACACAGAGCCGACAAATGACCAAAGCAACATTCTTCTATCAGCTATAGTTTTACAGAACTAAACATTAGCAGGCAGCACGGCTCAAATCTGACTCTCTCTTCTTCACTCAGAACACTGTGTAGAATTAAGACAGTATTTACCCCGAATTGTTACCACTAAAGCTGTGCTTAGGGAACAAAAATGGCAAATATTGTATCTTCTAGTGTGATTAAAGACTTGACAAAAACCTAAACACAGTGTAACTGTCCTTTAAAGAGCACCGTCAGCACCCACACCCTGCTGTGATCTGATGGTGACTCAGGTTTTTGGAACTTCTAAAATTTCCTGCTCCACCCTGGGCACGCTCACACACACACACACACACACACACACACACACACACACACACACACACACAGGGTCATGTGTGTACACAGGTGATAAACACACACACACACACACACAGACATACATCTCTCCAACCTCCTCACTATGACATGCCTTAGTTTTGATTCAAATTTAAAAAAATTTTCTCACCTACTTTGCTATAAAACCTTTTACCCCTAACAATAGTAATCATTTCAGCATAATTCCTTTGAGCAGAGATGCAGTCTAATGTGATTCACAAACCTTAAAACATTAAATAAAATATATTTAAAAGATAAATGAATGAAAACACTCATACATAATGCATCAGACAGAACAGAGGACAAGGACCTGAACCCAGCGTGGGAGCACAGACAGCTCTTTCATTCACAGGACCCCAGGTAAACCTCCCGGCTCTTATTCCTGATTTAAGACTTAAGACCTTAAGGCAAGTTCATCTGAGGAGAATGAAATCCCGCAGTCAACATGAGGTTCAGAGCTGTTGGAGCATGAAAACTTCAGGATGAAAGTGCAAGTTGTATGAGGGAAGCGGGGGTTCTCGAGAACAAAGCTGATGCTACCAGGTGGCTACTGACGCTGCAGTAACGATATGCCTGAGCCGGAGGGGAAAAAAAACAACAACTCCGTTTTCTGACACCCATGATAATGCTATGGTAACTTCATAGTAATCCTGGTTATTATAGAAACCCATGTTCACCCTGTCCTAACAAAGCCAAGCAGGGCCAGACCTGTGTTGAGTCTAGGCTAGAAGAGGGTTTTAAAGCCGTTGGATTACTGACTCATATAATGTTATATAATGGATACTGACCACAACTTTTAGCATTGACAACCATAAACCTTTAGAACGTTGCTTTAACGTTTTATAAACAGAAAAAAAAATGTTTTTTTCTTTCACATGTTTTTCCCTGCATGGCTCTCTGGATGACAATGTCGGCCTGTCAGTCAGTCTGCCACTTTGTTCCAGATTGTCATCAGGATCCCCAAGACATTCACGATCCCAAGAGGATGAATCCTACTGACTTGACTATTGACTACTGCGTGCTAACATGCTAAGCTAAGACAGTGAAAATGGTAGACACTATACCTGTTTCACAGCATGTCATCATCATGAGCATCATCAGCATGTTAGTACTCTCACTGTGAGGATGTAGCATGGTGACAGCACCTAGTTCAAAGCACCACTGTGCCGTCGTACAGCCGAAGAGCTTCTAGCATGGCTGTGGACCCTGAGTCTTGTTTGCATTTCTGGGCTACCTTCCACCTCTTATGAATGTTCACCCTCCTGATTTCATTTTTTTTCAGTTCTTTCTTTCAAGCACTCTTTAGGTCAGACATGGATTGCTTGGGCATCATGTCAGAGATTGACAGAGTGAAAACAAAAGGGATATAATTGCAATATAATAAATACATATACAATATCATTAAACCAAAAAACAAAAACACACCACTGTGCCTATAGTGGCATAATGAAATGCAAATAATTGTAAATAATTCAAAAACACATTTAATATCCTAACAGTCAACAACAAGTTTAGTGAGTATATTTGTACGAGGACTAGTTTAATTCTGTGTTGCAGAAGGACGCACGCAGACAGGGTTCTTGTTTTACAGGTGACAAACAGTCATTAAGCAGTGACAGCAGTCTGGTATGAATGGGTCACACAGAAGCTGAGCTCAAGTCAATTATCCTGCAACAAATACAGGGTGTGAGTTTGTGGGTATGCTGTTATTAGTGTTAATGTCTATGTTTAAGAATGACCAGAAGGTCCAGTCACCTTTAGTCACCGTATACGTCCTTAAACCCGACTTTAACAAATCCTGAAAAACCTTCAAGTACAGAACAAAAATTCTGCATCTTTTCAGCCTCAAAAATGATCAACAGCCTGTGGGTATTCTGCATATGTGTTTGCTGGAGCCTAATAATAGCAAATCAAGCGAACATTTCCAATCTTGTAAAAGCAGAAAATGCTGCTGCCAGGAGGAAAACAGCTCCAGAAGTGTTTATAAAACACAAGGAAGAGGTCATTCAACCTGTAAACAGAGCCATTATGCCAGGAATAAATGGAAATTTCTGTTTACTCTGGCTAATTCAGAAGCTGGACGAATTAAGCAAACAGAAGTGTGAAGCTCTGCCCTGCTTAAGCTACTGTCATGACATTGTGCATTACTTAAAACATCATGTTATAAAACACAGAAATCAACTATTCCTCCCTTAAACTGTGCAGAGATTAATACATTTGTCCTCACATAATGGCCATTTTTACTAATGTCACTTATTAGGAGGCGCTGCATCATTTACTGGTGACAACATGTACATTAGTTCATGGTGACAAGCTATAGAGCACTTGTGGGAAACAGATCTTAAAAACCTTTTTAAGCCTGCAGTAGCCTTGACTCATATCATTGAACATATCCGGTAATTAAAAGCAGATTTCAACCCTGCCCATATCATGACAGCTATATCTAGGTTACGAGCTTATCATATCTCTGTTTGCTTTAGTCATCTGATTAAAGTGACACTCCCTCATGGAGCACGCTTTCAGTTCCGCGGAGGAGGACGTGTAAAGAAGCTTTTTATTGCTGCTTAGGTTTTTCCGCTCCATTAAGCGCACATAGTCCTTTACAAAGGTCTGTGGCTGACCTTTGACCTGGAGCTTTAATTGGAGCTTTGGAGTGGAGCGTGTCACAATCAAACCTCTCATAATTAGAAGGGCGCCTCAGAGCCAAACATTATACTCCAGTACTGGAATCACTTCACTGTTTTTGACCTTCTCACAAACTACAATCCAACCAGACCTCTCAGGCCATCAGGTGAAGGTTTTCTACCTGAACCTGCACTAAGATCCAGATCTTTTGAAGGTGCTTTTGGAAACTGCCTCATGAACATGCTGAAGAGCAAACTGAAAACTTTTTTTTCAAGCTTGTAGTTAGTTATTGTACTATATTGTGTGTGTCTGTATGTGTCTATGCATGTCTGTAATTTATGTCTGTGTTTTTTGTTCTATTCTTTCTTCTTTTATCATTGTTGCCTTTTCTTGTATGTTATCTATTATATACTTCTGTCTATGTTACATGTTGCTGCATGCATTTTAATATAAAGCATGTAATGAAATATATGGTATAATACAAAATAACATTGCCCTGCTACTGAGCAGCGTTCAGGAGCAAAGATCAGTTGAAAAACTATAGATTAGCAGCTCTTATTGTAAAACTCCTTTCGTAGCAACAATGTTATGTCATTGCCGTATACTTGACCAGAAGAGCCTCATTCAGACAAAACTCTTTTTCAAAACGCCCTTTGCAGGACAGGCTGCAAAACAACGAGCTACAGACTAGTGATATCTTTTGAAAAAAAGGAAGAAAGTATCACAAGATCAGAGTCAAACAACTCTGACAGTATGTGGTTTAAAAGTGGGTCAGCCACATGATTGCATGATTAGATGTTAGCATGGATTCAAAAGCTGAACTGTAATTTCATCCGGCTGCTGATTGTGAACTGTCAAGCAAACCGTTTGCATGAGCGATACAGATATATAATATGCAAATCTATAAATATAAAAGGTCATTTAGTAACCATGGTCGTATATATGTACATGCATGTGGGTGTAAGGATTTGTCAGAAACTGGTTTAAAAAAAAAAAAAAAAAAAAAAAAAAAAAAAAAAAAAAAGGCAGTGAGTTGTGCTCGTGTCCTATTCCTCCTCCTCCTACTACTCATTATCCCCTCAATAACATTACAATACTCCTTTTCCATCCTGTTTCTACCCGTTTGTCATTATTTATTGTTCATATAATGGCCAGTAGCAGTTCCACTAATAATGCTCGTGATCAGTTGCGTTCTTGTGAGCTCTTTGTGGCATCAGAGAACACACAGCTATAAGGACCCGTCAGTCCATTTGACCTATGTTTACTCCTCTTGGTACATTGTAAGTGATGTATGTGATGTCAACTTAAAGGCAACAATGCATTTTTTTCCCCAGACCATGTGAACCAAACGAAAGGTGTAAAGCCAACCTGAAAGTATAAAACAAGCATCACATCTAGTTGCTTCTGCAGCTCTGATTTCGGTTCACAGAAAGAGACCAACTTTGTGAACTTTAAATCTAACGGTTAAAGGTTTTCGGGCAGACGGAGCAGCACCACATGAAAGTTCACTTCAAGCCCGTGTTTCATCAGTTTGTCGACGGCTGTTCTCACATGGCAATGTTTAGCCCGCAGCCACTTTCTCTCACAAAAGCTACAAACACAAACAGCGGCTGACTGTGAGTCAGTCTGAGGGGGAATGTGGAATCCAGCTCGGTACTTCACACCAGAGGTAAGCAAACACAGCGGGAGTGTAAAAGGATTCAGACTCGGTGCAGAGCAAACACACCGGGAGAGAGTGAAAAAGTCCTGGAGAGGAGGGCGACCTCGCTGACTGGCGCAGAGACGGTCACTGGGGTACTGGAGGCATTTTTCACCTCTTTGTTCTCTCCCCCCCCCCTCTCAAAGGATGTTGTGTCGTAAATAACACTGTAGCATTCATTCACACTGGAGGCCCATTGTGTGTGCAGTGAATGGGCCGCATTATGAGAGGGGAGATAAATATAAGACGGGGAAGAATAGCCGCTGCCGTCTTTTTCCTGTGACTCTCATGGCCTCTCTTCGCGTCAGGGATGTCCACATGGTTTTTACATTTGCGGGCTCTGAAACTCTTTCTGTTTAAACACCTGCAGAGAATCTCCTCGTTTTAGAGACAAACATGTGCTTAAAGCTTTCATGGAACTTTTTCCCCTCAACATGAGCAGGAGCTGCTTCTGCATTAGACACTCAATCGACAGACTGGAGAGCTTTTAAAATGACTGTTTTATTACAGCGTTGCTGACATAGCTGCTGGGTAGTTAATCACCTCGAAGTAAGTCGGAGTGAACTTAATTTCAAGGGTCACGCTGTGATGACAAAAACACCTCAGAAAATGTAACATGAATATTCATTATAGAACGATAAAATGCACCAGTTTGACTGATTTTGCATATGCATTACTTTGAGATTTATGCTGTATTGTTTTATACTGTATATAGCAATATCTAGGAGTAGGTAATATAACATCCTCTATCAAAGTATATGTACATTTATATTGTGACATCCTTATATATGACATGGGAACTTTTCTAAACTGATAAGCTGCTTATGGATAAAATAACCTGAGAGAAGTGTTTGTGTTTTCTTATGCAATCAAATTAAATACCCAGAAATAAATATATATAAAATATATCACATTGATGTAAAAATCAAATGAGTATAGTCAAACAGGCTTATTGATTTGCCCCATTGCCCACACTGGCCCAATACAGATATACAGAGGTTAGTGATAGTATCAAGTTCATTTCTGATTGCTGATATAATTATCGTGACAACGATTTCAAATATTTCACCTCACCTTACTTGGAAGTGCAGCAGCGTGCTACAAATAAAATTCATATCCTCCATGCTGTGCAGCACTAAAATCATTAAGCAAGCTTCAGTGTTGCAGAACATAAAATGGGTCATTAATGCGTTTATGATCCTGCAGCTTGTCTGGTTGATAACAGATCAGATAATGTTTTCATGACCAGGCTTTTCATGTGTAAAATAACTACAAACCTTCAACGTTTTTGGTCACGACTTTCAAATGTTGACTATTTACAAAACACAAGGAACTCGTGGAACAGGTTTCCACCTTGTTGTTCTCACCAGTGTTTCAATTCTGACTGAATCTGATAAACCACTTGTTTGCCTGCTGACACATGTTGGACGTAACTTTGACGAGCTGCTCCAAACTTTCGTCAGCAATATCACCGTTTACAGTACGTGACAGCACGCATAAATTTTGCAGCGTTGGGAATGAGCCACGCTCTCCAACATGCACACACATGCCGAGCGCCTGGACGGGTTTCATGTTTGTTACCTTTCCTCTCCCTTTATTTGAAATTTCTCATAAAGAGGAACCCTCATCGGATCTAACGTGCGATTGACACGTCCCAAAAAAAAATAAAAATGACACCCTCAATTTTTAAAGTAAAAATTTGAACAAATGTGATACAAACCTCTTAAAGGTGTCATCAGGGTCTCTTTGACAGGTGAGAGGCTCCAGGGCAGAGGACACGGACGGGCTGTTGAGGATCTCTTCGTACCCGGGAGAGAGGAGAGGTGAGGCCACAAGCTGCTCCACCAGGCCCAGGACAAACCTCCACAGCACCGTACTCCTCTGGTCCTCCCTCTGGCAGAAGTGGGAGGCCAGGCAGCGTGGTGCCAGCCCGACTGCCAGGCCCGCCTTCGAGGTGGGCCACACTGCCTCGGTGCACAGTGCAGTCTTCCCGGCGCCGGGGCCTCCCGTCACCAGCACCCCCGGCGGCTGTCCCGGCACGGAGCGGGAGTCCAGGCAGCGCCGCAGCTTGTCCAGGGCCCATTCCCGGCAGTAGAAACGCCGACCCTGGAGCAAGCTGGAGCTGCTGCCAAATCCACTGCTACTCATTTGTTCCTGGGGGTCTGACATCCAGGCGACAACTCACTGCTCCGAGCTCCACGGCCCATGCTCCTCCAGCAATTTCACGCTTTACTTTTAGGTCGAGCTGCAGCTGGTGTCACCTCTGGTTTCGTGATAGCTCTGGGCAATGCCTGAGTATTTCCTCACGCTGTCAGTTCCTGAAAGTGTTGCATCAGGCGATTATTATCAGTGGTTCTCCATCCCCCGCAGGTCTTGAGGTGTAAAGCTGACAAGGAGATGAGTTTGAGAAAGGTTAAGTCAGCTAATGGTTCACCTCTTCATTTTCTTTATTCGGATTTGTCACGGGTTTTTTTTTATGCTGCTCGGTTTGAAACGCCAAAGCGAAGATGAGGATCCACGGTTAGCATCGTTCATTGTGCCTCTCCTGGAGATCGTGGAGCTGTTCAGTCAGAAATCAGAAAGAGGGAACAGGAATGAGTCAAAAGAGGAACTGACAGCATGTTTTTCACAGATATAATGACACAGTATCTCACCCCTCCCCTGACTGAGTTGTCCTCCGTCTTCCAATTACAGCTGCAGACTTCCCTCCTCTCAGTTTCCGTCCCGCTTCTCTCAAGATTTCAAGCATTGATCCCAAACTGCTTTAGCTTTAGCATGAAATTCCCTTTTCCTTTCTCACGCCCTCAGCTCTTTGCAACCCTCCGTTCATAGCTCACACCTCCCTCTCTCTATATCTCAGCCTCTCGTGCTCTCTGGTTTTTCTTGTTTTTTTTTTTCCGTCTCCTCCCTCCCTCAGTGTTTCTCAGCATGTCAGGACATGCACAGGAGGGCAGAGAGAGAGAGGAGAGGTGAGAGGGAGGACTCGTGCGGCTGACAGGTGGGAGGGGTTACCTGGGGTCAAGGTTCAGTCACGGGGCAACGCTAGACCTCGAGCTTTAGTTTTAGGTGATTCGTCCATGACAAGCTGGATTGCGCTAATGTGTAAGTTTAGTTCCATGAAAGTTACTTTTTTATCTTCTGAGGCGCTTTTGTCATCACAGCATGACCCTTGACATTGATTTCACTTACTCATAGAGGATTAACTCATCTTAAGAGCTCAAGCAAATAGGCAATGAATCAATCAACAAAGAATTAATTGGAACACTTTGGATAATCAATTAATCATTTAGCTGTGTGCTTCTCAAAAGTAAGGATTTCCTGCCTTTCTCTGCTTTATTCACATGTAAATTGCATATTCTTGATTTTTGTCAGAATAATTAGCCTGGGAACCAGATGAATCTGCGCCGACAGATACGTCTGGTACCCCTCCTGTTCAGTCAGATTTCCATCCATCCCGGTCCATGTCGGGCACAATCACAACTGTTTGTCTAAAATGGGGCGACTTTGATACGAAACAACCAAGATGGCTGGGAGAGGGGGGTCAGGTGTCAGAGAGGCTGCATGGAAAACAGCTGACTTGGTGAATTAAGGGTTTATTTCAACCAAAACAGAGTTGGTGATTGTTGCAAAAGTGGAAAGACTAACCCAGATTGGAAGTCTGGTGTCTCTGAAGAAGGTGATATAACAGTTTCTGGATCTTTAACAAAAAGGCCTTTCTCTGTCAGGATCCTTTCCATAATCTTATCAGACACTTAATAACAAATCTGAGCCTGTCCGTGGCAAAAACAGGCACTTTCAGTGGACATACTCTGACAGGCACAGTTGCCCTCAAGCAAGTGCAGTCTGTCTCACGGCTGCCTGCTGAAGCTAACTACTGGATCAATTCCAAAACTTTTTGTAACCATTAGTCACTTAGACACCACAAAATGTAAGTATGTCTGTACAGTATGTTCATAGACATGTGAATGCACCATCACAGCTGATCTCTGTAGTCTGTTCACAGTTTTCTGTTGCTCAGTGCTACGTTGTTTTTGTATGTTGTACATTGTTCTGATTGGTTGTAGCTCTGTGCAGTTGTGTCCAGAAGCATTTTGGTGCCTAGTCAGTGTCATCTGACTGCAGACTTCAATGGAAGGGATACAACTCGAGAAATCTGAAATTTGTACAAAAGAGTAAAGTTGGTCGGTACCACAAATGTGATTAAATTAGATTGTTGAAATGCAGTGCAGAATCTTAAATATTTCTCATGTCATAACGTCTACATAAACCTTCAATCCTCAAACTTATTTCCAGGTTTATGTGAAAATATCAGAGATTTTTAATGTGGTCTCAGACATTTCGGCCCATGTATTTTGTCAGCATTGTCCTTCTAACTACTACAAGTATTGTCACTGCCACAATTTCATAAAAAAAAAAAAAAAAAAAAGAGTTTTTCAAACTGATGAAAAGCTGATGAAAAACTCACACACATTAACATCACTCTACCATTTTGTGTGAAAACGAAATGGTGCTGGGCAACTGATGTCAGTAAAACTCAAGACTTCCAAAAGCTGCTGCCAATCAAATCTGAAGACTTGGTTTTACAATCGGTCACACCACCCTCCAGAGTTTTTGCAAACTGTATAATGAGCTGCAAATGACTATGAGAAATTTCCATCATGTGCTTCATTTTAAGGTAATGCACAATCAAGAGCACATTCAAAATCCAACCAATTTTAGACTACATGCCACCACCTTTAAGTGTTTTTCATTATGTCATTTAACCATTGTGCACACGCTGGACACCCGTAACACATTCAATGAGCCCTGTGACCCACTGCAAATGGATCACATGGTTATAATTGAGGGGATGTGATAAAAGCCTGCAGTCTGAAAGACAGCAGCATCCACATCTCTCCACTCATCAGTTTTACACTGCAAGTGCATTTAAAGGGAAAAAAAACTATAGAAAAGGAAAGAAAATGAAAGGAAGGAATTTTGACAAGGAATGTCAAAGGCTTCTGTGAGACAGTTAACGCGGTGATGAGAGTGCACACCGCTCCGCATTTCAAGTCAATGACTAATCAACATCAGCTACACTAAACTGAATCTGTCAGATTGTAACTGTGATTTAACACTTGATGGAATTAAGCAGATAAATCCTCACTGCTGTGCACATCATCGGCATGATACAGTATGATAGCCTGGTGACAGTAAGACTCAGGGAGCTAATTGGAAACATAATAAAACAGCCTGTGGAGTTTATTATAAGCTAATGCATTTTCACATGAACAGCATTTAGCCTATATTTCAGCACCCTCAAGATATACTCTCCCACAGGTGGATAACACAAGTTGGACACCGTCGGCTGACAAGCGCTAAATACTGAAAATGAACAGGAAAATGAAATGACGTGTTGTTCCAGCAGGACACTGAAAACATTAACGAGGAGAAGTGACAGCAAGCAGTGAAGTTGTCTACATTCTTGTCATTGCTTGTGGTATTTACAAAGCCCTCTTAACCTGGCATGTAGCCTGTAAAGACATCGGTGCAGCAACCATAGCCAGGAGCAGCGTCTGTATAGTCCTTCACTGACACGCAATCAATGCAGAAGTCAAATCAAGTCAAGTCAATTTAACTCATGTGGCTCGAACACGAGCTGAGCACAGTGACGTCCTGAAGTCTTATGGTAACAGTGTGTGTGTGTGTGTGTGTTTACATGCACAAAAGAAACCAAGTCATTAGAAAAAAATATATATACAATGTGTTTACATGTAGTGTCTACATACAGCAGGGCAGTAATCAGATCCCTCCCTTGGCTCAGACCTAAATCTGGATGCATTAAATACTTGTTTCAATGTTGGTTGTTATATAAGACACTGCTGCCTGGTCCTCCAGCATCAATGTGTCTGAATTTAATAAAGTGCCAAATATTCAGTGGTGGGAAATAACTTACTTGGACTTCCAGAGGCACTTTGTGTCAGTTCCCATTTAAATTTGACTTCAGATGGAATTCATTTTGAAAAAAATTATGTATTTCTCCATGTAATGATCTCTACTTTCATTCAGCCACCCTGCTGTTACGACAATACATCCCTTGTCTGACCCAGATATTGTCAGGCACGTGCACACTTTAAAAAGCCAATAAGAAACCTGGTAATGTGTATACATGGCCGGGAAATGCTGGCAATGTATACAGGAAGGAAAAGCTCCAGGAGACATCTAGATGGAGGAATGAGGTTTTGACTAATCCCAGTTACGGAGACCGGGTTTCTCGTTTAACTGACATTTATGAAATCAGCTTACGAGAGACAGCAGACTGTAATCTGATTACTTGAATGCACGTAAACGTACCGAATGAAGTTGCTAGGCAACCGGTGAAGACACTGCACACAAGTACTGTGAGGATAAACTGTTTTCTGTCAGGACATAATGACACCTAAAACCACAAATAATCCATTTTTACATGTCGTTTGTGTGAGTTTGATGAGAAGATCGACGCCACTGTCTGTACATTGAGTATGAAGCTGGGGCCAGCAGTGCTTAGCTTAGGTTATAAAGACTGAAAATGGGGGCAACAGCTGACCTTTCCAAAGTAAGACCACCTGCCAGCACCTGTAAAGCTCACTAACTAATATGTTAAATCTCAATGGTTCAGATTGAAAGAAAAAAGTGTAAAAACGACAATTTGCCTCTGTACAGACAATAATGTGCAACATTATTTCTTGGTCAGGACCATTAACTTCCTGGTGTCTCTGCTGGTTTCCTGTCACTTGGTCCCATCCCAACTGTGCCCCCCCCCCCTCCTTCCAGTCTCTAAACTATGCTAATTGGCTCCTGGATCTCGCTCCAGATTTAAAGGACAGGAAGTTGGACATTTTGGGAAAACACTTATTCGCTTTTTTCTTGCAAGTTAGATGAGAGGATTGATAGATGTCTGTGCATTAAGCCCGAACATAAAGTCAGGGTACGATTAGCCTAGCTTAGCATGAAGGCTGGAAGCAATGGGAAACAGCTACTGTGGCCTTGTTCACAAACACACCTACCTGCTCTAAAGCTCACTGACAACCATACTGTGTTGCATGTATTCCTTCCATTAACAAACAGAATTGTAGGTGTGTGTGTGCTTCTTGCTGTTTATTTGCCAAGAAATAAACAGCAAGAAGCATTGACTTTGAAGAGTCTATTGATTTTGCCAGGCATCCAGTGGAGATGCTTCACAGAATGAATAAACTATTGTTTGTCAAGATTTAATAGTTACAGCACACACACACACACACACACACACCCAAAACTCCCCCACAAAATGTCATGTGTGGACAGCAAATTCTCAAAAATGTTCAACTAGTTCCTTATATGACTATTACTAGACTACTTAGACACTATGTTGATATGAAAGAGTGTGTGTGTAAATTTAGGTGTTAAATGGCATTTTTAGGGTTTAAGAGGGATTTTGGGATCAGTTCAAAACAAAAACAAACAAACAAACAAAAAAGGTTATTCTCAAACCAGCTGCTTCACCTCCATATAATAACTAATATTTTTCATTCCTGGATCACTGACTTTTCAACATGATTGACCGAGTTTACTGTGAACTACATGTGATTTCATTCAGTGTGTCCACCAGCTCTTCACTGTGTTTGAATGGTCTCTCTGCGTGATCACCTGCAGACTGTCACTTCTCCACCTGCCTGCAGCTGTGTGACAATAATAATAATGAGCTGTGTATAATGAAAACCATCATCTGCCCACCTGATCGTGCTGATGTGTTTGAACTGACCTCATTCATCAGCCGCAGCAGTCGTCGCCATTGTAAACAAACACACAAAGCGCCGTCCACATACTTTTGTCCGCCTCTTTCCGACAAACCTCGCAAAGTCAGAAATCCCGTTTAATTCTCCCTCAAAAACACCCCGAGTGAGTTTTCAGTCCAGCAGACAGGATCTTACCTGACAGACAGGCTCCATGTCGGGCTCTCCCTCGCCGACAAACAGCGCACCTCGCCGGCCTGAATCACGTGTGTCCACTCCCACGATCCTGCATATCATCACATTAAAGCCGGACCTTAATGATGTCAGATGTTGCTTGTTCGTGTCAAAGAGGCGTCATCTTCTCTCAGCCTGTGTCTCGGCAGCTCTGCTCCTGCTGCTCGTCTGCACTCTCTGAAATGTTGGAGAGGAGGAAACATGAGAGGAGGAGTAGGCTGCTCCCACTCCGACACTGTGTTGGACTGGATCAGCCTGAGTTTACTGTCAGGGTCTGACTGTGGAGGAACAGTCATGCCAGAAGAAGACCACAATAGATGGAAATTTAGGAAGGACATAAAAACACTAATGGAAAAATCAAAGATAACATTATGGCAAAAAAGATAGAAAGTGAAGAAATTGTCTCACTGAGTCAAATTTTGATTTACCAGGTAAAACTGGTGTCAAAATTATGACTTTTTAAACTTACCGAATGTCACAATTTTGAATTTTTGATTTACAGTCTCCTAATTTTGCCACATTAAGTCATTTGTGTCTTGTGATTTTACTTGTGGTATCATAAAATTGCAATTTAGTATCTCAGCATTTGGATTTCAATGTCATATGATTTAATAGATCATGATTTGAGATAATGTGCCCAAATTATGAAACAGCAGACCAGAACTTACAAAATGAATTTTAACTTACTCTTACTTTAGTTTACTACTCTTACTTTAAATCAATTTCAAATTGCATCATTATGAGATGGCTAATCAGAATATTGACTTACTGTCTTATAACTTTGACTTAAAAGTCAAAATATTGACATAGTCTCTTTTTAAAAAAAAATTTAATTTAGAATTCACAAGTGTTCATTCTTTTCTTTTTTTTCAAATGGTGGAAATTGGCCTCCATAATTGAGAGTCCATAAATGAGAAACAGCTTTTCCCCAACAAAGTCTGGCTGATTTTAGAGGCACAATCCAAAATTGAAGGCTCAGTTTGTAATTTACGTGTTTTTAGACCAGTTTCATTTTGAAAAGGAGTATATTCCTTTGTCTTTACTGGATTTTCCCAAGAAGATGACTTGATTTCTTCCTGAAGTAATCTCCCAACACTTGCAACACATTTCACAGCTGACTTGGAGACATGATATGTTTTGTCCAAACCAGCTACCAGGGGCCCCAAACTGTCCCAGGATCACAACTGAACTCACAGTGAAATGGCAAATGACCTTTTCACCCTGTTTGCCAATTCCCCACATTCTAACATGCTCTTACAGTCCAAGAAATACCCATAAATCTCTTCTCTTAAATGATGACTTTGATATTTCCCACTACAGGCTTTGCCATTAAAATAGATTTTACATGATGAGATGCCGAATGCATCTCTGTGCAAAGTTACATAAAGAGAGAGAAGAGGAGAAGAGACACATCCAAAAAAAAGCACAACACTTGCTTTTTTTTTCATTTTCTGACCTCCTGTGTGCTGCTGTTTCACTTCACAACCTCTGTGACAAAACTTTAAACTAGACAATACATTTTTAGAATACTTTTTTTTTTTTTTTTTAAATCAATGACATCTCTCCTATGTGGAGGTCAATCCCAGTCTTCTACTATATTTACAAGGGAGACCTCTACTGGAAATCTGTGGTAATGACTGACTTCTCTCAAAACTAAACTAAATCTTTTTAGTTTGGTTTTAGTCACAGGCATTCAAGCAAAGTTAACAGGTGTTACAGATATATCACATACACACTTATTACACACACTGACTATATTTTTATTTTGCTGACTGAAAAGTCATCAAAATTTAAATTTACTGATACAAAATTGGACCCAATCATCTTCATCTTTCAGTGCAACGCAATGACCCAATTAAATAGTCACCATGTGCATTTTTCTAAATGCAGAATGTAAATCCAGGTTGATGAAACACCCAGAGTCCCTGAAAAAATGAGGGCATGACCTTAGTACCCTCAGTCATACAACTCTGGTGTTTACAAGACAAGAACATTTCAGTGAACTTAGCCACCCTTGTAAAGTCTGCATAAACAGCCCAGTCTATCTGTCCCAATGCCATATTAAACTTTGAGAGGTGAATTTAACCCTTTTTACAGTCTATGGTTTAAGCTCTATTCCACCTGTCCTCGTTCATGACAGGTTGTTCACCCTCCACTCTGCAGTTATACTGTTTGACAGCTCAGAAAAAACAGTGAGCCCTCAAAACTTTCTTTTTTAAATGTAATTTTCAGCTGATTTTTTTTCACAAACAAACAAACAAGACCTTTCCTTAAAAGAAATCAGGGGATCCATTTTAAAATCTACTTATCAATTCAGTATTTAAAGGCAGTAAACAAAGAACAAAAAGTATTAATTAGATTTTTTTAATGTATCATTTAATGGCACATTTAATGGTGGATTTTTACAAACATACAGACAGATAACACATAATTATTAACAGATGTAACTCTCAAACTGTAATAGCTGCCAATCTCTATAATCGTTCCCACGACACACTTCAGATTCCACAGTAAATTGCTCAACATTGACTTTCCAGATGAAAAAGAGACTCAAATTCTGCAGCATCTCCTTTTGTTGAAATGATTTTTACCAAACAAAAAAACAGCTAACAAAAACAAACAAAAAAACCCACATCATTCTCTTAGAAGAGGATTCTGTCTTATGAAGCAAATAATAGACATTGTGCCACTATTTATTTGTACGGAAGAATCAGACCTCGTAGGTTCTTTCATAACAGTCATTTGAAAGTCAATGAGTGAATGGAATCTGAGCTTTGTGCAAAAAAGTCAGAGGAGCATTTCTGAGCACACTCAACAGACTGCACTTCTCCGTCAGTCTAGCTCACTGACTCAGTGACGACATGAGAGAGAATAGATGAACGTACTGTCGCCAGAGAGCTTATATTGGTTTGCTCTTTTTCCAGACTTTTCCTGGACCTGCAGGATGTAAATCTGATCAGACTTTCTGTTACCTGCTGTTAGCACAACTCACTCTTAGATCCACATGAAATGGACTGTTCTGTGCTTGATTGCTGCTCTCATCTTCGCTGCTGGATGGGTGCTTCTATCATATGATTTGGACTTCATTTAACCAGTATGGTGTCTTGAATTTGAAACATAGTTTTAGGGTAAAAAAAAAACCCCACTGAACCACCACACAGACACCACAGAAGAGTGAACCACAGAAGCAAGTTAATGGTTGAAATTGCGTACTTCTGTCCATAAAATGTCCACGACTCGTTTGAAATCATTCAAATGTAATCGAATGTGTCTAAATACACACCACTTAAATATAAACATGAACTTGTGGTCCTGTTTGCGGTGCACACACTGGCAAAGATAACCCTTGTTAGTCGCGTCTTTTGTTTGTTCATGAATGTCAACAGCAATGAAGGTCAATAATCCAGGTTCAGCCGAGCTGGTCGCAGACAGAAATATCACACATGCACCACATAACTGCACTGAACTATACAATCATTCACTGAACATGGAGATCATATCTGCAACATATTGTTAACCACTAACTACAAAAAGAGATTCTCGGATCTTCTCATTCTATAATAATATCCTGCTACATAACTCTTGATTTTGCAAAGTTTTCAATGTGTCTTTCTTTTTTTCTCGATTTTTGAATCTCAGTGGTTGGAGAAAGAAAAAGAAAAATATTTTTCAATAATTTACTGCAGAATATTAAAATTTTTACAGGGTTTTTTTGGGAGGTTGAGTGAAAAGTTTTGATGATCAGTTAGTCTCTATTACGCTGCAACATCATAGATGTTAGAGGAAACAACTCGTGATATCTTAACATAATGTGAAGTTTTATTGATTTCAAGTTAAGTCAATTTAAAATATCTTGATTTAATTTTTAGACCATTTCAGGACTTAGTAACATGTTTTTTCTGACTTGAAGCTTTATGAGTTGCATGAATGTCGATAGATAGTAGTAATAAATAAACACGACTAGCATACTATGATGTACCCCTCTGTTTTGTAATATTAATGATCTAAACTTGCTGCGTGTCATCAGATACAGGCTTTGTGTTGATGCTGTGGTTGTTTCTTCTGATTAGAATGAAAACATCCCTGATAAAGATTAGCATCTACTTACAATTTGACAATGTCCTTCATGTGTTGCCTGTATGTAAACTCTCTGCAATGTTTGTCAGTGTAACTAAACAGACCTTGAACTAATTACGCAAGTTTAGTTCAGTTAAGTTTTTGGCAGGGAAACATATGTTTTTATGTTGAACCAGTTTCCAATGAATTACAGTGTACGGCACCTTGTTTGGTCTCTAGTGGTGAGAAACATGCACGCCAAGTTTCAGTACAGCTGTTCTCTTGGTTTTCACCCAGATGGGTTTATTGACATCAATGTATCCATGAATGGGGAATCTCATCCATAAAAACTGGCTAACAGTGATTTGGCCGGTTCACATGCCCTTTGACAGGTCTGGACAATGGCATTATTGTCAGCTGTACAGTGATGGCAGACTATCATGGTTCAGTAATGCTGGTGACAGACACACAGGCAGTGGAGGAAGGTTTTGGAGGAGTTTAGAGAGGGCCTGGCAAAGTTGGACACCTGAACATGTCTCTCACAAAGGTGAGGTTTGTAGAGCTTTGCCTTCAGGCTCATCCACCTCTTCATCACAACATCTTGAAGGGTGCAGTGTTGTGCAGTGTATTGGAGGTTCAACCTTTTGACATAAAAGGGTGCTTTCTGTTCTCAATGACTTTATATTTTACAAATATGAAAATAATTATGTGCAAAAGAAAGAAATTGCTGGGATGAATGAATGAAGAAATTACATCAAACTGCATCTGCAGAGGACAAAAATGTGATATTTTGTCGTGATGTTAAAAGATAAATCTGATTCTTCTCAACTTGGGTCTTGTTTTAGTCTGTTTGAGTCTTATGCTTTTCATCCAGACTCTATGTTCTCATGTTTCCTGCTGCAGGAGGACTGTGTTTACAACATGTTATATGATTAGCTCATTTAAAACTTGCACCTCTAAAGAGACACATAAATCTGTAATGCCAAAAAGCTCTATTGCAGATCAACTGGAGTTCAAATGACTTATTTAAAATATGTAAAGAAAAAATAAACAGTGCAACTACGCACATTTTTGCAACAGCATTTTTTCCCAGTGAAATAAAAAAAAATGTCAATAGATCTTATCATATCAAAGGTCAGCATGTGTTCTACAGTGACTTGTTAAATATGAGCAAAAAAGCTAGACAGTGTTGCTATTTAAAAAAAAAAAAAAAAAAGCACTTCCAAACCTTTGCTATGTACAGCCCTGATTTAAAAAAAAAGGTGTTGTTGCTTTGTTGAACATAAAGCAGAATTTTTTAATCCTTTGGACATATATTCAGTTGAGAACAGTACAAAGACAATATGTTTAAAGTTTTACCTCATCTGCTTCATTGATTTTTATATCTGCTTTTTCTGAATTTGATGGCAGCAACACGTTTAGGCCATTTGGGACAGGAGCAACAAAAGACTGGGAAAGTTGTAGAATGATTCAAAAACACCTACTGGGAACATTCCAACTTTTCTGGAGTCAGGGTTTTAGGACGTGATAGAGTGGGAGTGCTGTGTGATTCAGTCAAGGTCCAGGCCCTGGTCAATGTTACTCCTGTGCACAGTCCTCTATACAGTCTCATTGCTCAACAGTGACTCACTGAATGTTTGTGTAGTTCTGCCCCCGACAGCATGGCCACATGCAACCATTAGAAACCACTTTGAATAAGAACACATCCATCTTCTGGGCAGGTGCATTGTTAGAATAGATTTTAATGATCCACTGTAAACTTTTAAAAACATCCTGTAATAAGACACCAGTTGATTACTTCCTTTGTATATTTTACAAATATGAACACATTTTGTCCCAACATGGACAAAAAATATGACGGATTTCAGAATGAGGAATTACTTTCCAATGCAGGGAAGCCCATATTTGAAGTCTTCAAGCAAAAAGAAGGGAAAGAAGGGAATGATGAATAGAGGGAAAGGAACAGTGGACAGAGAGATGGAGAGAAGGAATTGTGCTTCCAGAGACAAAGCTGCTGGGCTGTGCTGTTGCCATCTCCAAATGTCAGAGGCACAAATTACCTTTTTAAGATTAAGAAAAATATTAGGGACATTATTTTAGGGCCACGTCACCCAAATTGTGAAATATGTTCTTTTAATGTCCAGCCATGCAGGCAGTTTTGGATTTTTTGTGCCTAGGTTTTGAAATATCTGTCTCTGAAGCTTCTTCCACCACCTCAATACAATAAAGGTGAATGAAATTTGCTATTGGAGAAATTGCAGTTATATTCTAAGCAGCATTTCTTTGCATAGACTGTATCCACAGATAATTTTTCAGCCCTGCATTGATGCATGAAGTACAGGTACTTAAACTGTCCATGTTTACTGCAAACAGCAGGACTTTCATTAAGCTGCAGGTACTGAAGGTCAGATTTGTTTGTTATGTGAATATGAATGGTAGAAATTGGTTTGGCAAGATAATTGCTTCAAATAAGTATTGTGAATCTTGCATAAGGATTATGAGGCTACAGGTGCACCAGCATGTCACACAATTTAAATTAACTAATTAACCAAACCAGGAATGTCTGCATTCACTCTGTTATACTGGGTGAAAGTCCAGACCTCCATTTAAAATTCTGCCAGTTTTTCTAAATGTTATTGTTGTTTTGTTTGTTGTGTTGTGTGTATTTTTCCTAACCTACATCAGGACATCATGTTTGAGTTATTTCAAGAAACATCTGTCTTGAAGTTGAAGCTGAAATTGAATCTTCTTGTTTGTTTACGTGATCCTTAAAGGATATTGTCCAAGTTAGTTGTCTCCTCATTGACAAAACAGCTGCTGATGATGAGAGGGCTGAGAGTGAACCAAACAGTAAATGTGCCATAAAACAGCAAATCAAAGGCTAAAAACCTTATTCTTATGGGCTTGGTTAATTTCCATGTTAACAGTCCACCTTCTCAGAGGGCTCCTTTTCGTCGGTCGTTCTGAAAGGCTGAAACATGAAACTGGGGTTTTCTTAAACTAAATGTTCATCTATTATAGTACTTTATTATTATTATTATTATTAATGTTATTATTATTATTGCATTTGCAAGCACATTAAGCTGGCACATACATGGACTACACATGGACTACACATGGACTACACATGAGACCAACTCGCGTCTCTGTTAATGTTCACCATACAGAGATTAAGCAACACTGCTTTTCTAGACTGTGAAGTGCAGCGGTCAGCAGTTTTTGTTTATTTTTGTTTGTGCACTGGGTTAGTTACCTCTCAGAGTTGGCAGGTCTGGTATTTGATCAATATTAAGAGGCTTCTGGAACGTTCTGAAATATATTTGTTACAGATCGGACTAAACATTTCTATGTGCTACTACTACTACTGTAGTACATAGAAGTGTAGTACATAGGAATGTACTACTACTATAGTACAACTGTAGTACAAGTCTACTGCAATGTAATACAATAAATAATACAAATTAAACTATGTATTTAAAATTCTAATAAGAAAAAACTATAGCGCATGGAAATGATCCTTACACTTTAATATACTGCAAAGTTTTCTATCAACTTTTTCATATCACTTCAGCACAATTGTTGATTGTTATTGCAAACCCTTTAGAATAACACACTTTGGTTCATTTCAGCCACATACATTAAGCAAAGGGATCATGCAAAACCTCTGGTACCAACAGCACCTACAGTAAAGCCACAGATATATTGGATGATAAATCTATAATGTTTTGTATTCAATGATGACCAATGACCAATGATGCATTGGTATCATATTAAATGTTAAAATGTGACAACGGTGGTTCACAATGGAAATCAGTGCTTCATAAACAGCTGCTCTATCTACACCTACATTTACAAAGTGCTTTAGTTTAAATGTGACAAATATTTGATGATGTATGCATGTGTTTAGACATAGTGTCATTTAAAGGGGCATCAGATACACATCTATTGATTAGCTTTTCTTGGTGAAAAGGGACACTTCTAAATTCTATGAATCCCTCTGAGCAGACTGTGGCATGACTCTGTGGGGCACAGCTCTGTGGCACATCAAACACTGTGGGCGTCTTTGATGAGCCCAGTCTACACACTGTCAGCTCCTCCTCCTTTGGTACCCAGTGTGACGCGGCCCACGTAAACTGGGCTATAATATAAAGGGTACCAGGGTACCTATTGCCCAGCTCTCTCCAGGCCTCTCCAGTCTCTCCTGGACCAGAAGACTGTTCACCATGAAGCTGCTTGCCCACATCCTCTTCCTGGCCCTGGCTCTGGCATGGGCTCATTCGTAAGTATTCTTGCTCTTAACCTGGAAGGCCATCATTGCATCTAAAATCCTAAATGTGAAGCAGCTTATAGTCTCCGAAATGAATAGAAGATGTCAAATGAGAATAATTTTCTTTTTCTGTTCTGTTCTGTTCAACCAGGCATCATCATCCATCACGTGAGTTCTTGGAATGCATTCATACTCATTTTGACATCACTAGTTTGACATCTTGAACATAAGGGAGACATTTCTTACAATGACTGTCGGCATTTTCTTAAAAGCTTTCTTTTTAATTTCACATGGCAGATGTAGATGTAGATCCACATGTAGATGTAGACCTTGACCGTTGTCATGGCCTTGAGATGGACGCTGTTGCAGTGAACGAAGAGGGAATCCCATACTTTTTCAAGGGTAAGTCCTTACATATTGATTCATCATACATTAACATTGCCTTATATCCTCAAAATAAATCATGCTTAAACGTGCGTTAAGTGATTGTAGAGCATTAAGTGTTGCTTTTTGTAAGACGATACCAGGTTCTGAAGTTTCAAATCTCAAGTTGTGAAAGAAAATTTGTATTGTTCGATCTAAAGATTGTGTCCTGTGTTTCCTGTCAGGTGATCATCTGTTCAAGGGCTTCCATGGCAAAGCAGAGTGGTCTAACGAGTCCTTCGCTGAGTTGGATGACCATCACCATCTGGGCCACGTAGATGCTGCTTTCCGCATGCACTACGAGGACAGCGCCGACCATGACCACATGTTCTTCTTCTTGGTACGGCCCAGTCTTTGACTCTGCTGATCTTTCACAGCATCAATATTAAAAGTATTCCTTCCAAAAAATCAACTCTTTAGGGGTGGACTTGTAGTGGTCCCAGAAGATTAGAGATATTCAGGGTGTCAGGGCTGTTTTCCAGCTGTTGTCAAGGGTCTCAGTATTTTCTGATCTCATCGTAGTGCAAGCTACTATAGCTAACAAACCCACTTGGTCTAGACTTTAACAGGGCCTGACAGCCGCAGCACTTCCTCTCCAGCAATTCTTACGATATATCTATATATATCTATATTCCTGATTTGTTCTGCTTTACTTCTTGAATTCTTCTTTCCAAGCTACTTCCTCATGCCTTCTCTTGGACCTGATCCCCATCTCTTTCTTTTTCTTTTGACAGTCTGCTTGCCACGCTTCATGACTACCCCTACACTGATTACACTGAAATGCAACAACATAGACCTTGTTTCCAATGTGCTCTTCAGTTTTGTTTGTGGCACACATCCCACAATGATTAATCCATTTCTTTTAACATCAGCTAGATTGACATCAATAAATGTTTTTCCTTAATTCAACTCATGACTTCATGCTGGTCATGCAAAACTCAAAATTTTACTCTCAGTCAATTTTATTCCAGCAAAGTGGATTTGTCTTTCATTCAGCTTTCATCATTATCTGTAGCTTAAAATGTCTCCCTGCCTGATTCCTTCCTGCTGCTTCTTTCAAACTCCTCTCCCTCCATCTTCCCAGCTGGCTGTCCCTCCAGAAGCGAAGAATGATATTTTTCATTTCGCCGTTCTTTGACAAGTCCCTCCCTTCTGTCCTGTGATTGGCTTGTATCTTTGCATGTTTGTCTGGCTTGTAACTATGAGGGTAAAATAGGAGAACAAAGTACGGACAGGGGTGGAGGGGGACATTACTGTTGTGCTAATACTGTGTATTAACAGCATGCGTTACAAAAGTTGTATTCCAGAAAATAATTGGTGATTATGGGTGGTATGTGGGCTGGTATGGACAGGGACAAATTTGTGTCCCAGTCAAAGCCTGTGGCTCAGCGAGTACACAAATGCATGAGAGAGAACAGCTAAACCAAAAACAAAGTTTACAGGGTCATTGAGTTTGGCCAGAAGCAGGCAGTCAAAACAGTAGTAGTAGTAGAGCGTGTGCAGGGGTGTGTGGAGGACATGTGATGAGGTAAGGCTAGAATACAGTGGAGCCCACTGCTGGACAAGAAGGGAATTGTAGTTTCTGAATAGAGATTTAAAGGTTGGCTGAAACACTTGCAGAAAATTATGAATTTGCTGTCATCATGACACTTTGCAAATGTGTCAAATTTTCTTACCTTTTCGTAAGTCTCCTGAGGTATAAACTGTATGTTAGTGTCACCATAGATTAATAAATTTCTTCATGTTGATTATGTATAAGTGCTATCAGTTGTTTAAACTCACTGTGATCCTTTGATACAGGACAACAAGGTGTTCAGCTACTACCAACACAAGCTTGAGGGTGGTTACCCCAAGGACATCTCCGAGGTCTTCCCTGGAATCCCTGACCACCTGGACGCTGCTGTGCAGTGTCCCAAGTCAGAATGTGATGAAGACTCTGTCATCTTCTTCAAGGGTCAGTTTCATTATGACCTACCTCACTGCAAAGAAACCTTAATCTTTGAACAATACTTACGTTGGCCTAGGGCTTGGTTTTTGGTCCAGTTTGTGTTTTTTCAGGATATTTTAATGAAATGTGACTTTAAGCTTTCCGCTTTAATTTAAAGGTGTTTTAAGCAGTGTACAATGTGCTGTGCTCTTTTTATACAGCAGCCCCCCAAAGTGGGTATAAGGGTTAATAGTCTTACCACTGGTGGCTCAATGTTCAAATAAACACGATAAGGTGATCTCTTGGTCGCCCTCCCAGTGGTCTGGAAGAGGAGATAGGGTCTCATTTGTTGAAGAATAATGTTTCAAGGCCATTTCTCAGTATCTTCATCCTGATTAACTTTAAAACACATCTCTAACGTCATGTGTTATTTTTTCTGTAGGACATGACATCTACCACTACAACATGAAAACCAAGGCTGTAGATGAGAAAGCGTTCGAATCCATGCCAAACTGCACATCTGCTTTCCGCTTTATGGAGCATTATTACTGCTTCCATGGACACATGTTCTCCAAGTTTGACCCAAAAACAGGCGAGGTGCATGGCAAATATCCCAGAGAGGCACGCGACTACTTCATGAGATGCTCCAAGTTTAGTAAGTAAAAAAGCATTTTTTTTTGTCTTTATTGGATAGAGACAGAGGCAGATGGGAAACAGGGGAGAGAGAGGGGTATGACATGCAACAAAGATTGTTAGCTGGAATCAAACCAGCAACAGCTGCGACTGTGAGGCCATGCTGCACGCACTGTAACCATTCTGCTACTAAGGCACTCCAGAAAGCCATCGATATGCAGGTGTCAAATTGATGTGAAATCTTTGGATAATTATTGTAAACTCATGAGACCATGAGTTCCTGTCCACCCTTCATCTTCCTTGTGTCTGTGTCTTCACAAGAAGGGGGTAAATATGTTGGAGGTTAGATTTCCTTTGGTCTTTCACTCCTTCCATTATCTTCCACTGAAAAAGCTTTGAAAGTTTTATTCATGTTAAACTCTGTGCAGCATCTGTTTTGGTTATGAGCATAGACGAAGTTGATAAACATATATTTAACATTAGCATTCTGCTTGTTTGCTGTGCAGGTGAAGAGAGTGACCATGTGGAGAGAGAGCGCTGCAGCCGTGTTCACCTGGATGCCATCACGTCTGACAATGCTGGGAACATGTATGCCTTCAGAGGTGAGATTTGTCAACAGATCACTTTTTCAAAAGTGGCTCCCCATTGCATTGGGATCAGGCATTGTAGATCTGCAGAGCTATGTGCTGGAACAATTTCTTAATGAACAGCTGCTAAAGTCACTCTGGCGGACGGCTGTTCACCAACGATGAGTTGCAGCACATACTACTGATTACTGAATCTCAGACATGCTAGTAGGCTAGCTATTCGCCCATGCTTCATGTCTTTAAACTAAACTAAGCTAAATGGCCTCCTGGCTCCACATTCACAGTTTGTTTTAACAGGTTTAACCCAAGCGGCAACCTCCGGCGGTGTAAAATGAAACCAACACGGAAGTACCAAAAGCTGCAGTTCCTCGAATGAACACTTGGTGCAGGCTCCGAAAAGGAGTCAATTGCATTTGGCCCACGTTACTTTACAGCAGAAGGAAACATGTTTACAGCCTGGTACAAATAATGTTTTTTTTCTCTTTAGCTGATCTTCCCCTTCCTGACAGCTGTACGGGGGTGAATTGTTTTTATAACACACTCGTTTAAATTCTAAAATTACGCATAATTAAGAGCGACGTCACTTTAATTGACAGCTGCCTGAGCTCATTCAGTCACTGAACTATGTTTGTGGTGTTTTTGTTTTCAGATAATTTTTCATGCAAATACTAGATAAATAACACAACTGCTGTGTGGTTAATTGTACAAAGAGAGTGTCCACAAATTCGGCGTTTAGTAGTAAATAGCCAGTTAGTGAATTAGCATCAGGCTAAAGGCCTCCAGCTAGCTGCCGCCGGCTGTGTGGTGTCTTTGTCCGGGACGTCTGCGCTGTTTTCTCGGTGAGTTTGTTCTGGAGTTGGACTGTGCCGCCGTGTTGAAAGTGTTTCTCTCGGGTGTCCAGGACGAGTTTCTCCGGGGGGAGATGGTGGAGGTTAAGCTAAGCTAACGATGCTAACGGGAGCGTCTGGTAGCAGTTATTAAACCTGCTGAAGTTAAAACGTAATAACAAGTGTTATAATTTATGGTGTTAATACTTGTGAATAAAAGGCGTCTGTGTGAGGTTGGAAAATAAAGGACCTACATGTTAGTAACTAACGTTACGTAGTTTTAAACTGAACTGTGAGCAAATACAATAAAGTTTTTGTAACTTCAAAATATTAAAATCTCATCTCAGCATGTTTCAAGAAATAACATTAACCCAGATGTTGTTATTGGTGGCTGGAGTTGGTCATTGCAGCTAAACAGTAACATAAAATTTCACGATTTTGTTGACATATAACGTTACGCCGTTATATGTTATACGTCACTACACGTCACCGCGCTCGACAATGGGTTTCAAAATAGCTCTTCAGAAATCAACGGGTGACGTCACGGAGGTTACGTCCATGTTTTGTACGCACTATGGTTTAACCAAGCTGAATATGGCACTAAGTTTTCTGTATAAATAACTTACTCGGCTGGCAGCAAATGGAAGCTATGTATGTAGCCATATTTTGGTTAAAGCACAATTATAGAGAGATGTGTTCTTTGTCACTCACAAGTGTTTTAACAGCCAAACAGATCCTATTAAAACACCAGTTGGTCACCAGCTAATAGAGATCTGCATGGATTGACTACATACCCAGACCTGACTTGGATCCTGAGTTGAAATTCTCTGTAAACTAACAAAGTTGGGTAGGATCCTGCTGGATGAGGTCCAAGCATTCTTGACTCTATTTGAACCAGGTTTTACAGTCCGTGTTTCCCTTTTGGATTGTGCCGCTTTTCTTGGAAAATAATTTACACACATTAAGTCTGGTCAGGTATTACAAGGATCAGTTTTAGGTTGTGAAGACCTCTACCAGCCACACTGACCAAACAGACAAACTAAAAAGTTTTGTTGTTTATAATCTCGACTATGTTCATTTTCCAATCTTACTGCAGTTTTATTACAGCATCTCTAAGTGCTTCCCTTGTCTTGCAGGCCACCATTTCCTCCGTGAAGATGCGGGCAATGACACACTGAGTGCTGACACCATCGAGCACGCTTTCAAGGAGCTGCACAGTGAGGTGGATGCTGTGTTCTCTTATGAGGATCACCTTTACATGATCAAGGTAAACTACAGCGGCAAGGGTGCACACATCATATTAGTCCTGTCATAACCTTTTCCCCAAGCCTAAAACACATCATTCATTGTTTCTTCCCCTCAGGATGACCACTTATTTCTTTACAAAGTTGGAGAGCCCCACACCCACCTGGATGGTTACCCCAAGCCTGTGAAGGAGGAGTTGGGCATTGAGGGCCACATTGATGCTGCATTCGTCTGTGAAGATCATCACATTGCTCACATTATCCAAGGTAAAGACACAGACAGCATCTGAGATCATACAAAAGGCACATCACAATCCAAGAAAGAACTACAGGATCATTTTGAAGACATTTGTCCGTGCATTTACAAACACTGGAAATATGTAATGTAAATACATTTAAGAATATAAATGTACATGTTTAAATAAGGTTTATTTCAGGATTTTAAAACTGACCTTTTATGCAGAATGATTATAAAGTTAGACTTGGCAGAAACGGCTCTGCTGTTTGAGGCGTTCTCAAAATATCCAGGCAGGACCAGCACAAATTCTGCTTAGAGAACTAATCACCCCTTAAAATGCACATACATGAATATTAAATCTTAGTAAAATGAACAATAAGGAAGAGATTAAAGGAGTGAATGGAGCTGCTGCATCAAACAGCATTCACATGAGTATGTCAGCAGAGTAATAGTGACAGGTTATAAAGGTGCTGTACACCTGTATGAATGCTGATCAATGAACCATTGATGGAGAAGCTGTCACTGTCTACAGCTTCAAATTTGTGTTATTAATGTAGAAAAACTACACTTTGCTACACTGACCGCTGACTGAGATGAGAGTGATCTCTGGTACAAGGCCTGAGTGGAACCAATAAGTTAATTCATGAGCAATCACGTAAGCACTGATTTAGTGCTGAACAGGTCAAAAGAGGTCTTGTAAACTATTTTAAATATGATTGGAATGTGAAGGTCTTTTTACCCACCCTTGCAACATGTATGACTCTATGGATGACAGTCGGTCCACCACATTTTGGTGCTTCTGAAATATCACAAGAGCTTTTGGATGAATTGCTGTGAAATTTTGTACAGACATCCGTGGTCCTCGGATGATTAATACCTGACTACTCTTTTCTGTAGAGGTTGACATTTGTGGTTGTGAGTAAAATGTCTCAACTATTGGATGGTTTAAAAATTAAATTTGGTTCAGACATTCATGGCCCCCTCAAAATGAATGGCAACATGACTTTTTATGAGATCAGAATTTGTCCAGTATTAGTTTATGGCCAAATACCTACAAAACTAATGACACTCAGCTCTCCTATGCGTTTAGTGCCAATAAGCAGTTGTTTGCATGAAAACATACTAAACTAAGATGACCCACTCACATCTCTTCCTGCCTGTTGTCCTCCAGGTCAGAAAATCCATGATGTGGAATTGAAGGCCAGCCCTCGTGTGGCAGGTAACGAGCGTCCGATTGCCCTCTTCAGTAGGGTCGATGCTGCCATGTGCAACGCTGAAGGAGTGAAGGTGATCGTAGGCAACCACTTCTACCACTTTAACAGCACCATGGAGTTTGTTGCTGCTCGGGCCCTGCCTGAGCAGCACAGGGTATCTCTGGAGCTCTTTGGCTGTGATCACTAAGATGCTTGCTTGACAGGACTGAATTGATTGTGCAGAATGTCACATACAACACGGGAAACATGGAAAAACAACAGCACCGACGACACCATGCAGGAGGCCCCTAAGAACAAGTCAATGAGCTTTTGACTTCATTACTTACAGACAATGGTGCAATGTTTTATACTAGTTGTTTCCCTTCTGAGGCGTCCCTCAAAATATGCTTTTACCTGTTTTACTTCTTTTTGGAAGGGTTCTTACTTTTCATAATCAAGCTCAGTGGTCTTCTATGTAAAATGTGCTACCAAGAAGTTAAGGGGCATTACATGTTTCTTTGTGGTTCATTTTGTACAGTGTTGTTGAATAAAGTGGAGAGACAAGAAAAAACGCAGAGTCTACATTGTTTGGCACGGAGGGACAATGAGAAGATTATTAGTGGTGTTTCATTTTAAGTTTGTTGTTTTCTAATAATTTACTAGTAAGTGGCTTAGACAGAACTTGTTTGTAATTATATGGGAAAATGCATAGTTTTTTGAATTAAGATTAGATTAGAGGGTAAATTGGTTTGGTGGGTGATGCACAGTGACAGCAGAGACAGACAGTCAGACAGGTCATAGCAGACGACATACAAAAGGCATACTGGCACTACAGTAATAACATGAACACACAAAATATTCCAACAGGACAACCTCATGAGCCCACACAGTCACTAAATAAAAAAATAAGAGAGCCACATATTTCCCTCAGGAGTTGGTAGAGACCAAAAACAGTGAATACTGGACAGGTGGACAGAAAAATGAGTAACAATGTTGCTCCATAGCTGCTGGATGTTTAAAAAAGCAACTGTTTGCCAACAAGTTCATCAACTTAAAATGTGTTTCTTCAAAAATATAATCTATTTCCAAAAATTCTGTTGTTGCAGGTATAAAAAATAACAATAGGACCAAATATATACATAACAATACCTTTAAAAAAATTCTGTTGAAAATTACAACCAAAATTAGAATAGTTCATATGTCTTAAAGTTAGTTGTGTTGAGTTTCAGATGAATTTCCCAGAAATACTTTAACAACACCATTTAAAGCCTTAATTAGTTTTTCAGTTTTATATGGAAGTTGCCCCTGGACCCATTTGAAATATCTTCTTGTTCTGCAGGCCTGAGTATTGACTAAAATTAGGCCAAGTTAGCAATTACTTGGAATGAATTGATTAATTCATTATACTGTCTCTATTATCTGTCTTCCATCCCACCTCAGGCACCTTTTACAAAGCTAGAGCAAGCGCATGTTCTGGCTTTTCACCAGTAGAGGGCACAAGGGTTCCACTTCAGGAACCAGCTTGTTCATCATGGACAGTCAATCTTTTGGCTTTAGTCTGTGGGTGTGTGTCTGTTTCTGTCTTGTTGCTCTGCAGTACAGCAACACAGATAAGTCAATGCAGGTGTGATATTTTATTCCTCTGAGGCACAAACTGAGAGATTTAAATTAACCACAGGGAGCTTTTTGAAATGTGGAAGATTTCTGTGAATTCTTCTTCAGTTGAACCCCCACCGACCCAGTTTGGTTGGCAGAAACCTGTAGTTTTCTATCTGGTGAATAGTCTCTGCAAAGTGATGATGATTTAACTACTTGTACACTCAAGTACCTGCCAGTGGCTCCATCTTTCCAGCCATGATGTAGGATCAAGTAAACCCACAGAACTTCTCTTGGTCAAGATTATAGAGAAATTGCAAGTCTCTTGCCATTGAAATAAAGCAATGTTCATATGTTTTTTAAATAACAGGGAGCAAGTCATTTAAGTGCACTGGTCTAATAATAAATATTCAAGTTGTGTGACTATGCAAGGCCTGTCTGCTGCTGTCTTAATATTCTATTATTCCAGGATTTTTCCAATTCAAAACTTGACTTCATTGTTTTTGCTTTCAAGTTGCGTCTTCAGAGAGTCAAGTGTGAAGTCAATCAAGCCTCAGAGCAGTCAAGTCCAAGTTAAGTCTCATATTTTTGCGGCTCACTCGCAGCGCAGTTCTGCTCACAGGGGAACAGATTTGAAAGCAACAAAAGTTCTTTCATTCAATATAAAAATAATGGTTTAAGAGAAATGATTTTTCAGCGAAGCCAGGCCTAACAAACAGACGGAGACTGTGATCATTAACAACACGGGCTTTGCGGTGATTTCGGGGTCCTTCCTCCTGTCCTCAGTGACCTGCTGTGCATCATGTTGCTCTAAACTGAGGCAATGGGGTGATGTCAGCTTCATGACCAGGGCTGAAGTCTCTGATAACAGCACGCTTCATTGGATCACACAATCCCTCACTTCACCCAACTGCCTGCTGGGATGACAATAGAGGGAGAAACACTGAGGCCCTTCACCAGCCCTGGTATGATGCCACAGTCAACTGCAGAGGCTGCCAGCCAAACAACACACATACATCAAATCTGGGTAATGTGTCTAATGAGGAGAACATGTTTTCTGATAGAAAGTGTAAAGTCAGTGGTTTAAAATCTTTTAGTCTGCAACCTGATTAAAGTATATAGTTTAATCATGAAGCAGCAGTGCAGATGCCTGACAGGTGTTTCTCTTACTTTGTCCAGCCCATTCATATCAGTGAGGCCAAGCTAAATAATGCCTCTCTGTATGATGCCATACAATTCAGCAGCACCACAAACTATCCTCCAAAATAAGAAATAATCTGAATCAGCACCTCTCTAAACCAGTTTCAGGGCTGGATTACTTTTAGCTAGGTGAACCTAATAAACTGGCAGCTGAATGTATACTGGAGAGTTGAGGAGTTATTTGTGTTCAACATTCCTACAAAATATACTATGAATCAAGGGCCTTCACAAAATTTGCAGTATGAGAATATTTTGTTGGATTAATTTTGACACATTTTACCAATTAAAACTGTTGCCATCCTTGCTGTGACCCATGCTTAAGCACGCAAGAGCCCTGCAGAACTCGTACACGTATGTACAATTTGCGAGCAGCAATCATTTTTCAAGTGCGTCTAAGCTGTTTTTGCGAATCGCTTTTGTGAAACAGACCCAAACATGTTTCCATTCCAAGCTTGCTTGTAATGATCAAAATCTTCTAATTAAAACCTAGCTTTTGTTATCACATAAATATTTTAAGCTCAGAGCCTTTAGAGCAGCAGTTTGTCCCATCAGTCTGTGGAACAATGATATGATACAACAATATATTACAGGTTACAAGTTACCTGCTTTAGAGAAAGTGTCCTGCTATAACAATCAACAACAACTTTCACTTTAATGCAGCTTTGACTGCCTCTGTGTGATCAAATGTTTTATGCAATATTATACACACACACACACACACACACACACACACACACACACACATACACATACTGCCTTTTTTGCTATCCATGCTTATTGTCTTTTGCTATCTAGTAAGGACAAACTGCTATTGGACTGTCTGTGGGCATGTACAGTATGCTTATGCTTGTGTGTGTGTGTGTAAGAGAGAGAGTTGTCTCCTTGCTGTTTGTTATGCTGCTTAATTAACTGGACTGGGAGGGTTGACGGACATCTGCTCTCAGCCTGTCGTTTAGGGTAGCTTGACCCCCAGTTAGTGTGTGTGTGTGTGTGTGTGTGTGTGTGTGTGTGTGTGGAACAAGCAGGTATGGACATTGGCCAAGACTGTGCCAGATAAACGTTGGATCTCATGACCAGATGGTGCCAGCTAGCGTCCCCTCTGCAGACCGGTGACCGCTATAAACACTCCCTCAGATGTAACCCCGGTGCCCTGCATCAAACTGTCAGAGAGAGCAGCGAACCAGTCTGGTAAAGACACACCGAAGGGACACAACACACACACACACACACACACACACGAGCCTACACAACAAAATGATGTGGATACAGCTCAGGAATAAGGCCCGTTATTCTTCAAGGCCAGTTGTTCTCAAAGTATTTCAGTGCACAAGTAGTTTGACGGTTTACATTTAATGTGGGACATGATGTGGCTTGTTGATGAGAAAATTACTTTTAAAAGATGCTATGCGTAAACTCCAGCTTGCAGGTTACTCATACAGCCTTTCAAGGATAAGGGCTAAATGATCATCACAATGGTTCCCAAATGTTTTTTGGTCAGATGGTCAACTTTCTTAAAAAAACAAAGACAAACAACAACTAACTAAAACAGAAAAAAATCTCTATTTTGAATATTAATTCTAGTAAATATTAATAATAGTAAAACACATCAGCCTTCTAATTCCATTAGGTTTTAAGCCCAAACTGCACTTATTTAAATGTTCATTTTCATTGTGAACTCAGGAGAAATGTGGACCTCAGGCTTGACCAGATGGACATACAATAGTATGCCCACATTGAGCCAGTTACATTTGTAAAAGCATGTTTTTCTTTCCTTTTCAGCCCTCCATCCAGAATAAATCAGTGTTTTTCTCCCCCTCAAAATGGAGCTTTTCCAAAATGCCCTCCAGAGTGCGTCGATCTTAAAATGCTGGCTTGGTGTTTCAGTGTGTACGAGGTAAACAGAACTTTTGAAAAATGATGACCTAAGCTAGTCCTCTGAGGGTCGCGGGCTGGGTGCCACAGTGCCAGTAAGAGTTGAGAAGACAACTTTTAGTGCCGCTAACTCTCTGTGGTTGGGTTTGAATGCCCATACAGCTTGCAGTATATATGTAGTGTTTATGGGCCGTGATTAAATAACTGTTTTATACTTGCTCAGTTGCTTGACAACAGAAATATCTGAAAACGAGAAAATCTATGTTGTGAGTTCAGCTGCATTAAAACACAGCATAGATGACTGTAACCAGCTGTCTGTAGCTGTGCAGTCACAGTCAGCTGTGCAGCAACATTAAGTCGAAAGATCGGTTATGTCGACATAACTTATGTTGCCTGGCTTCTGGCCATATAGCAAGGTTATCTAAAATTTTGACCTTAGAAAATGGATAAACATCAGCCAAGATCAGTAAAGCTTACTAGAACTGTGTGGAGACCAGAAAATATTTCTTTCCAATTTAGAAAAAAAAGTGCTTCCAAATAAATGAAATCCCAACACTTCCTTCCCTCAATCTTCCTGTTCCTGCCAGCCTCTGCAAATTTATCCATTTCACGCCCTCTTTACCTTTTCTCTCCTGTGTCTCTTGTTACTTCCCTCTCTCCTCTTTCCTCCTCACATTTCTCTCTTCTACTCCTCGCTCCTTCCTCTGTCTGTACTTTAAACTTTTCCTCTGCCTTTTTGTCTGTCTTAATCTGCCTCTCTCCTCAGTTGGCTGCGTGCCTGGACTTTGCTCTTCTGCTGTTTTTGCTGCCTTGCTGTGAGCAGTCTCCCACTCCCTCCCTCCTTTCCTGCCTAGAGTTGCCACTACCTCCACATCCTCGCTCATCACCACCTCCTCCCGTATCTCTCTAACTGTCCTCCTCCTTCTCCCCCTCCTCATCCTCCTCCGTACTGTCTTGTGGATTGGGTTTGTGCAGAGCTGTCAGTCCCTGGCTGGGCCTGCCAAGCTGCACGTCCTGGTCAGAGGGGAGGCCGGGGCAAATGGTCGGGGCGTCGTTGAGGGTCCGGCCGACCTCCCACCACTGAGCAGCGGACCCCCTCAACAGATTGAGCCTCCAGCTGGCCGGCACGGGGCCCGCCACGGCCCCATGCTGAGGGCACACATGCCACGAAGCACAAATTCCCACTTGCACACAAACACACACACTAACATGTGCATGTGTGGAGACACATGCTTGCCTGCACATGGAAACAAACATACATACAGACACACAAGCACCAATCTGCAGTGTACTGACTCATTCACTAAAGTTTAAGGAAAAATCTGAGACTGTACCAAATACAAGGGCATCTCAGTTGTCAGCACACACTTAGTTATACTTCAGCTGTATTGCATCTAGAGTCATCTAATCAGTCCCTTCATGGTCTCACACAGTTTTTTTGTGATCACTGTACTGCAGTGAAAAGTGACCACAGTTGCCACAGTTTTAAAAACTGTTCAGATTTGATATTTGATAAGTTCTAGTGACAATAAAAATGACTTTAGTAATCTCTTCAGATCTATGCAATGCCTGTGAGCTGTAGCCTGATGTTAAGCTAGATTTTTAGCTTGGCTCATGCTTTTTATGGGTATATTTTCATCCCATTTTTTTTTTTTTTTTTTTTTTTTTTTTTTTACAGTTGGACGTTTTTGTATGTATACAAATTGTGAAATTTGAGAAAATTGTATGATCTCACATTATCCAGTTGTTTAAACAGATCTAACAAACATGGGTGAAAAAGAATCACAACCTCTACAGTATATATCTCTCTCTCGCTCTAAAACCTCCACAATCATGATGTGCACACTAGTTGTGTTCAAACCTACAGGATTTTGTTTAAAATTTTTAAATGGCAACTATATCAGGCATTATCTTGGGTAAGTGTCTCTAAAATAATGCGCAAGACTTCAAGAATACTTTCATTGGTCCACTCATAAAAACATGGCCTCAAGGTTGCACATGGCTTCATAACAAATGGCTTGAAACAAAGAGATACTTAATACAGAATGTGATGTCGCTGTACAGCTGTGGAAAAACATTTTTTATGAATTTAAGGAAATTAAATGTGACAAAGTGTGAATGTGGAGAAGTGCAGGGATGCAAGATAAGATAAGATAAGACAAGATAAGATGAGATAAACCTTTATTCATCACTCAATGAGGAAATTTGCAAACAGGTTTGATCCAGTGGTCGAGGCAAAGACGGGAAACTTTGAGGCTGCATGATTAAGGATAAGATGACAATGAGAATGACTGGAGGAAAATAACAGAAACAAATGGAGGTCTGGGTAAGTCGTAAGTTTCTGAGTGATGAAATTATCAACAGAGGGAGTTATTGTCTGTTTATTGTTGTCTTGTTTCTGTGGTGCTGTGTTGTTATAAACATAGTCAAACCTTGTTAGGCAGCTGCTGAACCTATCTGTCCCCTGTCTCGTTTATGCTTAATTCCCAGTTTGCCTATATTGAGTTCACTACCTCTCTCTCTCTCAGCCAGGTAAAACTCTCCTCCTGTCTTCATTAGCTACACTTACAGAGGGAGGTGTCCTGCCTGCCAAGGTCCTCTGGGCCCCCAGACACCGGCGCAGAGGCCTCCAGGGGCCAGAGAAGCCAGGCTGCACACTGTCGGTCTGCAGTCTGTTCTCCAGTTGTGACAGAGAACGCATCCTTATGATGACAATTAGTGGCTGTTAGAGAGCACAGATGAGCAGGGGAGGCACGACAGAGTGAGAGAGAGAGAGAGAGAGAGGGGAAGGAGAGGAGGAGGAAAAGAGAGGGTGAGGGAGGGGGAGGGGCAGGTGGTGCAAAAAGCAGGACACAATTAACAAACATGGGAAAAATACCCGCTAATGAGGATGGGCAAAGCTCAGGGGACCTGGTGGGATGGAGGGGTGAGGCAGGGCAGGAGGGATTATGACTTTAACGCTACATCAGGGGAGCAGGGGCGAGGAAGGGGGGGCAGAACAGGAGTTACTTTGTGACAACACACGTGTGAGCTTGAAAGACTAAAAAAGGACAGATACCCTTCTTTATGGGTCTTCACAGGTCTGTGCCACCAGTGCCTGGTGACTGAGACCTGACCTGGGACCGAGTTGGTCCGGGTCCAAATTAGATGCAGTCTAATTGGGTTGGGTGGAGTGTATTGCTTGCAGGTCTCAGGTCAGTGTCAATATGTCTAATGCCCGAGTGGATCCGAGCAGATTTTTATCAGCTCTGATCATGTGATCTGTTACCATCCTCATAGGAGAAAAATGACTTTTTTTTTTCAGAGACAGAGACTGTCCTCCAAGAAGAATAGGTCATTGCAGCAAGTGCTGACATCTTATCCGTTTACATTCAAATGGCAAAGCTGCCTAATGGCCAACTTTAACACAAGACTGGTGTTTGTTTGCCGTTTCCAACCAACAGTTTACATTGTTTCTTTAAAGCACAACCGTTCCATAATCTCACGTTTTTTTTTGTAACCATGACGATGAAGATCCCCTGATTTTAACATTTTAACCCCAACTGTGAGTTTCCCTAAACCTGACCAAGTTGTGTTTGTGCCTAAACCCAGGCAAACTTTAAGCACAGTGTTGTCAAGTCATAGATCAACATCATTTTCGACAGTGATTTATAACAGTCCTGTTGATAGAGGTGTCAGATCCGAAAATGTTTTGCCAAAATGGATTTTGTTGATTAATTTGTAGGACGTGTTGGGAAAATTTATTTATGCTGGTTTTAAGTAAGTCTGTTTATGTTCAGGTCGGGAATTCTGCTTGTGAAGACCTTGAAAAGCTTATGACATACCATTAATCAATGCATCGGAAGAGACGGGTGTTTGCCACATGAACTGCATTGCATTCAAAACCTTTTTCCTTTGTTGCTGTTTGTTCAGAGTCACTCGCAGACCTTACCTCAAATGTGGATACAGCCCCCACCACTAATGGCCTAATTACATCTTGCGGACTCATAGTGTTCATTTCTTGAGGACACGGACAACCATCACTCTGAAAATAATGCAGGATATAAAGGGTATCCATCGGGTGCAAACACATTGATAAAGCCATCTCTGGCTGCCAAATCATGACCAACATTTGCTGCTGGGTTGGACTGAGTAAGTGAGAGTTCACCTTATTTTCTGTGAGAGATAGGAGACTGATAAATCCAGACTGAAACCAAAGCACACTTAATTTAAAGCAAGCCTTTGCAACCTTTGTATGAAGTAGCACATACTTTCTCTTTCAAATGACAATGTGAATTTATAGACAGATTCGGCTGATTTCCAGTTTATTAACCCACAAATTTCAATGCTATACTTTTAGAACTACAGTGACACCAAATATAAGTATCAGTTTTGGCCTATGTAGAAAATATAATAACACTGGCAATGCAAAAAGAGGTATGGATGTATCTTTAACCTAATCGACGTTCTCGACGGGACTATTTCTCTCCGGTTTTAATGAGTCATTTAGGAGAAGAGACTGCAAACATTTTGGCCTGAGGCGATCACCAGTGTCATTAAGAAAGCACCTGTTTATGTAGGAGAAAGGCTCGTTACTCAGACTGTTAGAGAGACTTTCTGTGGATAATCCATAATTATACAACAGGTTGAGACTGCAAGTCAACAATCACTGCTTCATTAAGACTAACCCTAACCCTAACTAACAAAGAAATGTATTCCTTCACCTACAAATCCTTCACTGGTGCCCAAGCTTCCTACTTATAACAGGATAGATTCTTTTTCTTAATTACGACTTTGGTATTATTTTTGTAGTTTTAAACCCCATTTCTATCTGCTATGATAACACCTGTCTCCCTGTGTCTTTGGCCCATTGGAGTTCTTTTTAGTTGTACGTTTGTATTGTTTCGCATCTTACCAATTAATGTGCATTGTTTTTACAGACACAACTAAACCATGAAAATAAGAAATCCCTAAAGTCTGGTAAATCTTTATTAAGTTAGGCCAAGAAGAGACCAAGTGAAGTTTCAAGCACTAATTTTCCTCATTGAAAGGGGACCTTCATATGTAACTCTTTGCTGAACAGTGGCAAGTGTGGCCATAGTTACAAGATAACGCTAAATTCTCAAATGTAGGGTAACAACAGGATAAGTGGAACGATGTCTTAAAGTCAGCAAAGTAATCACACAGACATAACTATCTAAAGTATTCTATAGTTAGCCCCCATCAGCAACTGGTCGTACCACACCAAGTGCAGATCAAGTCCAACTCAAGTCTCCAGCTCTGGTTTACCCATGAGGTGAACTTCAGCTTGGGGTACTGTGTCTGACTCTACTGACCTGCTTTGGTGTCCCTTAAACCTCAAGTACAGATTCTCTGCAATCCCACGACACCATCAGACCCCGTCTTCTTCCCATGACCCACATCCAGTCTGAGAGTGAGCCGCGCATCACCAGCATCTATTGTCTCCCAGCCAACAATGCAAGGGTTAATAACTGGCTAACCTAGAGAGACATGTAGCTAAAACAACAATAACAACAATAACAACAACAACTCACAAAGCCCTTTCTCCAAAAAAAAGAAAAAAACCCAAACTGTGACAATGATGCCATCCAGGGAGCACAAGTCCTCCATTGTTGAGGGCTGACACGCCGTATTGTGCCAGGCAGACTACATTGCCTCATAGCAGCTGGGACGTGCTGGCAGGGGAAACAGGCCTGACTGTCATCAGCTGGGGGAGATACAGTGTGATGCAAGCAGCATTACATCACATATGATCCTCCAGGCAATCGCTTCGACACCGCTCAGCACTGTTTGACTGGCTGTAAGAGACACGATGGGTTCATCTGAGGACTGAAAACACCAACCACTTGTCTTTTCTTTATCCTCAAAACTTCAGTGAACATATTTCACTGAGAATGTGAATTTTGATAGAGAATTATTTTTGGTGATATGCAGGTTTTGGGGGTCATTTTTGCAATTTTTAAAAATGTATACCTTAAATTGCACAAAACCTTTTAACCCATGAGAACCCAGACCTATTTCATAGATTTTTGGACAATTATGGGGGATATACCACAGACCAAGCAGAGCACATAGAACACATTTCTGATGGTTTTAAAAATATATATTTATTTACATTTTATATAAATTATGTTTATATTTTATATAATATTTTATGTTTTTTATAATATAATTTTGTTACTTATATTTCTATTCATTCATTTTATATTAATTTATTCAGGAAATATGGTCAGAACAGGTTAAATGTAATACAGGACATGATATTAAAGCATTGGAGCCGTTAAATGGGTTTAAAATGACCTTTAGTTTCAAAAAACAAACTTTTTTAGCTACTTCCTCCACTTTTGCTACAGGTCACACCACCATTTCTGGGGGAGTCATGTCACATACACCAACACACCAGGATGTTTCGTTTATGTCGCTTAGGGACTTAATGAGTTAAGGTCAAGCATGAAGCTGTATAAGGAAGAATTTAGGGCGTTCAAAGTGTTTGTTACACCCGTGTCATCATGAGTTCTTATGGGTTAAAATAGAATAAGAGAAAAGTGCACAAGTTACTCGCTTTTATGGGAAATTACTAGATTAAGTCATTGTGCTACTGTCTGCTTTTACATTAATTACGTTTTTCCCCACAGAGCAAATTTATGACCCCCTTTGCAAGATGATTTTTTTTAAAACAGACCTGCTGGAAAAATTAAAAAGTCAGCCAGGGTATATGTTAGCTTCATTTGCTAGCTAACCACAGGTGATCAACTGTGATAGAGATAGTTGTCATTTCAGCCAATAAATCAAGGGTCACCAGCTAGAAATGAGATGCCTGTTCTTCTCTGCCTCTGCACACAGAACAGAGTGTTTATGTTGTGTTGTCCAAGATGCTGTTGCTGAGCCTCAGGTTGACATTGAAGCCAACCAGCCTGAGGAAGCAGAAGATCCCCTGCCTGGAGGAGCCCGAGAGGTGGAGGCTGAAGACGATGAGATGAACAGGGAGAACTTCAGGTACTGGTTTGAACCATCTGATGACTCTTCTGACAGTGACAACGACAGTGACGATGAGGGAGATGAGCCAGTGTCAGCGGCCTCCTCGAGCCCAGTGCCTGGAGGATCCAGGAGAAGGTCCAGAGAGGAAGGTGATGAAGGTGAGGAGATGAGCAGGAAGCGATTCAGATACTGCATTGAATCGTCTGACGCCATCTCCGACAGTGATACCAACGACGACACTGAAGAAGAAGAGTCAGTGGCAGCGCCCTCCTCTGGCCCAGTGCGTGGAGGATCCAGGAAGAGGTCAAGGGAGGAGGAAGAGGATAACGAAGAAGACGGAAGAGGCAGCAAACAGCCCAAACACTAACATTCAGTGTCTGGGTTGTATTGAGCCACCGTACTGAGCCAACGTAATTGGTGGTTTACTGAGCAGATTCCTTGTATTGATGTAAGTCTATAGACCTGTACATAGTTTACTTTGATGAATAATCTACAGTATTGAGATAACTTTGCTGGTGGGAAGCTGGATTACTGTTAAATGAACACTTTAGTTTTGTCTTAAACACTTTTCATAAAAGCATGCAATTAATCTTCTACTGATTTTTCTGTGACATTTTATTAGATGTTTAAAACACAATGTTTTTTCACTCATACAGCTGATGTGAGTCTGGTGCAAACATTCAAACATTCATTTTTCAGTAGTGGGAATCCAGATGAATAAATGAATCCTCAATACAAATACAAAAACTAATCAACTAACCTACCAGTATTTTCATATACACATTCATTATAATTGTTTTTTTTAATGAAGGGAGGGCAGGCAATACTGTAATGTGTTAAAAAATGAAATGTAAATAATCAAGATTGAAAATATTATAATGCGGATGTAATATAGTATTTCATCTGTTGTGTCTTTTCAGTTACAATGGACGAGGGAGACGGACCCCACTTTGTTCCCGACAATGGTCCTGACATTGATGCTGACAATGATGCTGAGCAGGTAAGAACTTGACTATTTATCAATAAACTAATATTCCACCGATCATAGGGTGATGATGCTTTTTCTATCATGTGAGCCATCAAAGTAACATAATTGTTTGAATGATCTTGCCAGGCATCATCTTGCAGCTTCAAGTGGTGGATGCAGTTGCACAACAGCGGAGACTTAACACTTGAGGACTTGAGACATTGTGACATTTTGAAAGGTAAGTATAGTTTTTTGACATATCATACTGTCAGAGGCCTGACTGAACAGAATTATGTTACCTGATACCACAAAAAAACTTAAATAAATGTTTAATCAGTTTTTGAAAACGTGATTTAGCACTTTATGGTAAATGTAGCAAAATCAAGCTAATGTAATTAAAATGGACTATTTGCTATGAAATAAAAACTTCTGATCGTCCATTGCCATAAATATGAAACATTTAATGTCATTCTATCATAAATGTGCTCAAATAATGTGTAGTATGTATGTAGTTTTTGTCACTTTCTGAGACTTACTTTTATTACTACCATTGTAAGAGATTCTGGATTCTAATTTCATTTTTTATTTGTTTTACAATTCCTAGATGGATCCTAAAACATTCTACAGTGCAAGACCACGCACTCTTCTGGCCCTTGTACCAAAATCCTCAAGACTCTGAAGCTGATCTGAGTGATGATGATGACCCAATAGAGGAAAAAAAAAATTGTGCAACATAGAGCTTGCTGTTGGAGCCCTTCTGCAAGTGAAGCCCAATCATCAATGCCCCACTCAGGCGAAGTGTACAGGCTAAGGGGTGAAGTCTGCACAATGTACAATTAGCTGCACAACAGCCCTGTTATTTATCCAGTGTTTACATGAAAAATAATCAGAGTCAAAAACCCCACAAACACAGCTGAAGTTCAGTGACTGAATGAACTCCATGTTTGGGGCTGACAATCAGCTGTCAATCAAAGTGACAGCGCTCGTAATTATGCATAATTTTAGATTGTAAACGAGTGTGTTATAAAAAAATCCCCCCCCCATACAGATGATGTCATGAAGGGGAAAATCAACTTGAGAGACCAAAACCATTTTTTGTACCAGGCTGTAAACATGTTTTCTCCTACAGTAAAGTTAGACATTTTAACATGGGGGTCAAATGCAATTGACTCCCTTTTGGAGCCTGCCCCTAGTGTTCATACGGTTTCATTTCCCACCTCACCCATAATGGTTAGACTCTAGCTAACAGCCAGTGTGAATGCATGAATGAAATGACAAGGAACCTTGAATGGTCAGAATCCACACTTGTAAAATCTACACAATTTATTTGATTTATCACACTTACTCACTCACTACTGGAGTTCCTGGAAGAAGAATCTCTGCTCTGTTCTTCTTCTTGAGGTTTCTCCGCTTTCACTTTTCCACAATACAAATGTGGAGTCTACGGAAAGAGGGTGTCTACTGTATGTTGTATAGACTGTAAATGTCTTTGATTGAAATTTGTTATGATGGACTAAATAAACTTGACTCGTGAGAAAAAATGTTTGAAAAAAGGATAGAGAAAATAAATGAATTCATCAAACAATCAAAATTTTACTGCCACATCTACTCACACATGCCAACATTGTGACAGCAAGGTCACATTTCACTGTATCTGCGCGTGTAAAAATGCTGCCATAGATACTTGTACTGTTTACAAGCCTTGTAAAATACACAGGATTTAATGTCTACAAGTCATGATGCAATTAAAATAATGTCTCCCCATTATCTGTATGCAAACAAAATTAGCTACGGGGCTGTTCTGTCAGTTTTGAACTGATAAAAATGTTGACCTAATCGCTGCACTTCCCACACACGCACAAAAACACACACACACACAAACATGCACAGATGCACACAGACAAACAGACACACACACACTTTTCCCAGGCAGGTCCTAATTGCCTATAAATGTCAGTGTGAGTCAGTGTGTGATTGTCTTCTGGTAAATTAACTGGTGGGACTGGCACCTCCTCATTAGACAAGAGATACACGACACAGTGAGAACACAACACACTGGTCAACACTTTGCAGCTCCTGGCGTCCCCTGGGATTTTATCAAAGACAAAAAGAGGTAGTGGTGGTGGGTGTGTGTGTGTGTGTGCATGGAATGCATGTCTGCGTGCATATGTCTGTATGTGCCTATGCATTTTGTATTCATGCGTTTGTGCCGGTGTGTGCATCTGAGTCCTCCTGAGGGAAATTAGTTGTCTCTACCCTGCTCCGTCTCCAGGTCCGTCCCTGATGTTTTCTCACTCTGCCAGGACACTCCCACTCCCATCGGGCCACACTGCGGCTAATTGCTAAATACACTGGCTGTTGTTTCAGATGTTGGCAACAGTCTCTGTAGAAATGACTGCCGTACCGGCTAATTGGGAAACAATATCCAGACATGGGTCTCTGTAGCTTAATGCTGTCTTTTACAGAACAAGTGCCGATCTGTCACCTACAAGTTGAAATGATCACATGGACCTTACTTTGTCCTTGATACAAAAGTTTTGGTCCCATTTGTTTGACTGTTTCTGTTTGCATATTAGCATTATAATATGTGAAAAAAAATGTGAAAAGACTCTGACTGTATTTGGTGGAAAGCTCAGCCATAACTCAACAGCAAATGGCAAGTCTTAATGCACATCCAAGATTTTTTTGAACTTAAAAACAATTTAAAACCTTATTTGCTATTTCCTCTTGAACTGGTGAAACTTCCCTGAATGAAAACAAAAACTAACAGTCTAAAGCCAAGCTGTACTTGGTAAAATGCCAACAACAGCATGTTAACATGCTTATGTCCAAGAGTTTCTGGTGACAGTGACCAAATTCAGCTCATTATTTTTTTCAGGTTTTCAGATGTGACTTTAGGCTTAAGAATCTCAGATTCAGAAGATGTGAAGGCATTGTTTTAGGCTTTTTTCTATTATAGATGGATGCTAATTTCCTTCTCATCTGCCTCATGTTTGAATTCATCCAGTTCTGAGTTGTAAGAACTGTCCCTTATCTATGTTTCCTTTTAAGTGATTTGGGTGGTTGTTTTTACGGCGGAGTTAGAGTTGCTTTAAAGTATCCTCAGTATAAATGATGCCCACATGCAGACTAAGCTCAAGGGTCTTTCTGCTTATTCACAAAACATTATTCATATCGGTGACTGAATGGATGTGTAGCTTTTCTCCTTGACCAGATTCACTTTGTGAGAGCTCACACAGAGCACAGCGCCGCTCCTCACAGCGCTCTGTGAACTTTAGTCAGACGTTTCCCTCTCTAAAGGCGCAAAAGGCGAGCTGTTAGGAGATGTATTCACTCCTCAGCAGCAGTGATCACCTGAGTGTCTGCAGCTCTGGAGAGAGAGAGACAGACAAACAGAGAGAAAAAGGAGACAGAAGCCCTTTTCAGACATGCAATATGTAACTTTCTTGAAGACATATTGATTAAAGTGATGGCTTTTTGATGTTCAGACTTGGCTAACTTTTATGTTGACAGCAAGAAGAGAGTTGTCTGTTGATATATTTTTAATTATTTTGCCTTTAAAGTCTAAAGACGCTCGCCTCCTCCTCTCATGATCAATCCACTGATGCCTGTTCACATCAATCTCATCTTTTAACGTTATTTGATAGTAAATCCTGTTGCCTAGTTTTAAACTCCAGCAGTGTGCAAGCACTGGATACAGGCTGTTGTTGGGACTGTTGTTGTGGTTTAATTTCTGTGAACTTAATGTACATGTTGTAAGTAAAATGTTTTGGTAGGAGTAAACATTGATAATATAAATGATATGAGGTCTGATTATAACTGTGGCTGTACAAGGGTTTATCTGCTCCGGTTGCACCCCAAGGGGAAAATAAATGCCAATCAGGTATATTGTCACACACAATCATATGGAGTAGTAGAACAAAATGAAATTTGATCCCTGCATTTAACCCATCCCTGAGGTGCAGCGGGCAGCCACTTGTGCAGCAGGAACCAAGGCCAACTCTAAATCGGTGCTGGGTTTACAGGCTGATATTAGAAGAATCTCCTCAAAAACATAAAAATTTTCACAGTGTTTATAGCTAGTCAAACTGATTTTGCGTATAAGAGATGATGATGGAGATGATAAATTCATTATAGTGATCATATATATATATTATAGCTGTCAGGCTGTACAACCAGCACTGCTCCCAATAGACTATACATTATGTCTTTACATCTGTACAATACTCAGCTCCATTCACTGTGCAATACTTCATTTTATACAATGTGCAATATTTTGAATTTAGTATTTCATATTTCATTTCACTTCATTGTAGTCAATGTGCAATATTTTGTGTTTAGTATTTCATATTTCACTTCACTCTATTCAAGGTGCAATATTGTGTATGTAGGATGTAATATTTCATATTTCACTCCACTCCAGTCAATGCACAGCACTTTCTATTTTAGTATTTAATATTCATACCTCATATTCAATCCAATAATGCAAGTCTCGTGTGTATTTCTAGTGTAAATTTGTTAATATCTTCTTTTTAGCCTGTTTAAATTGCTCTTTTTTTACTATTTAACTGCTCTATCCCCTTTGCTGCTGTACGTTGTGAATTTCCCCACTGTGGGACAAATAAAGGTTTATCTTATCTTATCTTATTTTATAAGATGTTACAAGCATTTAATCTGCCTCACCCTGCTTGTTTACATATTCAAAATATATTCAATTCAGGGTTGTTGAAAGTGATACAGAAGATTGCTGTTGTGATATTTAAATGACCAGGGCGCTTATATTCACACTCAAGATGACATGTTAAATCGCTGTCAGACAGAGAGATGCATGACTAAAAGGGACAAGAGTGAATCGATTAAATGAGAATATGCAGTTTGCACAGCTGCTTATTATATACAAAGAATAACAACAGATGGCCGCTACAGTGTAAGCTCCACTGAACAGAGCCATCGATTGCCTTGAGGTAATTTCTTTGTGTCACATATGAACAGTAGTTGAAAAACTGAAAGTGACAAATTCAAAACTTAAAGGAAAGCTCCCTTAAATTCACTGTTACTTATCATCAATTAACAATGTTCAGTCAAACCCAGAAGTTATTTTTTGATGAAGTGCAATTACATTTATTGGCTTTAGAATTATAGCTCAACTTTCCCCAACACAACCTGCCAACTTTACAGTGTTTTCTAGAACTGAAGCATTGGGCTTTTGTCAGGATATACAGTCCATGCAATAACTTGTGTTTCTATGTTATTCAAGTTGCACCAAGTTTAGTGTGGATGGTGTACAAAGCATGTCTTTGACACAGGAGACAGTAACTGTGTTACAGCTCTAATCTTAACAGTTTTAGGTGCCTAGACCTTGACAAACCTTGGTGACAGATCAGAAAGCTAAAGCTGTAGATTATTCAACAATTTTCTTTTATGGTCTTGTAGCAGCAAAGGAAACGCCTCAGTATATATGTCTTACATATTTGGCAAGGAATCATAAAATTTAGGCCTACTGTCAAATGAAATAAATAGGTCCAGAAATGTATTTGATTCTAAATACTTTTTGTGGTCATGTTACAGGATTTCCTTGGCACATAAGGGTGCCGAGGAGAAGATTTTGTCCTTTTCAACTAAAAATGTGTTTTCTGTCATTTATGTGTAAAACAAACAAGCCTTGAAACTGTTTCTGCTCCTTGAAACATCTGATTGTGCGAATAGCAGGTTTCCATGCTCAGCAGCATGTATGAGCCATCTGTTGGACAGTGAATGTGTCTCTGCTTCCTTCACTGTGACAGCACTCACTGTGATTTACACTGTTACTGCCAACTGTCTCTCATACTGAAAACAGGGACGTCTCTGTAGACAGTATGCTGATGGTACACGGATTATACTGGTCAGCCTGTCACTCATAGTCCGAAAGAAAGAAAGAAAGAAAGAAAGAAAGAAAGAAAGAGACAGAAAGAAAGAAGTGACACCATTCAGACTGTCACATGAGTGTCTCCTCTGTGGGTTTGGATGCAGGTGTGTGTTTAGTCTCCCAGGCTGTGTTGTCTTTATCTTTGTATGACACACTGAATAAGGACAAACACACACACACACACACACACACAAACCAGCCTGTGCTCACTAGTCAAAACCAACTTCAATGACAGTTCCTGTGTATCCTTCTGAGAAAGACGTAGTCTAGCCAGTAGGTTCCGTAGATGTCTGCAGAAGCCTCAGTAGGCATGGTGTAAGATTTACATTTTTTTCCCACAAGGATGCTTATGTGATGCATTTGAATTAATTATGTTTGCAGATTTCACACACAGTGTTGATGCTGGTTTGAACGGTGATTAATGGAGTTTAACTTCCTGCCCCCAGTGACTGCATTGGACACAATGCTCCTGAGAAGCACTCTATAATCAGCGAGCGAGGAAGAATTTACACAATCTTTTATTTAAGATAAGATAAACCTTTATTCGTCCCACAGTGGGGAAATTCACATATATTACACACACATATTTAACATGAGTTGTGTTGATTTTAGTCAATGCAAGATGTTGTCCTGCCATACATGCGTGCAGTGTAGGTTTTCAATTAAGGTATATTACACCTGTTGATATCACCACCGCAACATCAGACCTATGTGTCATACATGAATGGGCCGTATTGTGCTTTACCAACTCTGAAGAATATTGAAGAATATTTAAAAAGACCACAAAGAAAGTAACAAGAATGACACATGTGTGCAGAGGCACAGAAACACACACACACACACACACACACACAAACAATGTGAAGGCTCAGACAGAAAAGGAGGACGTGTCTGAAGGCTACAGACCTTCTTTCTTTATTCTTTTTGTGTTCTCTCTCTCTCCTCCACTCACACACACAGAGGCGTCTCTCTCTTCTGCAGCAGCCTTTCAATACTCAACTGTCGCTGAGACTGTATGGTGACCCGATCTTATTCTGCTGGTACACACACACGTGCATACACAAACACACACACCCTTTGTCCCTGCTCCGTATATAGCCTCTTTAGATTTAAGGCTCTCTCTCTCTCTTTCACAGGAATGCCCGACAGTGCTTTTAGTCTAGTACACAGTAAAAACACAAAACTGTGTCTGTGTATGTGTGCATGTGTGTGTGTGTGTCCAGGTGAGGTTGTCCACTAGGTGAACACCACCTGATGATGCGATTCGAGTCACGAGTCAGCAGTGGACTGAGTACACAAGGATCCCATTGCAGAGAGAGATGTTCAGGCCCAGATGTGAGGGAGAACATCCACTGTGTTATGTCAATAAATAAAATAAAGATAACACAGCATTTAAAGTTTTATATATAGTTATGCCATATATAAGAGAACCATGGCCATGTTTATTGCAATAATGAAATATATATTTAAAAAATTCATAAACATTTTATGTTACTGTTTAGCTGCAATAACCAACCCCAGCTCATCCAGTAACATCTGGGTTATCGTTATTTCCGGAAACGTTCAGAAATGAGACGTTAATATTTTGAAGTTACAAAAACTTTATTGTATTTTTACACAATTCAGTTTAAGATCACATAACGTTAGTTTAAAAACGTGGAGGATCTTTATTTTCCATCCTCAAACAGACGCCTTTTATTCTAAAGTATTAACGCCATAAACTATAACACTTGTTATTACGTTTTGACTTCCGCAGTTTTAATAACTGAAGCTACCAGACGCTCCCGTTAGCATCGTTAGCTTAGCTCAACCTTCACAGTCTTCCCCGGAAACACTCGTCTTGGACACCCGAGAGAAACACAGTCAACACGGCAGCACATTCAAACTCCAGCCAACAAGCAGCTCCACAAACACCAGAACAAACTCACCGAGAAAACAGCGCAGACGTCCCGGACAAAGACACCACACAGCCGCGGCAGCAGCTAGCTGGAGGCCTTTAGCCCGATGCTAATTCATTAGCTCGCTATTTACTAGTGAACGAAAAAAAAAGTCTGTTAGTACAATTAACCACACAGTAGCCGTGATATTTATCTACTATTTACATGAAAAGTTAAATGCTAAAGCACCACAAACACAGCTGAAGTTCAGTGACTGAATGAGCTGAGTCGACAGTCAGCTGTCAATCAAAGTGACACTATTTTTTATTTTAATGTTACACGATCACCTCGATCTCCGAAATAAGAGGTACTCTATTAAAAATATATTATTTACATTACATTATTTACTCATTACATATTATTCACATATTATTGTCTGACCAACAGTTCAAAACCCAAAGATTTTCAAATTACAAAGATATTAAACAGCTGAAAAGCTGAAACAAGCAAATATTTGACATTTTGCTTTGCCAACTGAGCCATAACAGCTAATCGATCATTATCACTGTATTGTTGATTATTTTTTTCAACTGACTTAACATTTACTTAAGTGCAAAATATTAGCCGTATATTGCTAAATATAAGTAATTCTATAATTGATAATTTTATATTTTTTATAAGTAATAAAAAGATGTGAAAATAAGTGAACAGATGATTAATATTGACATCACTGGGTAGGATGGACATTTCTGCACTGTGTGAGTTTGCACATGTATGACAGTGGGACAGTTGTGTGTTTAGGGGGTGCCAGCAGTGTGTGTGTGTGTGTGTGTGTATGTAGCACAATGTTTGTACTGTGGGGGTATGCAGACAGATGGCCGGGACACTTGTACGTCTGTGGTTGAACAGTCCCACCATTGTCTGTGTCACAGAGAGAGCGGATTGTTGTGGCGGCCCGTCACACTGTAGTGTCTGTAAATCTCACATGTTCTAAGCCCCAAAACTCCCTCTGACTCCCATGATGCTGCTGCCTCCTCAACAGTCATGTCAACGGATAAAAGATGTGGCAGATAATTTATTCCCAAACCTGACCTTTATTTGACATTTAAGACACTGCTTTTAAAACCAACCCTCTTTTTGACATTAACCATAAATGAGAGGTTAACATAACCCATGTTATCAGTCTTAGTTTTCACAGTCAGTTATGGCAATAGGGCAGGTAACACAAGCAGTCAGTCAAAACCAGATGATAACACAGGTGGTGACAATGTGAAATCATAAACAATAGGTTGTAGATTGTATGACACATAGGCAATATGGTCAAACATATGTGGCTACCTGAACGTACTATGTGAATACCAGAACATCACACCCATATCAGATTAGATGATTGTTAAATATATCATTCTAAATCCATGGGTTTACTCTTGGCTTGATGAAGTAAAATCTAAATGCCACACCATACAGTGGCATTTTAGAGAAAAATTTGCTTCCAGCTTTGTGTCAATACTTTGTCTTTGTCCCTTTCCTGTATCAACATAATAATGCCCTGGTTCCCAGTTGTGTGTGGGACAACTTGACTGGCCTTCACAGAGGCCTGACCTCAATCCCATCCAGCACCTTTGGGATGAACTGGAACACTAACTGCAAGCCAGACTTTATGGTGCCAGTCTTTATGTGCATGGTTGCAAGGTTACTGGTTTAATTCTGGCAAAGTATCCATTACAATTAGTCCCCTTGCTCTCTCCCTGTGTCCCTATGTGTTTTCACATGTCAACTTCCCAATATCCAAGACAAAATGTCATAAAAATAATCTTCAGAAATAGTGATTGTTGCAAACGCTGGCCATTTGCTTACCTGAACTCCTCACAAGAGCATAAAACATCACTTCTCCACAACTAACCAGCCTCATTGAATACATAGAAGAATGCGTACATGCAATATACTTGTGTGCGGCTTAACGCCTTGACCACAATACTTCATTTACTTCTTTACAGATTTACATAAAACTGATCCTTCCTTCAGTTCACACACCGGCATCCACAGATGGACACATTATTTTCCAGAACCGTCAATATCGAGCCACAGTCTTCTGTGCGTTTGTTTGTTTCCGCTGAAAAGAAACAGACATGTTGAAAGTGACACCTCATTCTAAAAGTGTACAGATGGGATCCAACACAAAAGAACTTTGAACCAATTATCATAATCTCTCTCTCTCTCCATCTCTCTCTCTCTCTCTCTCTCTCCCTTCATTTCTCCTCATGATTAAACATGGGAGAGTTAAATCAGACGATTAGCATGCTGTCAGGGAGAAGTCTAACTGCTGTTGTGTTTCACAGTGTGAGAGACAAAGCGCTGGCCTGCACACCGACAAGCCTCCCCGGCCAGCTACAGTAAACTGGTAAACACACGTCTGTTTGGCTCAGCGGGGGATGACAAACACCCGCCGAGGAGGCAGAGATGAGAGGGTGGGAGGAACTGAAGAGAGAGCCCGTTTTGACTCTTTGGCTTCTGTGTCTCTTGGCGCCTAATGTCCAGAAATCTGGGGCCAAACAAGTCATTCTGAAAGGTCCCGGCACGACTGCCAAAAGCAGAATGGATGGAGACAGAAGGAGGCGGGAGGAGGGGAGTAAAGGGCAGATTATTTTAGAGAGGGAGATTGGACAGTGGACTCACCTTCAGTTTGTTTTTTTAATTTTTAAGGTTGGAGGGAGGGAGCGGGTGAACACTGGAGAGAAAGCTCTGACGAAAGAAAGTCCCAGAAAGAAAGACAAAAAAACAAATTCTGCCGCTCTTCTCCCAGCAGATGTCTTAACAAAGATATTATCTTTTGCATTAAATGATTTGGTTTTAGTGGAAAGCAGTGATCAGGGTTACAAGAGAAAGAGACAACATACAGAGGTGGTTTGATACATCAGAAACTGATAAGGGAGAGACATAGAACAACATTTCCTCTATCATGTGAATTTTTTCAGAACAGCTCTGAGTTTATTATGGCTGCTTCCGCACACTGATTTAGAATTTAAAAAAACTTACATTACTTAAAAATACATTTCCTATGACCTAAGGTCTGTTATCATGCTGTTCTGATGAAGGCTTGGTCCACATGTTCAAGTGTTCTTGCAAAGCCCCAGCTACTCAAGTTCAAATCCCAAATTGTTAACCCCAAAACGTTGCTCCCTACACATGAAGTAATGTGTATCACTGTGAACTCAGATTACTTCTTGGACATAGCCCTTTATATTACAGGAACTTTATCAGAAAACCTAGGAACTTTTTTTGGACGGGTTGCGTGAATTAGTGTGCATGAAAGGAAGCTTAATGCCATACCCAATGCCATGTCTACCCCAACCACGTCCACATGACTCTAGTGTCACCACAATGTAATTGGGAAAACAACTTAGTGCTATGTAAATGTAATTTTAGGGGACAGGGCAGTGCAGGCAGGCACAGTCCCCTTTCCACCTCTGCACTATTTCTTTTCATTCAAACATCTGAGTTGCCAACAGAAAACTACTGTCATAACTGACCTCATCTTGATGGTTCTTCAGATGTGGTGAAAATGCTAACAGTGATGAAACAGGATGAAACTAGTTACCCATTTAGGTCCTGGTATTATTTGACTGATGAGGCCCAAAGTGTTGCTGCATTGCTGTATACCAACATACAGCACTCCCCTTTTTCATGCCCTCACTCAGTGACATTTGGAGGTCGTTGGTGTGAGGTGATGTCTGTCCGCTGAAAGACGTCTCCCTGAAGCTCTCATCGAGGCTGATCGACCTGGCCGCAAGCCTGCCGCGCCACGCTTTGCCGTGCCGTGCAACCATGCCGACAGGATTGGGCCGGGGTCCAGGAAGACAGTCGGCTCTGGAAGCTGTCAGCAGCAGCTCCGTTTGACAGCATGCAAATGTATGCAAATGAAGAGGTCCAGCCATGACACCTGCACACAGGAGGAATGGACCATGCCCTTCCCAACAGAGGACTCAGGATGGTGGATACACTTCCCAACACACACATGTCATATACACAAACACAGACACACACATTCAGAATTACAGTCCAAAATACAACGCCTATAAAACAGCCGTAATCCAGTGAATCGTTAAAACCTTTCAATGGGCACAAATACTTGACTTTTAAACATGGAAACGTACAAAACACTCCCCCCACTGCCTCTCTTCTTTCTAAATGTCTATATTCCTTATTTAAATGTACATTGATTTCCCAAAATGTTCAAAAGTCATTGTGCATGCTACTGTACAAGTATGTCTCCTTGGATAAACAGTCATCACCAGAAAAAATGTCAGAAATAACTTCTTTATATGGATTAAAAACACAAGTTTACAAAGTCAGGCATGTAACTTTGTTATACCACTGCAAATATTTTCTTCAGCCTGGTCACACCAGGAAAGTAAAATTTATTTGGGCCTCCTTGCAAAAAATAGGTGGTGCCAGAAGCTTTGGGGTGAAGTGACTACTTTCACTGCTTTCATGATGCAGTTTCTACTGACGGCTGTGGGGAACTGTGTTTATGAGGCAATGGATCCAAAGGGGAAAGTTCTGTTTGAATTCTCATTCAGCAGAGCATGATTATGCAAAACTGTACAACACAGATTTAACAATAGCATTCCTCATTTTCCGCTGTGTTGCCTCAGTGGTCACTTTCAAATTGGCATGCAATAGGTCAATAGCTCAAATTTGTGTGTCAGAGTTTACCAAAGTTGAACTCTGTGTGAATGCATGAATTCACTTGTCGAGGTGATTCAGTCGAAAGGAACTGGGTGTTTTCCAAAATATTGCTGTTATAAATGGAATTCTGACTGAGTCCTTAAGGAAAAGGTTGAAGTAGGCAGATGGCTGTCAAAGTTTTTGATTCTGGTACTGGAGACTGAGGCATCACATTTCTCACTGACAGTCCACCTGCTCTCAACCAAGTACTTGTAGTTGTGTATTTGTTCCACTAGTAAGATGGATCACCATGCCTACACTATCTTCTCTACATGCCTACTTCATTTTAACATCTGTTCATTAACAATTTAACATCTGATGCTGAGTTTTAGCATTCATCATTAATGGACATGTTCAAATTTTGACCTGATAAGTCAGGATTTGTCCTGTGTGGACCGAAGAATGTCTGTATACCAAAACACGGTAAATGGGAATCCATCCAGTACCTGAGATATTTCACTCTGGACCACAGCATTGACCCAACAGACAGACAGACTAAACAAACTGATCGACGACACGACCTCCTATCCTTAGAGCCATGATGCTAGTGTGACTAAAAACATATCAGAAATTATTAACAAGCCCCCAAACAATGATAAAAGCATCTGAATTTATGTCTTTAATTGATTGATCATAGATACTGTCTCCATGCTGTTCTTCTTTTGTCAGAATTAGTCCAGACAAGACACTCAATAAATCACAAACACTACTACTGTGACTAGGCAGAAACATGAAAATGATGTCACCGCCTTCATTCAAGTTAAATGTAAATGTAATGTGGATCTGATTTGGCTCAGAGTTAGCTGCCTCAGTTTAAACACACTTCTTTGTAATGAACTCCTCCACATCTGATCGTTGAATATCACTGAGAAAATTCTGTTGAACTCCAGTTATAAGATAAACGCAGTGTTTATCAGTGTTCAAGTGCATCCAGGTGAGCTTTTCTCTCATTACTGACCTCTAAGGCAGCACAGCCAACACACGTTCTCCACCTTTTAACTTACGGTGGAGTTTTTTTTCCAGCCTTCAAAGTAAAGTCATTTTGGTTTATTGTTCAATGGGTCAAAATCATGTACCTGTGTGATAAAAATGCACGACGCTGCTTGGCCCCTCCTCGTTCCTCTGAAGTGTTTTGACTCCTGCGTTGACCCTGCCGGCTGGTTTTGGCATTCCAGCAGGCTGGAGGAGAGGAGGAGTGAGCTGTGGCCCCCAGCAACTCCTGCACACACACACACACACACTCACACACTCACACACACACACCCATACACACACAGTGTCCTTGGGTTGAGGCATCCAGGGTTTCTGCTGGTCAGCAGAAAGAGAACGGCTGTGTGATGGCACAAGTGTGTCTGTGTGTGTGTTTGGGGGCAATGTAGCTGTCAGAGCATCCTTGAGTGTGTGTGTGTGTGTGTGTGTGTGTGATTTAAAGGTAAGGAGAGGTGGGGCAGCCTCAGGGAGGGAATTGAAATCTAGTGGCTCTGGTCCAGACCTTGTACCATGTAAACTGACTACACACCCAACCCTTCAAAAACCTCATATTTATAACACACACACACACACACACACACAAACAACGAGTATCCCCTTTGCCCTTGGCTGTCTGTTTTGGTGTGTGTATGAGCAGATGGACAGGTTCATCGACCCTGAGGGAAGAGAGGAGCGTGCTTCTGCTACAATCACAAGGTACACACAACAAAAAGATTAAAAAATAACAACAAAATTAAAACAGTAGAAGCAATATTGTTACTTTGGCCTGCGTTGTTACTTTTCAGATATTAGTATCCGAGTCTTACTGGAACTTGCAGTTTTAGCAGGGGGATGAATGTAATGATAAATGTCGCCATGTTAACATTGCTGACTTACAAGTCGACCACAATCTGTATGTGTTTATTAGAAGAGATTTATTAAAAATTGAAATATTACCAGTTTTATAAATACTATATATATATATACACACCAATAAGCCTTTTTTGTTTTATACCTTTGTTAAATGCCAAATGCCACCAATAACAGTGTTTTAATGATACTAACAGAGAGCACCAGGTTTGATCTTATTTAAAGTTTAAATATCTAAGAAATAAAAATCAGCCTGAGTGGGATATAATATAGCAAAATGCATCTAATGAAGGAGACTTTCTGTGCTCACAGCGAAAACAAACAACATATTTAATTCAACTAAATTAGACATTTCAGGCCTGTGTTGTGTCACTATGCTGTTCTCTTCCAGAAGTCAACTGTTTTCATAATGAAGTTAGGTGAAACAACATTAAAGTGCTCTGTGTGGAAAATGGTCAGCAGCCACGTAGAGTAAATAGGTTACAATATTCTAAACCACTGGTAAAATTATTTTAAATTGCAATCAGCAGCTTGGCCGTAAGTGCTATTATGAGTGTTATATGTGAACAAGCCCTTCAGAGTAAACGGGTATTTATACATGAAGTTATAGCTGTAACCACCAGCCAAAATGAGTCACTTTGTTTATGTTGTGGGATAATAAAATCCTCTGAGCAGAGCTTACATCTTTTTTGATTTTTGCAGATTTTTTTTTGTTATTTCAAATCCTCTGTGTGTCACTGGAGCACTGAGCTGGTTACGGGATCACACGACTGACAGGCTCGTAATCGTAAATAAGTGAAATGAGAATCCTCCTTTGCGTCTCTGTCCCTCGCCTCTGTCCTGATGATTGATGACTCCACACACAGTCAGTGTTTGCCTTCTTCACACCACTCTACGCTCTCGTATAGGGAGAAGATATTTATGGGTTTGCTGAGCACTTAGAACTGAGGAGGCTCTCTCGTATCTTAATGGCCCAAATATCAATAATGGATGCGCGCTTGTTATATTTAAAGATGTGAAAGAAATCACAGTTTAATTCAAACCGTAATTTCAATATTTTTTCAGAATGTTTTGTACTCGCCACAACATTGGGAAATATATGATGATATTTGTTGTATGTAGTGTGTCATGTCATTTGTAAATTATGGTTACTAATGGAATGAATGTACTGTAGATTTGCCAAAAATAGTTGTTATGAGTCTCTACAAAATCTGAAGCAGCATAAGACCAAAACAGATGCACATTAGAAAAAAAATGTTCATAATATTTCCTAAATTTTACTCCAGCTTCCCCCCCGTCCTAATCTGGGCCATGTTCACTCATGCAGCAGTAACGGTGAAAAACTAACCCGTCTCTGGGAGCACAATGGCGGGTGCCCCCCTGCCCCTCAGACTCCCCACATAGACGGCGCTGTCTGACAAGCCCGCCTGCCAAACAACTCAATTAAGCAGAAAAGGAGGCAAGAAAGAGGAGCCCAAACACAGGAGCGAGAGAAAGGAAGGGAAGAAAGAAGACAGGAAAACAGAGGAGGGAGAGGGCTGGTGGCTGTCAGGCCGCGTCGACACCGGGCCGACGTTTGGCGAGAAGCGACGGAGACACAAAACATGAAGAAAAGAAAACTGATCTGTGATGTGTTAACTGGAATTCCTGCTTCCAAGGCCACAGAGGGTTCAGAGGGCAAACCGAGGGCCAGGGGTTCATTGCCACAGCGACAGCCACACACTCACACGTTTAAAAGGGCCGCACCCGAGCTTTCACTCATTTTGGTTTACCTTCAAACTGCATATGTGATTTTTGCTGTATATTTTTATAAAGACCGCTCTAAAGTTTTTTTCTTCACTTTGGGCATCCTCTTGGTTCCATTCAGCACCGTGTGGTATCAAAATCAGTTGCAGAGACTTGCGATCTGTATGATTGTAGTGGTTGAATGATAATCAGAGTTAGAGAAGTAATTAAGTAAGTTTTGACTATCAACTATGCAATAGTTGCATGCTAGCACCGGCCACATGTCTTGTATTATGTCTCAATTAAATTGAATACACTCTTCAAGTTCACAAATATATGACAAATATTTCAAAGCACTCACATGAACTACACTATTTGCACATTGACCCCCCCCTTATAAAAAGGATGGACTTTAATCCCTAAACATGCAAAACTGGCTTGGAGAAAATCAGGTTTACAGGGTACATTCATTTCCACCTAACATTTGGTATGAACATAATAACATAACATAACAACATGAACATAAAAATGTGGTGAGCGAACAAGACTGAAGTAACTAAAGGATTGATAATCTGCTGTAGTCTGCACCCTGCCCTCTATCATTAAGTGCTGGGATGGGTTCAATCCCCTGAACAGGTTGAGTTGAACCAGAAAAAAATAACCTCACTGGTGATGCAGTGCATACTTTTAACATCAAACTGCACTGACACCTCATTATTACTGAGCAATCAAGAGCAGATGTACAGAGACATCAAACACCACCAACTAGAGGTCTAGCTTTGTATTCTCAGTATGGACATCATGGCAGAGGCAAAGGAGGAAACTAAGATGAGACAAAGAGAGTGCCCAAGCAAAATAAAAGCTTGCAAGAGAGACCTCTAGCTGACCTTGTTCCTGTTGGGCTGGTCAGGGATGTTGGCTGGCTGTAAGCTGTAAGCAAAGTTGTCAACTCACTCGTTTTTGATCAGAGGCCAAGTCAACCCACCAAATCCAAATCCTTCTGCTTGTCCATGAGGGTGAATTGTACTCCCAAAACTGTAGGGGACCAAGTCACAAAAAATACCAATTCTTTTATAATGTTGCTTGGCTTGATGCTTGGAGACAGGGGTGGCCTAACGGGGCCTCAGCACCTGGGTCCTTAAAATACCTGTGCCACCATTTTATTTACTTAAAGTTCCACGCCCTGATGTTGTTATAGCGCTCAGTAGCACTTTAAAACTACATTTTTTTTGAGCTGGGTGGAAATTAAGTATTAGAGCGCTTTGTATCAAATTACTAAAGCTGCAAATTTTGGAGTTGCAATACCAAATCTGGGAATATGGAGTTGTCAAAGCATTGGACCCTCCTGTACTATCCAATCCTGAAATTCAACTGGTATTTCTTGGCCGGTCATGAACAAGAGAGTAATTTCTCTTTTCAAACTGTAGTTTACTGAGACATTTTGTTTTATCTGTTTAGCAATGCCGATTCTTATTAACCAATAATTCTGACTTCCTCTCATACTTATATATTTTTTAATAAATAAGTGCATATTTATTAATACAATTTGATACAATTTTCGAAACAAATACAATTAACAGTGATAGAGAAACCAGTGAGAAACAAGAGCTTGATTTCCATTATCATGCCCATAGTGTCTGAGTGTGAGTTGCTCCTTTTCACCACCTGCAATATTAACATGTAAAAACAAATTATTCAACCTATTCAATTTAAAATCAGCCTTATATCGCCCCTAAACCAAAACAATTTGCAAAGCTTTAGAGATGATTTCAGATTTTGCAAAGACAATACATCTCCCGTGACCACACACCATCTCAGCCCCGTCCTTTAGCTGGTTGATAGGGGTAATGAGGTGACGGTTGATGGTGGCCTGTAAAGTTGTAATGAGGACCGTGGTGTGAATAGGACAGAGGGCTGGAATGGGTGGGAGAGAACACGATGCTTAATGAGCGGGCCGGCGGGCTCAGCAGTAACCCCGTTGTATCGGCTCGGTCTGAGAAAGAAGGGGTGACAGAGGGGATCGGGAATTTCAGGGTGGGACAGCACAGGAGGGCCTGATGTTATTTAGGGAGGCAATGAATAAAAGCTGGGTTAGAAAGTAAATGGGGGTCCTGACCAGCCCCTGTGCTCTGCTCATTGTGGAGATGAAATTTATGGCTCAGGACTTCCTAAGCCAAGGACTCCCCACGTTGACTGGTTAAGTGCTATGAAACAGTACGACAAAGGCCGGAGGCAAACAACACTCTGAGATGAGAGGCTGTAGGAGAGGGGACAGTGGAAGACAATGTGTACCATCCACATTAGAGACACATGTTGCAGGATAAAGTGACTGGTTGAGTGCGCAACAATATGTCGAAATCCAAATGGATATTGGATGTTTTTCAAAAGTCAAATGTGTAATAACTTTTGCACTTTAGCAACAAGGGTGCTAGCAAATATTTAAAACCCTAACTTTGTGAAAGCAGTAATTACTAGAAGCTCCACCCCCGCTGGTTCTGCACAGCTGAGGTTCTACATGTGACAGAAAAGTAAGGGGAAAAGTACACAACTAAATGTCCTGATATATCAAAATAACAGATGAGGTGGAAGCAAAGAATGCAAAAGCACAACGTGGAGTCCATTAGTTTTCAATATCAGGACGCCTCATAGAAGGTTGTTGTTGGACAATACTGCAAAGACAGAGTTAAGTTCATTGACAATGTTTTAGCGTTTTTTTCTTTCTACAATACCCAGCAACACAGTACAGTTAATAGTCAAGCATGTAGGATTTAAATGGATCTAGTGGTAGAAATAAAATATAATATTCCTAACTATGTTTTCATTTAGTGTATAATTACTAAGAGTAGTTGTGTTTTCATTCCCTTTATATCTACACTTGGACTTACACTGGAGTCCACCCTGTTTCTATAGTAGCCCAGAATGGACAAACCAAACTAGAGCAGGTCTTTCACGTGTGTTCATGTTTTTAGCGGCCACCGTTAGTTTGTCCACACACTTGGGCAGGGAGAGTGAGGTGAGGGGTATTCAGTTGGTTAAAATCTTCAACCTCACCACTGGATGCAACTAAAATCTACATACTGGTCCTTTACAGTTAGGCAACTAAAACACTTGGTTAAGATTAGAGAAAGATTGATAAAAAGGTAAATGTTAATATCCAATATGAATATAATAAGTAATAATAATAATAAGTCCTCCAAATAAAACAAAAAAAAATATGTTAAATCATTTTTATGATGTCACATTGCAACGTTTAAGGTTTGTTAGATTTAGGCACTAACGTGACTTGGTTAGGGTGGAAAAACATCTTAGTTTGGGTGTAAATGACTTTGTTCAAGTTATTTTTTTTGCTCTGTCAATCATAATATATGTCCTTGTGGACCCCAGTCAGCTGAGGGAAGAACTCTAAAAATGGCTTTAAATTGACTTTTTAAATTGTGTACTTAATATTAACTTTATTACTATTACTTTACACAGTTGTGGTAACCTTTGCAGCACTTTTCTTAATGTGTTTAGATCTGCATTGTATTTATTGCTGTAACAATATTCTCATGCTGCCAGTTGGCCAGGTCTCTAAAAGATTTTACTCTCACTCAGATCTTTCTTTATCTGGTTAAATAGAGGGAAAAGGAGTATTTCTAGAAAGCAATGACACAGCTTTTGGACGTGCTATGCCTTTAAAAGAGTAAGAAGCATTCTGTGGTAAGTCTGCTCTTCTGGTCGTTGTCCACAGTGAGCGGTGTGTGTGTGTGTGTGTGTGTGTGTGTGTGTGTGTGCACATGTGTGTGTGTGCGTGTGTGTGCATTGTCTTACGAACTCTCCTCGCCCCATTGAACAACAGTGATGAAATGGAGATGAGTTAAAGTGCTAACACAAAGACTGACCAGACCCCTGCGTCGCTGCAACAATGAAGCCACCAAACAGGAGAAAGTGAGAGCCTCTTGGAGAAACAGAGAGAATGAGCAGAGAATGAGAGGGGGGAGAAATTAAGGAGCCAAACTTATAAAAAAAGAGAAAAGAAGAAGGGCTGAACCATCCTGAGAGCAGGAGGAAATGGATGGCGAGCAAAGGTGGCGGAATAGAGAGCAACCCGGAGAAAACAGCAAGGTAGCTAATCCCTCCAGAGATAAAGCAGCTATATGTAAATGAAAGACGTGAAGTTTGGCCATCTCACTTTGATCTGTGAATCAGGCTCTCCCTCCCTCCCCCTCCTCTCCTCCTTCACTCTCACCCTCGTCTCCTTCCTCCTTTTTCCTTGTAAGAAAATCAAGCCTTATTTAGCTTAATCTCACTTAATGGCATCCAGCTCCCCTTTTGTCCTCCCCGATGCTAATAGATTCCCGTCCTTTCACTCGCCACTATTCACATATCTACCCTCCATAATCCTCTTATTCCGGGGTAGCAATTATTTTGAGTATTTTATCAGCATTATGATTATGATTATTTTCATTATTATTATTCATGCAGGCGGCGCTAAGGGCCAGGTTGTGGCTGAGAATATCCTCCCTCCTACCAGCGCCTCTTATTCTCAGCTCAGAATGAGGCTGCCTGCTTTCTTCCAGAGGGGTGGCGAGTTTGCAGGAGTGAACCCCATTCAGCGAGACACATTTTCTGGGCGTTTGAACATATTGTGGAGTGAGTGTAATGAGTAGCACCAAATCACCCATCCTGGCTCCTTAACACAGAGAAACATCAAGAATTTGAGGATGGAGGAGAGAGAGGGGGCTAATAATCAAAAGGCCTCCTTTCTGCGGAGCAGTAATTACACGGGTGGGTTTTGATCTTTTGCTTGTTGGGGCGATGAATAGGGGGAGAGATGAGGACTGTTTCAGTATTTTCGGGTGGCGTTGAGGCTGGAAGAAGCTTTTCAGCTCGGCGTCTGTGAGTGTGAATGTGGTGCGGCACGAGGAGAAGTTTGCCTCCATTCATTTTCTATGAGTGAATCCCTTCTTAAGGTGTTGTGGGATAGTAGGGAATGTAGCACTGACCGGAGAAAAGAGAGGGGTCAAACATGAAATTTTAACTTTATGCAAAATGAAGGCAAAATGTTTCAGACAGGTTCATTGTGTTTTGCCAAAAACTGACAGTTAAAAGTGGTATAGTGGTTTACTCTTTACAAAAGGTGGGAACATTTTTGTTAAGTCAACCCTGATTCCTTGAAAATTCATACAACAATATACACAACTAATTTGCATAAACTAACAGAAAATAGGGGGAACCCAATGCCACTCAGGATGTGGGCTGGATTTGACCCACCATCCATTTCTGGTATGTACATAATGCTACAGGTAGTGCTGCACTGACTTGAGAAAAAGTTCAATGATGAACCTATGAACATAATCCAGGAAGTAATTATATTTCAGGGTTGGTGGATATATGGCACTCGACAGACACCACAATTACTAGTATGAACAAATGTGTATTGATGAGACATTACTTTGTGTGTTCATAATTGTTGGAGAAATTGATGGAGAAAATAGCAGATTGCTTATTTAAACAATGAGTACTTGGAACAGAGAAAGGAGGAGTCTGGCTGCTGATTGGAGGGACATCTGATACACACAGCTGTACATTCAAGATAAACACAGGAGATTTCTCTGTGATTCACTCCCACTGTGTGTCAGTTCCTACATACTAAACGTACACAGCATCATTTATCCTAACTTTCTAAGCAGATGTTTAATTGTGGGAGTATTTGGTGTGTTCTTTTATCTTTCTAGTTCACTTGAACTGAACTGCACTATACTTTTAATTCTTTTATCTTTTCTATCTTATGTCTGTAGTTTCTCACTTTTCAATTGTAAATCTTTTATCTTTACCATGTTATTACTCTGTAAAGCATGTTGTATTGCCCCAGTCTATGAAATATGCTATATGAATAAAGTTGTCTCATCTTGCCTAAATGTAAATGTATTCCCCCACCGGAGCTGTTCCCCCTGAATCCACCATTTATTTTAATATCCTTTCATTTGCTTTGTGCATTGTATTGTATTGTGGAACCATTATTCATCACAATGTATAACAATTAAAAGTACACCAAAAAATCAACCCTTGTTTAGTATGTATATGAATTCAATAATGTTTATGCAATTTTGTCTTTTTCAGAGTGAAGAAATGAAAGCTTTACTGATGCAGGCATGTGTCACTGAGAGCCACCTGATCAAACTCATACCTGTTACACACTTTCTCACCTGGAAGGTCCACTGGAGCAGCTGGGGGGTCAGAGCCTTGCTCAAAGGCATCGCAGTGGTGGCAATGAGGGAGGGACGAGCACTGCTCTTCACGTTCTCCACCAAGGTTTATCTCTCTGGTCCAAAGTTCAAACCACCAACCAACCTCCCAGCCACAAGTCTGCTTCTCTAAATTTTAATCCAACATTCTGCTCTGAGAATTAGAATCAGTGTAGAACTGGGATTTTTCACGTCTCTCTACTTCTCCTCTACACACACACAAACTGAAATCCACATACAATAAATATAGATAAATGCATAGGTGGAAATGCTGGGCCTCAAAACAAATAATAAATGCTGATTATTCACAAAGCAAAATTAAAGTGAAAGTTAGGGAAAAAACAGGAAACAAATCAAACAATCAAAGAACTACCATCAGACTTAAGTATATTGCTCAATTGTAATTAGTGTGTGGAAATACACGACAGCACCATTTTATAACTCAATCTTGTCCACTTCAAGGCAGTGAAAAAGCAGAGACAGGAAAAAACAACAAACAAATACAAAAATCTCTTATGTGAAATCACCAAAACTACTTTGGCAGCTAATAATGAGTTCATGTAGGACCTCATTGCTCTTAGTAAGAAACTGAGAATAGCTTTTTTTTAGCTTTTAAATATGATCATTTTTATTCCATAAGAGTTTGTATGTCCTCTTAAGTTCTCTCCAAATGTATAACTCTCACCATCTTTCACCCAGCAAGCAACAACAAAACGATCAAACACACCACACATACAGTCGTTACAGCATCAAATTAGTCCATTGTTTCTCTGTTTGTGACACAAGAGAAGAAAAATGCAATTATTAGATTGACTTCATAAAGAAACTGGCTTACCAACTACAGAATAGATCCATTGAGTTTAAAAAGGTCAAAGGATAATTGTGAGTATTTGCAGTAAATTATTATATATAAACATGTTAAAAATGTTAAATAACAATTCATATAAAAAATGTCCATTCTTCAGAAATCTTCTTCAACAAGAACTTCAAGGTGTCATTTTGGGAATCTTGGAGCCGGAGTGGAGTGGCTAAATCTGGGCAGTCTACAGACTCCACAAGGACACAGGGGCCCTCCTGAGGCCCCCGCAGAGTTCCACTGCACAGGGGCCAATGAGGCCTCCATGGGGCCTGGAGACAAGAGGGGACATTTAGCAGCAGAAGATGATGAAGTTGAGGAAGAGGAGGAGGAGGATGCAGAGGTGAGCAGGGACTCCTGGGTGAGGAGGAGCTGGCTGGGGCCGGAGATGAGGGGCCACCCTCCGGTGAGCAGCAGCCGGGGGACCGGCCCCGTGTTCACCCCCATCCCCACGCTCACCTCCCCCAGCAGCCGCCGCATCTCCTGCAGAGACGAGCCCAGGAGGAGGATGTAGTTCCTGGCCAAAACCAGGGTGGAGATCTTGGAGAGCCGGCGGCCTGGAGGAGCTCCAGGCTGGTGGGACTGAGAGGAGGAGGCAGACGATGGCGAAGAGGCGTAAGGAACCATGACCTCCCTCAAGGCATCCATGGCGATGTTCAAGTCCTGCATCCGCTTCCTCTCCCTGCTGTTGATCTTCCTCCGAAGCTCCTGCTGCTCCTCGGGGCTCAGCTCCCTCTGAGGTTTGGTTGATCTTTGGCCGCTCTGGAGGCCAAGCATGGGCGCAGGATTGAGGCGGGAGCTCAGGTTGAACCCTGGAGGGCAGTGGGGTAAATCCTGAACAGAGCCAGGGCCGCAGAGAGCTAGAGACTGCTCCTGGGCCCTGATCACTGGGTTCGACAGCACATTCATAGTCTCTTCAGGGGTGTGCTGGTCTTCTGAGTCGTAGTTTAGTGTAGTCTTCTTTAAAAAAATGTTGTAAGCAAAAGATAAAGTCTGAGAGACAAGCCAAAAATAGTCTCGTAGGCAAAGCAAAAATACTTCACTTTTGCTTTTACGAAATCCACAAACTGCAAAAATCAAATCTTCGTTCCCTCCACCTGTTGATCCCCCCTTAGCTTGCAGAATACAGCTGCCATCCAGCACAATAACGAGTCACCAAACCTTTTCACTTTTGGGCTTCAGAGGTCTGTGGCTGTGCGGGTGAGTGAGTGAGTGAGAGGTTCCTAAAGTGGCAGCTCAGTTTTATCTCATTTCCACAGCTGCGTGAGGCAAGAATGACAGCTCGCACAGTGGAAAAGTGAGCTAAATGCTCCCCTCACAGACCCCCACCTCAGCTCAACTCCTCCCATACACATGATGTCCTCTGTAGAAACACACATATGCATGTCTGACCTTTTGATATTTGACAATTAAATGAGAAGCAACTAGTTGACGGTGGCAACACCAGAAGAACCCCACTGTAATTTGGGACAAAAAAATTCAAGGTATTACTTATTTAATCCCATGGAATCATTGAGATCAGAATCTTTAGTGATTCGCAAACCAGTGCAAAACAAGATACAGCATAAAAGCATTTTACATAGCATAATTCAAACATGCAACTGACATATGCAATCACAATTAAGTGCATAGTGCATTGAAATTCTTTTGTTTTGAACGTTTGTTTTTTTAAAATTTTGTATTATTACGCACATAAGGAGCGCCAACATTAAAACTGATTTTACCAAGCTCAGATTGAACACAGCTGAGCACAACTTGAATTAAAAGCTCAGATGAACTGACATTTACTGTGTTTTTGATATGATCAGACAAAGAGGCGGTTTTCCAAGCACAGAAGAGTATGACCCCATTTTCTCCAGGCTGCATTGGATCTTCCATATTTTATATGTTCCTTTTTCATTTTTTTCATCTCAGTGAGCTCAGACAAGCAGAATTCAAACTCACAATATAGTCTACACAATTGGGCACAGGGCAATAAGGTCAAAATGCTACAATTACAATCTGAAGATCTGAGCAAGGTGTTTTGAAATCTTCAAATGAAATGATCGTTTTTAATTTTTTGGCAGGTTTTAGTTTTTTCTAAGTTGTGAGGTACATTGAATTTCTAATTAGTTTTACTAAAGTCAGATTGAACATTGAATTATCTAAAGTTAAAAAACTGTGTGTGTCCTGACATCATGTTTGCTGGGTTTTGTTTTGTGTGTTCGTTTTTGTTAGTTAGTTTTGTTTTTAATTTTGTTTTCTACATAATCTGAGCAAGTAAAGCAGTTTTCCAAGCACAGAGTATAATCCATTCTCTGCAGATTTGCATCGGATAAAATCATATAAAAGCAACCAGACAGGGTGACAGACACCGTCTCAGTTAATACACAAAAAGTTACCTAATCAGGGGAAACAAGGACATTGTCATTGCTCTGACAATTTATTTATATGACAATGTAACTTTTACTTTTACATCCTTTTGCACAATATCACTCTTTATGGTAATGTTGGTCCTTACACTACTCTGGTCACAATTTGAAACATCTATTGGATAGCCATAACATTTTGTACATTTACAGTCCCCAGAGGATGAATCCTACTGACTTTGGTGATCTCCTGATGGAAGTCTTCAGTTTGTCCAAAACTTTGGTTTATGACCAAAATACTTACTCCCATCAGCCTCAGCTGTACTTTGTTCTCAGTGCTACTGAGCAAATGTTTGCATGCTAACATACTAAAATAAAATCATGCTTTGTCATTGTAAGCATGTTAGCATGCTTATGTTAGTATTTATCTCAAACGGAGCTGCACCTAAATGCAGCCACCAGTGTAGCAGGAGACTCTATTAGCACCTGACAAACACGAGTAACATTGCTTTTACTTTTTCTTTGTGCTAAGTTAATTTAAAAGTACACACAAAAAACACAACACAGTGAGCTTAATGGAATGTACCTCTGCAGTCATTTAACAACTTGGAAGCCATTAAAATCACCAGTACATTGTTATGTGACAGAGAGCAGGTATTAGTAGTATTGGCATGGGTATTAATCGTGTCAGAGAACGGTTTTGGCAAACGGTGAATGGATGCATCATTGTGTGCCGGGAGTTAATTGATGGTTTTGAGGTGGAGGTTATTGTTGCTCAGTTCAGAGTGGCTTCACTAACCAAATTGGCTGGCAGAGAGCTGGGCACGGTTCCAGACAGGCAGACAACAGGCCAATTGACTCCAACCACAGGTGAAGCTGGCTTGGGGCACCGAGCAAGGCTGGAAACCTCAAATGTGCCATTCATGAGCCACAAAAAGACCTCAGCATCACTCCGTTCACAGCACAGTGTGCCTGGCCGTCCTCTTTTTGCACTCCCCCCCTCCTCCTCCTCCTTGTAAAGCCCATCTGAGCGGGAGAAAAGGAAGGCAGGGGGAAGAGGGGAAGGACAGCACCGTCACAAACAGAAAGCAAGTTGTTTACGATGAAAGCAGAAGGAGATGCAGAGGAGGAAGACCCTTTCTTTTTTCCCCAGCCGCTCTTCTCTTGTTGTTCAACAAGTGAAAGATGTGTGTGGAGGCGCTTCCCTTCCCTGCCAGTGGTCCGGTGGCGTCCGGCTGGTGCTGTGATTGAAGCTGAATGGACGGCTGCAGACGGACAGGAAAGGGAGGGCCTCATGAAAAGGGCCAGGCGGATGGCCCTCGCACCTGCAGGAGAACAGAGTGCAGGCAGCCAGGATGAATGTGTGTGTGTGTGTGTGTGTGTGTGTGTGTGTGTGTGTGTGTGTGTGTGTGTGTGTGTGTGTGCGCGCGTGCCTGTGAGCTCAATTTGATTTCTAGTGCCCGTCTAACAATGGGAGGTAATAAACTGAGTAATGAAAGAAAACAAGCCGTGATCGTTTTGACTGTATTTTGGGATGTGGTTTCTGTGTCAAGAGAAAGAAAAAGGACACCTGCAAGGAGCCACACATACAGAAGTCAGAAAAGAGGAGAAAGAAAGAAGCTGGTGTCTACCAGAAAAGTGCACCTCCCCCACTTTTTTTTTTATCCACCACTTACAAGGGAAAGAAAAGTGAGCTTGATTTGGGGCTGCAGCCCAGCATATCCGCCTCCCAGCTTCCAGGCTCCTTTTGATGAGGCTGGACCAGGGCAGGAGCACCGGTGGCTTCAGGGCAGGGGGAAGACTAGTGTCTTTATGGTGGAAGGAGTACTATCCATCTGGGCAAGGCCGTCCAATGGTGGGTCTGCACCTGGGAGCTAAATGCCTCGTCTGTGTGGAGCCATTTCCTGCGGCTGACAGACAGGAAGACACCTCAGCCAAACTCCTGGGTCAATTTATCCCCCAATACAGGATGGAAAATACACCCAAAGTGATACCACTGGGGAAAAAAGCCCCCTCAAAACAATTTTGAATTCTTTTCTCTTGTTTTGTATTCATCAAAAGGAATGAAATAAACATAATTTATTTAATTTTTAAAACGCATTTTTGATTTGCTTTTTCTTTTCTTCCTTGTGAGCCCACAAATGTCCATAAAGCTTAATGTTTTGTGTTTTTCTATCAATATCAACTGACTAATTCCAAGACTTTTTAAATGCTGCAGATTAGTTTTGCTTCATTTGAACCCTTATTTGAATCTGGATTCTACAAGTTTCCAAGTTCACAGTGAATAAGGTTTATAGTAATAAGGTTTTATAAATTTGATGGCCCACCATTTGATTCTGGTGATAGTGAAAACTGTGGTAAATGAAAATGAGATTCTAAAAAGTCACCAGAATCACTCGACATAAATATAAAGTAAAAACAAAGCAAAACAGTAAATATTTATATATATAAATAATATATAATTGAAATACAGGATATTTGTGCTCCAAAATAATATGTTCTTTTAATATTAGTAAATAATCACAGATGAATTCACAAATTATTTGGAGGAGAAAATGTTGAATTCACAGTTTTGACCACCGAACAGACGTTTCCTTGTTGAAACACACACACAACAGCCTCTATTGGCTCATCAATTTAGTCCAAATTGGCATAATTATCAATCCAACTCACTGGATATAAAGAGACAGTTTCACAAATTAAGTCAAGCTACAGACTGTGCTGCTGCTGGTCCGGACACAATCTTGACTTAATAGAGTCAATTTACATCAGGCGTCTGATTGAGCTCTTTTGTGAGTCACTTGATGGCGCATCGATGTGTTTGTTGGTTCGGTGGGAGGACTTGTCGTGTTGTTAATGTCTGAAGACGGCTCTCCAAATTGGCGTGATTACACAGCCATTTTCCATGTCCATATTTGTTCGTCACTGACTGATTTGCTTGTTGCTCAGAGGCTCCTGGATAAAACAAATTTATAAAAAAAGACTTTCCTCTGATGAGTCAGCAGTTCCTTGCTTGGCCAGCAATCTTTTTATATTCACGTTTCTACTGTTGACTGGGAGAGGTGGTGAACTGCACCAAGGCCCAAAACCACAGGGGCTCCTGCATGCCACTTAATGTTTCCCAACGGATTTCTGAAATAAGATTTAAGGTGATCAGTAACTATGTCACTGTAAGCTTTCTTGAAGGGTTTGAATTGGCTCCTAGGTAGAGACCTACTGCACATATAAAGACAATATTCACCACTCGTGTCACTATGTACTCAGTGGGCCAGCATGTGAGGAGGGCCCACAAAGATACTAGAATGAATAGCCGTGCATGTGGGAAGGGGCCAATGGAGAATGTGCAAACTCTCAGGTACAAAGCTTTGAATGCTTTTTGTTTGAGGCTTGATGCTAGTGGAAAAAAATAAAAGGATTGTCAGAAGTGGGATTCGAACCCACGCCTCCATTCGGAGACCAGAAGTCCCTTATTCAGGAAGGATTTGATACCTTGAGTCTGGCGCCTTAGACCGCTCGGCCATCCTGACAACTGATTTTACCTGGAGCGTCATCTCTCACTCCATTCACTTGCACTCAGACATTGGAGTTTCACTTTCATACATTTCCGACCAGCCACTACTTTTCCTATATATATTTTTGAATTAGATTGTCCTAAACTGAGGTGGCAGCTGAGGTGGCAAGGCATTGTGTCTATCACATCTACCATCTACCATGTCACCCTGGTAGATCCGCCGCTTGAGCCAAAGTCAAATCCTAAAATAGTTCAAAATGTTTGCAAACTGCATCAGATTCTCTCAGAGAGAAAACAGCTAATTCATTTAGACTCTAACAATCACAACAAAACCCAGCAACGGCCTGTTTGGAATAATAAACAGTATTTCTAATTAAAAAGGCAGATTTTAAAATGTAGCTAACCAGAATGTTAAACGAGGAGGTGCACCTGCAAAAAGGCTTAACACCCAAAAACTCTCTTCTGTTTACAATGTGCAGAGAGTCTAATGAGAAATTAACAGTTGCCAATGACTGATTTCCCCATGCGTCCCTGCAGGGCAAACAGGTGCAGCCGCAACAATGGAAATATAACAGAGCAGGACTTTTCAGAGGGAAAAGGCTGCTCTGCATCAAAGCAGGGACGGCGGACACACTCGTCTATTCGCCCTAACTCCTGCTCTGTGAGGCCTGGCCAAAGACATGAGAAGATTACAAGCTGTTAATAAGGTGGAACCAATCGGCTGAAGGTCTGCTTTTGTCCTTCCCAGCATGCTTTGTGAGCGCTGGCCTGGGATAGTCGGCATTTGGTGCTGATCATAGTGTGGCGGGGATAATGAAGGTGGGAGGGGTGTAAGGTTTAAGCCCTCGGGCCCTTTGTGAAAGAGAGCCTAAATGCTTCACTCTCAATAGCTGCACACGCTCAGTTGGTCACGGTTGTTTAAATACAGATGGACATTTGCCACATTCATATTTCATGTGTCTAAGTGCTCCACTGACACTTTCTGTCACCATTTTTTTTTTTTTGGCTTGTTTTGTTATGTCTGATAGCTGTAATCCTGCAAGATATACAGTAAAGGATAGATATATTGATACTGTCAAATAGAAAGCCTGTGACAAAATATTCTTAAATGTTTTCTAAAGTTTGGCACTGAATTCAGCCAGCCAAAGTACTCTAATCATTTGTAGCAGCCATTTAAAATTACTCCAAACACAACCTGACTCAGTGATTGTCTATTGTTATAGCAGATGTTCCTCTCTGAAACAATGCCACCAGGGATTTGTAAGGTGGCCGCTAATAGGAAAGTGTTAGTTAACCCGTCCCCCCACAAAGTATCCTTAAAACCCCAGATCCTATTTAACCGTGACAATGATGGATTCTCAGACACTAAACTTCCACAGGAATCCTTGTCCAAAGTCAAACACAGAGGTCCTTCTTCTTCTCACCAAGTGTTCGAGGCCCAGTTAAAGACAAAATGTTGTGGGGGGCGGGTTGAGATGTTTCTTTTTGGTTTTTATTAGCGATACAAGGCCAAGGGTGGGTTTTCAGAGGTTATCCCCATCTGTATGGAGGGCGGTGCCACGAGACCAAAGTCACTGTTAAAGTGAAAGCTGATAGCAGTATGATGGATGAGGGTACACGTCCCAGAAATTAGGCTTGTGAAAGTGAAGGAGATTAGCGAGGGAAAGGGGAACAGGCGCTGAATGTGTCTCTGTCGAATAAAGAGACTACAACAAAAACTGGCTGCAGGGTGGAAACGTGGGGTTCGTCTTTGTGATCCATTGGCAGAACGTTGGGTAACATTGGATAGTCTCAACTTAAATATTTAATCAAGCAACAAATATTAGACTTTAACAATATTCACTAATTGCATCTCTACAAACCTTTTCCTTTATAAAGATATATTTGTTTGATTTCAATTTTGGTTTTATTTTCTTTGTTGTGCCTTTTCAGTAAAAATTATATTGTACTTAGCAAATTAAAATGCAGCCACATTGCTAAAGAGAGGTCAGATGGAAGACACAGGAGCAGTCAGGTGACCAGACAAATTCTACACAAACTTCAGAATCAGAATAGACAAACTTATTTGGATGAGAAAATTAAGGTGAGCTGTAAAATTTTAACATCCATCACATTCAGAACATATGAGCTAAGTTGTAAATGTAAATTTTCCTTTAACAATCTGATTGAAGTAATGTGAACCTAAGATAGGATACTGTAATTGATTGATTGGATGTTTGTTCTTCTTCATAAATTTATGCACACCATGTGGCTATATTTTAAAATGCATTTTTTTCCCTCTGGCCTTCCATCAAAACAAAGGTGGCATTTTGCAATTTCCTCCAGAGTTGGCAAGCTTAAAAATCCTGTTGGGTGTTGAAGATGCTGATGTATGATTTGTAGCCTTTACAGAAGTGGAAGCAATCTTTAAATGTATCTGCATTACATTTGTGTGGACATGTTCTGGTTGGAATTGTCCCTGGAGACCACCCTTTGGACACGTTTCACGCTCGGCCATCTGGGAGGAAACCTCAAGGCAGAACCAGGACACGCTGCAGGGATCACATCTCCCAGCTGACCGGGGAGGGCTGAGGGATCCAGATGAAAGATACTGCTGGGGTAAAAAGTGCCTGGTGCTCTAATTGCTCCTGTTTGCTGCACTGTGAATGAATCAGTGGATAAGTGAAAACTTTGCTCATGTCAGGCAACTGTCCAATTTCTGGGGTTATCGGAGCTCAGTGAATCCACCCATCCACTCTTTCTACCACAATTTTGTTTATGTTAAATATTTTTTTGTTAAAATAAAACCTGTTTCTATGACTCTTTAACCTCTTACACTCACATTTCACCAGAAATTTCCTTTATATTTCTTTGAATAAAAAATGATCCCGCTCAATAACAAATTTGCAGTATGTTCACTCTCTGCTTAAAACTCAAGACACACACACACACACACAAATCTATATGATCTGATGTAGCATTTTAACAGTTTCTCTGACATACTTGGTATGTTTGAAAACGTTGGGGTCTTGAGTAAAACCATAAATATATATATTTGTAGTTGTGCTTAGTTGCACAACAAGAGTTTGCACGGTGGAGCTGGCAGAGTTTAAGAGGTTAAAGCAATCTGTTCATGGTTGGAAGCCTTTTCTCCCACTTGTTGAATGAATAGAGAACTATTTTGCATTTTAAGACATTGTTCTTATTTCACAAAATCTTGCCACACCAGGCTGGCAGATGGATGCAGTGGATGTAAGATGATTCCTTCAGGCGTTGATGGACACATCTGTCAGCCTACACCCTGTATCACACACACAAACACACACACACACACACACACACACACACACACACACACTACCACCAGCTCCCCGAGGCAGCCGAGAATCCCTCTGTTTTGCCTTACAACCTCCTCCTGCAGCTCATTCACCTCCCACTGTGCTCCTGCTCCTCACAGCCTCTCAGCACATTAAAATCCCCACTAAGACCTGAGAGATCAGACTGAAGCAGCCACCACTCACCACTTTCTATTCAGTCTCCACTCTGATTAAACTGCAGCAGGTTTATCACAGATGTCGTCCAAACTCACGACTGGCCTCCCACTGAGGACTGTTAACTACTGAGGGTGTGATAGCAGGCGATAGATATATACTTTTTATGCACAATTGTATTAATTGAATGGTTGAAAAAAGACCTAAAAATGAAAAAAGAAAACATCATTTAACATAACATAATTTTGGTTTACTTGTGTTCAGCTTACTTGTAAATCAGATGACAGCCATTCTGAGTGTGGTGCTAATTTGATTTATGAAACAGGGGACCCCAGGGGAAGCAACAACTCAGAGAGCAGACATATGTTGCAGCGCAACATGATAGCAGGCTTCAGTAACTTGACAAATTGGGCTTGTAGTTATTAAAACATCTCATGGTGGCGTGGCTGCTGTGGAGGCAGAAATAATCACAGTCGGCTGACTTAACCTCAAGAAAGTTATTTTCAGGTTAGACAACGTTCGACTGAAGCCCTGTGAAAAAGTGGTAAGACTTGCTTTGAGGAAAATGCTAATGTCAGCATTCTAACATGCTCACAATTACACTGTTAACGTGTTGATGTTTAGCAGGTAAAATGTTCATTTGTACATGTACTAACACATGCGTCAACACAGTGTGTGATTTTGTCATGAGAGACCATTGTTCATTCTCTTTCCTCCTGCCAACATTGCAGTTGCCAACAGTTCGACAAGGCCCCCATCACCACCTTAATGTTGTCTGGATCAGCAATGAAAGTAATGAGAAACAATCTAGTTTGTCAAGGATGGAAATGTTCAGATGTTAAATTTCGTAAAGAAAAGTGCAACCCTGATTCCAAACAAGTTAAAATGCTGTGTAAAGCAGAAATGAGCAGCAATCATTTGCAAACAAACTGTGTGTGTTTCGATTTTTTTGTGACCCAAGTGTGTGTGTGTAGCAGCACACAGCACTTTAGTTTCTTCGAATCCTGTCATGTTGAGTTTCTTTGTCCAAACATCCCAGCTGCCAGCAGTCAGAGCTGGCTGGGCCACTGCCAGGGGACAGACATGAGTGTGAGATGGTCAGCAAACCATATGGGATGTCATCCACGCGGTTACACACACAATTTATTGGTTACCGAAATATGAGCCTCACATTAGTGTATGCGTCTAGGTATGTGTGTGTGGTGTGTATCAGAGAGAGTGTGTTACATATAACACACTGTTGCTATATCAGCCTCCACGTGCAGTCTTTCCACCAGATTTTTGTACCTGCCTGCTGGGATTTGTTTCTATTCAACCACAAGAGCATTAATGGAGTCCTACACTGATGCTGGGTGATGAGGCCTGGTTCATAGTTGATGTTCCAGTTCATCCCAAAGGTGTTGGATCAGATTGAAGTCAGAGCTCTGTGCCGGTCAGTCAGGTTCTTCAATAAACTGGGAAAACTATTTCTTTATAGACTTTGTGCACGTGGGCATTATCATGTTGAAACAGGAAAGGGTCTGGCCTAAAGTGTTGACAAAATACAATATTGTATGCTGTTGAATTAAGATTTCCCTTTGAAACTGAGGGACCTAGTACAAGACATGACAGGTCCAGATCAAAAGCACAAAAAAGTGTGTGTCTAATCACTTGATCATTTTTGCCTCCTCGGCAGCTCAACAGCTTGAAGGATGACAGTAGTGAGAACTTATTTTGTCAGTACATTTGATGCTTGTGTATGCATATGTTTCTAAGATTGGGGGGGCAGGTGCACACAACACACCATATCACTCTCCTGAATGGCCTTTAGGAGGCCCTCATCCTGGAGTCATTCAAAGTGCTGTCCACCCACCAGACAACTGGTCCCCACTGGCCCCCAGCACACCCCTCTGAGACCTCTGTGTTTCTGCATTGGTTGATTCATGTCCCAGTCCTGCACTCCTCAGATTCACTTTGATGTCTAATCCCATCCTGACTGTGTCCTCCTTCAGTCCACGGAGCCGCTCGGCCAGTCATGAATATCCAAAGGTCTGCTTACTTGACAGGATTATCCCTCTTTTCAAAGCCACTGGGGACGATTCTTCGGCCACAAAAAACACACTCAATGGATCTTCTGCTCCTTTGCTTTGTTTCTCTCGCTTTCCTTCACTCTCTCTCTCACTCCCTTCTGTCTTTGTCCCTCTGAGCCTTCACTAAACACATTGATCCACCCGATCGAGGAGTTCATCTGGTGCTGTTCATGGATTATTGGACAGACACGCAAACACACACACGAGTATTGTTAAGTTGTTAAGTATCTAGCGTGGCAGAAATATCCTGATGAGTTTATAAATGGTACAAACTACCTGCACCTTTGATTTTTGCCCACACCTGACATGGCCTCACATGATGTTGGGATGAACAAATGAGTACAAATGAAATCAGTCCTTTACTGAGATGGATTCAGAATGCCAGGAGACGCACCTAATGAAATTCAGCTGCTGTAACCGGCCCATTGCAAACTTTGGTTGCGAACTGAATTGCAAATCACACCAAGGCTCTGTGTTCTGCACGGGATCAGTTTGCAAACACATAACTGACCCATTACCAACAATGATCTCCAAATCATTCTGGACCCAACCCAATTAATATAAAATCTAGGCACTGACCCAGACCTATAATCAGTCAGGATCAAAGCTGCCTGCTGTCAGGGAAAAGGCTGAGGTGCTGGGTACTGCAGAACCTGGGAAATAAAATAAAAAGACAACGCAGTGCTATATTCAGATTTAAAAGCCCTCTTCATGTTTTCAATAAATTGTGTTCTCTTGTGTCTCCACCTGCATTTATCCTCCTCAAAATCCAGCACAAAGCATTTTTGAATCATTTCTTTAGTAAATGAACATCAATGTGCTGTGTAGTCTGAAGGTGGTTAAATAAATACATTAAGCTTATTAATCATCAAGTGAATTTGAGAGAGGCTTCTTCTACACAGGGATATTTGACTCTCATACACTTGCAAGTCTTCTTCTACTGCTTTGCTGAAAATCCTGTATTTTAGTAGCCTATTATAAACTGCTGGGTTTTGGTGTCTGATTACCATTTCAATAGAAAAAAAAACATAGATCCATTGGTTAAACCAGCATTCCTGGTCTGTATTTCATCATCTCACCAGTACCTGAAACAAACCCATCGTCCCACCAATGCTGCTCCATCCTTCATTTTGTTTTGTTTTGTTTTGTTTTCTCAAAATTTACAGAGGTATGATGCATCTTAGTTTAGACTGTAAGCATGCTGAACACAAAGTCCAGCTGAGGCTGATGGGAATGGACAAATAAAAAATTTGACCTGATGATGCATGAGTTCAAAAAGTCAAGGGATCATCATAGTAATCCACCCAGTACCTGTGGAGATATTTCAATTAAAACCATAAATATCAACAAGAAGGATTCATCCTCTGGGGAACAGAATAACTACATGATTTTAAGGAATGCATCCAAATATTGTCAAGACAGTTTGGACCAAAGGAACTGACAAACTGGCATTGCCATCTCTAGACTCATGCCATTGGTGATCTGATATAAAAGAAGCTGAGTTCACTTGTTAGTGAACCATTACAAATACTTATAGCAATATTTTGTCATTTTGCTTTCTTGATTTAGAGGAGAAGATCAATACCACTGTTATTTTTGTTCTGTAAAGTTGAAGCTGCAGCAGTTGGTTAGCACGAAAACTGAAGACAGGGGGAAACAGCCAGCATGGCTCTGTCTAAAAGTAACATAATCCACCTGCCAGCACCTCTGAAGCTCAATAATTATCAGTTATGCTTTGTTAAATTCAAGACAACTGAAGCAACATTTTCTGGTTTATGGTTTAACCAGGAAATAGCTAATGAGTTGTTGGCTGTAGCTTCATATTTAACAGACAGATAAGAAAATGGGACCAATTTTCTAATCTAACTTTTGGCAAGAAAATGAAATATACACATTTCCAAAAATGTAGAACTATTCCTTTAACAGCACAACACATGAAAAGATAACAAAATATTGCCCAAAACAGCTAAATACTCAGCTAAGCAGCCACTTGTTGCTTGTCTAACCCATACAGTCAGTGATCTATGTGTGTGTTAGAGTCCATGACAGTGTTTAATGGTGGTTAAGGGTGAGCAGATGAAGCTGTGTTGAATAAACATCAGTCCCACGGGAAAGAGTGACCTCTGAGCTCTCATATTCACCTTAGAGCTAGATCTGCTCCCTTGTAAGTGTTAAATCCTGCCTTTGTCTCTGACAGCTTCTCTGTTTGTTTATCTTCTCTCCCTTATTCCTCCTTTGCTCCATCATAGACTCTGTTTCTTTTTCTGTTTTTCCGCCACCTTTGATGCATCTCACCAGTCTTTAATCCTTTCAGCTAACACAACATGATGTGCGGAGCTGAAAGAGTGTACATCTGTGCAGTGTTTTCGGGAAGGTTTAAATCCAGTTACAACAGTGTAAGACTGATGCTCCCCTTCTGTCCAAAGTTATGAATATTTAAATTGTCACAGAATCAACCTCAGACTCTCAGCATCAATGGATAAGTCAGCCTGCCACCAACAGTGGATAAGGAGCTGTTTATTCAAATCCAGTCCCAGGCATGTGAAGCCCAGCTGCTATTGGCCAGAGTGTTCAGGCAGAGCTGACAAGACACTGCTCAGTCAGTTTCTCCTCTAACTTCAGCACCATGTTTATCTGAGTGCGTAAAAGAAAAACTCTCTTGTGAGAATCAGATGCCTCCTACATAGAAAGACAAAAACACAAAATATCTTCACTTCTGAATTAATATAACTATTATCTATTAATCATTGTTGAATCAAATTATTTTTAGTTGAATAAATGAACCCTAGAATTCCACAAAAGTGACTAATTAATGTAGTAATTTATTTTTATTTTAAAAGCCAGACTGCTGTATGTGTTGAGTTTATCTTGATGAATAAGTGGAGAAACATAACAAATGCAGATGCTTCCACACGGGACATGAAGGGTTCGATTAGTATAAAAATGATGTGGATCATATGCTGTTGGAGTTTACAGTCCCAACACCTCAACCCACTTAAACACCTATGGGAGATTTTGGACATATTGGACAGTCAGTTGTGTTGTTCATCAATCCTGCTAGAAACATTTATGAACACATTGTGGAGGAAAACTTGTTACAGTCTTGTCAGAATATGAGTGGATGGTGGGTAAAGCGTGCAAGGTGCAAGACTTTGACATCACAGATTGAGCTTCACATCCTGTGTCTGATGGATGGTTAGAGTTTAGACCAGTGAAGGTGTAATATGTAAGAATTGGCCACCTGTCAAAGGTCGCTCCAAACAAATAGGGGGCAGCATGTCACTAAAGTAACAGCTATCTGCTGCTCATTCTCCTCTTTGCTGTAGCTTTTGCTACAATAGCTGTTGCTACTAGCTGCCGTTAGCCAGTTAGCTCATTTAGCCTTGCAGCTAGCAGCCCTGCTGACTCTGAAGCTTGTCTTAGTTCAGTAAAAGAGAGAAAGTTAAATTCAGAAGGTGTGTGTTTGTATTTTTCTGTTTAAGAACGAAAATGGGTGTAAGAATATTTCCTTTCTTTATATTTTGTGAATTTACTTTGTTTATTCACTGGACTTAAAAAGTTAAGAGAGCTTGTGAAAGGTAGCCTCTTGAGGTACAAAGTGGTATTACGAGACAGGATGGACTGGGGCTAGCTGGTTAGCATGCTAACTTCAGTAGATATTGCTGCAACACAACACACAGATATCAAAACTGTTATCTCTTTACATTCTGTTGATAATTTTAACTAATTTTTGAATGTTTTAAACTACAGTTCTTACATATTACATATTGCACCTTTAAACACTTTGGTTACGGTCAGGAAAAGATTGTAGTTTTTGGTTTAATATTGGTTGAATATGAAATAACCTCAAATCTCAAAGTAAACATCTATCTATCTATCTATTTATTTATTTATCTAGCTAGCTAGCTAGCTAGCTATCCTACAGCTTATACACTTATGTGCCATTAAACTGTTTTGCTAATTTTCAAAAAGGATGTATGAATGATTTAATATTTTATACTTATTCTCAGTCTGTATCATCAGGCTGTTATGTTCACTCTGTTCCAGATGTTATTTTGTGATAAAGGGAAATAGTAAACATTTTTGGTTTTATCAACCACCACGTCTACTTTTACTGTACTTCATCACCTGCAGAACTTAATCAGGTGTGTCATGTTCAACTACAGCTGGAAAGAAGAGAAGGGATACCAAGTCAAGTTGTGAAAATGTGAATGAGTCATTGCATGTAACTGTGTCTTGAGGCAGCACTAAATTAAACATCTGTCTCGGCTTTTGTGTGATTTTTTTCTATGGATGCAAAATGCTGAGATGCTGAGAAGGCCCTGCTCCTTTTTACTCACTGTGATGTTTTAGATAAGAGAGAACAGTCTACCATTACACTCTTTTGGATCCGTGCTCAAAACCTCTTGACAAAACATGACAAATAATGTCAACATTTTAATATTGAACCTCAGGAAAAAAGACAAAATATAGCTGTAAATAGCAACTGTTACCCATCAGTTTTTTGTCCATGTAAAGAAAATCTCCATCTGTTGGTGAATTTGCTTGACAATTTAAAGACCAAGTACAGTGTAGTATAACATTGAAAGAATTTGTTATTATCATTACATATTAGTAACCAATGAGTTCACAATTTGCCTGTTGGCATACAACAGGTGTGCTGAAATCTGAAAAAGAAAGTGTCATATAAAGCTTCAGTGATTTTCATGCTGCCTCACTGTCACATTTTAAAGACTTGCTGGGACACCTGAATAGAGCAGAGCCACCATTAAAGTTATTAGTGGCATCTGTCCTCTTTAATGGTATGACCAGTCAAAATGTCTGCTGTGAAAAAGATCACTCATGTTTCAGAAATGTTTGAGAATGAGACGATTTGAAGAATTCAAGAGCACAAACCTGAACAGATGTCTGTTTAAACACTTCTGTGTGTGTGTTTGCAGAGATGTTTCTGGCTGAATAAATAGGCTGCTGATGTGAGCGTTCAACATCAAAACTGTCTTATGAGCTATTTCTCCTTCTCCTGCCTTGTCTCTAGCAGAAATTTTGACACAATTTAAGTCACATCTACCTTGAGAACAATGCACAAATGAGCAGTTGTGATAGTGGAAATTTGCTCCTTTTTGTGGTTGGCTTTGGTAGGTGGCCTGTTTAGTGTGTCACTACATGTGGATCCATCTGCAGGAGAGGGGGGAGAGAATCATGTCTAATGTGCTGTTGAAGTGAATGCTGTGATTAAAGCATAAAGAAATTTGAAAATGTACATAACACATTAACACACATTAAAATATAAAGTGTGAATTTAAGAGCAGAGGAGTTTCAGGGATTCTTGTTCTTCTACATGCTGAGACTTTTAAAAGAATGATTGTTTTATAGCTGACCTGTAAATAGAAACATTTTTGTCGTATTGCACCAAATGACCTCTTCCTCTCTGAAACGTCCTACAAACCGCTGAAGGACTCTGAATAATTCAATTCCAGTAATGAGACGAATAAACAAATGCGTGCATGAATATTCAGAGATTTAGTTCATATCGTTCCAGCTTCAAAAGCCTTTGGAAAACATTGCAACAGCATGCACAATCTGCTATGCAGCTGCTACCTTTTCCTAAAGTGTAGCGGCCTTTCCTCATCACTGGCTCCGATCTGCCAGCAGAGCTTTCTGTGCGCGTCCTCGGCGGCTCTTTACGCGCACATTCTGCAGAGCTGACGAGTCCAAATGCAGTTGATCGTGGTCGCCCTCTTGTCATGCAGGTTAGAACACAGACATTCAATATACTGTATGTGGTGTATAAATATTTTGGCCCATTACAACAGATACGTTCTGCAGGATTGACACCTATCAAATGACACAGTTAGTTTTGAAGCTGATTCCCAAGCAGCTGTATTCACTTTGTGAAGGATCCCAAACGCTGACTTTTTTATCATCTGAATATCACCCAGCAGGAGAGACGAGCTCTGAAGAAGTTTGTCTCATTGGAGCACAAACGCTTGTGTATCATAAAACCTTAGGGTCATGTCAAACATGTTTATTTTAAATTATTGTAAGAAAAACGGAATCTTTTTTTTTTTTTAATAAAGAACCTCCTGTTTCATGAGAGGACCACCATGATCATTTGTAGGGCTAATAATTATGTTTAGATTTCATTTACTGTGAAGTCAAAAGATTCTCAAATGAACCAAACTGCATAGCTGTACATATATATTTAATGTCTGGAAAAAATTTGAATCTACACTGCACAGTCACTGATAGAAGGATTTTCAATGACATCAATTACATTTTATTTATATAGATCAAAATAACTAAATTGTCTCATTAACTAAGAACCATGAAGTGAAGCTATTCTTCTTCTTATCTTAATGAATGGGGGGATATAACAGAAGAAGGCCACTGTTCTCTTAGGAGATGGACTTTTCTATCATGACATTGCTCGGCTATTTAGTTTTTCTTATATATCCTGCTTGCTTAAAAATACAATAATTATCGTTCAAAATGTCAGTTTTGAGGTGAAATCGTTAAAGCCTAAACATTAAGTGTCTTACTCCAGTGAGTGTTCAAAGACCAGTTTGCTGTTGAAAGTGTATCAGTCATTCGAAATACTGTTGAAATTTCTTTAATGTGAAGATGCTTATTCTCTCGTTGCACATTGTTTCTGTGACCTGTAGACCTGCTGCTTTAAACCTTCTATTGAGAAGCTACACAAAGATTAAAAAAAGAAATCACCAAAGACTTTTTTCACTTTTCAATTAATCGTCTTTATTTTACATTTCAAACCCCAACATAATCATCAGAGATTCATCTGAAATTCCCGTCCAAAATAAGTAAATAAATATCATTTTCATTTTTTTTTTATTAAAAAAATAAAGAAGTGGTCATTGTTGGCGTCGGACAGAGAATAACAGCCTACAGGAGAGAAAATAGGAAGAGAAGCGTTGAATCAGACGGATAGAATAAAGCAGGTGCAACATGTGCGGGGTGGGGGGGTCTCCCCACACATCAACAACACTCTAATATATAATATCTCCCACTATTTCAACGGAATAATCCATCTACATATTTACACTCTACACTTGTGGTTTGATTTGGGACCTTTTCCCTCTGCAGGGCCACAGAAGGGAAAAGCAACTAATCACCAGCGATTCAATTTGATCTTTAAATAGAGACACACAGATGCCTGGACCATCAAAGATCTCCAGTGAGAAGCTGAAGCTCTGTTGTGCTTTGGGAGCTCTGTGAAGAAACACCTGTTACAAGTAAGATTAATTACCATAAAACACTAAGTTAGTTGCAAAACCCCCAAAAGTCCCAGTGAGGAAAATCAATGCATTGGTCTTTACTGGCTCCCAGACGCGACGGATTCAGCAACAAAGATAAATAAAAAGCGTAATAATGTGGGGAGAGAGAGTCTGTGACGACTCCAAAAGTTCGTCTCCGCTGAGTTTGGAGTCACTTGGAGTCGCTGGCCAGCCTCGGCATGGTGACGGTGCTCATGCTGGACACATGCGGAGGCGGGACTTGGCACATGCTGCACGGGCAGGGCATCCCGGTGCCGACGCCCCAGTGCTGGAAGCTGCTGGCCAGCGGCCCCGCACCGGCGGCGGGCGCTTTGAGGAGTCCGTGATGGGGTCTGACCGAGGTGACTGCGGCGATGCCGGGCGCGGACAGAGAGGCGGTGGAGACGGCCGCCGGCGGGAGGAGCGGGTGGTGCACGGCCGGGTGCGAGGCGTGGGAAGCCGCCGGGTGTCCCGGCACGGGCCCCGCGTGTGTCATAGTCCCACAGGCCGATGGGTGGAAGCCGCCGTGGTGTCCGCTGCTGCCGTAGATTTCGCTGACCAGCCGCTTCATCTCCTCCAGTGAGTTGCTCAGCATCAGGATGTAGTTTCTGGCCAGCAGCAGGGTGGCGATTTTGGAGAGTTTGCGCACCGACGGCCCGTGCGCGTAGGGCATGACCTCCCGGAGCCCGTCCATGGCCACGTTGAGGTCGTGCATCCGTTTCCTCTCGCGGCTGTTGATCTTGAGGCGGATGGACTGCAGCTCGCCCTCGGACAGCAGCTTGCGGTCCTTCTTGGCCAGCCGCAGGGTGAGGGACTCCTCATCGGCGGCGGAGAGGCCGCGCAGGCCGGGGATGTCTGACGGAGAGTCGCTCTGCGTGGAGGACACGGCGCCGGAGAAGCCGTGCACCGACTTCTTCAGGGTGGACAGGAAGATGTCGTCCACCTCGGGAGACGACGGTCTGCTCGACACGCGGCTCGTATCTGAGTCCATGGTCCTGGTCCAGCACGGTGCTGTGAGGAGGGGACAACATCTGTTAGTTCATTTAACCCCAAAATCCACATGACACACCACCACCACGAAACGTAATGTCCACTGTTTGATCAAAAGTTATTGCATCCTTAACTGATAAGTAGGCCGATGTAAATACTGACTTTATGTATAATAATTGGCAGCTTTAAAGTGGAATATTCATCCTGGATGTGCAATAATTAAATATTTAAACACAACTTACAAGTAATTTTCTGGTAGATTTGCTTCATCTTTTTATCTTTATATTAATATCATGTGATCAGATAAGGAATAAGGGAGAAGTCATTAGTAGTGCACTGCATTTCTACTTAAAATAAATAAAACAGAAGGACAACAGCGATAAAATCTGTGTAAGATCACAATAAATGCCTCATCTAAATGTCTTAAAACAAACGATTAAACACGTACCAAGAGTGTTTCCAAGCGCGACGGTGAGAAAGCCTAAACGTCAAATCCACTTGTTACTCCAGATCTCTTCTGACAGCCCATTTGGCACGCCTGCGTGTGACCGCGCGCTTTTATAGCGGGCTGCGGCGCACAGAGGCCGGGTCACCAGGACAACGCCGTTTCTGTCCCGGCTGCCTCCCTGCGACCAATCAGCGCCATGCGGGGGGGGCGGGAGGAGGGAGGAGGAGGAGGGTGACAGAGGGTCCTCCAGCCTGATGTAATTACCAACACACAGCATTAAGTGAAATCAGACACACTCCCTCCTACATATGGCCCCTTCTTGTGAAAATGTTGGCCCGCGTGTGGATGGATTTTATTATAATAATGCACAGATTTTGGCCTCATGAGTGAAAAGTAATGTGTGTGTGTGTTATTCAGGATCCGGAATCTAATATAATAAATTAGAACAAATTAGAATGATTTACAGCCATGATAATTAATTCGTGACTAAATAAAGGTTGCTTTTTTTTTTAGTTTTTTAAAAAAAATTTAATATTATATAATTTTATTGATTATAGCTTCGATTTTAGCGCCATTATTTTGATTGAAAACTCCTCTTTTTTTCCCCTTTTTTTTTTTGTCATTAAAAACCCTCCAAGCTGCGGCCGATCCGTCCGACCGTAAAACCACGTCGCCCCTTCAAATGAACAGTAATAACGGATCGAAGCCTGCAGCTAATAAGCGGCTCAATATGTTTCCTGCCCGGGTGTTGGGGTGTTAATATGCTGTTTTCCGTTTTTACCCGCTGTCGACCGGCAGCTGCTGTTGAAGTGCATATTTAACGTTAATTAATGAAGTGTGCAAAATTGTTTTTAACGGTTATGATCCGTAACATTTCAATTAGTGTGCAGCGGATGATAGCAGCGAGGCCTGCTGCTGGAGCCCGGGCCGGCCCCTGACTGACAGACGGGCCCAGATCCCGGTGATCTGCTCCGACGTGAGTGAAGCTGACAGCAGCATTGTCCCGAAACACGACGAGCTGGACCGCGCAGTCAGACGCAATCAGCGCTAATTGCCTCTACAGGTTGATCTGTTTTCATAAGGCTGCACTCGGAATATTCTCTCAGTGTGTGTTTATTGAGTCATTAAAAGAGTTTGACACAACTGTAATAAAGTTAAGGATGAGTTTAAAAGGTGAGTTTTAATTTAGAATAATTATGATGAGAAATTTTCTGATTTTCTGTCGTTTTAAAACAAATAACAAAAAAAAAAAAATGAAAGCAAAAAAATTCAATTATATTTTTAAAAGGGAGAGGTTGCATTTTGTTTGTTTTTTTTTACTGTAAATGCTCAATTAAAAATTAAAATAACCTTAATTAAATGTGAACGTGTTGAATATTGTGGTCAGTTAGTTCCACTTAGTTTCCAGAATGTGCTGTTGCCATGGTTACCCCATGGTTTAATACACCTTGCGGACTGATTTAGAACGTTGACCATACACTTGACCGGAACTATGTTTGAGGGGGGTCACGTTAGATTTTAGCCAATCAGAAACGAATATTTTTTGCGTGACCGTAACCGTCAGTCAGGTGTCACGTCGTTCCGCCAATGACGTCACAAAATCAAGGTCGTTACCCGGGTTGAGTGAACACACACATACACTGCCCCCCCCTCCTTTTTTCTCATCGTTATATTTGCTTGTTTTCTGCGGCCTCTGTCCGTTGCGTTCGCGTGTTTACTCCCGTTAAATCAGATTATGGTAATGAAGGCGGTTAAAGTGGCATTTGAAATCAGGAGGTTTGTGTCTGTGCCTCCTCCTGCTTCATTAGACATTCCCACAGTCCCACTGTGGCACTGGACTCACAGTGAGACACACAGGCCTTCCTCCTCAACATGATGCCACATTATTTTAAAGTCACTTAATACAATTAGGCTGTAAAATTATACACATCAATCAGGAATTATGGAGACTTTAGTGTGAATCAAAGGCTGTATTAATAAATCTCATCTGAAACCACAGATTTAAAAAGAGTTTCTCATCCTTTTATGGCACATGACTCATTTTTAGGTCCAAATATTTGATGTAACAGAGTAGTCAAGTTGTCACAATGTAGAAATGCTCTTATTCTGTTTTGTCTATTATAAACCTCATTGGGGTCCCAAACCAAGGTTGACAAACTCTGGGTTATGACATTCACCTGTGATGACATGCAAAACTGCCTTTAGTACTAACACAGTGGTACCTTTAGGAGAATAGAAAAATCAATGGGTGAATTTCCTGAAAACAGTGATATTTCAATTTCAAAATTCAGAGCAGCTGTCAGGTGACCACTGAAGGTAAAAGGTATCACCTAGCTGAGATGAATGGGATTGTGCTCTTGCACTTGTAAAAAAATTTCTTAAAAAGCTGTTGTGGATCTGAGAAAACACAATTTTCTATATACTTAATATATGTTACATCACAACTGGTCAGTAATATTTCACAGATTGCTCGACAACAATGCTGCACTGAACGCAAACAATACATACATTTAAATAAATAAACAAATAAATAAATAAATAACCTTCAGTCACATATCATTCAAGCTCAGTGTGTGATTTGTGACAGGCAAATACATTTCCTGAATAAAGCCTAAAATTATTTTCCATAATAAAAAAACCCAGATTTTACACTGTGGGCATTCATCTCCTGCTTTCACAGCCTCCACTCTTCAGGTTTCAGGCTTTCCACCAGATTTTGAACCTGGTTGCTCCCATTCAGCCACAAGTGCATTAGTGAGGTGCAACAGTGATGCTGGGTGGTGAGGTCTGGCTCACAGTCAGCGTTCCAGTTCATCCCAAAGGTGTTGAATAGAGTTGAGGTCAGAGCTCTGTGCAGGCCAGTCAAGTTCTTTAACACCAAAGTGGGAAAACCATTTCTTTATGGAGCTGGCTTTGTGGGGCATTGTCATGTTGAAACAGGAGAGAGACTTCCCCATGCTGTTCAAGCATATTGTCGAAAACATCATTGTGTGCTCCAGTATTAAAGTTTCAATTGATTGGAGCTGAGAGGCCCAAACCAAACTGTGAAAAACAGCCTTAAACTAAAAGTGTGTGGGCAGCAGTGCAACATTTCCTTTTCCCTTCCAACTTTGACTCTCACCAACTACACTCCTCACTGCCATCATTTCCATCTTTCTTCCTCCCTCTGTCCATCAGTCTGGGTGGCGGTAGGCCCTGTGCCGTGGTGAATACCAATAGTGAGGAGGAGCATATGTGAGCCATACTTAATCCTGCTAATCTGCCTCCAAAATAAAAAAGAAAGGGAACAAAAAAAGCAGAAAAGAGAGGAGGGTGGAAAAACACGAGAGAAGGTTTCTCTTTCTGTCTGGGGAGCTGACCGGCTGAGGCCAAATGAACTGAAAGACATGAATAATGTCCTGGCTCTCTCGCTCGATCCCTTTCTCTGCGAAATCTTGGAACGAAATGAAGCAAAATTCTCGCTTTTGTTGAAATCTGTAGAGGGGAACGTGAGATGCCGCCTGCCACCACCACTGCTGTTACTGTGTGTGTGTGTGTGTGTGAGTAACGTTTCCTAGTTGGATTCACATGCTGCTCTCCTAAACTAGCCATTTACTGTACATTTAATCTAAAAAGTTAAGTGCCAGTACAGGAAGTCCTCTCTCATTCAAGTCCTCAGAATTGTGGCATTTATTATTTAGAGTTAGTTGCAGATCGGAATGTACTTTGTGAAGGCAAACTCATTCTGGAAGGCAGTATGTTTCCCCCGAATTTTACCATATTTGAGGGAGATGCTATTTGTGTGTTCCTGTGTCACAGTGTCTCAAGGCTTTTTCTGAAGCCCACCAATTCAGATAACTCAGATTCTCCAGGTTTCAAGTTCAAAAACAAGACATAAACAACCTTATGAAGGGAAAAATCTCCAAAAGAGGTCAGTTTATAGCAAAAGCGCAAAAACGAGGCGTGCACAAACAGAACAATTCTGTTAATACAAACAAATTCAAGAAGGAGGCAAATCAGAGGAAAGCACCACAGGACCACAGCCATTCAATGAGAGGAAGGGGACCAGAGTAATGCAATAATAACCACAACCATCAGATTACGATTATTAAAATAGACATAAGAAAACTTTAAAAGAACCAACTAAAGGAAAAAAGAGACTAAAATGTCTTCACTTGTCCTAGAGAGGTGAGAGATGTTGAGTAGAGTAACAAAAAATTTCTACCTCAATTTAGTAGGTGTTTGTCTTCCCCTCTTCTAGACAGATGTAGTAGTAATGTTAAATATTATCAGACAAAGTCATCTAGTTTTATATTTAGCGACAGATCCTTTACAGTAAGTGACTGTTTTGCATCTCAGACTCACAGACATCTTGGCATCTTTTGTAGTGATGCAGGCCTACAGTGCAGGGGGCTTCACTTCCCGCATGTTTTCAGAGCCTCTTGCCATCAGTCTGGTCTCCACCAGGTGAAACAGATGATCATCTGGATTAAGGTCATGTGACCGACTTGGCCAATGAAGTACTGTTTAGACTTTAGCTGTCATGTCTGTATGCTCACAATCAAATTTTTTTTTAACCTTTTTTTCTGTGAGGTTCGTTCATACAAGTGTTCCAAGTCAGATTCTGCAAAGTTTCTTACCTGCACAAACTTATCAAGGGGCAATCTTGGGGGTAACATGAATGTCTATGCAAAATCTTATGGCAGTCCACTCCAACAGCTGCTGGGACGCCTCACTCAAAACCACAAATGTGAACCTCATGGTGGTGCTAAAGGGAAAAGTCAGGCGATGACTTAAATCAATGGGCTCCTATGGGGCGCATGAATGGCCTGCTTCCAAGAGAATCCATACTATACTTGTTGAGATAGTTAGACAGAGACCAAAAGGCAACTTGGTGGATAAAAACATAAATGAAAACACTAAGATACAGAGTAAAATCTAAAAAACTATTAAACATTAATATTAAACATTAATAATGTACTGTAAAGTACACAACCTGAGATGCTCAGGTGAGTTAACTTCCAAAGTCTCTGACTGCAAAGACTTGTCTGCTAACCCACCTCTTACAGATCTGTACAGGTACATGTGGAGTGCAGGAGTCAGTAATGTAGGCAGGCACAGGTCATCTAACACATGATGATCCATGTAGATCCTGGCTGCCAAGAGAGTGTTCAGGCCCGTGTGTCTCAGGGGCTGGACAGTGTTAGGTTATGCTGGCCGGGGGCTTTATCTCTACAACAGCTATTAGGAGGTAATTAAGTCCTAACACTGCAGAGCCTCCCATGGTTACTATAACATAACTGCAAATGGGAAGCTTACAAGCTCCTTTAGACGGCATGACAAATTGAATGGAACTCATTGGGCTTCGGCTATTATTCCAGCGGCCCCATCTGGCTGGGAAAAGATAAAGGGGATTTGCTGGAGGTTGTGAGGGGTTGAGCCTCCGTGCTCGGTGTGTGTGAGTGTGTGTGTGTGTGAGGGATAAGGAACGAGAGGGGGGTCCTGGTCCAGTGTAAGGAGTGTTTTGAGGGTTCCAGGGGGATTTTTTTTCTCTCCTCTTTGGTCTGAGCTTCAATTCAACAGGCAGCCTGAGATTTGCTTTGGCCAAATGTTACAAATGTTTCGACAACCTGGTCTCTGATCCTCGGGGGTCACCCAGGAGGGCACGGGGGTACAACGGCTTTACGCCCAGAGATTTAACAAAGCAGCATGGGGATGAATATATTCGCACTTGTATTCACTCCCCGGGCCTCCAGATGCTTGTCTTAGGAAAACGGAGACTAGACTGAGCTGCACACTGCGCAAAGCAGGCCAGCTGGCGGTTTGTGTCCACAGTACGTCCGTGACCAAACTTGTGTGGACAAAAAAGTGTCACGTTCACTGGAGTGATGCTGTCAATTGTCAATTGTCAAAAGACGGCAAAATTATTTTAGGACTATTAAAAGTTTTTTTTTTCAAAAGATGTTTAGAAAGTTTTGGAATGTATCTACACTGTGAAATTTCACCTTTGTTTGCATTGTTTTAAACAAAAGCGATTGAGCCACATAATTTTTCTCACTTTTCTCCAAATTAAAGTTTTAAGATTGTGCCAATCATAAGTGGAAACCATTGTGCAGCAATGTGAATGGACTAATCCTGCCAAGCATCTCATTCATAGTCTGATTTGGCTCGTGTTTTGGTTATTTTAGGACTTTTTTGTGTCACAATGCAAGCAGTAGATACCACAAGGATGAATGATACTGTACACACAGCAGCATGTAAGGAAGATCATGAGCCACATTTTATTCGTGTTGTGTTGGTATGTCTGTTATTTTGTTATTTCCATCGATGAGGGTAACAGAAACATCTCTCTACATAAGCAGCACCACAAACTACATCCTCCAAAATGATGAGTTGAATCAACACCTCTAAAACAGTTTCAACAAAAAAACTAGGTGTGTGTCCAACTCAGGCTATAGCCACATTAATGCAGGTGAAATCCAAACATGTCAGATGACGTCCCATCAACACTGAACTCCTATAACAATATGACTGCAGCATCTCTTCTTCTTCCTTACATTTTGGTTGACACAAGGAAAATTGCTTTAGCATCACCATCTGATCTACAGTTGGTTGGATGGATACATTATAAAACTCCATTCTGTAACCACCAACTATCTGTAAAATAGTGATTTGATCCGAGAATCAAATCCAGAATTTGAGCCCAGTTGTTGGGCTTGCATGGTGATCACAACATTTTAACCCTGAGATGCCTAAATGAATCAACTATTTTTGATCGTCAGACGGCTGCAATTAATTATATGTGTTTGAAAGTTTTGTAACATTGTTAGACTGAAAAATTGCTTTTTATTCTGAGTAATATGATTATTTACTCTGCCATGCATTGTAGCTGGATTTTTTTTATTTTTTACAACAGAGCATTCTTTTTTAAAATGGCTACAATGACCAAAAAGACAACAGTCTAATCTATGGATACATACACCACATTGTTATATTCATGTTACTTTGAATAACACTAGCAGTCCATGAAAGTTCTCCATTGGGTTGTAGTGTCTCGTAGGACGACTGGTGGGTGATCAAAGCTTAAAATTTGCCTTTTGCATCCTCACTTAAATAAGAGTCTAGAGTCTACGAGAGCCATCCAAAGGTGGTACATGCTGGCTTTGTGTGGATGGACAGCCTGAACAAAGGCAAAATTTATCTGTGTTATTGTTGATGTGGCCTCAGTCCCGCTGAAAGTCACTGATGGCCCTACAGTATCCTCCGTGCTGCATCACAATGGGTGTAAAGGGCTCTAATGATGGGGATCTGCCATGCTTAACAGGCTCTCATTGAGATGGCGATTGTCAGAAGGCCGCAGACAATAGGCTGAGGAATAACAATGGTGTACACAAGCAGCACAGGCCATCCCCGTTCTGTTGCAATTAGCGTCATATGGAGGCACTGAGAGGCTGGGTTACATTCCTTTACTCTCACTACCAGCCTCCTGATCCCGTCACACACACACAAGCTCATCATGCCTAACAAAGGGGCGGACTACTTTATTACCACCCCACTGCTAACCAGCTGTCACTCCCCCCAACACACACATATATACACATACGCTTACATGCACTCCCCAAAAATGATTTTACACCTCTTGGGTGAGGTGATCTTGTGTTTCCCATCCCTGAACTGAAAATGGAAAAATCTTCACAAATTTGAAAAGGTGGTATACATTCTGTCTTCTGCCAGAAGACTGCCTGAACCTGAAATAGTCACATGACCCATGGTCTCAATTATAGCTGGCTGTTGTACAGATTGTTTAGATCAGCTACAAAAACCTAGTACTCATCAAACTATAAGTTCAGATGTGGGCACTTGGAGTGGAGTTAAACCAATGAGTAGCTCTCTGTGGACGTTTTGACATTTTGGGTCACTTTCACTTTCATTTCCACATGAGTGCATTTAAGTTAATATGGTTAAACTGGGGGTTACTGAGGTAGAAGGGCAACCTGTTCACCACCAGTGTGTCCTGGGATAGACTCCAGTCTCATACAACTGTCAACAAGGCAAGCAAGTACAGAGGAAGAACAAATTAATGCATGGATAGATAGTGCAAACTGAATTCATGTTTGATGTTCTGACCACTTATGTGCGCAAGTTTGCAGCAAGATTTTTTTTTCATAACCAGTAGGAATAATGACCAACACTATGGGAAAATAATCTAGATTGTAAAAAAAAAATTAGCAGGTAATTTTACCTAATGAGTACCTTCTTCCTTGACTGCAAAACTGTCATAATCAGAAAGATAATAGTATTTGTTCAAAAACTTGTACTGCACTTGGTTTACAGTGGCTGCTTGCAGATATGCACATAATGACTGTCTTCTCTGAGGAACAATATGCAGTCAGCAGTATATGTAACATATAACATTCTTAACATCCAACGAGGAGGTTGGGTGGATGGTTGGCATACAAAGTGGGTGACTTGGACACCACAGATTTCATTTTCATGACAGGAAGGGTTGAATTTCCTAACTGTCAGCACTGACTGGAAAGACAATGTCTTGTTGTTGCTTATTTCAACTCTGCAATATTTCTTTTATCCAACACTGATCATTCAGTTTTTATCATTTCTTGAGAGGCATTTTGGGCCTGGACCTTCATAAGGCATCACAGGTGTGTCTCTCCCACCAACAGTCAACATGCTTGATTTTAACCTTGAAGGTGATCTTTGCTTTTTTTTTTTTTTTTTTTTAAACCTGTTCTGTACAGCAACTTGGGGAAATAGTGTGATGTTCTAGATGCCCAGTCGTGCCACACAGATTTGCTCTGCTAGAGAGAGGTCTAAAAAAAAAAAAAAAAAAAAAAGAAGGTGATCTTTACCTGAACTTAACCAAGTAGTTCTACCATATTTACCTAAATTTAACCTGACCTTAATCATAGAGGTGGTAGATCAAAAATTTCAAAGGCATTCACAAACCCTCTGCTTTGCCCTTCTGGGTGTGCAGGCAGATTGCACAGCCAGGGTATGGCATGGACTGAGCAGACACTCACAGACTTTGGGGCCCAGAGACTGGACAGGTCTCCAGAGCAGGGCCACAGGGCCCACTGAGCTGCAGAAGGGAGGGGGGGGGATTTTTGGGCCCACTTGGCAACTCGACACACTAGCTCTCCTTCAATTCTTCAGCAATTATGCTGTCATCAAGCCATTTTGGCTTTTTGAGAATGAAGAGAGGAACACAAATAAGGGCCACGTTGGTTTAATTAAACTAATACCAATTCATGTTCCAGCAAGCTGCTTGAGGCGTCATTAAGAGAAGAAGGACAGAAAGGGTCTGTTCCTGCGTGTGTCAGTGCGCGTGAGTGTATGCATGTATGCCCATTATATATGTGAGAAATTTTGAGTATGTGTGTCCGTGTATTTGTGTGGGTGTGTACCCTCACTTCCAGTCCATTGAGCTGCGGTGCGGTTGCATACTCTGCTGCCCTGGTTTTGGTCCAACAGAACAGAATGTGTGGAGGGAAGGAGGGAGGCGATGGGAGAAAGCAGAAAAGAGGAGGAGGAGGAGGTGGGGGTCTGCTTGGAGGGGGCTGTTTGTCACTGTGAATCGGCTCAGGGTGGTTCACATCATCTGGCCATTGATGGCCGCCCCTCCCCTGTTGTAAAACAAGCTCCTGTGGGCCTGCCTGAACACTGGGGGCATTGTGTCCCACCCTCGCAGGAAACATACCACCCAAAGTGCTGCTACCCCCACCACTGTCCACCCACAGCATCCCCAATCCTTCTCTCTCTCTCTGCCCATCTCCATCTTTTGCTCCCTTGCCCCAATACAGTCTGATGATAACCTCCTGAGTTGGAGCCAAAGTAGAAACCTGTAGGAGATGGAAACAGGAAGAGGGAGAGTGCAATCATTTGAAAGCAACAGGTAGGACTAATGAGGCCAGGCTGAAGGATGGAGGGAAAGAGTCCGAAGCAAGTGGAAGAGGCTGAGGGAGGTGCAGAGAGGAAGACAGATTTGAAGGGCTGGTGTAAAGGGGGCGTTCCCCGCGGTTTCCGTAATATGGAGCGCTAATGGGAAGATTGATGGATTGAGACAGCAAAACAAAACAAGGGGTGGTGATAAAATGTAGAGTGGGGGATAGAGCAAGTAGGGATCGGCCTGAATGGTGTCTTGAAGCCTCAGTTCTGTGGATGTGTGAGTATGTGTGTCACAAGGCCAGGAGAAGGAGGAAAATTTAGTGCCTTTGGGGGCAGGGAGTGGGTGTGACTCGTTCCCTAATTACCAGGGAGGTCTCGGGAGCTTTGGGTACAAGACAAGTGTGAAGGGTGGGAGAATGAGACAGGATACAAGGGGTTAGTGCAGGTCAATGCTGACCACCTAGGATGCCCCTTGCAAAAGACGTGCACCCCCATTCCATTTCAACCCTCCCCGAGTGCCCGGCTGAATGCTATAAATAAATATCGTGTCTTCCCCTCAAAAAGCTGATAATTTACTGCCCACCCATTCCGTTCTGCCCATCTCTTCTCCATTTCTCAGCACCGTTGCCAGGCGGTGAATGGAGCTCGTCCTTTGAGTTTGGAGGGCCAGGCCTGTGTTTTCTGGAGGGGCTGTCCTCAAAGTTTGGAGCACCCTGGAGTGGACACACACACACACACATATGCTTATATGTTGAATGCCACACATGCTCCTTTATCAGCCACCTCTGAAACAGCTACCCACATGGCAAGAATATGAGGGATTCTTATGGCAGTAACTTGTTGCAGGAGAAAAGAGCTAAGTCTTTTCTTTCCCAATTAAATATGAGACTAATGGTGCTTGCAGGTTGATGTTCTTTAGCAGTGGGTCAGTCAAAGGCATATTACACTGATACTGGCTAGAAGTATTCAGTGCTTCAATATGGGTCGTTCTTTAACTTTCAATCTGATCATTTAATTTGTCGTACCTCCAAATATTTTATATTACGTATGTATTTTGTAGATATTATGTGTAGAATTTTATAATACCAATATGTCCAATCCCTGGTCATAGTTTTGTCAAAGTAAGTCTTAAAGCAAAAACTAAAATGCACTGTTCACTTAAGCTTCTTTACCACCAAGAAGATTAATTGGGGCATCCTGGTGTGGTATTGTAGTATCATGTAATTGCAGCGTCTCTGATTAAATTCTGGCCTTGTTGCATTTTGTACCGTCAACCTCCCCTCCACCTCTCTCCCTGTGTATCCTGTCTGTATCTCTTTTTCTGCTAACATAAAAAGGTTAAACTGCCAGAAAAGTAAATAAATATCTGACAAAATGAATTAGGTCAACCTGGATATTACTTATGTTTTTCCTGCCCCAGCTGGAGGAGCAGCAAAACGTCAAAGCCAGGAGGTCAGAGTGGTTGGATGGGCATCAAAAGTGTCTCCTCTAACAGTCAAAGTTTAAATGTTTTTCTAAATTGTGACTATTGTGACCATTTCCTTTCTCTAAATTTAAAGAAGAAAAAGAGTCAAATGGATAAAGAAGTCAGACAAACTTGCTAAGAAGAGAAAATGAATGCAAATGGTAAAATTAATGCCCAAACTGTTTGTTGTAAACATCCATCACTGTTTATGGATCAACCACCCGGTTCAAATTTCAAATTTCCTATTGTACATTTTAGGTGTGCTCAATTTTATGTACAAATAAAGTGGTTTAGATTAGAACATCTGGAGAAACAGATCTTCTGACCTACTGTTTCTTGACCCACTGAACTTGGTGATGTTGCCGCATTCCCAGATTTCAGCATAACTGTGAATATACAGTGTTTTCTTATCTGATCTGCCAAAGCTATGAAAATAAGACCCAAGTTGAAATAAAGCATCTGTTAAGCAAGTATTTTTTTTTATAATGTAAACTTAACTAGACTTTATTTATAGAGCAGCTTTCATACATGCAGCCCAAAGTGCTTCAGACAGCAAAATTAAAACAACAAAATATGTAAAACTATAAAGAATAAATAAAACTATAAAGAAAAAAATACATTTAAAAAAACAAGTATTAAAACTTGACAGCTAAGGCTATAACTTAGATTAAAATTTAAGATTAATTTAAGATTAAAATGAACAGGGAGGTCATATGGGTCATTTTTGGTAGTTTAGGTATGAGGACCTTTTGCTCCATCCCCCCACAGGGTCCACATTGTTTTATTTAATTTCTTCTGCATTTTGCTTTCTTTCTTGAAGCCATCTGCTTCCCTGGCATCCTTGCTTGCGTGACATTCACCTGGAAGAACAGCAAAAAAGAGGACAACAAAGAAAAACACACAGAGAGAGTGTGCAACTGAGACAGATACAAGTCTTTAACTGCCAGTGCTGCCATGGTGCCGCTCACTCAACTACTGTAGCTGGACAGAGGGCTGAGGGAGAAAGACTGGAAAGAGAGAGAGAGAGAGAGAGAAACAAAACAAGAATCAAAGAGAAGAAGAGTGTGCTGGCAGCTCCTCTCTGCCTCCGCTGCCATGGCAGAGTCAAACAGACTCAGCTAAGAAATTGTAACCCTAACAGGGGGCACAGGGAGGGCAGAGAGGGATGGGAGAAATGGAAGGGAGAGGGTCTGTTGGGGAAGAAAACAGCGCCTGTAGTCCCCAGTATATCAGTGTTGTTGAGAAGCTCGGCTTGCCAGCAAAGTGAAGAAACGGCAGTGGCAGCTGCACCCAGTTCAGTGCCTGCTGACAGAGAGGGGGCTTTTGTGTTGCGGCAGGCAGCACAGTGAACAGCATAGGGTGGCATGGTCTGGAATGTGACATTATTGTTTTATTTTAATAGAGACTGGCTCAAAATGGGGCACGCTGAGGGGGCAATTAAGAGAGAGACATTTTGTTTGTGTGTTTGCGCACATATAATGCATGCGTGTCAGTTGTAGCCAGTATCGACCTGCAGCCAAGACACAGAGTTTTAAGCAGCTTGTTGCATCAGTAAAATGTAAGTTGCATCGTGTGCAGTGTAAAGTCAACACTACCTCCACGTTGTAGTGTCGCACTAAAATTGCTCCTTTCAGATGCACCACCTCAACTTACACTGTAACTTACCTAAATCAAACCATTGTCACAGAGTGTGTGTGTGCATCATTCAGATAAAATGAGACAAAGGGTCATTAATAACTAGTGACAGAAATGAAGAGACCTACAATTGACAGCCAACACATGATACAATCTTTATCTCATTAATAATTTATCAATCATTTATGGATCACTTCTGTTACACTTCATTGTTTCTTGTGAGAATGAATGTGTCACACATAAATATCGGCATAGATAATAAGAATATCAACAAAAGCCTTTGAACAATGTCCATCTTGGTCAACACTTAGAACGTTAAGTTTCTGTTACAAGCAACAAAGTGATGGCGGCGGCAATTCCCATCCCAAGTGAATGCAGCGTAAATTGGACTGAATGCAGTATTAAAACAATGAGCACTACCTAAAACATGAGGCAAACAGTCGTTAACAATGACTGCTGTTCACTTTGGACTAATGTCACATGACGCAATGAACATGCTTATGCACACACACACACACACACACAGCTATTTTCCACTATGCAACAGTTAACAAGTCAACACCTGACTTCAATCTGGCAGCACCTGCAGTCTGCTCGTGTGCGCTCTCAAGAGCTTGTGTGAATGTTTACTTGTTTGTGTGTGTGTGTGTCCCTGCATGGATGTATGTGTGTGAGTTTAACAGGCAGGTGGTAATGAGGCAAACTGTGCTGTACTGGCTTCTATAATGAGGTGGCAGGCAGTGAGGGGTAGGGCCAGTGCCACTAATGGGGCCCTATAGCCTCTAATAAGCAGTAATTATAGTGTGTGTTTACCAAGTGGCTCCAACACGGTTGAAAAGGTTACCTTCACACATAGCTACTCCACTGCTGGCCCTCCCACCAGGGGACACTAAGTGACAACACTGGGAAGTGCTTTCTGTGTACTGTATGTGTCTTGGAATTAGGATGTATGTTCGTTTTGGGGGTGGATGAACTATTGCAGGGGTTCTGGTATTTTTATTGTCATATATTTTTGTTAATGTGCAAAGTCCTGCCTCCTGGATAGCTGCGTCGCCAGCTTCTGTTTTTTTCATCATTCTTTCTGACAAGCTGCATATGATTCAGCAGCAAAATACTGGATAATAATTTGACTACAGCAATGATTATTTGGTAAGAATTCAATATTTACAGCTCCCTTAAGCCTACAAATGATTAAAGATCTGTTCAGACAAAATAAGCAAATTTAAAGGTTGTGCTATTGTATACAAAGTGTGCACAAAAAGACAGAGTTGCTTTAGATGCAGCTGTGTAAAATAAAGGCTTTAAATTAAAATGAAAGTCCATTTTAAGTTCTCACACAGTCAGCTGTTAGGATGGCCGACAGTTTTTACGGTATGTGCACTGGCTCTTTGCAGCGAATAAACACAGATTTCCAATTTGTGTGAACAAAAAGCTCGACATTCGATGTGAATGTACATTAAGATATTACTCAAATTAGACTTCAGCTCACATTAATGTCAGATATTAGCCCTCAGAGACAGAAAGCAGAATCATAACTTCAGCAGAGTGTTGACACACTCCAGGCACAACTTTGGAGAAACAGAAGTTTAGATGTACAGTATGATTTTGTGAGGAGCACCATGGCAGCCAACAGCCAATTCTACATCATAACGATGACATCACAGTATGGTCTATCAGCTGATATAACCATAGAGTATACAGTGGCCATCAGGGACAGGGAGGGTTGCATTTCCTAAGAATAATTGTTACTGACATTTGTTGTGTTACTTTCAGACTCTGTGTCTCCCCTTTGGTTGCACTCTGACCTCTACCCAACCTCTGACTGACCCTCTGAAGACACCCTACATTTTGGGGAAGCCCTCTCTGTGACCTCATCAATCACGACACCAGCAGCCAGGCAGCAGGTTCACCCTCTTTCTCTGACTGCGGCTGCATTGTTTTCTTTCTGCCTCCTTCTCTGCATCGATATGCAGCTCTCATTCTCTTGTCTTTTTCTCTCATCGCACTCTCAAGGTTCACTGTGATTTTGATTAGTGTACGGCTGCCAAACCTGACGGATCACACAGTGGTCCTACGTGTTGCAGCTCAACAGATTAATATCATTGATGGTAAGTTCCTTTATCACTGCCTTGTATTCACTTGTTCAACCCCTCACCTTCACACAAAACGAGCAGAGACACTTATAGCAGCAGATTAATGCCCACGGTTTTTGGAATGATGTTCTACATATGGATTTGATTTAATTCTTACTCACATTTTGTCCATATACTGTTAATGTAGTGTGATTGACTAAAATTAAACAAAAAAATCAGTGATCACAGTTGAAAGTGACAGTTTAATGAGAACAAAGAGATGAATTTAATGGGATATTCACTTATCTGCCCATCTTTGTCTGACAAAGATGAGCTCAAATGCTCACACTATGACAGTCAGAGGGAGACAGATTGTAAGCCAGCTAAACAATGTCTTGCTTTAGGCAAGATGCATGTAAAGGAAAAGAGAACTTGGCCTGATCAGACATCAACAGTCACTCACAAACACTACACAAGCTACTTTCTGCTTTCAGATCTCTAATCCAACATTAGTAGCAGGGTCTTTGCTTGCTTTCAGGGTGGTATTCCTCTGGCCGTTGGGCTCATCTTTGATGTGGAGATGAATGTGCAGGATAATGTTGGTCCACTATCTCACTGGCCATTCACATGTCATGAGAACAGCAAACCGGCAAAAAAACAGGGTCTCTAATCTAGTGCCCATGCTGGGACAGGGCCACAAGTTCGCTCACAGCACAGGGGTAGTGCTGTGTGTGTTGTGTGTGTGTGTGCGTGTGTGTGAGCTAAATCTAGCATTTCATGTACCAGTTAAATATGTAGTAATGTATAACATTTTCTAAGCTGTTTAATTATTTTTTGTGTAAAATATTGATCTGACGTATGTTGTAAAATAATAATCAAATAATTGTAGAAGAGTATAAAGTACTAACCTGGTTTCACATTTGGAAATGACACACCATATACGTGCACCAGAACAATGATGAAAGAAAAAGTCACACAAAAGGAGACATGCGTGGATGAGATCGACACAGCTGTACAGGTTGATGCGAGTCGACTTACAAAGATAACAAACTCTTAAATTGGCGAAACAAAGGAATTAACAGACTGTTTCTTTTTTATTTAGTCTCTTGAAATCCTCTTGTATCAGCCAAGAGCAAATCTCTGAACTGAATTGAATTATAGCTCTCACAAATTTTCTTCTTACATTTTTTAATCTGTGTTTGTAAGTGGACTATTGCCACATATATCATATGTTTTGATGAAAAACGAAGAAATATCATACATGAGCTCTTAAATTAACCCTGCAAGTGATGATTATTTACATTATTGATCAATCATTTGATTACTTTCTCTTTTATTTTAATTTTTTATTTTTAATTAATTTTTGATTAATCAATTAATGGTGTGTCAGAAAAAAGCTTTACTTCCAAAATGCCAAGCTGAAATCTTCTTCATCTTGTTGGTTTTGTTTGTTGTACAAAACCCCAAAATATTCAATTTACAATCATATGAAACAGGAAAAAGTAGTGACTGTCCTCTCAAGAAGAACGACAGCATTTCATCCAAAATACTTAGGTATGGTTACGTTCAAGTAATAAAGTCCTCTAGTGGGCCTAGGAATTAAAGTAGGAAGTCTGGTGACGGTAATAGGGAGCGACAGAGTCCTCAGTGGGAAGAAGTTGATGGATTTTATTATTTTATTGTGGACCAACTGGTCCACATTGGTTTGTTGTAAATGCTGACCACAGTCTTTCCTCGTCTTTAACCAAGTGGTTAAAATGTATGATGTGTGACTTTAGAGGCAGGAAACAGCAAACATTTGACATTTTACCCATTACAACAATTAATGTATCAGCAAAATCATGTGTGTCCTTCATTTCCTGCCCATTATCTAATCAAGCAAGTGTTCCAGCTCTATCTTAAATTGTCGTTTCTCTTGAGTTCACATGAAAAACATGAACTGCTCCCAGCGATTGCGACTGCATTTGTGAGAAAAAAAATTGAAGCTACATGTGAGTAGCTGAGTTATCACTTGGCCCATCACTGTTTTTCCATGACAATGAAAACAAATCCAGCTTACACTCATTTCTGTTTTCTCTCAGACTCTGTATGTGTGAGAGAAAGCCTCCCTCTGTCCTCACTCTATAAAGGCTTGATCTCTGCTTCTGTTGAATATGTTAATCCATCTGGTGGTCCCCTTGCTCTTTCTCTCTGCCCACGAGACCCCCACTGCCCCACTCTCCCTTCCCAAGTAGGGGAAAGGGGATCTGGGATCACTTCAGCTGAGGCTTGGTGGGCCAGGACTTCATCCCCCGGTTGATTATGTGCGGTGGAGAGAAGAGGGAGAAGGAGAGGTGCACGACGTAATCCTATTGACCATCCCTGTCCCATATGGTGAACGCACTGGCCTCTCCAGTGGTACAGTCAGTGGAGTGGCAGGGCCAGCTTGCCTCTCCAATCAGGGCACATTTTCACTAAAGCTTGACATCTCACGCTCTCATGTGGGATCACTGGTGCAGAAAGGACGAGGATTGTTTTGTTAGTTTGTCTCAGAGTCCGCTGTCATCCGATTGCAATTTAATTCTACATGTACAATCATCATCTACACGATCGACTTAATAATTGAAAGATTGTCACTTACTATTATATACATTTGGTTTTATTCCACTACTGAGTGACTGATGTACAGTAATAATAATTCTTAAAAGCAAAATAACCAGAAAGTCAGATTTTAGACAGGATTCATGTATGTAAATTCTCAATAAAATTAAATTTTCTAATCTGGAGATGGCCATCTTACGTTTTCATCTACTTTTATTATATTTCTATTGTCCTTTTGATTTCATTTCTTGTTTTTATTTTGCTTTTGCTGTTTATTCTTTGGTTGTTGTTTTTTTGTCCTTTTAAAGCATAGACGTTTATTGTTATTATCGAATTAAATCTATAAATAAATAATACAAAATTTGATATGTAGGAAATTTACAGAAGTTTACAGGAGACAAAAACAAAAGTAGACAATGGCAGTCAAAACCAAGCACAAATCTACTTCTTTATGATGATTCTTTACTTCATTTATCATGTAGGGAATTTTTTTCTTTTGTCTTTATGTGTCTTCTGTTTGTTTTCTGGTTCATTGACTCATTTTCTTTTTTAAACTAGCAAAGGCATGTGAGTTGGCAGGTATTCGTTATTATTATTATTATTATTATTATTATTATTATTATTATTATTTTGGCTACTGCACTAAACATTATATGTTTTGCACAAAATACTGACTTGACATTGAATCATTGATAAGAGTTAATGACCTAATGCCAATTAATATTAAGTTTCCAAGGTTATAATAATTGTTTAAATGCATGACTAAAAACAGTTTTCAGCTCAGCGGTGTTGTTTGTGAAATCAATAAAAGCACCTGACTTTACAACAATGTTTCCACCCCTGCATATTTGGTATATATTAGCAATATAAAGCAATCCACTATAACAACATAAACACTAAGCTCAACTCTACTGAACTGCATTATATTGTGAGGTGTCGTTGTCCAATCCTTGTATTCCCAACATCATATCAAATACATAAACATCAGTGCCAGTAGGGAACCAATATTGTGTGTGTGTGTGTGTGTGTGTGTGTGTGTGTGTGTGTGTGTGTTTGGGGGCTGGCCTTGTGTCAGCGGCAGCCTGAACGTCTGTTCAGTTCTGGTGGAGGTGTGGGAGCCCGCAGGGGGCTTTTTGTCCGGGACCACTGTTACAATCCACGTTGGCCATTCAGCCCCAGCCATGTCAATTGGCATATGGTTGATTCACCCCCAATGGGTTCATGTAACCAGAAAATACCGCCTTTCAGGGACCTGCATTCTCCATCAAGCGGGTGAGATTAAGATGTAATGTTGCTCTCTCCCTCCACAACAGGGGGTCAGTGGAAGTGATGGGGAGAGGGGGACGATAGGACACATGACCCTGCAGAAAATGCCCTTGGGGCAAAGGAGAGCAAGGCTAGAGGGGATGCTGGGCATGATGGTGTCGTGCTTCACACAACACAAAGACTGATAATCACACAATTATGTCCCTTGTTTTGATTGTTGTTACAAAAAAAAACAGAGTAATACTTTAACTTGGAAAAAGCTCAGAAACACTATTTGGGCTAATATTTTAACACACAGAGGGTGGCAACTGTTTTAGAGTCTGAGCTCATTCTTTTGGGAAACAGCAGATGCCAAAACAATCTCACATCAAGGTCCATTTAGCAGTGGTGGCTTTCAGCTTTCAACTGTATCACATGATCTTCATCAGCAGATGGTGTTTGTAGATGACCATTTTCTCTGAGCACTTTCAGGATTTCTTGTCCAAGTAGACTTAAAAGCTGTTCTTCCTTTTTTAAATTTATTTTTTGGTATTCTCATGGCCGGTGGCAGATAAGAATCCAAGCACAATTTTTAATCCCTGCAACCAAACTAGAACTGCATCACTTAATTGTTACTTTGGCTGCCTCAATTAACTTTTGCTTTTGCCTCCAATCTTGATTCTTATTTAATATTGTGTATCTCCCAATCAGATATGTACATTTTTTCTCTTACTGTCCCCTGGGGAAAGTCTACCTTAAAATGAAAGCCAGTTTAGAAACAACCCACATTCTGAAAAAGTTGGGCCGTTGTATAAAATGTAAATAAAAACAGAAAAATGCCATCATTTTCAAACAAATAGTTCAGTGACAATGGTTTTGCAAGCCCATGTATCTCCCTCATACAATCATGTGTTTGACAAAGTGGTGAACCTCTCTCCATCCTTGCTTGTGAACGACTGAGTCTTTCCAGGATGAACCTTTCATACCCAATCATGATACTATCACCTGTTACCAATGAACCTGTTTACCTGTGGAATGATCCAAACAGGTGTTCTTGGATCAGTCCACAACTTTCACAGTCTTTTGTTGCTCCTGTCCCAACTTGTTTGAAACATGTTGCTGCCATCAAATTCAGAATAAGCAGATATTTACAAAAATCAATGAAGTTGATGATGTCAAACATTAAATATATTGTATTTGTTCAATTGAGTACATGCCAAAAAAAATAGTAAATTATCACATCACACACCTCGTGTGAGTCAAGCTCAAAAAACTGTTTGGTCCTGTACGTCCTATAATACAACTCAGTGGCATCTTTCATTATCCAGACAAAGGACTTTGACCAGAAACGGCCAATAGCAATCAATCAATCAATTAAAAAAGTCTTGTGTTTGCTTAGGACATACCAAATTTTCAAGAGGTTCAATTCATACCGAAATTGAACCTCTACTATTTCTGGAGTTGTTTCCATTTCTGGTTTAATCTCTTCTTTACTTTTGAGTTCCCACAGTTCCATTTTCTCTTTCCCACCAATACAGCCGCTATTATGAGAACAGCTTATCAGGAAGCCTCATACCCACACCTGGTAATTCCATTGTCTAGCTCATAACACAACACTTCTTACCAGAACCCCTTGGACTGACATCACCATACATACACACACACACACACACACTCAAACACACACACACATGCATAAAACTTGTCACTCCCCTGTCAACCTAATTTGCCTCTAACTCTGGAGAATGGACACGCCCTCCTCTAATGAGAATAAATCGCTCCCTTTCTCCTTCTGTCTCTCCGTTTCTTTTTCCTTCCCTCATTCTCTCCACCTCCTCATCCCCCCAGTCCCTCCAACCTTTGCTTCCTGCCTTTTGATATTGTAGCCATCTCACTCATGCCACCAATTAGCGACATAATAGACCAGCGGGCTGCTGCCTGCTGACTGCTTGGACCTCAATGATCCACTGCTGCTGAAGGGACACGGGACAGATGTAAAATCAACAGAGAGGTGTTATAAAGTGGCAGGGCAGACAGAAACAGAGGAAAAGAAAGGGTATGGTCAAATAGTCCAGAAAATATCCTTGACCAGTTTCCCTTCACCTCTGTGGGAAAACATCATGAAGTCAGGGTAAAGTAGAATTCAGTTAAGATTGGAAAAACAATGTTCCAGTGGTGATTTCCTCATTAAAAGATTTAATGATCTCAGATCAATACATTATAAAAGGTTCAGTGACAAGCAGCAAAGCAAATGATTATTAAAATGAGAAACCTACTTCATTTAAACAAAAAGTAGATACAGACATAAATGGATCTCCACCTGTGTCCACCCAAGACTTCCTAGTTCTTGCTCAGGTTCTTCTGCAGTGGCCAAAAGCTCTTTCAGAAGAATCCACAACCCTGATTCCAAAAAAGTTGTGACTCTGTGTAAAACATAAATAAGAGAATGACAGAATGTGGTAACTCACTAATCCTTTTTGACATATACTCAATTGAACAAATACAATACTAATGTTTGACATCATCAACTTCATTGATTATTTTTGTAAATATCTGGTTATTGTGAATTTGATGGCAGCAACACGTTTCAAACAAGTTGGGACAGGAGCAACAAAAGACTGTGAAAGTTGTGGACTGATCCAAAAACACCTGTTTGGATCATTCCACAGGTAAACAGGTTCATTGGTAACAGGTGATAGTATCATGATTGGGTATGAAAGGTTCATCCTGGAAAGACTCAGTCGTTCACAAGCGAGGATGGAGAGAGGTTCAACACTTTGTCAAACACATGATTGTTTAAAGGATGTTATCTTCTTTATCCATTTCTGGCCCTTTTCTGACCCTCAGCATGAGTGTGTCTCACTGCCAGACATTGTACGGCAGTTACACAGCACCATCGTCATTCATTTGGAGTCATGTTTCTGTGCACCTGATGGATGTAAGTCCAATATTCACTTTCTTTTAGCTCTGTTTTTAATCTCTACCAACTCCTGAGGGAAATATCTGACTCTAGCTGCTAAATGCTCCATTATGTTTACCAGCAGGTCTCTAACTGTGTCTGTCTGTTCTACTTTAATAACAGCTGCCTGTGGTGCTAAATTTGATACATTGATAAAAATATGTTTTATTAAAATATCTATTGTAATATATAATAAAAATATAATATATATTTGCGGTCTTATTACTGTAGTGCCTGTTTCTTGTGTGGTATCTGCTATGACCTGTCTGACTTTGTCTGTCCCAAACTTTTACTCACTCCAGATTAATAAAGTTATTTAATCTAATATTAACTCAAGTAACTGTCTCAAAAGGAAACGAACAAAAACTGAAAGAGCACACTTCACTACACGTCTTGCCCTTTGCATGACCCATGAAAGTAGGCCCTCTGTGTTCTTGTTCACTGTTTGAGCACTTGGTCTAGTTTTGAGCTTGTGGTGAAAATGGCCTGTGTCCATTCAGTTTGGTTCTCATCTCTGAGTTAAGGAGGTCTGTGTTATGTAGGTTAATACCCACTGCAGGAAAACAGCTTATTCAGACAAAACACACCTCTGACTGTGTGTCTGGCTGCAGGACTGACTCTGTCTGCCTGTCAATCACTGTCTGTCACAGTGACACTTGTGTGTGTTTGCTAAATTGATTATCAGCGAATTCTCCAGTCTTTTTAATGAGTTTCAAAGAATTCATTTTCATTTTCCTTTTCGCTTATTTGATGTTTGATTTTCATATAATATCATGCCTTTTCTGTTCCCATTACTATTCATAACAGAATATGAAACATTTCATGAGCTGCCAAAAGGTTTGTTTTAATATTGTTTTTATATCATACTCTCACTCACAAATAGACTAGTCTCTATCTCCAACGGCAGCTATAGTGTGTTATTAAAGGAGGCCATTGTTCCTGATTAATTAATGAGCTTTTTTTTTTGTTCATGGTAAACTGGGATTAGCATATTCATAAGGGCAGACATCTTTCAGACAGCTTTGAGCGAATCTGGCGGGTCTGTTTTCTCACTGTGTACTTGTTTGTGCCCATACATAACCCCCGTTTGTTGACCGGAGTCCTACCCCATTAACTCCCATGGTCCTCCATGTCACAGACGCAGAGATCGAAACACAGGAGAGAGGGAGAGAGAGAGAGAGGGAGAGAGAGAGAGAGAGAGAGAGAGAGAGAGAAGCAAGACACATATGGCCCCATTTTCACACTTGAGAGAGCACGCCCCTTGGATTACAGACTAAATTGGTCAGGGTTACAAACTGATTACCATGTCATGTTGCATCTTTATTCTCATACTTAATAAACAATGAGCGACTATTAAAACATGTTGCACTCACTGCCCCCTACCTCCATCCCAACCAGACTAATCAGATCAACATAGAAAAAACTGAATAAAAAGTCTAATCACATACTGTGAGTTTTATAAAGACATTGATTTTTAAAGACAGTGAATGCAACTAGTTTAATGTTTTCATTTTTCAGATTAAACCTTGCAGCCTCCTGTTTAGGGGTGAAATTACTGCAGAGTGTTTGTATGTAATCTTACTTCAAGCTTGTTTACATGATTGCTTATAGAACATTTCATTTGTCATTGCTCTTAATAATTTATCAATAATAATAATCAATGCATGACAATTATGTTTATATTAGCTATTAACTATCATCAGTAATTAATCATAACTTGTGTATATATGTGATTCAGAGTCTATTTTGATGTTGTAACCTTTGCTGTGCTTAAGCTCTGGAGAAGTGATCGTGATGTCTAAACTACAGTTAACGGAATCAATTCTATGCTCACATGTCATTTTAAAATGCTTCTGCTTTTTACATTCAAATGCACAGAAAATTTTCATACAGATAGTACACAAAATATGTTGTCATCCATACATAACAAATAAAATGTACAGATTAGACAACCTGTACTACAAAGTAACACACCACAACACAGTGGTTTTAGTTTAGTGTCAATTTGAATGACCTGTCAGAACAAATATTATGTTGGAGAGTGATGAAAATGAGGTTTGCTAATGTGCATCCATTATGCTTCTCAGAGATTTTGCACACCCACAGGTGTTTACAGTTATTCTTGCTGATTGGACCCTGCTCAGGCTGCCGATACGACTCTATGAATTATGTCAGGCCTCCAAAGTGATAAGAAAGAAGGTGAGTTGTTCCACCCAGACAGGTGCGACAAAACCAACAGTACAGTGAGGGAGAGATCAATTAAACACAGTCTGAAGCCAATCTTCAACAGTCAGAGATGGCTGCATGCATATTTCTGAAATTACAGTCTTTTTCCAACTTTTTGTTTCCCATCCAAGCTGCGAAGGAGGGAATGTAAATATACTGCCAGGTTAAAGATCCTCAGTTAGAAAGGGATCATTTTACAGCCAGAGAGGAGAGGAGGAATATTTGTAACAGTAGTAATAACTGGTATGTTTTGTCTTCAGATTGACAGAGAAAATAGAAAAAATATTAACCTATTTTACACTTGGAGAGTAAGAATTGAACATAAACATTTGAAGGTCAGAACTACAGATATAATAATACTAGTTTTTTCCTTTAAACATCTTCTACCAGCAGCAACACCAACAATTTCAACCATGTAGATGACCTTTCTCTCTTTTTTAACCAGGTCACATTGCTCTGTTAACAACCCAGCATCACAGTGGACTTGGATGGTAAAATGATAATGCACCATAAGGCGACAGAGATGTATAAAGTATGGGGGTTTTCCCACTTCTACTGAGGTACCCATGCTTTTTATCAGTGAGGACTGCTTTATAGTAAGATTTCATTTACAGGATTTTGCACCAGTGTGATAAAGTATCTTGAGTTAGCCTTTATTCAATCTGCTGTAGTAGCCAGAAACAATGTTCCAGTATGGTAATTTTATAGTTTCACAATAGAATTCAGAGAAAATTCACTCACTCATATATAACCTTATTGCTATAATAACATACATGAAGGTCATGTAGGTTGACCTGCAGGGTAGCTCTGCAAAGCAATGAAATGGATTATTGGGATAATGACATGTTTAGACCTCCAAATAGCTGCTTTAGTTGTGTTGGACTTTTAAAGATGTCGTAAGAATTAAAATTTCCTCTCCACACTGGGATATTGGAATACTGAGAATATTTAAATGATGTGCAGTCGCTTGTGTCTTTGTGTATTTTTGGCTGTTTTTATAGCAATTAGAGCATTACTGTGTTCTTGTCCAGTTAATGATGCAGAGACCTTGGCCGCTGGCAGCCTGATGGGACAGTAAAAGGCCAAGTTTGAGTGACTTATTTTTTCTCCGTCCCGTCTCCTCCCCGTCTCTCATCTGAACTGATCACTGTGACGCGTCCCTGCCTTATTAGTAATGTCCATCTAACTTTCTGTGACCTGCTATTTCAATCTCTGGCCACACACAGACACACTCACTGCTTATTTACGCTCACACACATTTGTACATGTGCACACAAGGACACAGACAGAAAAATGCACACACACACACACACACACACACACTTGTACACACGCAGAGTGACACACTCCCCTACTCACCAGCAATTTGTTGCCTGTGACATCACATTGTGTGTTAAAGCCGTACTGGCACCGGGCTGCAGCTTCGTTAACTTTCCTCTTTAATGAGCAGTTTAATTGAGCTGTCTAGCAGGCCACCTGTCGGCCCACAGCCTCATTACCATACTAATGGACTGGGATTGTTGCTGCTCTGACAACTTGGGCTGCACAGCCCTAACAGGCAGAGAGAGAGAGAGAGAGAGAGAGAGAGAGAGAGGAGGCCAAGTAGAAAAAGGGGGACTAAGGGCCACACCAGAAGAGAGGGATTACCAGAGAACAGGAGAGGCGAAAGAGTGAAAAGTGTAGAGAGGCGAATGGATTTGGTTTTGACCACTTTAAGGATAAAGGTGGCAGGATTCTATATTTTTTTCTTACTTTCAACAAATGTTATAAAAAAAAGACCAAAATTAACAATGCATTTATCCTACTAACAAGTATTAAGCATTGAAAGCCATCAGTGAGCCATGAGCCACACTGGGTGACATGTCCCTTCATTACCATGAACACACAAACTCTAGTTTATTTTGACTCATCCCCACATACACCATCCTACTGCTGCAAACACCAAATGTTGCTGAAAATAATCCCCGACAAATGCACTGTTTCCTCCTGTTGGAGTAACATTTGCAAAGAACGACAGTACTCAGCAGTTTTGTGAAATGAATTAGGTTTTGTTTAATATTTTGAGTTATTTTTTAAAGATTTATGTCTTCAGTAGAAACCAAGGTCAGGATAAGGTAGGAGGGTTGAAAAATACTGATGGTGTGGGATTTGACAATAAGAGCTATATAAAATAAACAAACCTTTTCCTATAAATTTCCTAGCATGTTTTTTTATTTAGAAAATCTTCATGCATAACAATATCATAACCACATTTTGTGTTTTTGTGTTCACTGAGCTTCAAAACTAAGACAGCACATTTTTTATGGCTGCAACATTACATGGAAGGGAATCTTTTCATTGCAACAATATTTACACACAGCACACATATTCATATAAAACCAGTTAATTAAGTACATGAACAGGTTTGGTTCAGCTATAATCTTTATATTGTCTTAATGGTACTGAATAAGCAGGGGTTAGGGTCAGGGTTGGGTAAACAGTAGAAATACTCTGTTCAAGTTACAAACTAATCTGCCAGGCATGTATGTGCAAATTGAAACCCCTGCCCTATCACATAGTGCTACCATAGTACACACGCAAACACATACACAGATACATAGACGCAAACAGTAATTAACCATAAGCATGGTAGAATCAGAAAGTTTTGAATTTGCTTTTGAATGTGGGCGCAGTTGAGATGGACTTCAAGTCAGCAGGCAGCAGGACCACAGCAACTGAAGGTGCCTTCACTTGACCCGGATCTAACTCTGGGTACAGCTGGAAGACCTCAGCCTGCTGACCTGAGAGAGGCCTGATCTGGAGCTGGAGCCATCGTACTGATTGTTTAGATAATCCTGCAAACAGAATGTTACAGCAGTCTAACCTGTTTGAGATACATGAATTCATGAAACAGTTTCTGAAAGTTGCTCAGCTGACTGAATCATGAAGCCTTTGAATTAAAATGTTATGATCCACAATGTGAAAGGCAGCAGTGAGAGTGAGAGCGTTTTCTGTGACTCACTGTTGATCTTATGGTCATTGATTACTCTTATGAGAGCTGTCTCGGTGCTATGATTGGCTCTGAAACCTGATTAGTATGTGTCATATGTGTTGTAAATTTGAAAGATATTTATACATTTTTTTCGAGCACTTGTAAAAGGAAGGTTGGAAATTGGTTTGTAATTATTAACATATGTTTTTTGATGTACAAAGCAACGAAAGACAGATTTGAACAGTTTAGGGATGGAAGACTGGGAATGTAGACTTTGTGCTCATGGCAGTAAATTGGTGTGAGGGTGAGGTGGGGCTAGAGGTATTGCTGCAAGAAATTAATATATTATTTCTAATATGAGAGAGTTTTTCCTGAAAAAAGAGCAAGTTCATCACATTAGGTTGTCAAGAGAAGGGGTGGCTCAGGGGTAGATTTGTAGAGATGAATTAGTTTGTCAGTTGAAGAGAACAGGAATAAGGCATTAACATGATCACTGTTAATCAACTTAGAAATGTAGGAAATGTGTTTCCCTAGGCACGGGCATACATGTGCAAAATGTCACAGTATTCAGCATTACTTCATTTACAAATACCCAATCATTGTTAATTCAGTGGTCTTGAAACACAAAATCGTGTTCAGTCTTGGATTTAATTACTGATAATTCTTACCTGTTGAATTATCAATCTGCACCGAGCGAACACTAAACTCCCAACTGTGTAGAAAGAGTGAAGCCCGGGGGACAAACTTCCTCTCTGAGTTGTGTGTTGCTCAGCGTCTTGATGTGCACTAATGTGACAGGGGAAAGCTGGCATGAGGTGATCTCAGCACAATGGAGGAAAAGGCACCACACTGGGCCTGCTACTTTGCTCTTTTCCAGGCTCATATAGCACACAGACAACAAGCTGAGTGAAAGTCAGCTCCAACAGAAGCTGTGTCAGGTCTTCAGCAAAAAGAAAGACTAATTCAAGTCAAAATGAGTTTTTAATGTGTCCTCAGGATCCATCTGAGCGGAACATCCACAGGTTTGATCAGTCGTTCTGTAAAAACAGTATCAAATTTATACGTGGTTCTAATACAGGAAGATAAGCTCATGCTGTTATTGGTGTTGAGCCTACCGACTGCTGTCTGGCATTTCATTTGTTCCAACATCTAATTATCCAGCTTAATTTGTTTTGATTTCGGGATTCCAGGGACTCTATTCCAGTCAGCATGATGGCATAAAAAAAGATGAAGGCGACAGAAAAGCTGTAGAAACTGAATGAAAAAGGAGGCCAAATAGGGTGATTATAGTGAAAGGTGGCCGTGGGGATGATGGACAGACTAAGAAGAAGAGAGGTGGGGGTATGGCCGTGGTAGCGACGCAATATGCATTCAAGGATCCGATGAATACACCCCAACTCTACAAAGCCACATGCTAATGACGGTCACCATTTAATGTGTCAAATTCACAATTCCCTTCGTTCTTCCCTCTTTCTTTTCCTCTCCTCCGCGGGGCTAATTGCTCCGTCCCCTCGTTTCTGACAGAGAGGCTGTTGGTCTGAATTAAAGCCCATATTGTGACATACATGCCCAACTTGCTGCTCCCAAAGCAGGAGCACACGCACATTGACCTGCAAACACACACACACACACACACACACACACACACAGTGTTAAACAAGCACTAAACCACCTTCAGCATGTCTTTGTTACCTAAGTCTTACTCGCCTAAGTCAAATGAGCTACTGCTGAGATACTGATCTGTGATAACTTATTTTGTGATTCAATATACAGTAAATGGAACAACATAAACAGACCAATGAGAGCACCTGTATTTTGCACCTTTTATATTTGACATACAGAATAAGCAATAACAGGAGGAATGAGGTCTGCAGAACACAGTTATGAACGCAGTTCAGTTATTTAACAATGAAAGTAAACTGCTCATAAACTTGGGTTGCCTTTGGATGTGGAGTGTGCTATATGATTACGTTTGCCTTGCCTCACCTTTTTATAAAAGAAACCAGCTAATGTTTCGACAAACGTAACACACTGTGAAAAATGAGCAATTACAGAAATAATCGGAGGTGACAGAAAGTTGGCTTTTTGCCATTGGTGACACAAGAAAGTACTCAACCATGTCTATGAAGGTTGTTTTATGTGTTACTGTCCTGCAGCTTCCCTTTTTACTCACATAGAAGACCCCCCACGACTAGCACTAGAAGAGCCAGCAGCCCCTTGCTGGGTTTAACAAGGTGTCCAATGAGTGTCTCTCTCTCTCTCTCTCTCTCTGTGTGTGTGTGTGTGTGTGATGTGAGGAAGGATGATCAGAGGAAGGGTCACTGCCGGGGTATACTCAGGCCTCACTTTCTTGGCTTCACGTTAAGGCAGAACAGTTTGAAGTTTACGGACCACCTGCCTCCTGATTGGTGGGCAGTACCAAACACACAAAACACAAGAGGCCTGAATGGGCTGCAATTTGTGGGTGGGAGTACTTCTAATGACCCTGTTAATTTGTAATTTGTAGAAACTTGCCTTAACGTGTGTGTGTGTTCCTGTACTTTGGGAAAGTAATTTTCTTATTGTGCACTCTAGAGCTTGTGAAGACTATTTTAGGTTTCAGCCTGAGAGCAAGGACATTTTTTGGAAAGTAATGATATTGTGAGGAAATGTCAAGAAAGTGATGACATAATAACTAATGACATTTCGGAAAGTGATTTTGCTTTCTGTTCTCTGAGAACTAATTTGATTTTTAACCTGAGAATTGGGCACCTTGTGAACATAATGACATTTTTGGAAAGTTAGGACATACGAGAATTTTAGGTGCTTTACTGTTGCTAAACATAAGAAGGTTCTGGGTTTGAATCTGCTGGTTTTCAGACTCTCTCCAGGTTTCTTTTTTCTTCTCGCAGTCCAAAGACAGTCCAGGTGAGGTTAACTGGTGATTCCTAATTGCCTGTAGATGTGAATGCTGGTGTGGTTGGTGGTCTGTCTCCATGTGTCAGCCCTGTGATTGACCGGCAGTCTGTCCAGGGTGTACCCCACCTCTCGCCCATTGTCAGCTGGGATCGGCCCTAGCCCCCAGCGACCCTATAAAGGACGACTGGTTATGGTTAATGGAAAATCTTTGTGACTGTACTGTGAAAATGTATTGTGAGGACCCATTAGATTTTCAGCACAAAAGTGAGGATTTTGCTAAGTGAAGCCATTTAGGACAGTGAGATTTATAGAAAATGAGGACATTTTGGAACAAAATTTTGTGTGTGTATGCTCATTGTGAGAATCAATTTGAGTTTAGCGTGAAACTGAAGATATTTTTGATAGGTAAGGGTTTTTAGAAAGTGAGGACATCTGCAAAGAAATTTCTGGAAAGTGGGGACATTTTTTTCTGGTCTTCACAGAAATGTGCACATTTGTATATCCACACACGTGTCATGTCTCTGAATAAATAGCACACAAGAGCCCCAAAGAACAACACAGAAACAGGCAATGTAGCAAGAAAGTTCAGTTTACTTATGTCAGGCAGGCAAGGGTCAAAACATAACCATGAGGCAAATTGGAAAACAAAATCTGATGAGGGGCAGGCTGGGATATCCAAAATCAAGCAGTCAGGCAAAATGGGTCAAACAGGCAGGCCAGGCAAAGCAGGTAGGCAAAACACAGTAGACAACCTGGCGGGGAAATGAAACAGGATGGGTATATATGGTGAGGGACTAATGAGGGGATGAGCTGGAGATGAGGAGATGGGCGGGGAACACAGGGTGAGGGGAGTGAGTGGCAAGATCTAAAATGACAGGATAGTAAGTGAGAAGGCATGAAAACAGAATGGATGAAAAAATAGACAAAGGGTTGGGACAAGACAAGGGTCATGAAAGCATGTCTACATAGTGAGTAAATCAACATCAAAACAATAGCTTAAATTAAAGAAGTTCAATTAGGGGGCACACTTTTGTCAAAAACATCACTGCAGCATTCTTGAGGAAATTGGATTTACAAAGGGTTAAAGACTTCACTGCAGAGTCCCAGACTGTTTGTCCACCACTACTTGCTTCAGAGTTCTGCACCGATTAAAGCTGAGCTAACAACCCTAATGACTATTTCTGTTCCATCATCGGAACTGTGTCCCTGACTCTCTAGCAATAAGTGTTAATGTCATAATGAGGCCTGACTGGTGGGTGGATGTATGGGGAGGAAAACATTCTGGAATCCAGCCATGCAGTATATTGTGCCAACAATGTTTTCACTTCAAGTAGAAAAGCCAGGGACAAATGGCTGGAACAAATCACTGCAGTGTGTATGCAGTTTAAAAATATTTATTTATACTGTATATTTTGAAAGGGTGAAAGAAATTACTTACATTCGTTCTAATAATGCAGCCAATTATCTTATTTGCAGTTTTTTAAGTAAGTAAATTTGCTTTAACTTAAGTTAAATGATACTGAAAAAAGAATGAAAAAAAGGAGAAACCTCTAAAACTAGACCTGTTTTTTTCAACAACTGTTTTCTGAATGTGTTCTGAGCCAGATTCAGCAAACTCTTTTATTGTGAAAGATTTAAGTGGCTCTACTGACAGAAATTGAATATAATATTCACAGTTATGTTTCATTAGTGCATAATCACCTGAAACTAAGAATAGTTAGAATAGTGTTTCTGTTTCCTTAGAATGAGGCCTTTATATCTACAGAGGGAACTGTTGCACCACCATGCTTCTACAAAAGCCCAGAATGGAAAAATAAACTTTTGTATTTTTCATATTTTTATTGTCCATTGTATGTTCTCTACATGCTTGGAAGGGGAGAGTAATGCAAGGGGTATTCAGTCGGTTGCAATCTGCAACTTCACAGCTAGATGCCACTAAATCCCACACACTGGTTCTTTACATACATGCATACATGTTTTTAGATCACTGGTTTTACCCTTAAGAATGCCACCTGTTCAGTTAATGAGTAGTGGCAAATTCATAAAATTTGATAAGCATAAACAATACGTTCAAATTCATTAAGGGCTCCCTGTTTCACTCATGGGTCTGTTAAGTTTCATTCTCAAAAATGTCATGCATGCATAAAAGGAAAACTTTATATTGTTGAAGTTGAAATCCTGCTTTCACACATTAGGGGACAAAAATACACAAAAATAACAAATTTAGCTGTGTCAGTAATGGTGTTATAGGACCCAAACAGGAAGCATTTATATAGCTGTTAATACCGTGCCATTATAATTAGGAACATAAGAGAGGGAAAGAAGGAAGGGTTTGACGTCAGATGCTAAATAAAGCGGTCCGTTAAAGAGATGTGCCATGTTCAAGGGAATGTGAGAGTCACAGAGATGGATGACAGAATAAAAGACATGATCCACTATCAAGTATCAAGCACTCCTGGACACACCCTCCCATAAAGACCCTGAGGCAGCTTTTGGCGTTTGAAAATTTTACTGGGAACTTCTGAATTGTACAACTTATCATGCCAAAATACTCCAATAACATATGTAGCAGTACCATATTTGAGCTCCAAATGTATTCAGATTAAGGTACTTTTTCCCATTGAAAAAAGTCAACTGTTTGATCTGGACCACTTGTGAATTTTGTTCATACTAAGATAAAATGGATGGTAAATGTTCATATAAATCACTCGTACATACTGCTTAAGAACCAGTCTGTTCATAGTGGTTCTTGCATGAGGCCCATGTAAAGTTTGAAGAAGAACATTTTATTGAACAGGCAACATTTTTATCTGTTTGTTTGTGATGGTCATTGCGTTTGTGTAGGCTACGAATGTGTATGTGCATGTACTGTACCTACAGTAATTACAATATTACTACAGTATGTCTTTTGATGTTTTTAATAGCCGCTAAAAACTGAGTTTCCCTTGAAGCGACAACAGTCTAAAATGACAGATGAAGTGGCGAGGTAATGCATTTTACACACTTTACTTTACACATCAACAATTTTTATTTTTAATTTTAAAACAGTACAAGCACATAAACAACAACAGCACACAGTGCTGTAAACAGGAATAAAACATGGAGAAAGCAGTAGCAGTAATAAGAGAAAATAAGAGATGTTCTCAAGCAAATTACAAACACGAGTAGACAGACAAGAAAAAAAAAAAAACACACACACACACACACACACACATCCCTCTATAGAGTACAGCCACCCTTTCCACTAACTTTTAAAGCCGGCCTGCCCTGAGTCAGATATTACTGGGTGTGGAAGAATGTGGAAAGGGGGAATGCTTTTCTTTTATGGTGGTCTCTGCAAAGGGGAAAATCTATTTCAAAGATACATTTAAAAACTGATGGTCAGGCATTACTGTGTCCATCAAAAACTGAATGGCAGCACTGTGGTACCCTCTACTGACAAGCTGCCACTAGTGCAGGCAAGTGTGTGGTCCTCATGACATACATCTGTTTGCCTTCCTGTGTGGGTGTGGGTGTGGGTGCGGGTGTGGGTGCGGGTGTGAGTGCGTGTGAAACCGGCATGTACCTCATTTTCCCTGCATGCCTTTCCCTTTCACTAGCATGCTCTTGACTCAGCGCCGTTCCTTGGGCCTAATCCTCTGATCAGCATGCCAGGACAGAACAGGGGGGGCCTGACAGGATCACTGAAGGACAGGGGCCTGAGGTGGCGTCTGGCTCTAGACACTTTCTCAGATTGTCTCAGCAACATGTACTAATGGGGTGCAGCTTCAGCTTCTTGTTTTCCAAGGGATGGACCACGTCTTCCCACCAACCATCTGCTCCCTGTCCATGCAGCTACTGTGTCTCCCTCTTCCACTAAAAACAACACAAATTGCACATTAAGAAAAAGAAATTCTCATTTTACTGCATTTTATGCCTGAACAATGGACTCACTCTTCAAAAGACAGAATGTAATCATAAACGATGGGGACAAAATAACTTGAATTCCATTTTCCCTAGTCCAAAGTGTCAGGTTCAAGTTACTTAGCAGACAAAGACCGGGGTGAATAGTGTGACTTGTGAGACCATGGGATTGAGGGGAGTTGCTTGGCACACAAACAATTAGCACTCATCCCTGCATAGCTTGCGGTGGCCCCAAAGCTCCACATTTGTCCAGACAAATTGACTGGACCCCAGGTCTTGTTTGTCTAGCTCTGCTGGCCTGCTGGAGAGGGCTTGAGGGCAGCAGGGAATGTCCCCTCCAAAGAACACAACCCATGGGAAAAGAACAAATAACATGTTAGAAAATGCGCCTTAGATTTAAGGCACAGTGGTAAAATATATTAATTTGTTGTACTTGATCAAGCATCTAACCATTGGTTACATTGTGGCTCGGCTGTGTGACCATAAGACTAAAAACTTGCTGAGTTACAGGAAAAATAATGAAAAATACACTGGGAAATGAGAAAGTCTGCACACTATATTTCACAACCTCCAAGTATAGTTGTTATCACAGGGGTCAAGTTAGCACATGGCTGAAATAACCTGTTAGGGGGCTCCGGTTAACTATAAGGTTATGAGAATGCTTTCTTAGAGAGGGTTGTTTCTACAATGAACACAACAGAGGTGAATTGAATTAATTATATGCTCCTTAAGACAAAGCAAGACCAAACCACTTTTTTCCCACATATTAGTTGCTAGTCTGATTAAGTAAATACTTTTTCCATATCCTCTAAATTTACAAGCTGTTTGCTCAGTGAAAGGAAAGTAGAAAATCAAGTAAAATTGGCGCTGTAGGATTATAGTACTGTAATTATTGCGTAGTGACACTAATAACCAGGACAAATATGTAATGGACAGTTGCTTTCTTGGACTAACTTCTAATAAAGTATAATTAGAGCAATAAAAAAGTAGGGATGAATAGTTTCCATTGTGAAGGTTCTCTCACATTTTGATTTCTTCTGGCTTTTTTCTTCTTTTCATTTCCAATATAACAATTTATTCAAGGATAGGATTAGACAAACATGAGGAGGATTCACATGATGCTGATTAACTAGGGGCTTATGGTCTTCTTGGTCATCTTCCATGAGAAAAGGTGCATTTGAGTTTGTTAGTTGTTTCAAATTCTGCTGTCTTGTGATATAATCCTCAGAGTATGAACCATTATTGCTTACCTTAAAAACAGGGTAATTCACACTGCAGTGTGCCCTTGAAGGCTACGTTCAAACATAATCCTTTCTTACTTAAATTAGACTGCCATCTAGTGCTTCTCTTTGGAAAAGTTTTACACAGATACAGATCTGGGCCCAATATGCTTTGACAGGTCTCAAAAACCTCAGGGCAACAAACCAATCATCTTTTTGACCTCATTTTCAACAAAGGCTCAGTGGGTTACCACCAGTGTTGTATTCCAGGGTCTGCTATTTGGCCAAACCCTGAATGGACTTTGAGTTAACTATTACATGTATATCATGGGTTCAGGGAGGGCATTAGTTTTTATTATTTACTGTCCCCATTTCACTTCACAACACCTTTCTGTGGCAATACAGATTTGCCAGGCCAATTTTGCACAGCTGAAATTTTTAGGGTTGCTAAAACTAGTGACTTGTAAATTTCTCATTTACAAGCAACCTTTTAGAAAGAAAACTGACTAATAGTCAGCAATGGTCTATTTTGGGTGACAAATTTGGGTGAGTGGTGCTGCATGCAGCCAAAAGGCCCCACTGGCCTTGTGGCTTTCCACTATGGGTTGCTCATGATGAAGGTGGCATTGGATGTTGTGTCCAAAGCAACGCTGGTTGTGGTGGTGGAGGGGGCATTATTCATCCCAGTGAGAGCAAACCTAAGTGGCACTGTGGTCCTCATGGGAGAAATGCTGGTTGTCATGGACAAAGGGGCATTGGTTGTTGTGGATGAAGGTGCGTTGGTCATGATGGGAGCAATGCTGGTCATTGACAACAGAGGAGCATTGGTCATGGTTGAAGGAACAACAATGGGCATCGTACACAAGAGGGCTTATGTTATCGTAGAAGCAATGCTGGTTGTCGTGACAGAGGAAACGTTTCTCATTGTGATCGTGGGAGCAGTGCTGGTTGTGGTGGGAGCAATGCTGGTTTCTGTGGTTGAGGGTGCATTGGTTGGGTGCATTGGAACAAAGTTGGTTGTAGTTGTGAAGGAGTCCCTGGTCACGAAGGGAGAAATGTTCATTATTGTAGGATCAATGCTGGTCATCGTGGTCAAGGGTGCATTGGTTATCTTTGGAACAATGTTGGTTGTTGTTGTTGAGCCCCTGGTCATCACAGGATAAATGTTGGTTATTCTGGGAGCAATGCTGGATGAAGTGGGGACAATGCTGGTCATCATGGCCAAGCTCATGGTCGTGAAGGGAGCAATACTGTTTTCTGTGGATGACTGTGCATTGGTTGTCTTTAGAAAAAAATGTTGGCTGTTGTTGTTGCTGTTGTTCAGAAGGAGTCCCCGGTTGTGGCAGGAGAATTGTTTGTTAATGTGGCAGCAATGCTGGTTGTCATGGGAACAATGCTGATTTCTGTGGTTGAGGCTGCATTGGTTGTTGTTGGAACAATGTTGGTTGTTGTTGCTGATCATCACAGGGGAAATATTTGTTATTGTGGGGGCAATGCTGGTTGACGTGTTAGTAATGCTGCTTGTCATGGTCAAGTGGCCATTGGTCGTCGATGGAGCAATGCTGGTTTTTGTGGTCAAGGGTCTATTGGTCATCATTGGAACAATGTTGCTTGTTTTTGTTGAGGAGTCCCTGGTCGCTGGTTGATGTGGATGAGGGTGCATTGGTTGTCCTTTGAAAAATGTTGATTGTCGTTGAGTAGCCCCTGGTCGTCGCAGGGGAAATGTTCGTTGATGTGGGAGCAATGGTGGTTATCGTGGTCATGGGGCCATTACTCGTCATGGGAGCAATGCTCGTTTTTGTGGTCCAGGGTGCATTGGTTATTGTTGGAAAAATCTTAATTGTTGTGAAGAAGCCCATGGTTGTCCTGGGAAAAATAGTTGTTATTGTGGGAGCAATGCTGGTTGAGGTGGGGGCAATGCTGGTCATCGTAATCAAGTGGCTGTTGGTTGTCGTGGGAGCAATGCTGGGTTTTGTGGACGAGGGTGCATTGGTTGTCATTGGAGCATTATTGGCTACAATTCCACAATTTCATTTAGCAGACGCTTTTGTCCAAAGCGATGTACATCTGAGAGTAAATACAACACAAGCAAAGATCTAGTCATGAGAAAACAACCTGAATAAGTGCCATAAAACAAAGTTCAAGTTAGATGGGGCCTGTGCCTACAGGCAGTGAGGAGGGAATGCATTACAACATACAATTAGACAACAATACAATTTTTTTTTAAAAAAATACTTTTTTGTTTTATTGGAGTTTGTCAAGTGCCAAGGTGTTCAGTGAAGAGCTGAGTCTATAGTCCTCTCTTAAAGACTGTGCGACTCTGCAGACAAAACAGAGTTTGGTAACTCGTTCCACCACCGGAAGGGAGCTGTTTTTGTTCTAGTTTTGTAGGCAAGTGTAAGAGTTTTGAATTTGATGCAGGCAGCCACTGGAAGCCAGTGGAGCAATCTGAACAGCGGTGCGCATTGTGCTGTTTTTGGCTGGTAGAAAACCAGACATGCTGCTGCATTCTGGATCATCTGCAGAGGTTTGACCGTGCACGCGGGGAGGCTGTTGTTGTTGCTGTTGTTGAGAAGGAGCCCCTGGTTATGGCAGGAGAAATGTTTGTTAATGTGTCAGCAATGCTGGTTGTTGTGGGAGCATTGCTGGTTGTCGTGGGAACAATGCTGGTTTCTGTGGTCGAGGGTGCACTGGTTGCCGATGAAACAATGTTGTTGTTGTGACGGAGCCTCTGGTCGTCGAAGGGGAAATGTTTGTTATTGTGGGAGCAATCCTGGTTGAAGTGGGGGTAACGCTGGTCATCGTGGTCAAGTGGCCGTTGTTTGTCAGGGGAGCATATTTTGTTTTCTCTGGACGAGGGTGCATTGGTTGACTTTTGAAAAATGCCCCTGGGTATTGCAGAAGAAATGTTTGTTATTGTGGGAGCAATGCTGGTTGACGTGTCAGTAATGCTGATCATATTGGGAGCAATGCTCTTCATTGTGGTAGAAGGGGAAGTGGTCGTCAAGGACATGGGAGCAATGCTGATCATCATGGACAAGGGGTCACTGGTCGTCATAGGCGAAGGTTCATTTGTTGTCAAGGACGTCTGGGCAATGCTTGCCATTGTGGTCCCGGGGGCATTGGTCGTCATGGGAGCAATGCTGGTTGTCGTGCCTCAAAACTGCAGAGAATCTGTATGTGTGCCCATATTACTATTTTCATATATTGTACGTGTGTGTTTTAGAATATATTATATTAGATTATATTTGCAAGGCACATGTCTACTGTATAAATTCTACCTGCCACATTGAACTTCTAACTACAGAGAATTACACAGAATAGTAGATAAGAAAACTAAACATGTATCATTATTGTTCATGTATCATCTCGTCATCTCTTCCTATATTCTCAAATTATGCAACATATGTTTTCCATTATTATTTTATGTTAAGAATATGTGAAAGCATTGATCGTACCTGAAAACGAAAGCAAGAATGCAGGAGCAACACTGGTCATCGTGGTAGCAATCCTGGTCATCGTGGAGGAGGGGGCGTTGGTCCCAGTGGGAGCAATGCTGGTTGTCAGGAGAGCTATAGCAGTCGTGGTTGTGGAAGGAGCATTGGTCACGGAATCAATGCTGGTTGTCATGGTGTAGGGGGTATAAGTTGTTGTGGTCGAGGGGATGTTAGTCATTGTGGAAGCAATTTCAACATCCTTGTGGTGGCTGGGGCATTGGTCATCGGAGGAACAATATCTGTCGTTGTGGGAGCAATGTTCGTCATCTTGGTATTAATACTGGTAATGGTGGTGGAGGGAACACTGGTTGTTACAGGAACAATCCTGGCCATTGTCAGACCAATACTGGTCGTTGTGGTTTTCATAGAAACAGTGCTGGTTGTCGTGGGAGCCATGCTGGTCATCGTGGGAGCACTGCTGGTTGTCGTGGGAGAAGTGCTGGTTGTCATGGGAACAATTCTGCTCATTTTGGGAGCAACGCTGGTTGTTGTTGGAGCAATGCTGATAGTCATGGGAGCACTGCTGGTTGTCGTGGTCATCGGAGGAACAATGCTGCTCATTGTGGGAGAAATGCCAGTCGTTGTAGGAGCAATGCTAGTTGTTGTGGGAGCAATGCTGATCGTGGTGGTGGTGGAGGGATCCTTGCTTCTTGCAGGTACGATGCTGCTTGTCATGGTGATCATGGGAGCAGTGCTGGTCGTCATGGGAGCACTGCTGGTTGTCATGGGAGCAATGCCAGTTGTTGTGGGAGCACTGATGGTTGTTGTGGTGAAAGGGGTGTTGGTCGTGGAGGGAGCAATGTGGGTAGTTGTTGGAACAATGCTGGTCATCGCGGGAGCAGTGGTGGTCATCGTGGTCACCGTAGGAACAATTCCACTCATTATGGGCACAATGCTGCTCGTCAGGGGAGCAATGCTGGTCATGGGAGCAATTCTCCTTGTGGTGGATGGGGCGTTAGTTGTTGTAGGTATGACAGTGCTCATTGTGGTCATCATTAGAGGAAGGCTGGTTGTCGTAAGAGCAATGCCAGTTGCTGTGGTAAAAGGGGTGTTGGTCGTGGAGGGAGCAATGTGGGTAGTTGTTGGAACAATGCTGGTCATTGTGGGAGCAATGCTGGTCATTGTGGGACCAATTCTGCTCGTTGTGGGAGCAGTGCTGGTCATTGTAGGACCAATTCTGCTCGTTGTGGGAGCAGTGCTGGTCATCATGGTTGTCGGAGGAAGAATGCTGCTCATTGCGGGAGCAATGCCAGTCGTCGTGGGAGCAATTATCCTTGTGGTGGACAGGGCATGAGTTGTTATGGGAGAGGGTCCATTGGTCGTTGTGGTTGAGGGGGTATTGGTTGTCGTGGGAGCAATGTTGGCTGTGGTAGGAGCAATGCTGGTCTTGGTGGTGGAGGGACCATTGGTCATCCTGGTGAAGGGGACATTGCTTGTTGTAGCTACGATGCTGCTCATTGTGGTCATCATGGGAGGAATGCTGGTCATCATGGGAGCAGTGCTGGTCGTTGTGGTGGAAGGGATGTTAATCGTCGAGGGAGCAAAGCTGGTTGTCGTGGGGGCAAAGCTGGTTGTTGTGGATGCAATGCTGGTCATCGTGGGAGCAATTCTCCTTATGGTGGAGGGACCATTGGTCGTCGTGGTTGAGGGATCATTACTTATTGCAGGTACAATACTGCTCATCGTGGTTGTCATGGGAACAGTGCTGGTTGTCATGGGAGTCTTACGAACAATTCCGCTTGTTACGGGAGGAGTGCTGGTCGTTGTCGGAGCAATGTTGGTCACTGTGGTGGAAGGGGCATTGGTCGTCGAGGGAGCAATGTGGGTTGTTGTTGGAGCAATGCTGGTTGTTGTGGGAGCAACGCTGGTCGTTGTGAAGAATGGGGTGCCGTTTATCGTGGGAGCAATGCTGGTCATGGGAGCAATTCTTGTAGTGGATGGGGCGTTAGTTGTTGTAGGTACGATGCTGCTCGTTGTGGTCATTAGAGGAAGGCTGGTTGTCGTGGGAGCAATCCTGGTCGTCATGGGGGAGGGTGCAATGGTCAATGTGGTCGAAGGGACGTTGGTCATTGTGGGACCAATGCTGGTTGTCATGGGAGCAGTGCTGGTTGCTGTGGTCGTCTTAGGAGCAATGCTGGTCATGGGAGCAATGCTGGTCGTCATGGTAATCGTAGGAGCAATGCTGGTCATTGTGGGTTTTGGAGTAACAATGCTGGTCACTGTGGTGGAAGGGGTGCTGGTTGTCGAGGAAGCAATGCTGGTTATTGTGGGAGAAATGCTGGTCATCGGAGAAGCAACACTGTTGATTGTGGAAGCAATGCTGGTCGCTGTGGTCATCTTAGGAACAATGCTGGTCATGGGAGCAATGCTGGTCATCATGGTAATCGTGGGAGCAAGGCTGGTTGTCGTGGGAGCAGTGTTGGTCGTGGTGGTGGAGGGGTTGTTTGTTGTTGTGGGAGCAATGCTCGTCATCATAGAAGCAATTCTGGTCGTTGTGTCAGTAATGCTGGTCATTGTGGGAGCAATGCTCCTTGTGGTGGATGGGACGTTAATTCTACTCGTGGAAGGGGAGTTGGTCATCATAGGTACAATACCTGTTGTTGTGGGAGCAAAGTTGGTTGTCGTGGGGGCAATGCTGGTTGTTGTGGATGTAATGCTGGTCATCGTGGGAGCATTGCTGGTCGTCATTGGAGCAATTCTCCTTGTGGTGGCATTACTTGTTATGGTGGAGGGACCATTGGTCATCATGGTTGAGGGGACGTTAGTCATCGTGGTGTAGGGGACATTACTTGTTGTAGCTACGATGCTGCTCATTGTGGTCATCATGGGAGGAATGCTGGTCATCATGGGAGCAGTGCTGGTCGTTGTGGTGGAAGGGATGTTAATCGTCGAGGGAGCAAAGCTGGTTGTCGTGGGGGCAAAGCTGGTTGTTGTGGATGCAATGCTGGTCATCGTGGGAGCAATTCTTCTTATGGTGGAGGGACCATTGGTCGTTGTGGTTGAGGGATCATTACTTGTTGCAGGTACAATACTGCTCATCGTGGTTGTCATGGGAACAGTGCTGGTTGTCATGGGAGTCTTACGAACAATTCCGCTTGTTACGGGAGGAGTGCTGGTCGTTGTCGGAGCAATGTTGGTCACTGTGGTGGAAGGGGCATTGGTCGTCGAGGGAGCAATGTGGGTTGTTGTTGGAGCAATGCTGGTTGTTGTGGGAGCAACGCTGGTCGTTGTGAAGAATGGGGTGCCGTTTATCGTGGGAGCAATGCTGGTCATAGGAGCAATTCTTGTAGTGGATGGGGCGTTAGTTGTTGTAGGTACGATGCTGCTCGTTGTGGTCATTAGAGGAAGGCTGGTTGTCGTGGGAGCAATCCTGGTCGTCATGGGGGAGGGTGCAATGGTCAATGTGGTCGAAGGGACGTTGGTCATTGTGGGACCAATGCTGGTTGTCATGGGAGCAGTGCTGGTTGCTGTGGTCGTCTTAGGAGCAATGCTGGTCATGGGAGCAATGCTGGTCGTCATGGTAATCGTAGGAGCAATGCTGGTCATTGTGGGTTTTGGAGTAACAATGCTGGTCACTGTGGTGGAAGGGGTGCTGGTTGTCGAGGAAGCAATGCTGGTTATTGTGGGAGAAATGCTGGTCATCGGAGAAGCAACACTGTTGATTGTGGAAGCAATGCTGGTCGCTGTGGTCATCTTAGGAACAATGCTGGTCATGGGAGCAATGCTGGTCATCATGGTAATCGTGGGAGCAAGGCTGGTTGTCGTGGGAGCAGTGTTGGTCGTGGTGGTGGAGGGGTTGTTTGTTGTTGTGGGAGCAATGCTCGTCATCATAGAAGCAATTCTGGTCGTTGTGTCAGTAATGCTGGTCATTGTGGGAGCAATGCTCCTTGTGGTGGATGGGACGTTAATTCTACTCGTGGAAGGGGAGTTGGTCATCATAGGTACAATACCTGTTGTTGTGGGAGCAAAGTTGGTTGTCGTGGGGGCAATGCTGGTTGTTGTGGATGTAATGCTGGTCATCGTGGGAGCATTGCTGGTCGTCATTGGAGCAATTCTCCTTGTGGTGGCATTACTTGTTATGGTGGAGGGACCATTGGTCATCATGGTTGAGGGGACGTTAGTCATCGTGGTGAAGGGGACATTACTTGTTGTAGCTACGATGCTGCTCATTGTGGTCATCATGGGAGGAATGCTGGTCATCATGGGAGCAGTGCTGGTCGTTGTGGTGGAAGGGATGTTAATCGTCGAGGGAGCAAAGCTGGTTGTCGTGGGGGCAAAGCTGGTTGTTGTGGATGCAATGCTGGTCATCGTGGGAGCAATTCTTCTTATGGTGGAGGGACCATTGGTCGTTGTGGTTGAGGGATCATTACTTGTTGCAGGTACAATACTGCTCATCGTGGTTGTCATGGGAACAGTGCTGGTTGTCATGGGAGTCTTACGAACAATTCCGCTTGTTACGGGAGGAGTGCTGGTCGTTGTCAGGGCAATGTTGGTCACTGTGGTGGAAGGGGCGTTGGTCGTCGAGGGAGCAATGCGTGTTGTTGTTGGAGCAATGCTGGTTGTTGTGGGAGCAACGCTGGTCATCGCAGGAGCAACGCTGGTCGTTGTGAAGAATGGGGTGCCGTTTATCGTGGGAGCAATGCTGGTCATGGGAGCAATTCTTGTAGTGGATGGGGCGTTAGTTGTTGTAGGTACGATGCTGCTTGTTGTGGTCATTAGAGGAAGGCTGGTTGTCATGGGAGCAATCCTGGTCGTCATGGGGGAGGGTGCAATGGTCAATGTGGTCGAAGGGACGTTGGTCATTGTGGGACCAATGCTGGTTGTCATGGGAGCAGTGCTGGTTGCTGTGGTCGTCTTAGGAACAATGCTGGTCATGGGAGCAATGCTGGTCATCGTGGTAATCGTGGGAGCAAGGCTGGTTGTCATGGGAGCAGTGCTGGTCGTGGTGGTGGAGGGGTTGTTGGTTGTTGTGGGAGCAATGCTCGTCATCATAGAAGCAATTCTGGTCGTTGTGTCAGTAATGCTGGTCATTGTGGGAGCAATGCTTCTTGTGGTGGATGGGACGTTAGTTCTACTCGTGGAAGGGGAGTTGGTCCACATAGGTACAATACCTGTTGTTGTGGGAGCAAAGTTGGTTGTCGTGGGGGCAATGCTGGTTGTTGTGGATGTAAAGCTGGTCATCGTGGGAGCATTGCTGGTCGTCGTTGGAGCAATTCTCCTTGTGGTGGCATTACTTGTTATGGTGGAGGGACCATTGGTCATCATGATTGAGGGGGCATTAGTCATCATGGTGGAGGGATCATTGCTTATTGTCGGTATGATGCTGCTCATCGTGGTCGTCGTGAGAGCAGTGCAGGTCGTCGTGGGAGCAGTGCTGGTCGTCATGGTCATCTTAGTAACAATTCCGCTCGTTACTGTAGGAGTGCTGGTCGTTGTCAGAGCAATGTTGGTCACTGTGGTGGAAGGGGTGTCGGTCATCGTGGGAGCAATGCGGGTTGTTGTAGGAGCAATGCTGGTTGTCATGGGAGCAACGCTGGTCATCGCAGGAACAATGCTGGTCGCTGTGAAGAACGGGGTGCTGCTTATCATGGGAGCAATGCTGGTCATGGGAGCAATTCTTGTAGTGGATGGGGCGTTAGTTGTTGTTGTTGGAACAATTCTGATTGTTGTGGGAGAAATGCTGGTCATTGTGATGGACGGGGTGTTGGTGGTCGTGGTAGCAATGCTGGTCATAGTGGTGGAGGGAGTGTTGGTTTTCGACGGAGCAATGCTGGTTTTGGTGGGAGCAATTTTCCTTGTGGTGGATGGGGCGTTGATTCTCCTGGTGGAGGGGGGGATGGTTGTCAAATTAACAATACCTGTCATTGTGGTCATCTTAGCAACAATTCCGCTTGTTACTGGAGGAGTGCTGGTTGTTGTCGGAACAATATTGGTCACTGTGGTGGAAGGGGTGTTGGTCGTGGAGGGAGCAATGTGGGTTGTTGTGGGAATAATGCTGCTCATCGTGGGAGCAATGCTGGTCGTCATGGGAGCAATTATCCTTGTGGTGGATGGGGCATTGGTTCTCCTGGTGGAGGAGGGGTTGGACATCATAAGAACAATACTTGTCATCGCAGGAGCAATGTTGGTCGTTGTAGGAGCAATGCTGGTCATCATGGGGGAGAGTGCAATGGTCAATGTGGTTGAGGGGATGTTGGTCGTCTTGGGAGTAATGCTGGTCGTCGTGGTAATCGTGGGAGCAAGACTGGTCATCGTGGGAGCAATGCTGGTTGTGGTGGTGGAGGGGATGTTGGTTGTTGTGGGAGCAATGCTCGTCACTGTAGAAGCAATTCTGGTTGTTGTGTCAGTAATGCTGGTCATCGTGGGAGCATTGCTGGTCGTCGTTGGAGCAATTCTCCTTGTGGTGGACAGGGCGTTACTTGTTATGATGGAGGGACCATTGGTTGTGTTGCTGCTTATCGTGGTTGTTGTGGGAGCACTGCTGGTAGTCGTGGTAGCAGCGCTGGTTGTCATGGTCATCTTAGGAACAATTCCGCTCAATACGGGAGGAGTGCTGGTCATTGTCGGAGCAATGTTGGTCATTGTGGTGGAGGGGGTGTTGGTGGTTGTGGTAGCAATGCTAGTCGTAGTTGTGGAGGGAGTGTTGGTTTTCAAGGGAGCAATGCTGGTTTTGGTGGGAGCAATTCTCCTTGTGGTGGATGGGGTGTTGGTTCTCCTGGTGGAGGGGGGCGTGGTTGTCAAATGAACAATACCTGTTGTTGTAAGAGCAATGTTGGTTGTCGTAGGAGCAATGCTGATCGTTATGGGGGAGGGTGCAATGGTCAATGTGGTCGAAGGGACATTGGTCATCGTGGGATCAATGCTGGTTGTCGTGGGAGCAGTGCTGGTCGGCATGGTAATCATAGGAGCAATGCTGGTCGTTGTGGTTTTTGGAATAACAGTGCTGGTTGTTGTGGTGGACGGGGTGTTGGTTTTCGAGGGAGCAGTGCTGGTTGTTGTGGGAGCAATGCTGGTCATCGTAGAAGCAATTCTGGTCATTGTGGAAGCAATACTGGTCGTCGTGTGAGCAATGCTCCTTGTGGTGGATGGGGCGTTGATTCTCCTGGTTGAGGGGGGGTTGCTCATCAACGTGGGAGAAACGCTGGTCATCATGGGAGGAATGCTGGTTGTCGTGCCTCGAGACTGCAGAGAATCTGTATGTGCACTCATGTTACTATTCTCATATATACTGTACATGCGTATTTTAATAGCCCAATGTACTATATATTTCGTGGCACAATTTGTAAGATTAAATGTTCATTTGCTCACTATCTAAATCCAATCTGCCAGACTGAACTTCTAACTACGTAATAGTACAAAATAGTGTAAGAGAACAGAATAGTACAAAAACACAGAACAATAATGAAAAAAACTAAATGTATATCTTATTTATGAAATATTTATTTTCATTTAGTGTTTCTTGTTAAGAATTTGTGAGAGTGTTGTTTATACCTGAAAAAGAACGGAAGTAAGTGGAAGCAACACTGGTCGCCGTGATCAAGGGGACGTTGGTCGCCATGGGAGCAATTCTGGTCGTTATGATGGAAGGCATGTTGGTTGTCTGAGGGCCAATGCTGGTCATTGAGGCAGCAATGCTCATCGTCATGGGGAAGGGGGCATTGGTTGTTGTGGTGGAGGAAGCAATGCTGGTTGTTGTGGGAGCATTGCTGGTTGTTGAGGGTGCAATGGTCATAGTGGGAGCATTGCCGGTTGTCGTCGTGGTGGACAGAGCGTTGGTTGTCATGGTGGAGGGGGCATTGGACATCGTAGTGGAGGTGGCACTGGTCGACATGATGGAGGGGGCATTGTTCGCCGTGGTGGAGCTGGTGTTGGTTGTCGTGGTGGAAGGGGCATTTGTCATTGTGGTGGAGGGGGTGTTTGTAGATGTAGAAGCAATTCTGGTGAATGTGGTTGAGGGGGTGTTAGTTGTCGTGGTGGAGGGGACGATGGTTGTTGTGGTGGACTGGGCAATGGGCATCAAAGGAGTAACGCGTGTTGTCATGGAAGCAATGCTGGTCGTCGTGGTGGAGGAAGCAATGCTCGATGTTGTGGGAACAATGCTGGTCATTGTTGTTGAGGGGGCGTTGGTTGTTGTGAGGAAGGCAGCATTAGTCATGGTGGTGGAAGGGACTTTAGTCGTCGCAGGAACAATCCTGGTTATCGTGGGGGCAATGCTACTCGTCATAGAGGAGGTTGCCGTGGGAGTAGTGCTGGTCATCATGGAAGAAATTGTGATCGCCAAAGGAGCAATGCTGATCGTTGTGGTAGAGGCGGTGTTGGTGGTCGTAGCACCAATGTTGGTCATAGTGGGAGCAATGCTTCTTGTGGTGGTTGGGCCATTTGTTGTAATGGCAGAGGGGGCATTGGTCATTGTTGAGGGAGCAATGCTGGTCATCATGGTGGAGGAGGTCTTGGTCGTTGTGGTGGAGGGAGCTTGCAACGACGTGAGAGCAATGCTGATCATGGTCGGAGCAATTCTCTTTGTGGTGGATGGGGCATTGGTTTTCCTGGTGGAGGGTGGATTGGTCATCGTGGTGGAGGGATCATTGCTTATTGTAGGTACAATGCTGCTCATCGTCATGGGGGAGGGGGCATTGTTCATCGTGGTGGAGGGAGCAATACCGGTCGTTATGGGAGCAATGCTGGTCGTTGAGGGTGCAATGGTCATAGTGGGAGCATTGACGGTTGTGGTGGACGGAGCATTCCTTGTGGTGGTGGTGGAGGGGGTGTTGGACGTCATAGTGGTGGAAGGGGCATTCGTCTTCGTGGTGGAGGTGGTGGTTGTAGATGTAGAAACAATTCTGGTCAATGTAGTTGAGGGAGCTATGCTCGGCATTGTGGGAACAATGCTGGTCATCGTTGTTGAGGGGGCGTTGGTTGTTGTGGGGAAGGGGGCATTAGTCATGGTGGTGGAAGGGACTTTAGTCGTTGCTGGAACAATCCTAGTTATCGTGGGGGCAATGCTACTCGTCATAGAGGAGGGTGCGTTTGTCATTGTGTTCGAGGGGACACTTATTGCCGTGGAAGTAATGCTGGTCGTCATGGGAGGAATTGCAATGGCTGAAGAAGCAATGCTATTCATTGTGGTTGAGGCGGTGTTGGTGGTCGAAGCATCAATGCTGGCTGTTGTTACATCAATGCTGGTCATATTGGGAACAATGCTCCTTGTGGTGGATGGGGAATTTGTTGTAATGGCAGAGGGGACATTGGTCGTCCTTGTGGGAGCAATGCTGGATGTAGTGGGAGCAATGCTGGTAATCATGGTTGAGGGGGCGTTGGTCGTCGTGGTCGAAGGGGCAGTGGTTGTTGTGGTGGAGGGGGCATTGGTCATGGTGGTGAAAGAGACATTTGTTGACATGATGGAGGGAGCAATGCTCGTCATTGTGGCAGCAATGCTGGTCGTCATTTGAGTACTGTTGGGCGTTGTGGGGGCAATGCCAGTTGTTGTCATGGTGAAGGGAGCGCTGGTCAATGTAAGAGCAGTGCTAGTTGTCGTGGTTGAGCTTGCGATGGTTGACGTGGTGGAGGGGGTGTTCATCAACTTGGGAGCGATACTGGCCATAGCAGGAGCAATACTGGTAGCTATGGTGGAGGGGGCATTTGTCATCATGGTGGAGGGGGCGTTCGTCAATGTAGGAGCAATGCTGGTCATTGTGGAAACAATGTTAGTCATCATGGGAACGATGCTGGTAGTTGTAGGAACAATGCTGGTCCTTGTGGGATCAATGCTGGTCATTGTGGTTCTCCCAGGAGCAGTGCTGGTTGTTGTGGTAGTAATGCTGTTCGTTGTGGTGGAGGGAGTGTTGGTCATCAACATGGGAGGAAGGCTGGTCATTATGGGAGCAATGCTGGTTGTCATGCCTCGAGACTGCAGAGAATCTGTACATGCACCCATATTACTATTTTCATATATACATGTTTTTCTGAATATGTCAATGTACTATTTTAAGTATTCTTACATCATGCATTGTGAAGCATCACATTGGTATGACAAAATGTTTTTATATCCATTGTATAAAACAATGTGCCAGATTGAACTGCTAACCACATAATAGCACAGTACAGAAAAGTACAAAATACAAAACGTGTTTGTTGCAGTATTCTTTTATTTACACATTGTGCAATATATGTATTGACTTGTTGATTTTGTTAAGAGTTTGTGAAAGTGTTGTTTATACCTGATAAAGATTGCAAGAAAGTGGGAGCAACACTGGTCGCTGTGGTCGAGGGGACGTTGGTTGTCGTGGGAGCACTTCTTTTCATTGTGGTGGAAGGCACGTTGGTCATTGCGGTTGAGGGAGCATTGGTCATCGTTGTCAAGAGAGCGTTGGTCATTGTAGGAGCAATACTTGTCATCATGGCAGCAATGCTGGTCGTACTGGGAGCAATGCTTGCCATTGTGGGCGCAATGTAGGTTGTTGTGGATGACGGAGCATCGCTCGTTGTGAATAAGAGTGTGTTGGTCGTCGCAGTCGAAGGGCCCTTAGTTGACATGGACGTGGGCGCAATGTTGGTTTTAGTGGGAGAACAGTTGGCTGATGTGGGACAAATGCTTTTTGTTGTGGTGGATGAGGGGGCATTGGTCATCGTGGGAGCAATGCTCGTCTTCGTGACAGCAATGTCGGTTGTTGTGGATGAGGCGGAATTTGTCGTTGTGGGAGCAACGCTCGTCATTATGGGAGCAATGTTTGTGGTTGTGGTGGAAGGAAGGTTGGTGGTCCAGGGAGAAATGCTCGTCATATTGTTGGAGGGGGTGTTGGTCATCGTAAGAGGAATGCTGGTTCTTGGGGTGGAGGGACCACTGGTCATTGTAGGACCAATGCTGGTCAATGTAGCAGCACTGCTGGTTGTCATGGACGTGGGGGCAATACTCCTGTGAGCAATGCTGGTCGTCATGGGAGCAACGCTGATTATTGTGGACGAAGGGGCATTTGTCATTGTTGGAAAAATGCTGGTCAATGTGGGAGCAACGCTTGTTGTGGAGGAGGGTGCGATGGACGTCAGGGTGGAGGGGGCAGTGGTCATCGTCGGAGGAATCCTGTTCGTTGTTGGAGCAATGCTTGTCGTCATTGGAGCAGTGCTGATTGTTGTGACAGCACGACTGGTTATTGTGGATGAGGGGGTGTTGGTTGTCGAAAAGCTGTTAGTTGTCATGGACGTGGGGACAATGCTGGTCATGGTAGGAGCAATGCTGGTCGTTGTAGGAACATTGCTCATTGTTGTGGTGGAGGAGCATTGGTCATGGTAGGAGCAATACTTGTCATCAGGGCAGCAATGCTGGTCGTACTGGGAGCAATGCTCGTCGTGGTGGATGGAATGGTTGTCGTTGTGGGTGCAATGCTGGTTGGTGTGGATGCAGGGGCATTGCTCATCATGGACAAGAGTGTGTTGGTCATCGCAGTCGAATGGCCCTTACTTGACAAGGACATGGGGGCAATGCTGGTTGTTGTGGGAGAAATATTGTTCAATGTGGGAGCAATGCTGGTTATTGTGGTTGAGGGGGCATTGGTCATTGCGGGAGCAATGCTGGTCGCCGTGGCAGCAATGCTGGTTGATGTGGGACCAATGGTGGTTGTTGTGGACAAGGGGGCACCAGTCATCACGGGAGTGATGATCGTGGTGGAGGACGAGATTGTCGTGGGAGCAGTGTTCATTGTCGTGGTGAAGGGGGCAATGGTCATCATGGTGGAGGGGGCACTGGTTGTTGTGGGACCAAGGCTGGTCGTCGTAGTAGCACTGCTGGTTGTTATGGACACAGGGGCAATGCTTGTCATCATGGGAGCAATGCTGGTTATTGTGGATGAGGGGGTGATTGGCGTTGTTGGAAAAATGCTGGTCATTGTGGGAGTAACGCTTGTTGTGGTCATTGTTGTGGTGGAGGGTGCAATGGTTGTCGGGGTGGAGGGGGCGTCGGTCATCGTATTAGGAATGCTGGTCGTCGGGGTGGAGGGGGCATTGGTCGTCGTGGGAGCAATGCTGGTTGTCATGGGAGCAATGCTCATCATCGTAGAAGGAATGCTCGTCATAGTGGAAGGGGTGTTGGTCATCCTGGGAGCAATGTTGGTTGTTGTGGATGAGGGGGCTTTGCTCGTCATGGACAAGAGTGTGTCGGTCGTTGTAGTCGAAAGGCTGTCTTTTGTTATGGATGTGGTGGCAAGGCTGGTTGCAGTAGGAGAAATGCTCGTCAATGTGGGAGCAATGCTGGTTGGTGTGGATGAAGGAGCATTACTCGTCATGGGCAAGAATGGTGCTGGTTGTGTGGTGAAGGGCTTTGGTCATTGTCAAGGACGTGGGGACAATGCTGGTTGTTGTGGGAGAAATATTGGTTGATGTGGGAGCAATGCTGGTTGTTGTGGTTGAGGGGGCATTGGTCATTGTGGGAGCAATGCTGGTTGCCGTGGCAGCAATGCTGGTTGACGTGGGACCAATGGTGGTTGTTGTGGATGAGGGGGCATTTGTTGTTGTTGGAAAAATGCTGGTCATGTTGGGAACAATGCGTAACATTGTGGTCAAGGGGCCAGTTGTTGTGGAAGCCATAGTGATCATCGTGGTGGAGGAGGAGATTGTGGTTGTGGGAGCAATGCTCATTGTCGTGATGGAAAAGGCGTTGGTCGTGGTGGAGGGGGTGTTGGTGGTCCTGGGAGTGATGCTTATTGTCGTGGTGGAGGGGGCAATGGTCGTCATGGCGAAGGGGGCATTGGTCGTTGTGGGACCAAGGCTGGTCATCGTAGGGGCACTGCTGGTTGTCATGGATGACAGGGCTTTGGTCGTTGTCGTGGATGAGGGGACGTTGGTCGTTGTGAACGAGGGAGCAAGGCTGGTCATTGTGGGAGGAATGCTGGTCATCGTGGGAGGAATGCTGGTGGTTGTGGGAGGAATGCTTGTCGTCGTAGGGTGCATGCTGGTCGTCGTGGGAGCAAGGCTGGTTATCCTGGTCGTGGGAGCATTGGTAATTGTAGGGGGTATGCTGGTCCTCGTGGAAGACGGAGTTTTGGTCGTTGTTGTGGACGAGGGGACGTTGGTTGTCCTGGACAAGGGGGCGTTGCTCGTCGTGGACGAGGGAGCAAGACTGGTTGTCATGGGTGTTGGAGTGTTGGTTGTCATGGGAGGAATGCTGGTCGCCGTGAGAGGAATGCTGGTCGTCGTGGGAGCAATGCTAGTCGTCATGGCAGGAACGCTGGTTGTTGTGGATGAGGGGGCTTTGGTCGTAATGGTCGAGGGGACTTTGGTTGTTGTGGGAAAAGGGACGTTGGTTGTCGTGGACGAGGGGACATTGGTTGTCATGGACGAGGGAGCAAGGCTGGTTGTCATGGATGAGGGGACATTGGTTGTCGTGGATGAGGGGACATTGGTCGTTGTGGTTTCCATCGTGGTGATGGGGTCGGCTGTGGTGATTGTTGTGGTGGCAGGGGCAGTCATGGTTATTGTTGTGGTGGCAGGGGTGGTCGCAGTGACTGTCGTGGTGATGAGGGCAGCCGTAGTGATCGCCGTCGTGGCTGTTGTGGTGGCAGGAGCAGCCGTGGTGACGGTTGTTGTGGCCAAGGTGGTAACCATGGTTACTGTTGAGATGGTGGGAGCAGCCGTGGTGGCCGTAGCAGCCGTGGTGGCCATTGTGGTGGCTGAAGCAGCCGTGGTGGCCATCGTCGTGGCAGAGGCAGTTGTGGTGGCCGAAGCAACCGTGGTGGCCGTTGTCATGGCAGAAGAAGCCGTCATGGCAGAAGAAGCCGTGGTGGCTGAAGCAGCTGTGGTGGCCGTTGTGGTGGCCGAAGCAACCGTGGTGGCCATTGTCATGGCAGAAGCAGCTGTGGTGGTCGTTGTGCTGGCAGAAGCAGCCGTGGGGACTGCTGTTGTCATGGTAGTTGGGGCTGCCGTGCTTACTGTCGTAGTGGCTGGGATGGTCGTGGTGACCATAATGGTGGTGAGGGCAGCCGTAGTGAATGCCGTTGTGGCCGTTGTGGTGGCGGGAGCAGCCGTGGTGACTGTCGTCATGGCCGCTGTGGTGGCAGGGGTAGCCGTGGTGGTGGGGGTAGCCGTGGTGACGGTCGTTGTGGCCAAGGTGGTAACCATGGTTACTGTTGTGATGGTGGGAGCAGCTGTGGTGGACGTTGTGGTGGAAGAAGCAGCTGTGGTGACCACTGTTGTCATGGTAGTGGGGGCTGCCGTGCTTACTGTCATAGTGGCTGGTATGGTTGTGGTTACCGTGATGGTGGTGGGAGCAGCCGTGGTGACCGTTGTGACGGTAGGAGCAGCCGTGGTGGCTGTTGTTGTGGCAGAAGCAGGCGTGGTGGTCAGTGCCGTGGCAGAAGCAGCCGTGGTGGCTGTCATCGTGGCGGAAGCAGTTGTGGTGGTTGTTGTGGTGGCGGGAGCAGCTGTGGTGACTGTTGTGGTGGTGGGAGTAGCTGTGGTGACTGTTGTGGTGGTGGGAGCAGCAGGCGTAGCAGTTGTAGTGGGAGTCGTAGGTACTGGAATCTCTATGTCTACTCCAGTGTATGGCTCTTCAGGAATTTCTTCAATTCCCCACAATTCATAAAATCCTGAGTCATCACTTTCCTCAACTGTATCAGGTGCTGAACTGGCCGGTGTTTGAGCTGTTGTCGTCTGTGTTGTTTCTGGATCAAATGGTTCAGCGGGAACATCATCAAAGCCCCACAGGTCAAATAAATCTGGTTCCTCGAGAGCTCTCTTAACATGACGCTTCACTCTTTTTTTGCAACAAACTGCCAGCATTGTGCGCAATTCCCCAGTAGAGTCAAAATAGACCAGTTCAAAGCCAGAATCCTGTCAACATTCTTAATGTTAGTTTTCACACTAAATTAACAAGTCATGAATATGTGAACATGTTTTGTGCCTGACTTACCATGTCTGCTAACTTTGAGATCACCACAAACAAAGCACTGGGGGTCTTCCGTTGTCTCACCGAGTATCCTTCAGTAGTGAAAAAATCTGCCAAAAGCACAAACTCAAATGTCAAAAGATTTGCTTTGCAAGTGTGTGCTCAAACCAGAATGAAAATCCCCACCTGTGACCAATGAAAGAATTTTTGCATGACAGTTTTCACACTGGATTCCATGATGATAAAATGACTATTGACATAATGGACAGAATCGTATCTTAACATTAACATAATAGAACTATGTGTCCATCGCTTAACTTATTTTAAAGTCATTTCATTTAATCACAAAGATGTTATCTGAAACAGCCATTGCAGTTAATCAAACTTACCCAATTAATATCCGAGAGCTGCAGGGAGGTCCCTGCATACATCCATACAAGCAGCTTATTTATTTCAATTTCAACTATAAATAATTATCTTTGTGTGGCCTTTTCATATACTACATCTACTCCTTTATATGAAGTCGAGTATAGCAGTTGACATATCTACTGCAGATGATTGTTAATTGTTTGGACCATGGGAACTCCACAGATGAATTAATTCATTGTGTGTGTACAGCAGCATTAGAGTCTGCTTATGGTTACTGGTTAACCAAATACACAAAAGCGAGTCAGCCCCCATTCACCCCCATGTTAAAGATGTCCAACTTGACAGCAAAAATAAACATGTCAACAGGCAGGTACAAAAAACACTTTTCATCCCTATAGCCAATTCCATCCCCCATGACAACTATCAAGGGGGTGAATTTTTTTATATAAATATATCAAAGTTTAGAGTTATGTACCAGCCACTTTGAATGACAGCCACCTGCTGGATGTCTGCTTGCCGTAACTTCAGGAGAAATTGCTCCAACTGCTCCATTCATTCAAGTTACGGAACTTGGTCACCCAGCTGTAGTTGTGGTGTTTTTGCCTTTTGGATAATTTTTCATGCAAATATCTGATAACTAACGTGGATTTCTGTGCCGTTAATTACACTAACAGACTTTCCAAAAGGTCAGTGCTCCCGTTTTTCCGTTTACCATCTAATTGGTGTGAACTGTGTTTCTGTCCGGTGCCCAGGACGAGTTTCTACTGGGGGAGACAGTGGACATTGATCTAATGTAACGATGCTAACTGGAGTATATGGTAGCCACAGTTATTATTGTTGTGTATTATAGTTATAGATGTGTAAGTATGCAATCACTTGCTACTAAATTAGCTATAATATCTTTACAAAATGACAATCATATATTCTATCCCCCTGAGGCTCAAAAATGATGACTCCCACTTTAATTTTATTGTTAATGACATGAGAAACCATCAAGTCCTTACCAAGCTTTTTCACCTGCCTCAGTTTTGTTTCACGAGGCAGCTTCACAGTGACGTGTGCTGTTCCACAAGTCACCAGTGGCGATGCTACTTGTAGTGACATTTTTGGATTCTCGCAGACGGCCGTGCCTGTCATGTCCTCCTGCAGCAGATGGTCAAAATAATGCAGTTTGAATGGACGGTATCCAATTCCATCTCTGGTCTGGGAAGAGAAAAAAAGCATTGTAGACAGCAGACAGAAGCATTTTAACTGCATTTACTGGGTCAGTCAAAGACATGTTATAGAATCACTTATAGTGAATGGTCAGAAAAGTCTTTGTTCTATGAGGGAACAAAACTTAAAAATGCCAGCAGCAACAAGGATTCTACTGAGACTACGTGTTTGAAGAACAATTCCAAAGTAACATTCAAGAGCAAGGACTTTGGATATTCAATAATGGAATATTTTTACTGCTCAGCTGAACAGCAAACAGGGAGAAATTATCATTTCATTGAGGTCCCATCCTTCAGTATTTCCATGAGGCCAATATTACAGGTAAACTTTCACCAATATTAAAACAATGCATTGAACAAAGAAAATAGCCAACAGCAGTGTAGCCTCATTACTAACATACTGGTATTTGCCAAGCAAAAACAGCCTCTACTCAGTAAAGACACAGGAACCTTCAAGTTATCAGCCACAGCACTCATTAGTTTGAATAAGAAGTGAACATTTTACCTGTGTTGCTGTGTGGCAGCCAGTATAAGGAAGCTTCACCAGCAACCACCACCTATAAATATGAATGGAACTGTGACACGAGTCTGGCAGCGACAACAACTGAGCCCCATCTGTGGAAAAGATTTGGAGAAACATTAAGTTCATGATAAGAGCTCTCACTCTGTTCTCTGAAGGTAAAATCATGCTGTAGGTGGACAAATCAAACACACCTTCCAGACGCAGATTTGAGTATCGGATGAGTGAAAAGCGCAGGGAAAGTGTCCCATTACTGCAGCGATACTGTGGCTGGTTGAAATCTGATGTCTCTGAAACTGGAAAAGACAAAAAGCGCTCAATGATGCACAGGACATGAGGCAGCATCACACTTCCACAGAGTCCGAGCAAGAGCTTGTAAAGGCGGCTGAAAATGATTAATGACACATACTGAAAATAGTAAGAACTTCGATCACTGTGGTAATTATTTTGTGTCAGAGACACTGGTTTTTGGATTCTGCTGTGTGGTGCTATTCATGCTGTATTTTCCTGCCATGTTTAGTTTTGTTTTTTTTTGAATGATACCATTTGTGTTGAATGTGTGCAGACACCACAGTTCTTCATTCAGATGATCCATCTGAAAAAAAAAAGGACTTTCATTCTTTCATTCATCCAATCAGTGGTTGGTGACATGGCTATATAGGATCATTTTATAAATTACACTTTCACTATTTCATTCTCTTAGTATTCTGTCTGTAATCATTGGAATAATGGAAACATTCCTGCATCTTTCTTGCATGTAAAGCATTTTTGTAACAGAGATTTTGAAAAGTGCTACACAGACAAATTTTCTAAATCTAAATACCTACATATACATTTTGTGTCTGGATATCTTATCTGGATAAGCAAAAGCCAGGTGTTATTTCTTTTATTGATGAATCGTTATTTTTGTTTGTTTGTTTGTTTTTTGTTTTGTTATTTTGTGTTTGTTTTTTAAAAGCTGTTATAGATTCTAAAGAGACTTTTGAAGATAAACATTTCTACAATGTGACAAAATGTGTCAAACTCTGAAACTGAAAGTATGAATGATGAAATTATTTTTCATTTAAGGTGGACTTAGTTTCCCTTTGCCTGCTTCTCACATGATGATTAAAAGTGGTCTGAAGGGTCAGCAGCGGTTCTTCACCTTGGAGGAAATTCCAAACCGGCGCTGGGAAACTTGGGCTCATCCGGTCTTCTGGAGCCGCATCAAACAGATGCTGGCTGCCGGTAAAAAGCTGCTCCTGGCCGGACAAACCACCGTGAGCATGCCGCTGGCTTTCTGCCCTGTCGAGCCGGGCCAGTGTCAATCCCATCCAAAGCCAAGCCATCAGTGCGGACGCCATGGCAGCGCTCCGGTCCACTCGGCTCCGCTTGTCCGCCGCCACACGAGAGCAAAGACGCCGGGTGGGAAACCGGAAGCGCCATTAAACCTGCTTAATTAGATCCAAACGCTGCACAGGTGCGTTTTCAGGTGCAAGTCAGCTTGAGATGTGGCAAGGGTAGTGCGGCCAATGAATACACAGATTTGGTGCACTATTATTACAATGAGGTGTTGTTGTTTTCTCTTCTTTTGTAGATGGGATTTGTTGAGATGGAGAATGAAGCCCAGCTTATGACATAAGCAGCCGGGCCTGAAAGTTTGCATCTATAAAGAGGGTGCATACAGTTGATACCCTCGCTTACGGCCATACCACCCTGAACACGCCCGATCTCGTCCGATCTCGGAAGCTAAGCAGGGTCGGGCCTGGTTAGTACTTGGATGGGAGACCGCCTGGGAATACCAGGTGCTGTAAGTTTTTCTTTCTCACCTTTCAGCTGGGAGAAACAACGCTGGAACATTATGGAGGATGCAAAACAACAGTTTTTGTCAAGCAAAACTTTTAATCAATCTATCAAAGATAAAACAAATACACACACACACATACAGTATGAATTTCATGCATACATGAATGAATGATTTACAACTTTACATTTGCTTATTTGATTCATTCATTTGCTTATTATTTATTTTTTTATGTTAATGTTTTTGTTGTCCTAACCTGACTGGACAGCACATTTTATTAGCTGGTCAAACCAGACAGAAGCTAAAGATTCAAATCAATGTACAAAACAATCTTCTTATTTAAAATACACTGTTGTTCCAAAGCTTAAAGAGACCCAATATGCTATTTTTATGTATTTCTCACAAAAATAAGTTGGTTTGTGAACAGCATGAGACGTCGTTGTCAAGCTGTAATTGATGCTCAAGGGCACATGACAAGTTATGGGGACATTGACATTTTTTGTTGTGGTATAATCACCACTGTTGTTGGCTTTAGTTTCAATAAATTATTTGAGATGGGGAAATCACCAGTGCATGCCTCTATTTAAATGCCCTACTTTCATGATATAATATCACTGTGTGTGAACATTTTTACATTTTCCATAAATTTCACCCAAAAGCCAAATATCCCTAACTTTTTGTGAGTAGTGTATACATGCATATATGAATGAATAATTGTCTGTATTAAATTAATTTCTACATTTCTTTAACTCATTTAACAATTTTTTTTATTTATTCATGTTAACAACCTAGTCTCACTGTAAAGCACGTTGATTAGTTGGCAAAACGATGCAGAAGCAAAAGACACAAATCGATGGACAAAACAAACATTCAAAATACCCTGTTGTTCCAAAGCTAAAAGAGACCCAGTATGCATTTTTATGTATTTTTTATATTAGAATCTTTAATCATGTAGTCTAATTGAGATGAAGATCTTTTAATTGAGGTAAAGATATTGATTTCTAGAGACCTAGTTTTAATGGCCTGTGAAGTTCCATCCATTTCTAAAAAGGTGCTGAAAGTCAGTATTCCCCAAGTTCCACATTTACTCATTGGATGTTGAGAGTCAGCCAGTCCTGGGATCTGGGGAGTTTTGCATCAAGGCAGACAAAGGAAAATCATGGCTTATTTTGATAAATCTTGATCATTTAAGTGAGAGATTTGTTCCATTACTGTGGCAATCACTGCTCAGTAACCAAGATAACTTATGCCGACTTCAAACTACAGGATTGTAGCCCTGATTTTGCGCTCACTGACAGATCGCTAACAAAAGCCCACTGATCAGTAGCAAATTAATGACTGCTCTGCGCCTGATTGCTACTCGTGAACTGTTCAATGCTAGCTGAAAGCTTGACCAAAATCTAGCTGATGCCTCACCGAAACCTGAAAAATATTGTGCAGGCTAAATATCTGGTCATGTCGGGGACAGGACAGGGAGCCGTGCAACAAGCTACAGCCTACAAGAACAGACATGGGCTGGGGGAGGAGAGGAGTCAATAAGGAGAGACGGAAGAGCAGCAGCCAGAAACCACATAAAGCACAACTTCAACATGGCTGAAAAACAGGGCACAGACAATTTGGACTGCTCGTTTCTTTCTGACATCCAGTTTGGAAGAACAAAAATGGTGTTCCGCAGTGGTATTGTCATTCCCACGTGTGTTTTCGTGACAAAACGTAATTTGGAGATCAGACAGACTTGTCCAGGATACCTCCTTGTGAAAGATCTTATAACGTGTCACCCAATTTTATTATTTATTCGTGCATTCCATTTTTTTCAGCATTATTTATACTTTTATTTCTAATTTTTTTAACATATATATTTGTTGTCTTCTTTCTCCTTCCATAGAATTCAGCCTGACCACTAGTGAGATTAGGATCACTAACCTGATTAAAAACTAGCCACAAAATATACAAATACATTGAAGGAATATAAAAATGAAAAAAAAACTTTTGTCTCATTAGAAACATTTATTTAATTATGCAAAAAATTCAGTATAAAATTCAGTATTCTATTCACTTATTGATTGATAAGTCATTGCTTGCCTTCCATTCTTCATCAATTGTCTATGTCGTCACAGAGGAAGTACCCGCCATGGTGGAGGAGCCACCGCTGGTCGTTGTCAAGCCACCACTCGTGGTGGAGGAAGCACTGCTGGTTATTGTTGAGCTGCCACTCATCGTCATGGAGGGAGCGTGGCTGGTAGTGGAGAGGGCAACTGGTGCAGTCGTGGAAGCACTGCCCATCATGGTGGTGGAGGCGCCGTTTGTAATCGTGGATATGGGGCTCGTGGGGGTGGCGGTTAAGGTACTGCTGGTGGTTGTCGAGTCTGGGTTTGTCATGGTGGAGGGCACGGGGCTGGTGGTAGAGGGAGGACTTGACGGTGCTGGTGTGGAAGCAGCCTCCATCATGGTTGTGGAGGCAGTGGTGCTGGGGCCTGTTGTGGTGGAGGCAGGGTTTGTAGTCATGGATGTGGAACTCATTGCTGTGGAGGCCGTTGTCACAACAGTTGTACTGGTGGCTGTTGTTACAGAGGATGCAGTGGTGGCCATTGTCGTAGCAGGCATAGTGGTGGTGGTGGTTGTTGTCGTGGCAGGTGTGGTGGTTGTCGTGGTGGTTGTTGTCGTTGTTGCAGACGTAGTGGTGGTGGTTGTCGTCGTGGCGGCCGCAGGTGTGGTGGTGGTTGTTGTTGTTGTCGTAGCAGGTGTGGTGGTGGTGGTGGTTGTCGTCGTGGCTGGCGCAGCGGTGGTGGTGGTTGCTGTCGTGGCTGTTGCAGCGGTGGTGGTAGTTGCTGTCGTGGCTGGCGCAGCGGTGGTGGTGGTTGTCGTGGCTGTTGCAGCGGTGGTGGTTGTCGTCGTCGTTGGAGTAGTAGTGGTATCAACAGCAGTGGGGGCTGTTGTTGTTGTGGAAGCAGTTGATCCTGATATCTCTGCGTCTATTCCAGTGTAGGGCCCTTCAGGAATGTCTCCAAATCCCCACAACTCATAAATTCCACCATCATAAACAGTTTCCTCTGTTGTGGCTGTGTCTGTATCAATTGCTGAGCTTGCTGTCGTCAGTGTTGTTTGCGGTTTGAATGGGCCAAGAGGAATATCCCCAAAGCCCCACAAATCATAAAATCCTGCATCATAAACAGGTTCCTGTATTGTGACCGTGTCTGTATCAGTTGCTGGGCTGCCTGTTGTCTGTGTTGTCTGTGTTGTTTGCGGATCGAATGCTTCAACAGGAACATCATCAAAGCCCCACAAGTTGAATAAATCTGGTTCCTCCAGAGATCTCCTAACATGCCTTCCAAGTTTTTTAGGCAACACAGGGAAACAAGCTGTGAGCATTGTTCGCAGTTTCCCAGTAGAGTCAGTATAAACGAGTTCATAGTAATGAGTTTGAGGTTTATATACAAATCAAAGAAAAACAACTGTTAATTTCAGAGATCCAATAATGGTTGTATTTAATGAACACAAATGTGTTTAATGAAATAAAGTCATTTACCAGGTGAATGGTTTAATCCCTGACTTAAATGTGAGGTCATTCCCACCTGTGACAGTTGAAGAAGCTACAATGATTAGCCTCATAATGTTCAAATCTTATAATGCTAGGGTGACAGAGAGGGAGAAAAGAAAAAAAAAACTAATTATAAAATTTAAAACAGCAATACTAGCATAATATCTTTTTCTTGGAGTGATAAAGAATCCTTAATTATGTAGCCTAAATGGGGTAATACAATTCAATAGGTTGTGTGAACAGTAACACCTAATAGTTTGTAATTAACAGGCTGTGAGTTTTATGAAAGTTAACTATAGCGCTACAATTCAGCCAAGTCCGTATTGGTTGTTAATATCAGCAACTGTATTCTTTAAGGCTTCACTATCATTAATTTCCCAAAAATCTCAAAGAAAGGGAAGACTGTAGCATCCTGCCAACTCTTGCAGATGTTGGTTCATTATCCAGAAGCTGCACAAATAATAGACACAAGGTATCATGCAGGTAGGAATAACATAGCTAGATGAAGTCTGAGAATTAGTACTCAAAGTTTAGACAGAAAAATGAACATTTTACCTGCGTTGCTATGTGGCAGCCAGTATAAGGAAGCTTCACCAGCAACCACCACCTATAAATATGAATGAAACTGTGACACGAGTCCGACAGCGACAACAACCGAGCTCCATCTGTGGAAAAAGATTTGGAGAAACATTGAGTTCATGACAACAACTCTGATTCTGTTTTCTGAAGGTAAAATCATGCTGTAGGTGGACAAATCAAACACACCTTCCAGACGCAGATTTGAGTATCGGATGAGTGAAAAGCGCAGGGAAAGTGTCCCATTACTGCAGCGATACTGTGGCTGGTTGAAATCTGATGTCTTTAGACTTTTGCTACTCCCTGAAATGAGAATTTAAAAAAACATTTTTATTTGCATGGGAAACAATTCTAGAGGTTAGAGGGAAAGTTTGTCATTTTGGGGAATACACTTATTTGTTTTCTTGCAGAGTTGTGACCTGAATACTACCATGAAGCTACACACAGAAGATGGTTAGATTGGCACATAGACTGGCACTAGCACCTGCAAAGCTCACTAAGAGGTTGCATCTCTTTAATTAACTGGTTGCAGCTTCATCTTCATCCTCATCTAAGAAAGCAGATAAGTCAACTTCCCAAGATGTTGAACATTTCTTTTTTAAGTGAGGAAGCCTGGCACTACTGTAAAATGAACGTGATCAAGGTTATCCACTGATGAAGAAGCTTTATCAACATCTCCTGAGAGTCATGGGGAAGGTAGCATAAAACACATCTACTGACAGGGAGGAAAATCACAGCAACACTGAGAATAAGAGGATGGCTCAGATCACTAAGTTAAGTAAGCTACACTTGTTTTGGGGTTCTGCTGTGTGGTTTTAATGCTTCTGTATTCTGTTTTTAATCATTTTTGAATGATATGTGTTTGATTTTGTGCATGAAACCGTGGTGGTTGACTCAAATGATCCACCTTCTAATAGGATGTTCAATAACCCATGAATAGGTTTTGAAAAGAAAGGCCAGGTAAGGATTTGGGGACATAATTCAGAGATGAACTATAAATAGAACATTTATAGAAATTTAGTTTTGTCAGTGTTAAGAAATATCAAACTGAGTAAAATATTGAATGACACACCGATGTTATGAAATGGCATTTTAAATTTCAAACTAAAATTCAGAACCCTGAAATGTAAAACAGAAGGGTCCAAATAATCAAATAAAAAGCTTCAATAGAAAAGCTGATATTTCCATTCAAAGAAAACAAATCTGTGCATAACAATGTGTGTCAAGCCGTCCTCTATCTTCAGATTAATAAGGGATTAATGGGGGACTAATGGTCAGTTTAAAAAAAAAAAGTATCATTATAATATGGTCACATGTTTGGGGACTATAAGCTAAAACAAAGAGTACTGTTTTATTTAAACAATACAATACTCTATTTTTGGACCCACATTCATCAAGCTTGATAAATTATTTTTAAATTGGTCCTAACTCAGCCTTAACAAGTTGGGGTACTGTGAGGCTGAAAAAGCACAAAAAAGTTAAACGTCTCTATGTTTTCTAACGTTAGACAAAGAAAACATGTCAGCAGCGGTTCTTCACCTTGGAGGAAATTCCAAACCGGCGCTGGGAAACTTGGGCCCATCCGGTCTTCTGGAGCCGCATCAAACAGATGCTGGCTGCCGGTAAAAAGCTGCTCCTGGCCGGACAAACCACCGTGAGCATGCCGCTGGCTTTCTGCCCTGTCGAGCCGGGCCAGTGTCAATCCCATCCAAAGCCAAGCCATCAGTGCGGACGCCATGGCAGCGCTCCGGTCCACTCGGCTCCGCTTGTCCGCCGCCACACGAGAGCAAAGACGCCGGGTGGGAAACCGGAAGCGCCATTAAACCTGCTTAATTAGATCCAAACGCTGCACAGGTGCGTTTTCAGGTGCAAGTCAGCTTGAGATGTGGCAAGGGTAGTGCGGCCAATGAATGCATAGATTTGGTGCACTATTATTACAATGAGGTGTTGTTGTTTTTTCTTCTTTTGTAGATGGGATTTGTTGAGATGGAGAATGAAGCCCAGTTTATGACATGAGCAGCCGGGCCTGAAAGTTTGCATCTATAAAGAGGGTGCATACATTTATTGCCCTCGCTTACGGCCATACCACCCTGAACACGCCCGATCTCGTCCGATCTCGGAAGCTAAGCAGGGTCGGGCCTGGTTAGTACTTGGATGGGAGACCGCCTGGGAATACCAGGTGCTGTAAGTTTTTCTTTCTCATCTTTCATCAGCAGAGGGCGCTGCTCCTTCTGGAGGGGAGACACAACTTGGAGAAACAACGCTGAAACATTGTGGAGGAAGCAAAATGTCCACATACATTCAACATGTCATTTAGCCATTTTTCATCATCAATAAAAGTACAAAACACGGCTGACCTGGGAAGCTAGGCAGGGGAGGGGAGGGGAATGCCAGGAGCATAAAGCCCACCTTATGATTTGAAGACAATGGAAAGAGCACTCACAAAGTGAAAGGAGAGCAGCCTGGCCTGAAAGTTTGCATCTATAAAGAGGGTGCATACATTTATTGCCCTCGCTTACGGCCATACCACCCTGAACACGCCCGATCTCGTCCGATCTCGGAAGCTAAGCAGGGTCGGGCCTGGTTAGTACTTGGATGGGAGACCGCCTGGGAATACCAGGTGCTGTAAGTTTTTCTTTCTCATCTTTGGTACAGTACTGTTTTTATAGAACACTTTCGTGGAACTTATAGAGTTGTCAGAACGACATTAGATAAGTCATATGATGGAGGAGAGGCCGAGCCCCTTATTACCTATTTATATTTATTATTTCTTCTTATTTATCTATATTCTGTTCATAAATTCCACTTCTTCAAATCCATAAAGTTTTAACATTCTTATCTTAATGAATTTTTTAATGTTTTTCATGTGATAAATGGTTAGTACTTGATTTAGGTCATCTTTTTGTTATAACTCTGACATTAAAGGACTTTTAACTGTTGCTAATTGTCATGGCCAAGATATCTGTTTTAAATCCAGCGTGATTCAATATTCCAGGATAAAACATGAAAATGTCCGGCGGATGTGGATCTAAATTTCTTTTTCTCTAATTGTGTCTCGTGGAAAAGTATTGTCAGAAGTGGGATTCGAACCCACGCCTCCATTCGGAGACCAGAAGTCCCTTATTCAGGAAGGATTTGATACCTTGAGTCTGGCGCCTTAGACCGCTCGGCCATCCTGACAACTGTACTAAAGCAGCGGCTAGAAGGCTGTTTGACTGCTGCTAACTAATGTTTACAGTCATTTGGTTTTTGTCCTATTTCAGTCAGGAGTTCAGGAAAGCGATCGTGTGTTTTAACACCAACATCAGATGGGTGGAACTTAAAGACGGACTTTAAGTTTAGTTTTGCTGCAGGTCATAAAAGACTTATTAACAAGCTACATCAGGCTTTGGCTACACGGATGATAAATGTTAGTGTGGTCAGTTCGTTGTTGGCTTAGTCTTCTAATGGGATTTGCTGATGAAAACAAAAAGATATTCCACTGGCAGCCTGAGCATTTGAAATAAATAGCCGAGAAGGGGAAGAAACATGGTCGCACAGTTCAGAGAGCTGTCGTATTATGACAACTATAAAGTGGTTGTGCGCGTCCTTATCACTCGCTTACGGCCATACCACCCTGAACACGCCCGATCTCGTCCGATCTCGGAAGCTAAGCAGGGTCGGGCCTGGTTAGTACTTGGATGGGAGACCGCCTGGGAATACCAGGTGCTGTAAGTTTTTCTTTCTCATCTTTCATCAGCAGAGGACGCTGCTCCTCCTGCAGTGCAGTGGGCTTAATTCTTTATACAGTCTATGGCTTAATTGCATAGAAATGTAGAGAGATTGGTCAACTTCATTGGAGTACTTACTTAATAACAACGGGAAGTTGCAGTCTCACAGCAGCCTATCACAAAACAAAACAGCAGGCGGACACAAAGAAAATGGAGTATGGAGCCATACAGTGTTTGGTAAACTGTGGTGAACTGTGACAGTGCCAGAGTTCTGTCTAGTGGACAAGTGCTGCATGGCTTTTTTAAACATAGATCTATTTTTTCGTTTGTTCTAACATTCATGTTCAAACATCTAGGAGCGTTACAATGAACTAATGAACATTCAGTGAGAAACTAACACTTGTTATGGAAAATTATAATTAAAACCAATGCAATTAAGCAGTTCCATGAAATATTGCTGACACAGTCTTTGTGCTTTCAGGGTTTTTTTATTGTTCTACTATGAGGAGATTGTCTCTGTAACAGTCCATATAATTACAAAAAGATACAAAACACCAATCATCAGATGTTCAAATCTAAATGCAAAGTCAGATTCAAGGTGGTTAAATATATTTCCAGTTACAGTATATTCTCCCTCATTGCAGTTGTGTGTGTCCATGCTTTTAGCAAGGCAGGACCAGTTTACATTTCCGTCTTAAATTGGTCATAGTAAAGTTAACGTTTGGTTTTGTGAAATTAGCTTAGTTAGTTCGTAGTAAGTAACAACCTGAGGGTGGTAAAAGTTATTGTCAGAAGTGGGATTCGAACCCACGCCTCCATCGGGAGACCAGAAACCCCATTGAACTGGAAGGATTGGATACCTTGAGTCTGGCGCCTTAGACCACTCGGCCATCCTGACAACTGTGCGTGAGCCGCCGAAACACACCCTTAAATTATGTGTATATCAAGATGCTATTCTTGATATTCGTCTTTTAAATTCATACGCACCACACAAAATATCACCTGGTGCTATGTATCACTGTTGACAGTAGAAAAACATATGTATCCACCAGGGATAGCTATATGAGCTAGAATAGCTATTTTAACATGACTTCCGGTGCTCATACACGTGACTCCCCGTCGGTCTTACTACATAACCGGCACCATTGAATCTTATGAAACGACAACACTGAACTCCGTGTGTGTAAACTAACTGAGAAGCTACACTTGTGTTGGACATGTCGATTTACAGGAACGCCGTCTGGTTTGTCAAAGGTCTCCAGGAGTATACGAAGTAAGTGGAGAGTGTTATTACTTCAATGTAAAGTACTCAAGCGTGTTGTAGTATTGATGCTTCGAGCTGTGTTTACCTAATCCTCCTTATGTAGTATTAACATTAGACTGATCCTGGTTAACTAGCGGTGGTCTCACACGCGCACGCACACACAAGAGACGTCTTCATAGTTTTAGTTTTACGATATATGATTAACAGTCAAGATATACATACTCGGATATAAAGCAGATAAAAACAGTAAAATGTCACTTTTGAGAAGCTAGAGACAGTCAGTATTTGGCATTTGCTTGATCAATTGTTTAAATGATTAAACCTGTAATCAATTAGAAAAAAAATATTGTCCATTTTGTTTCTGTCCATGAATAATGATTGTTCATTAATTACCTTCCGGCAAGATCCCTATTTATATTTCCTTTCATTTTAATGAAACCAGAGCTTTACTGATGCAGTATGGCTAAAATGACTAAAGCTAATTCATTATATTTGTGAATCACAGGGTCTCTCATAATATCATTCTATACATCAAAATCAAAGCAGAAATTAAACTTTAATAGAGAAAATATATTGATGCCAGATGAATCAGTCATAGATTGTATCGTTGCTAAATTACAACTAATTCAGCCTTTGTGCATGTAAGAGCAAAATACATAACACATACATAATAGTGCTGGTGATGGCTAATGGCTGGAATGCAGTGTTTCAACATCCTGTCAGGTTGAAATCAATCATCAATCATTGATGAATGTGCCCCTGTGTGCATGGTGCGTCGCCGCTCTGACCTTTGACCTTTACAGGAGCGGCTATGAGGCTGCAGCGAAGCATTTTGCTCCAGCAGACCTGGATGTGAACCTGAGTGGGAGGTCCTTCATGATAACAGGCGCCAACAGTGGGATAGGAAAAGCCACAGCGCAGGAAATAGCCAACAGAGGTGAGTGTTTGAATGTGGACAGTAAACGGAAATCTTTTGTTCTTCATCTCTGCTTGTGGGAAGAGAAGGACCGATCCTCGACTGGTTTGTAAGAGCTTCAAGGTGGAACACCAACATGTGTCTGACATGCGTTCAATGTATAACCAGGTGTTTTTGGATCATCCCGCAACTTTCACAGTTTTTTGTCGCTCCTGTCCCAACATGGTTGAAACATGCTGCTGCCATCAAATTCAGAATAAGCAGATATTTACAAAAATCAATGAAGCTGATGAGGTCAAACATTAAATTAAATTCGAGAATTTCCCAGTTTGGGACAAATAAAGTACATCTATCTATCTATCTGACAGCTGAGTATATGTCAAACAGGATTAGCAAAGTATCACATTCTGTTTTATTTTTCTTTGACAAAATGTCCCAACTTTTTAGATTCAGGGGTGTAAGTCTTACAACCTGCCTTTCCATCCTGGATGTTGATCAGAATATATTATGGCTATTATTTTTTGCCTTTGACCTATTTTATTGTTTTTATATTTTACCTTTGTACATATTTCTGCTGCATTTTTAATTCTTACATTTTGTATGCTGTCATCTCCATTTGCTTTACTCTCTCTATATTTCTTCTCTCTTTCTGCCTGTAAAACACTAACTGCACTTTACCGGTAAATCTTGATTCATTGATTGACACCTCATCAATACAGCCCATTTCTGACAAGAATTCCAAGGAGAGGTGATAGAAGTTACTGCTGACTTCTCCACTGATATGATATGTTATTTTTGAGTCTGCAGGAGGAACTGTTCACATGGTCTGTCGAAGCAAGGAACGAGCAGATGCAGCCAAAGATGAAATCGTGGAACGGAGTAAAAATCAGGTGAGAAAGTTGTTGGACGTCTGCCTGTCCTAGAAGAGAGATCCTGATCCTGGTGCACTTCCTGAAGGTGAAACCTAAGGAGAGGGGAACGTTTTTCCACATCTGAATCAAAGGTCTTAATCTGTCTTGATCTGTTTTGCTGTGTGAAAATAGCAACAGATCAAAATATGTTAACTTTCATGTGCTTTCAAATGCTTTGATGATGCAACAGCAGAATGATCTTAAATTCCTAGATCGTCGTCATCACAAGCAACTGACCGTGAAAGCTTGTTTCATTTTTTCAGTTGTTATCTTCTCTGTTCAACATATAGTTCAATTTCATTCTTTATTAAAAGAGGTTTGACAGTATTTATGTTTCTTGTTTATTCCCAGAATGTTCACGTCCACGTTGTTGACATGTCCAGTGCGAGACAAGTGTGGGAGTTTGCCCAGAAATTCTCACAAAATGACACTGTACATGTACTGGTAGGTGGGAAATAGATATGTCTTGGTTCATCTTTAATACACACATTGGTCTGTACAGTAATTCAATCACTTGTTCACCATTTATCTGTTCACCAGATTAACAATGCAGGCTGTATGGTGAACCAGAGAGAGTTAACTGAGGAGGGTTTGGAGAAGAACTTTGCCACAAATACACTTGGTAACATATTTTTAAATACTAGTGACAATCCAATATCTGAGTTTGATAAAATACTTTTTTCTTTTGTGTTTCTATGAAAGTCTTTTTTCTTGACAAATGAAGCCAAATTTCTTAAATGTTAGTGTAAATGTTGATACAAGAACTGCTACAGACACATTTCACGTACATCTTTTGTGACTGTTAAAGTTCTTTGGTCAACACTTATATTTAGTACAGTATAATTTTTTTTTTTAAGTAATGGTTTAAATCTGCAATATAAGGTTAAATAAGCAAACAGGATTAAAACTTTGACCAAGCATTGGTGCTAAACAGCTTTTGATAGTAATTTGTCAAAAATAGTTGAGTCTGGATCATCAACTATAGCAGATATGTGCTGAACTACCTTCTGTGCTTACCTTTATTTTCAGGTACATACATCCTCACCACAGCATTGATACCTGCACTAAAGAAGGTTGAAGACTCCAGAGTGGTGGGTTGATTTTCAACCAAAGCAAAGACTGATCATGTTAGGAATGATGATGCAGAAATACATTTTGAAAAGTTAAAGATTTACTATCAGACCTCATATGAACAGGAAGACTCTTGGTGCATGTCAGTCTTATGCTTTATTGCAAGTAAAACATAAGTATTTGCTGCTGTCTCCTCCCAGGTCACCGTGTCGTCAGGCGGCATGCTCACGCAGAAGCTGAACGTGGACGACCTCCAGTTCGAGAAGGGGACGTTTGATGGCACCATGGCCTACGCTCAGAACAAAGTAAAGGAGACTAATTTACAACTGTACATCGGAGAGTAATGATTGTGGCGCGTGTCGGTGTTTTGTTTAAGTGTTTTTGTGTCTGTCCTTTCGACAGAGACAGCAGGTGATTCTGACAGAGAGATGGGCCTCTCAGCACAAAGAGATTCATTTTTCATCCATGCATCCTGGCTGGGCAGACACACCAGGTAAACAACAGAAAAGAAAGCGCGTCAAAACTTATGGCTTAGTAGCTACGCTGCAATTTAGACTTCGAGATGACTGTTTAAAGCTGTGGTCAAACAAACTGCCATTAGAAATGTTTTAAACTGGAGTGAATTGTATCTCTTTTTTGGCATTTTGGTTAGTGTTTAATCTGCTGAGTCTTATTTTGATTAATTGTTTAGTCTATGAAATTGTATATAGTTGTATGTAAAAATAGTGAAAAATACCAAGGTGACATCTTCAGATTGGTTGGTTGGTTTTTCCACCTAGTGACAGTTATACCACATTTTAAGTTCCAAGGCCAATTAGTCTGCCCAGTATTCTGCAGTGTTGACTCGTGTGTCTTTTAATCAAATACGACTTTCTGGTGACAAATACTAGTACACCGCAGGAGGGTTTATCCAAGAGATTACAATATCAGGCCAGGTACATTGGTTGATGTTCTGACAATCTATAAGTCCAGTACATGTAAAACAGACATGTTTTGTGAGTTTGTCGGCAAAGTAGGCAGCAGAGTCAAATGTGATTTATTTAGTCACCTGAAACATCAAACATACTGCAGATGTTTCCGTTAATGTTGTGCAGTTTTCTTTAAGATAATCATTTGATCGGTTATTGCTAGTGAAATCTGAATGAAGAGACAGATGGATGTAGTTTTGTCTAGGTGCTGTAAAACCAAGCCTGTCTCCTGTATTCACTTGACACTAAAATCTGTGAATACCCCCTGAGTGACACCTACAGGTGACAGAAAATGTTGCTTCTGTGAGTCGCACTGTTGTTTTTGTCTCTGTAGCTGTCCGGACGTCCATGCCTTCATTCCACGCAAAGATGCAGTCCAAACTGAGGACGGAGGCCATGGGGGCCGACACCGTGGTGTGGCTCGCTGTGTCTGCAGCCGCCATCAAGCAGCCAAGCGGACTCTTCTTCCAGGGTCAGAAACAAATCACAGTCAGTCTTTATAGAACTTTGTGAAACTTGTTTATCATTGTTTTTACGTCATGGCTCTCATCAACCTCATTTCCAGCAGCGGCAGGCAAAAGTTAGAGACTAGCTGGTGAACATAGTGGAGCATTCAGCAGCTAAAGAGCCAGATATTTTTCTCATGAGAAGCTTACATTCAGCAGTATGACAATGAGGTATGAATTTGTTTTTATTTGTACTTAAATACAGTAGTTTTCTAGTTTTTGCTTAAAATTGTTAAGGATTCAGATTAATTTAATACTGGATTCAGATTAAATAAATTTCTATTGAAGCCCAGACCTAGAGACTTATTTTAGATTATGTTGCGTTGGGTCCTGACAGAGACTTAAATTTGTCACCGTGGAGACTTTCACTTTCTGCAGTACCTCATATCAAAACACTGAACCAAACGAAAGCTTGTTGTAAAGGGAGGAGAGTGACTGTGTCATCATTATGAGGATTCAGTAATGGAGGGCGATGCCTCATTGTTCATGTTTCTATTTTACTTTGACATTTAAATGAATCCTGTTTCTGTCATCAGCTCCCTGAACGTTAGCGTAGCGTAAGTGTGTAGTTCAAGTTTAAGTTTCTCTCCTGCTGTCTCATGTAGTTTCATGAAATTTCTTCCAGATCGCAAAGCAGTGGCGACACACCTGCCGCTGGCCTCCTCCAGGTCCACACCACAGGAGGAGCAGAAGCTTCTGACTGCGCTGGAGGAGTTCGCCCTCAAGTTCAAGCCTTAGTATCTCTGTAAATGGACTCGTCTTTTTAAAACCAAGCACTCCTCAATACTTCATGTTTACATAATTGTGTTTTTTAACACTTTTTTACATTTTTCATCGACAGTCGAAAGACCGGACTTCATTTAAATGCAATCTCATAGTGGAGTGAGGTTGTAAAACCAGAGTGATGAAAAGACAAAATTTGCTTCTATTAATACACTTAATATGAAATACTGAATACTGTATTCATCAAGTCGACAGGGTGTAATTTATAGATTCCTGATGCTTTAATAAAAATGTAACACAACATGCAAGCCTATATTAATTTATGTAATTATGTATTGTTTCATTTCAGGCCATTTTGATGAATGGTCAGGAGGATGAGGTTATTTTCAAATTAAATTTATTAATATGTTTTTCTTTTCTTGTTTGCATCCGTGTGTGTCATGTCATGAGCTAACGTGTGCATAATGTTACAGTAGCCAGTGGGTTCAGTCATATCAGGGCCTAAAATACGCAGTACTGGTACAGGCTGGGTTCCATCTAGAACTCTATAAAGACACGGGCCCAGTCACTGTTGTTGTTTATCCATACTGAGAAAGTTTCCTGATTATTGTATTTCACAAAAATATTCAGGACTCTATTAAGTTCCAAGTATGATTTCTTGAGTTCCTACAGCTCTGATAGAGACACAAATGTAAGTCTTAATATCATTTAGTAAAATGGCCAATTAATCGTTTCAGGGTTTTCTGCTTTTGTCTGTTTGATATTAACTGAATCTTTTCATTTTGGACTGTTGGTCGCAAAAAATAATTTGAGAAGATCACCTTAAGGTCTAATAACATGAGATGATCATTTTAATTCAGTGTTTTTGCCAGTTCATTGAGAAAGCCATAAGTTAAATGAGATAATTGATATATTTGCTGTGATAATTATTAGTTGCTGACTCCTTATCTATTATGCCACAAAATATGAAACAAAAGAAAGTGTAATTTGTTTGGGCAGTTTGGGAAATAAAGGCTATCTGGATGCCAATTCAGAACAAACGAATAAATTCAGTTACCTACTTTCTGTTGGTGGAGGCTGCACTCTAAGCAATCACAACACAAACTACATCAATTAACTATTAAATTAACTAAGTGGGAATGTTCAACTTTCCTAGCCACCAGCTTTGTGACAAATTGTTTTTAAATGTCAGCTGGACTGTGCAAATTTTTGGAATAGGAGTAGCCTAGTGTGATTTGTGGCACAAAACAGCTGCAAGTCCAAAAGTAAAAAGGGAGAAGAAGAAGCTGTCCTGCAGTTCTATTTCTGTAAAGATCGATGTGAATCAGTGTGATCCAATAAACAAGGCAACAAACAGACGCTCAGTGGGTCAAATAGGTGAACCTGTTCTTTTAATATGTCATTTATTCATACATGGTTATATTAATGGATGCACTGAAACACACAAAGTCTGTTATCTTTCCAGCAACAGAAAAAAATTGACCATTTGCCTCAGATGAATAGTCACTCATTTTGGCTGCAACAAAAGTTTAGGTATTGTTTATCTAATAGTCTTCGATTTTGTGTGTAGTGCGAGATTTAAAGGAGTAATCCAGTGACTTTGCATATTTCTGTCTATTTAAATCAATGGACTTTACAAGGTCACATGTATGTTTTATGTTTCAGGTTGTTTTTTTAGGCAGTAGAGTGACAATCAATTAGCTGGAAACCAACAGCTTCTTGGAAAGATTGGAAAAATACACCCTAAAAACCTAAAACTACACCATGCATTTGAAACCTGCAAAACAAAACAAAATGTATGGGGCCTTTAAGGTGTTAGTACCCACAGGTTCACATTCATGAGTAAACTGCTGCTGTAAATGTACCTTTATAGGCAGCTGTAAATGATTTTCATGAACAATCAAGTCTGTAACTTTTCACTACTGTTAGATGAAGTCTTTAACATGACCTTTTTTAATCTTAATATCAAACATCTTTGGAAAATATTTAGTAGGGTTTGAACATTAGCAGAATTCAACATAGTTACCATCTGATTACATTAAAGCACAAATATGATAATCACAAACAAATTCAAATTTTCTCTTCACAGCAGCGATTTGTGACATATTTTTGCTTCCTGATTACAGTGCATTGACATAAAAGCCAGTATACAGTACTGTGGCTTAAAAAACAGTAATGATGAGAACAAAATGATAGCAAAAATGTTCATTAGTTTTCTTTCAGTCTTGAAACACATACTGTATGTGATGCCACTGATTAGCTTGATATGTGCGTTTGCATGTCAGAAATATTAACACAACACTTATAATAATAAATAATCTCTTGAAACAGCTGGCAGTAGAGAACATACGAGGATCAGCAATCAGTCTGATTGGTTAATGTACAGAATACAAAACCTGACAGGTGTACTCTGGATTTAGGCAAACACTGTGTGTACTTATGGTAACATGAGAAGGGTCTCTCTTAAAATCAGTGTCCTCCGTAATGACCAAACTTTTCATTTTCCACTTAAGTATTCTTTAACTGAGAAAAAAATGCCCCCATAGTCTGACAGTATCACAGATATATCCCAAATGATATGAAAGACTGATATTCAAATCAAAGACTCAAGTTTCTAAGGCTGCACAACACATTAAATGGGATCAAATCACACACATTTCTCTCAATTTTTGAACTTTAGACTTGCTTGATATCCACTTTTCTGTGACACAGGAGCAGCCACACATCCACACACATTCTTAAACTAGAAAAACCTACGTGGACATTTAACCTCCATGTGTACACACCTGGATCACTGAGAGCACAGTAGAAACAAAAGTACAGTTCAACATTACACAATTCATACTATTTTTTTCCTCATTTGTGGCCTTTCATAACCATGATATAAATTCCAATGAACAGGATAGGTGTGGATTAAAAATGCTCCCATCTAGTGGTTGATATCAGGTACAGCAGCCTCAATAGAGACTCAAGTGAAGGGCTTATTTGGTAACATTCAGGGACTTCATGAAGTCCTCAGTGTCACATGGTTGAAGTACTACTATACCCAAACAAATGTTACTGATATCAATTTGAAATATTCAGGAAGTAGATGGTGTCTTTACTTCTTGAACATGATAACAAACACACAGAGTGAGTGATGTGAAGCACCTGAAACCAGGATCAGATCATATCATACCTGCAATTTCAGTCCAACCTGTGCCACCCATTAGCAAGAAAAGAATAAGCATTTTAGAGCTGCAGATATAGTGTAGAAATGCCCATGAGAACCATCTACAGGCAAGGCCTGAAGCGGCTTCTACAGTGTTGACACTAGTGCCATCTACAGGCAATGAATTACAACTGCAGCTTTGTATATATCTGCTGTCTGTCTGTAAATGTAACACTCTCCTCCTGTAAGTGTCACTATGGCTGCTCTATCCTCCACAACTGGCCTCCTAGTTACTTGGTAGATGGAAACAGGGGGGTCCAACTAGAATTCATTTGTCCAAATGTCAATTTGGGAAAAATAGTTATGAAATAAACATTAAACAAGAGAGACAGAAAAAAGTGAAATAGGTTGCTGGGACACAAAAATGCACACATGAGATTATTAACAATATAGGCTAACTACATTTGGTGCTGAAAATGTAAACCTTAAAACTTGGTTGTTATTGAAATAACGGATCTATTGTTTGTTGGTAAGAGGGACTCTCACTAGGTGACTACAGACTTTCTACAGACAGTTAACACTTACACCCAGCGGCCAACCCAGCTAAAACCAATGCAGTCTAATATAACTGTCCAGCAATAAATCCTCCCTTGATGAAAGTAATAATATTTAGCTTTGTTGAAACTGTTTTAGAGAGGTGCTGATTTAACTTTGTGATCATTTTGGAGGACGCAGTTTGTGGTGCTGTTGATTTGTATTGCATTATACAGAGAGACGTTTCTGTTATTTAGCGCAACTTACTAACTGGGGTGGCCAAAAAAAAATAGAAACACCTGTCAGCATGATGTGATATCACTCAACAGTACCACAAACAAAACTATGATTTATTATACGGCTGTTGTGCTAGATTGGGCAAGCTTTAGCAACGTGTAACTAATAAACTGGCAGCAGAGGCTCACTTGTCTAAGAGTCATCATGTGCCCAAAAAGGTTTAATATGATGTGAAAGTGGACGTTGAGATTGGATTGTTTTGATTGTTCAAATTAACATTCGGTGTTTTACATTGTCAAGCTGAATCGCAATCACTGTGACACACTGATGTTACAATTTGATATTTTAGCAAACAGGTGGTCACCTTTCACATTTAAAACACAAAGGAAATAGCATACATAAAACTTTTTGCCTGTAGGTGGCGCGAGAGTCAGCTATTAGTCTCAATGTGTGTAGAGGGGAACATTAACATGTCTACTTCTGAAAGTGCAAACTGCTGCTGCTGTTACTGTTCCTGGAGCTGGCGCAGGTTGGCAGGTGTAGAACTGAGCAAATGCCTTCCTCTTGTGGAGAATCTGCAGCCTGTTTAACCTAAATGAATGCGTTTTAGTTTATGAGTGAGTTATGGTCCAGTTCCAAGACGTGCTTCACATTTAAAAAAGAATGCAAAGTTTGAATTTGATGGTACCCACTGACAAGCTGAAATGTATCACATACTGTTTTGTGAGTTTCCAGTATGAAATTGGCAGGAATGCATGGAAATTAAGTAAATAAGGTGTGTCAATTCCTTGCAAAGTCAAATGCCTCAACCCCTCCCACACACTCAAATACAGCACACACACACAAATATACACAGAGAGATCCCCCACCGAACGGCACCCTTCACATAAACAAACACCCCCAACCGTCTGTAACCTTGTGTCCACCAAGGCCTGTCCTGTTCCCAGGCTTCACTGGCCTGCAGTGTCCTAACTGTGAACGTGCAACGGCCCCTGCTTGTTGTTGAATAACTGTTAAATATTATCCAGATGACATCGATATTGCTGGGTAAGCCTCCCTCTGTCTCTTCCAAGTGCGACTGCCACCGTGAAACCATCACAGCTTGGTGAACAGGGCTTCCTGCTGACTTGCTGGTTGACCTCAGGACACCACAGGAGTCATGTCCCATAGCTGAGGATTAACACGAGACAGAATCAGTTTGTTGTCAGACACACTCATCAACCAGCTAGAGAAATATTTCTGCTGACTCTGAGACTGAGACAAATTTCAAATATGGCTTCTAAGATCTGACACACAAAACAACATACTGAATATAATTTTAAATATAATGATTTGCATTTTTAAAAACTGACAGTTTAGTCATTCTCCACAAAAATAGTGCAACAAAAATAGAAGATTTTCTAGATTTTTTCTGCCTGTAGCACTGATCATGGAAGAGCCTGATTAAATAACATGTGTTTCTGTGTTTCTGTGTTTCTGCAGAGCAGTTAAGAGTACAGTAGGTTTATCAGAGCTGCCTCAGCTGTGAGACTGTGACTATGAGAGAACCAAAACAAATGTGCTAAAATGGGTTCAGCGCTACAAATGATGCTTTGCTACTTGTCATTTCATTCAATTCAATTCTGCAAAGTATTGCTTACTGTACAGTTGAATGATTGATTTATATTTTCCAATTTGTATCTGAACCCAGATGTGATGGACAATCACAGATTGTCAGATTTTTTTCCCCATTCATCAAGAACAGAAAAAAGTGAAGGTCAAGAAGTGTGTGTTTCAATGTTAAGTAGTCCTTTAAACATTCCTGGCTAAACTAATCGAGCTTTTAGACAGACTTAAAGCTGGATTACCGATGAAGTAAAGTGAGCAACTGCCCCTAGGCCCCATCTTCAGGGGCCCCAAGGGTCCCAGTTCACTCTGCGGCAAATTGATTGTGGTAATCTGATTACACAATATAAACTGAAACAATTACACTGCTTTTGGTGGCTCTTGCATTTGTACTCATTATTTCTACTCTTCTGTGGCCCTGTGCCTGAATCTAATTTCAATTCATTCCATTTTCAGTTGCTATTTCACTTGTGTATATTCTTAAACAAATTTGCATTTAAGCAAAATAACCACAATCTATTTGACACACAGCAAACCAGAGGCAGGCAGTATTCCAGCTGGTCTGACAGGTACTTAAAGGTAAGAGGATACACACACAATGCTCATGGGGGGGTCAATGGGGCCTCCTAGCAGTTTAATGAGGCCTTAATCATAAATAAAAAAGAGACAACAAAACAAACCTAACCACCTTGGCAGAGTTCAAAACTCGCCCTGTTAAGGAGTGACCCTATTTAATGTTACTGTGTGTGCCTGCATGTCTTATCTGAGACTCATGAATACAGCAGATACTGTTTGTTCTCATCCGGACCTTGATAACCTTGTCGGTGCCAGAGGTGAGCAGATTTCCAGTGGTGGGCTCATAGTGCATGTAAACAATGCTGTGCTTGCTGTCGTGGAAGGTGGCTGTAGGCGCACGACTAGGAGACACAAAAGGAACGCCGGTTACTTTAGTGTGCGAGCACTCCAGAAGGCTGAGAGCACAAAGGGTCAGTATATGACGACAACAGAGGCTGATTGTTACTCACTCCTCGTCAGTGATGGACTCGTGGCAGCTGTCACACACGCGCACCTCGAACTCGAAGCCCATGAGGGGGATGGTGGAGCGTTTGGATGAACATTTGCCACACACTGCCTGGCCACACTTCCTACAGTGGTGCTGAGGAACACAGGAGGACTTCAACATGTCAGCTTTGATTAGCAACGGTCTCATTTCTTACCAGGAGCAGCAGAGTTAGAAAAAAGCCAGAGGTGGGCCAAAATCAATGTTTTGCAAGTCACAGTAAGTCTCCAGTCTTGGCTATGAAGTCCTGAGTCAAGTCCCAAGTCAAGACCAACAAGTCGCAGATTAAGTCAAAGTCTTGAACTTTGTTTCAAGTCTTACACAAGCCATTATACACTCTTTACCAAATGTAATCCCATTTTAAAATGTGTTGTATTAATTACTTTGAAACAAACTTGCTATCTTTTCAAAGCAATCAGAGGAGGTTTGCCCTGGCTGGTTATTCCTTTGACATGACTGTCATTTGTGAGCTGAATGTTTTGCATGCTGCCATCTGCTTTTTGTTGACCACAGTATAGGGTTTCTATTTGAATGTGATCGTCTGAGGTATCATCTGTTGTCTGTCTGCTGGTCTGATCCAACAAACACACCTTGTCCTCTCCTGTGGCGGCTGTTGGATTGACTCAAAGTGCAGAGTTGATTTGCTGCACACTTTTTTTATCTTTGGGGTTCATGGAAAATATCAAGTCATTCCAAATCAAAAGGCGAAAGTTCATGTGAAGTCACAAGTCATGGTTGTTAAAGCTGCAAGTCCTTTTAGATTTTGTCAAGTCAAGTGCTCAGTGGCGCTGCACCAACTGGACTAGTTTTACCACATGTAAATGATCTAATGATATTGATGTTTATTTGTGATCCTGTTTGTTTCTGTTTCTTTCTATATTTTCAATTGACTCAGCAGTAAAGAGATGGGCTCAGCCTCCTCCATTTTCATAGTTTCACTATCTACTGTACATGCAGGTCCTAGGTTATCAGTTGGGTACTGCATACAGTGCTGCTTTATTGGTCTCGCTCTCAGTTGTATTTGTCTTTTTTTGTGTACATTCAAGGTTTTCTTTTTATGAGCAAATCAAACAGAAGCATGGACTTCATCTCCAGAAACACTAACATTATAGTGTGCTGTGTTTGGTTCTTGCTACAGAATGTCCCTGAAGACTGCTGTGCACTCAGAAAATGGCTATTACTGTGTCCATAAACTGTGGATCCCTTTGAGACACACACACACACACACACACACACTCACACCTGAAATGAGTAACCACAACATAGAGCTGTTCCTGAGAACAGGACAATAAAACAGCCACAGGATGTTTGCTGCCCATTAGTGTAGCAGGAGTGAAGTGTTGTGTATGTTTCCTGGAAAGTTGTTTGGGATGAATTCAGTGTGTGGTGCAGAAATTGATCTACCAATCTAGTACCTGATGTATACACTGTGATGTTAACTTTTGTGTATGATGATCTATAATTATAGAACTGTTTATATAGAAGTGAAATGAATAAAAGAACACTAGGAATTGGATTGTACAGTACCTGTCGTAGGCCGATCTTCTTACTGTCCCACATCTGTTTGAAGTTCCAGAAGAAAGGCTGCTCACACTTCTGACACGAGTCGCTGTCCAACCATTCCGGGGTCTGTGCAAACACACATTTTTTTTTAAATTTTTCAATGTTCTTTTTCAAAAGTAGGACTCCCAATGTAAAAACAAATATATGTAAAGCACAATTTAGAGCCCTAAAAGAGAAATTTTTCACTTTTTAAAACATGGATGATATAAAGCAAATTTGCTAGAAAATAGAACAAATTACAGTGGAGCATTTTCATTAGATTTATAGCTCTTCCGGGAAAAAGAATGATTAAAGGAATACCTCAACATTTTGGTAAATATCCCTTTTTGCTTTCTTTCTGAGGGAGATGAAAATATCAGTAATAATTGCATGTCTGTGTGTTACATTCACAGAAGGCCAGATGTGGCTAACCTAGATTAGCTGTCTCACTTACACAATGTAACTTATTTGTTTAGTTCCTATGCAAACAGAACTGCAAAATGACAAATTCTAGTTATAGGGGGACATACGTATTCTTGACAATCAACAGTTTTCATCTGCCCAGTACTTCTGTGTCTCCTGCTATAGAACAGGGTCCCTGATACACACAGGAGGAACAGGTTTCAGATTGTTTTTTGTCCAGGCACAAAGGTACCAAACCTGGCAACCTCACTGTGACAGGAAGACTTCAGGATGCTGCACACATACAATGCTCCTGACTGTTTTGTTTTGTTTTTTTTGTAAGAAACAGTTATAATACGTTTACCCCCCACAACCACAAATTGCTGTTTTTACATTTCTGTTTATGCACAAATTAAAACAAATAAGATACAACATGTTAGTAAGTTTCATAAGTGTGAGTAGCTCTTATTTTGAAATTTGGACAGAGCCAGTTTAGCTGTTTCCTCCTGCTTCCAGTCTTTATGCCTCCTGGTATAAATCTTCTCATCACACTCACACAAAGAAAGCAAATCAGAAAAAAAAAAGCTAAATGCTGAACTTATAGTAAAGTATCGGAGCACAGATTTAGCATGTTTTTGAATAAAGAAATAAATAATGATGAAACATAGTTTTGAATCTCAAGTGCAGCACACGCCAGCTGTGTCGTGTCATTTGACACCAACACAACACATACTGGACTAACAGACAGACAGAGAAAGTAGTCAAGGTATAGTAGCTGTGGCGTATTGAGTGGGGAAGCAATTGTGATAAACCCCCTTTTTTTCTAGAGTGTAGATGTCAAGTTACAGCTGGTGTGTGTCTGTTTCTCTATAGCTATAGTGCCACCATCCAAATTGTCCTTATACTTGAGCATAACTTTTTGTGAATACAAAGATTTCTGGTTTTGATACTACAGTTTTAGTTAAAAGAAATCAAGGAACAATCAAAGGAAAAAGCAAACATAAATGCAAATGTGGGCTGTATAACAGAGACTGAGGTGCAACAGAAAGACGCTGAGGTAAAATAAAAGTGACTCTGGATAAATAAAGAAGCAATCAAGTCCTAACTAACTGTGGAGACTGGCAGAGCACAGAGGGAGGATAGAAGATGCAATGCTGAAGCTAGACTCTGTGTGTGTGTGTGTGTGTGTGTGTGTGTTTGTAAGAGAGAAAATCAAACAACATCCTGCTAATCAGATGACCTTTCATGGATCTCTTAAGATAATTTATTCTTGAGTAGGAGGGAGAGCGCAAACATCAGCACTTTATCCAACACACTGATCTGTATCACAGTATGTGCACGTGTAAATCTATATCTTCTGTATTTTTCGATTTTTTCCTTCACAATGTGGCACAGTTCACAGATTGAGTATGAATGTGTGTTTGTGCGTTGGGTTGAGATCACACTCCATTAGTTTGCTGCCTTCTCTTCTCTCTCGCTCTCTCTCTCTCACCTCTTGTCGTGTTACGTCCATGTTCCAGATGACGATGCCTCCATCTGAGCTGCAGGAGATGAGCTGACGAGTGTGTGAGGCGTAGCACAAGCCCTGAACCTTGTCACTGTAGGAAGCACACACACAGGTATTAGACAACAGTAAGTTGGTGTCCCTGCATTTTAAACATGTATGGTTTGTAAGTGAAATGCATTTTGTTTTTTTCTGTATCTTCTTAAAACTTCTAAAAAATTCTTCACCTTAAACTCTGCAACAACACAACTATGTTGTTTTGTTGTTTTATTATGTTCTTTTTTATGTAGACAGTCACACAGATGACAGCTAACTCCAGACATTGCTGGCTTTAGACATGCGGCTTGTTATGTAAATCACCATCTGACTCACTGCTTTACATTAATACATATCTTTTTTGGATTACTATTTCACACATTTTAAATATTCTTTATACTACATATGTGAACTTCTGCATATTCCCTGGTGAATATTTTGCACATTCCGGGAGAAAACTACACAGATCTTACATCTTACATTTTAATAACTTTCATGTTGGTCTCATGTCTGAATAAGCACCCAATTCATTCTTCTACAGTCACCTGTAATATTACATTTTCATCCCAGCACAAGTATGAATTGAATTTAGGATGCAACTAACAATTATTTTCATTACTGACTAATCTAATGATTATTTTCTTTTTCTTCAAATCATCGTTTTGTCTTACCAACAGTTCTAAACCAAAAGATACTAGTTTACAATGTTATAAAACAGAGAAGAGCAGAAAACTTTCCAACTTGCTGCCGTTCTCCAACAGTGCCCCTTCTCCGCTCTCTCACCAGGCGCCAAATATTGTGCACTCATTGTGGCTTTTTCTATAAAAGGTCCTGTCATGTCTGAAAATAGCCATAATATTTACACAACAAGGGCCTACTGTTACATAGCTATGTCTAAAATGGGTATATTTGTTAAAGTGATGGCTTTTTGGTAATACAACATGGGTCTCTGCTAGATAAATGTTCTATAATGCCTCTATTCAAACATGACAGCACCATTATGGGTAAAAAGCAATGCTCACTCACTATTTACAGTGTTGGGTGGATATTCATAGTGTGAACAGTTTGCATGAATGAGATGAACAGTTAGAGAGACTGAAGGTCCAATGATTGTTGTGAAATTCATTGTTGTTAAAAATCCAAGTAAAGACTTTTTTTACAGACTGCTCCGACATGAGAAGAATCTCTTCAACAGCTTTAAATTGGCTATTTCTTAGCATTTAATGATGATGATGAATTCAGATTTGCAGTGTGCTGGAAGTGTTACAGAAATGTTGCAGACCTAGTGAGATTGAGATTTTCCAAATTTTACAGAAAGTCACTCTGGGGGTTATTCAAATATGAGACCAAATCAACCATTTAACACAACAAAACAGTACAATTGTGTAGCATAAACAGTAAAAAATAGCTCAGTAATACCACAGGAAAAAACAATAACAGCCTGTTAGTACACAACACACAAGCATACAATTCCAACATATGGACACAGTGTTGTCCATACAGCAGAATAAGAGACACATCCAAGAGTAGATGTTTGTGGTACTTACTTGTGTCCTTGCAGTTCGATGGCGGTGCCTTTGCGCCCTCCAATGTCCCACATGATGATAGAGTGGTCTGAGCTGCCGGAGAACAGCACCCTCTGGACCGGATCCCAACACAACGCCGTCACATTACCTGGAGCAAAGAACAACACACACACACAAAGACAAATATGTGGGAGAAATCAGCACAAACTCACACTCCCACACAAAGGTCGATTCAGAAGGACATACATGAGGCCAAGGCCAGCGCACAAAATACCATCACAGCTCTGAGGATGAGTCTTCTCAGAATTATTTATGATCTGCTGATCACGCTATCCAAAGTGATAAATTTAGGAACTGGGTTGGTGTCCCCGGGGCTGTCATGCACTGGTTCTCATAAGATTTGTTTCGTTTAGTTAAAAAACTATATTTCTGCTGTAGCTGATTTTATGTGTTGAACCTAAGGGCTGATTTGTTGGACTAATGATTTACAGTATATTTCTACAGATGACATCTGAACAAAAATCGTGCAAAAATGAATGCCATTTTTTTCCAATACAACATTGTTCTCCAATACAACATAGCTCATGTACTGTGGAATAGGCTGAGGCTGCAATAATTCAGAGCTTCATCAATGTGTGCATCAGGGCTGCAACTACTGATCACTTTCAATATGGATCAATCTGTTGATTATTAACAGGTGTACCAGTGTGTCCCTTGAAGGTGGTGACCAGGCTGCAGCTGTCCTGCTCCAGCTTCAGGATGGTCACCTGACCGGACTGGTCCCCTACAAAGGCGTGTCTGGTCTCCACATCAAACCTGGGATAAGATTAAGGTCAAAGAAGAGTAGACTGTGTCCTGCTGAAAAACTATATAAACTGTAAGTTTTGAGTCAAAGCCCTTTGTAGTGGCAGCAAAGGGGTTACAGCGTGTCACTGGATGACTCTCAGCTCTTTCATTGGCCATTTAGCCATGGTCCTCCTCTGACCTGGTTAAGTCACTACAGACCAAAATCATTACAACACTGTCCACATTGTAGAAGAGAAAAACAACAACTGTGCAAGGAATAATCAAACTAACCTATCCAATCGAAATCCTTCTGTCTAAAAAAAATCATTACAAATCTAATTACAGGAATTGGAGTTAGAGTCTCTCTAGGAACCTGAGATTACAGTATATATTTTGTGCCATTACCAGTGAGCACAGATGAGGTGATTTACAAGTGAAAAGACATCTAAAGACCTCTCCTCCCCAATCTAAACCAATGAAACATTAAAAATATCTGGAAGTCAAGTACAGAAAGCAAATTAAGTCAAATTTTTTTAAGTTAGAAATGACCATGAGCTGCCATAATTTTAGACACAAAAAACATAGGGTTCTCTAAACACACTGAAATTGAATCAGAGAGCATGACAGACTCGCTGATGAGCCTCACATGTCAAAATCTGTCTTCTGTCTTATACTTCACCTGCTCCTTTGCTGTCTGATTTTAATTTTAGCATCTCTTTTTTCCACATACAACCCTGATTCCAAAAAAGTTGGGCCACTGTGCAACACATAAAAACAGAATGCCATCATTTCCAAACAAGCTGTGTTTACTGACAACAGTTTAACAAAGTGTTCCTGAGCCCATGAACTAATTTCCTTTATACAATCATGTGTTTGACAGAGCGGTGAACCTCTCTCCATCCTTGCTTGTGAACAACTGAGTCTTTCCAGGATGAACCTTTCATACCCAATCATGATACAATCACCTGTTACCAATGAACCTGTTTACCTGTGGAATGATCCAAACAGGGGTTTTTGGATCAGTCCACAACTTTCACAGTCTTTTGTTGCTCCTGTCACAACTAGTTTGAAACGTGTTGCTGCCATCAAAAATCAATGAAGTTGATGAGGTTAAACATTAAATATATTGTATATGTCAAAAAGGATTAGCAAATGATTACATTCTGTTTTATTTCTGTTTTACACAGAGTCCTCACCTTTTTGGAATCAGGTTTATAAATACGTTTCATTTATTTATACCCAGGTTAAGTGCACCCCATCTGCAATGGCTCTATGCTCTCCTGGGGCGAGGGTGTGCCACACAGTCTGAAAAACTCTTGCCTTGGTTGAAATCAAGCCTTTATTTAAAAAGTTAACACATATAAGTTACATGTGACTTTTATTTACTCTGCAGCAGCTAAATTACAGTCACTAAAGTGCTGCTGAAACTAGATTTCAACATGGTACCTTTTCACCTGCTAATTACAACCACAACACTCATTAGGTTCTGTTCAAAGTGGCTTCTCATTACACAGAGTCAGCACAGAAACAGCCCCTACTATCTAAAGTCTAAAGTCTAAAGCCACGCCAAACAAAGAAATGTGACTGTCACTGCTCTGTGTCACTACTCTCACTGATTTTCTTGTCATGCTAGCCAGACAGGTTAGCATGTAGAGGCTTGCAGGATACTAACAGTCTAATGACCTCATAGCAGGCTCATTGGTATGGATCAGTGTCGCTGCTGAGCACTCACAGTCGTTCATCTGGCCATTACAGAAACCTACTCAGACCGTTTCCTTGACAACAGCATGACTGATGCCTATTGTTAGCTCTTCCCATTAGTACAAACTAAGTGGAAGCTAATCTCAATTGCCCTGTCTTATGTTCCTGTGGCCTTAAAATAGACTGTGTTGTCATAATAAAAGGCAGTGATTTTTCACAGTCCAAAGCACCAAAGATGGCTCGTCACTTCCCGCTTGGTTACATCCACTCCACTCCATTTAGCAGGAAGCTTGGCTGTCAAGTTCATTGAGCACACACTAAGGGCCAAGTAGCTGACAAATCAAGACGACAAACAGAACAGGAGGGGGGCGGAGGGTATTAAAGGATACTGTAGTCCTGTAACCCAGGCGGTGGTGCGATACGTCCCCAGCTGCTGGCCGCTCTCTGAGCAGTGCCAGGTGAAGTTTTTGTCCTGGCCGGTGCTCAGAAGCCACTCCATCTCCAACACAAACAGCACCACTGTCACTCTGCCCTGATGGGCTGTAGGCACACAAAAACAAAGAAATATAACACAGGAAATCCATTTTCACAAACACTTCCATCACAGTGCAGGGGTCCACCAAGGAATCTTGGGTAGGATGGTGTCATAAATGTAATCCACATATTTGCTGTGCTGATGTTGCACACGAATATGCATTCAACAACATATTTAAAGAAACAGAAAGATGGTGCAACAGCAGAAAATAATGGTCCAGTACCACCACCGTCTTTAAGGAAAGATCTGACCAACAAATTAAGAGAAAGTTGCTTGACACTGAAGTCGAGATGTTTGAGATCTACACAGTTTCACAGTACACACACCCACACATGACACAAATCAGAGAAACACATATTGTGAAAGGTCAACTATAAGTATTACTCTGCATCCATTTTTCCTAGGCCTGCATGTGCATTCACATGAAAAAAACATCTAATGTAGTTGAGGCCGGAGAGGAGGCTTGTGGAGATCGATCAGTGTGCTCGGGTCCAGTTGTTTCTGAGTGAGTTATACTCAAAAGAAAGAAATGAATTATGAACCCCAGCAAAGAACAAACATTCCTCAGGCTGGAGAGTTTTGAAAGCATTACATACACAGAACTTAACAGACTTATTAGCAGTGAATTGTCCTGAAACTGCCTTGGTAAAATCTATACACGGTGATAATATGGTCCAAAGATTTTAGAGAATTGCAGGATCTGAGCAGGGTGACAGCTCTTAAAAACAAGCATTCAAAGCCATGAGCCATGAGCCTCAAAAAACAGGTTTTACGTTTTTTTTGCTCAGAAGCCAGAAGTTATTCTTTGTTGAAATTGGGCAAATTAAAGGCCCTGTAGGCAGATTTTTTTATTATAGCATCTTTTAAATTATTCTACGAGGTCATTTCTGTTTGTCACAGTCTCTTTTTTTGCTACTATCACTAGAAGTAACATACCTTACATACACACTTCTTCTGGTACCCGTTCAACTACAATTACCACCTTGTCTTGTATGCCTCTGCTAACCAGTATAGTTGCAATTTACATCTATCACTGTCCAGACTCATATAACATATGCAGAGAAGACTTGAAGGAATGTGTGTATTTTTTGGAAAGGAAGTTATCACTGTATTGATATTTATGATTACAGTGAACAACTTCTAGTGAGATTGGAGAGACTTAAGAGACTATTTCTACAGAGGACATGGTGCAACAACAAAATGAAGCTCAATATCAGCAAAACCAATGAGTTTGTGGTGGATCTACAATGCTTCAAATATGAATGATGTTGCAAAGACACAGTGAAGTTGACCATTTTATCCTCATTTGTGTAAAATCTTGTCATAATTAGCATACAAATTCTTGAGTTACACCCAAAATTGTGTTCTTTGGGGTGTCAGTGACCTTGACCATTGAGCTTTGACCACCAAATTCTAATCCTTGAGTCCAAGTGGACCTTTGTTCCAAATTTGAAGAAATTCCCTCAAGGTGTTGTGGAGATATCACGTTCACAAGAATGGGAGGGACATACAAAGAGACGAACAAACAACCCAATCCCAAAGATGAAGCCTCAAAGCCACCCAACAATGCTATCTTTTGGTTCTCTTCCAGACATGTGTGACATTAACTGACTCACACACTTAGACACACATGCACACACTTCCTGTCTCACCCTGGTAGGTGCGTGCTGGGGTCATCTTATTGTAGTCTTCTGACAGGACGAACTCCTAAAAGACAGGAAGTGGAGATAAATGTTCACACCGACTGAGGTCAATGACTAAGGTTTCTGAAATAAGTCTATAAATGGCAAAAATTTCAGGTTACAGCATTTAAATTTCAGTATGTGTGTAGTAACACATGAATATATCTTAAAAATGTGATTATACTTGAAGCATAGGTCATCCTCCTACAGAGAGATAAATACTTTGGACCTTCTCTCCATAAAAATGTAAACAGAAATTACTTAAGTAAAAAACTGAAGGCCTCGGTATAGGCCAGTGAAAGGAAGAAGAGCTTGTGGTCTGACAGTGTGCTTTCCTTTGAAGCCACCACCCACAATAAAACACTTGTGGGAACTTGACGTTTTCTGGTTGATCTGAGATGAAAATCCTAGAAAATGTTCTGCTATGTTGCTGTCTGACTTTCTGTCGGGCCAAAAAACAACTCCCACTTCTGAAATTCTCAAAAAAAAAAAAAAAAAAAAAAAAAAGCTGCATCTCAGAATAGTCCAGTATAGTACAGCACAACTCAGAGTTGTTTGTCATAGAAGCAAACTATGTAAAACAAATAAAACCACCAGTCAGAAGTCTCACTACCAGCCACGAAAGGCTGCAATTCATTACAACACACTGGTTTACTTTACTCTTTTTAGAGCTTTTCAAGTAATAAGGGTGGACCTGAAGGAAAGACCACTGGGTTATTAAATTCAAAAGGGTTCACCCTCTGGGAAGCTAGACTTTTCTTAGTATATTGATGTGCCAATTAGAATCTTATCTATAACAAATATCTTCTCCTTTGCAAATGTAACATTTTGGCAAGAGGGAGGTGCTAAATGACTGCCTATAGAGCATCTAAAAGGGAAAAGGTCATGGTATCATTCTCTGAGGAACTTGAATATCCACATCGCATTTCATGGCAATCTGGCCATCATATTTTGATATAGTTTGTCATGGACCACAGTCAAGGGGAAATTTTGACCTGACATTGCTGCGGGGGGTCACATAAAGCATTAGGGATCAACTATGACTATCCATAGTAAGTTTCATGGCCAAAGTGCTGAATGAACAAACACTGACCAACAACTACAGTATATTCTTCAACCACCAGCCTAGTGGGGCAAAATGACTGAATTATTTCAGTACCTACTGAATGGATTGCCATAAACATATTTGAAGACATTAATGGTGCCCAGTGGATGTACCCCACAGACTTTGGCAATTCTCTGACTTTCAATCCAGCACCACTATGGTGGTGCTATAAGTATCTGACTGGAGACTAGATGCTAAAGCCAGGTGTAAAAAGGGCCTAAGTGAACCACAATTATGTCCATTCTGAAAATGATTAAGGTTCCATATCATCTCTACAAAGCACTACGGAAGAGAAAAGACGAAATTCAGAGGTTTTTCTTTCTGTGACAGCTCACAGTGACCTGACAAAGCTCTCATTCCAACTGAATAAACAAACTCGCCAGAAACATTCCTGTTGTACTGGAGAGCAGCCAACATTTTCATCAAAATACATACAATTAGAGCTGCATTCCACTTTATTTGCTAAAAGGCAGATGACAAATATCACAAGGATCTTCCTGTCAACATACCGACAAAAACACAACCTACTGGGACGATGTGTATCTTTTAGGTGACTTCTACTGACACAGCAAGAAAAGCAAACAGTTTTCAGTTGAGTGAGGAAAAGAAAGAAAGGCCAGAGGGTTGTGACAGAGGGGAAGCAGGCTGGTGGTTGGACTTACACATATACTTCCAGTATCCATCCCAACGGACAGCCTCCTGGTCTCTGGGTTAAAGGACATACAGGAGCACTGCGCTGGAGACACAAAGTCACAAGAATAATAGTGAACATTCTGCCCGTATATGTGCATGTTATTGTTAACTTACTGTAAGTGTATTGTTACAGTAATTTCATTGTCACTGTGATTTCTCTTCTGCTGCAGTACACATCTCAGCATTATTATTCTGATATGTTTTCAAAAGCCACCAGTGAAATAAGAAGTTTGGAAGTGAAACTACCAACAATGAACTATATGTAATGGCACTTGACTGTTACAAGTTCATTCCTGACCTTGCCATGAGATGCCACTGAGAGCTCTAGAAAAACTACAATATTTGATAAAAATGGAAATTGACTCTGCTAATGTGTTCTTGTTAATACTGTATTTCCTGCATTGCAATTTCCACATTTAAATATACTTGACAGCAGAAGAAATGCCATCAGCATTTTCATCAGCAGCTTCGGGTCAAATATATTAGAGTCTGTATATTGTCTATAATGAGGCAGGGTGTCAACGGTTTAACCACTTTGGAAAACAGTGCACTGTCGCAATTTCCTGGATGTGTTGGTTGAGGTTTAGGAGACAAAAAAATAATGAATGTGGGACCAAAGTCCCTGCAATTTGACCTCATCTCAAAGTTTCCAGAGAGCAGAACAAATTTGTGACAAAGCAACTCAAAGATGTACAGTTGCCTTTACGTGTGGAAAAACTCTTGAAGTGAAGAACTAGATCAAAACTCCATTCCAATCATTTAATTCTACCTACATATATGTCATCAAAGTTTGAGTTCAGATTTCAGCTTACTTCTGTCTACGATGAAAACTGAAAACAAACTTACATTTCTATACTGTATGTGTAAATCCTGACAGTGGCAATTATTGTGTTATCTTCTGTACCCTAATTTCACTTTTTCTATCAGTACATGAAAATGTTTCACATATGCAGCCTCTGGTGCTGCTTTTGTAAGCTACAGATCTTGCTGATGGTAGCACGGGATTTCCTTCAGTTGCACAACTCGAGGGAAACAAGGACAAACAGTGTCACAGACATACAGCACTGCAGTATTGAAACAGGGAGAGTGAATGATCCTAAAGGAGCCCAAATGCTAAATCTAATTTCAGGAGCAATTAAACTCCACGCTTTCATGTCATTCTGAGAAGTGGAGTCTGTGTAATTCATTATGTTGGTCATGATGAGGAGGGATGCTCAAACAGAATGAAAGCAAACATAGAGGAAGAGTGAATAAAAACAGGAATGAACAACAGGCCTGTTCCAAGAAGTAGACGTTATCTCTAAAACTTTGCTGACTACAGTTACACACTCATACATATTCATCACTTATTTGACGATACTGAACAAGCCAATCAGTCCACTTATTCAAACACATTCACTGCCTTTGTTTTAAGATATTGGCTTAAAGGAAACCCATGAATCAAACAGCTACAAAGAGTTTACAGACATAAAATGTACATCTAAACATATAGACAAACAGTATTACTTACATGACATTGTGTGGTAGACACTGGGCCAGTACTGACCGCTGTCTCTCTTCAGCCATATCCGAATCGTCCTGTGGGGTGAAAGCATGACATTTTAGTGTCCATTACCAAGAGCCTGCATGGCATTTGAGGTGTAACACTAAATTCTTAATGTGTTGCATTCTCCACTCAATCTTGGCTGTGGGTAATAAGTGGGCTACACTTTCTCTTTGACAGTAAACACACCCATCAGTTTCTCTGAATTTACATCAGGCTCACCACTATTGTTATTCTTCTTACTGTTGCATTCACCTCTGTAATTCCTACAATAACAGCTGGTGGGAAATATAAATCTGAGGTACTGGGGAATTGGCCATGGGCCATCTCCACAATGATATGCATAATGCTGTAAGTGCTAATTAAATAATAGCTGCTGGAATAACAATAATAAAACTTTATGGGTCACTGCCTTGTTCAACTGAGTCATCTGAACACACTGAAGAAAAGCTTGCAAGGAAAAGTTGGACTTGTGTTGCAAATGTATGTGCACATAAAATTATTTGTTGTGAAGCTTCCACTAAAATGTAGCACACTTCCCAACTCTGTCAGAAAACCAATTATTTCTATGCTGATGTAGAAGGAATGCAGGATGTGATGTGATGTTTCTCTCTGAAGTTGCCAGCTCCCACTGTCAGAGTTCTACAGGGGCTTGGAAAGGTCCAGATTTCCCCAGATGAGGCACCATGGCAAAAGGATGCTCAGATTATTTGGTTCTACAGACATATGTGAGCAAAAATTTTCTCATACACACTGACACTGAACAAGGGCAGATTAAGGGCCAGGACGAGTGACAGTCACCTCTGTGATGTCCTTTAAAGGCTCCACTACAAGATTTACACCTGACACGACAGCAATTCTTCAGACCAATGAAGTGAGTAACAATTAATGATGATGAAATAAGTGATAACATAGTCTCATAACAGATTCAAGTGTACAGAGCAAAATTAATTAATACTCAATCATTAAGATACTCTCTTAAACTAAAAGGCTCATGGGCCAGGACTACACATTTTTCTGTATGTGGTCCCTGAGTTGAAAAAGTTTGGACACCTCTGCTTTACAGTCAGTTTGTAGGCCACTAAGAAGATGTAGTATCATCTGGTTCGTTCATATTTTTTACATTTGTCCGGACAGCCATGCAGGACTCTGATAAGTACTATACAGTCCTGGATCAGGGCTATGGATCATATGGCTTAGTGACACCACATAAATGAGAATATATTAGTAATTAAGGAAAACCTAGATGTGATGGGTAAAGTAACTGAGAGATAACACAGCCATTACAGGACATGCAATCTTTAAACATGCAGAGGCTCACATTCACCTTCAGGCACTTGCACATGTCAATAGACTGAATACACAGACTTGACAAAAAAAAGAGAAGACACACACACACAAATGCAGCCCCCAGGTACACAGGCCCAGTGTGAAACTGAGAGAGTGAGAGGAGAAATAAAAGCAGCCTTAAGCCACGGGAGGAAACACTTTCAATATAGCGCCCTTAAAAGCCGTACCTAACCCAAACCTACATGTACCTAAACCAGAGATCTGTTTTGCATTTCCACCTCAAATACTACCCTTAAATGTCGGCAGGGTTGTTACTAGATGGCCTTGTCAACCACACATGTAGCAGGATATCATATCAAATGTGACACAGTAAACAAAGGAACACAATTGAGGTTATTGAAGGTTAGGTGTTTTTTCCTCATGGTATGTGGTTGATTATTACAACAAGGACACAAGCACCATTGATAGGATATGTAAAAATGGTGGGTTTGTGCACTGAGGCCTTTGTCAATAAGTGACAATTCTATTGACCAATCAAAGGACTGCAGTGTTTCTAGCTCCACCTTTAGGTCCAGGTACCTCAACAGAGGGGTAATGAAAAGACTGGGCAGAATTGAGTGGGTTTATGGGCTCGACCCCCAACTTTTGTCAATGGAAACGTGAAAATAACAGTTGTAATATAAAACAAACTAAACTATACTGGACTGCTTGGTGGAAACCTTCATTCTAACCAGCGGCCCCGTTTGGGGTCCCGACCCCAAGGTTGAGAAACCACGCTTTAATAATTCTTACTGCCACAAGCTTAGGTAGCTAGCTAACGTTAGCCACTAAGAAAAATACAGTCAGCAGTAAATTCTGAATATTCCTGTTGACGTTAACTTACATTGTCAATTGTATGAATAAATATGAAAGAGCTTACTGTTAACCAGCATGTAATGAGCTCCAATGACTGTCAGCTGACATTAAATGTTAGAGGATGTTTTCTTCTATAACCAGAACCGCAAACCGTTGGACTGTTTATACGGCTTTGAAATGACTAAACCCCGGCATGAGCAAAAGACCAACAGGAGCGGAAAAAACAAGGCAGGAGACTGTGTTAAAATATATATTAGTGGGTGAATGTGTGGTCTGGCCGCCGAGCAGCTCAAAGCTCACCTGTCCTCAGACACGCTGATAACACCGTCTTCCTTGGGGATGATGACCGCCGTGCTCACAACATCTTGGAAAGCCTCGATTTTGCTCAGCAGACATGGCTTCCGAGCCTGCGGTTGGGGCTGAATTTCGGCCGCCATGAGTTGGTGGTGCACAAACCTCCGTCTACGGTTCTGGCTCCGGGAAACATAACCCACCCCGGTCCGACGGCAGAGCCTCGGCTAAGAGCTGCTAGCTAGCTGTCAGCAGGTAGCGCACGGTGTTGTGACGGCTGCCAGAGATGCTGCCTATCAGCTGACAACACAGACACACGCCCGCCTACAGCCGCACAGCGAACGTTTCCTCTGAGCAAAATAAAACTTCCTGTCGAATTTTGGCAAATATATTTTCAAAATAAAAACGTCATCTCTGAAGCACATCTGAAACATAAACCACAAGTTTCAGAATACAAAATGAGGTTTTGTGGCAATACAAAAACTAAATCTGGGCATATTTTAGCTGTAACATTTAAAAAGTATATTATTATAGTGGAGCCACTTTCTAATAAGATGCAAATAATGTTTCAGTTAATTACTTTATTAAAGAGTTATTCCAGTGATTTAGTAATGCACTTGCATAAATTTGAGGGATTCAGAAGAGACACATTAAAAAAAAAAGAAAAAGAATTGTCACTGTTCAATTGATACAGCAGAGGCTGATATAGCCTGACATTTAGTCTCTGGTACGGTTAAAGCTTGACAAACACATTTCCCACAATGCATCTTTCATCCGGTAACTACTCAAGTCCTCCAAACTCCACTTCTCCTTTTTGTAACTCAGGCTTCCTGCTAGAAATATCTCTAAACTAGTCTCTAAACCCAGACTGAGATAAGCCTGATGACATCACTCCCTCCATCTGGAGCTCCCTCCAGAAGACATTATACCATGCAGTTTTGACATACCACGTAAAAATAACCACAACAAGTGTATTGTTATTTCAAAATGTAAAATCAGTGGATTGCCCTTTCAATAGTTGATAACCTATTTCGTAATGCTTTCCTAATGCTTCAACAGCAACTTCTGGGTTATCGGGTCGTGGAAAAGCCTCCTCCTGAATGCCACTTTCTTTGTCTTTTTAGGTGGCTCTTTCCTCATCAGAAAGATCCCTCAAATGGATGACTTGCCTTCTGCAAAAAGGGCTGCAGGGCATCTGGACCAAGATCCATTCACAGTCTTAAGAACTTATCAGCATTTACAACTGCAGACTTGATGATATACTGTGCAAATGATTTATTAACATTGATAATTGCAGATGACTGAAAGTGGGAAGCCTATGACACCTTAGTTAATGACATTATTACCAATTCTAGCTGCAGTCGTCACTGCTTTTTATTAAAGACTTGCTGCCATTTATAACTGCTGACCTGACTTGATGACTTCTTAGAAAGTCAGATTATCATGACACTAAATTAATATCATATTAACATTTAGAAAGTGAGAACCCCACATGGTTTACCAACATTTGTAACTACATTATTACTAAATAGAAACAGTCAAACAGTCAATACCAATTTATTCAAATCATTATCAAAACACAAAGCAGTGATGTATGAGTCTTTATTCAAACAACACAATGAGAACTTCCTCACTTATAATATATAAAAATAGAAAGAACTCCCACCATGAACATTTTACTTCCACTGTACTGTTCTCTCTACATTTTTACTAATGGAAGTTGATGGAGGAGTCACAGCTAACCAAGCTCAATGTATAAGTCATAGAGAAGCAGATGACAGCCAACTTAACCCAACCCAACTTAATATATTCAATATAATGAATACGACATATGCAGCCTCTAAGTTTAGGTACTTTTATGCTGAAGACAAACAATCTGAAGTCTTTATTAGGTTACTCTTTGGTAACTTCACACATTTCACTGACGGACCATGATAATAATCAAGACTCTTTTGACAACAAACTATTAGACTTCCGGTTATGACTTTCTTATTAAAACCCTTACTGACAGTCGTGGTAACGTTTTTTCATTCAAGTAAAACATCACCATGAAGCAAAGAGCTAACACATATTGTCTTTTCGGCTGTTTAAATGTTGTATGTTAATATCACTAAACACAACAATGTGACATATCATATTAAAACGCCTCAAATACTTCTTGGAGGTTGTTTACAAAAAGTCGTGAAACACAAGGACAATTATTTCCGGTCACAATTTGTGTGGACTTCAAAATAAAGGTAGCATAAAGCAATGTAAGTAAACGTAAACTTTATGAAAACTATCGATTTAATTTCTTTGAGGAATTTTTTAAGTCAAAATTTTGGAGCAACAGAAGAAGAATGTAGTAATAAAACGATTATTTATCAGTGGAACAATTATAAATTTGTCTATTTGTAACATATTTACATTCAAATAATAGAGAGCAAATTAAAATTACGTACAATGAGGATATCTTTCCATTTGTAACTTTTTCAGATCCCCCAGTACAAGTAAAACTAACGCTATAAAAACACTGTAAAACACTATATACAAACAAGTGTTACAAGTTACAAGTAAAAAACTTTAATTTTTACTGATTATGTAGAAATATTATAAGCAGAAAATAAAGTATAAAGTATAAAAAGTTATATAAAGTACTTATTATACATAATGACCAATTTCAGAGGGTTATGTTAATATTTATATTACTATATTATTATTCTGAAAGCATTAACATGTAAGCAGCATTTTAATGTTGTAACTCGTGGAGGTAGAGCTATGACGACTTTATATGCTGTTGGGTATTTTAATCTATATCAATGCATCTTGTATTATAAGGTCATCATTTGTTTTGCATGCAAAACACCTAGTAACTACCGTTAAATACTTGTAGAGAAGCCACTGACTCGCAATACATATCATGCAATCGTTTCGGTTACACTGGCAATTTATGTCAGTACAGGTGGTGTACAATCTTGCCCCCTAGATCCCATTACACCAGTCACATAAATAATTTTATTCTGAAAAACGTGTCAGTGACACACCGGAAAATGAACTGTTGTGTGTGTTGCTCCAGAGAACTATGTCAAACAAGAGGCAATAGACCTTCCTCCTCTTTGCTATCGCCTGACACCGGATGGTTTCCTCTTATTTTTGCGGAAGTGATGATATTTTCCAAGGAGCTACATTATGTAAATTGTATTGCACAATCGTACATATCTGGCTGAGTGGCATATGGCATTAAGAGTGGATCCTCAAATCAGCCAGGATGATGTGTTGTATGTTGGGGATCAACTGAAATAATTTTTTGTGTGTGGTAGTTGAGACATTATCTCACATAACGACATGTTTGTGTAAAGCCCAAACTGATAGGAAGCAACATTAGAAGTCTGCCTACTACTTTAAGAAATCTCACTTATTCAATCTCTTTTCACAATAACACTGTGAATTATTATTTGTTGCTAAGTATGTAGCTCATTGCACAAATGGGGAGGAAAGAGAAAGTATAGCCATCTTAGAGCTGCAGGGTGTGTGAGTGCGTGTGCGCGCATGTCAATCCCTTGCAGCGACTATTCAGCTAAACCTTGTCTTCCTTGAGCTCGTCTCGCAGAAAGGACTGTCTTTATTTGGTCATCATATGAAAACCAAGTGCCACAGTGTGTCAGCGAGTAGTTTCTGTGTACCCTGGGCGCATTCTTGGGTTAATATGTCGCTGCTTTTTGTTTGATATTGTCCATCTTTGCCTTCAGTTTTGTCTCTATAGTCTTCAGGGGTTGTCTTTCACAGTAGCCCACGCCCGTGCGGTGCATAGGATGAAGTAAATGTTGATTATGTAATCAGCTCTCAGGGCAGTCACAGGCTCATTCCCAAATAATATCTGCTAAAACAACTACAGTAATGCTCCGGAAAACAGCGCGTCGCCACATATATTGCATTCTTAAACACATAATGCATGGCCAGAATATTTTCCTCGCATTCCTGCCTCTCAGGCGAGCAAGCATGCGCATGAGACACTCGGCTTTGGCCTAATTTGGATATGGTAATGAGGGGCTTCAGACAGCCAATAGCTGGCGAGTGATCGTACACGTGACGCTGAAGGACCGCTTGGGAGGCGGGGTCAAGCGCGGAGCTTAGGTTAAAACCAGTGGAGAAGCCACAGCGCATTCAGTGTAGGGAGAAGCAGGGACTCACTATGAGGGGGAACTTTGTTACTATGAAACTTAGGAATATTTGCAAAATATTGTAAAAATTATCAAAATCCCTCGTGAATCAATAACCTGCCCCTAGGGTTTGAGGTTTTTAGTTTAGTTTGCCCGGAAAGGGCTTCTACACTCACTATTCTTACACTTTTTTGAAAGAATGTGTGAGACAGACAGTTAGCCAGCTAGCTAGCTAGCTGAGAGGTGATACAGGCGGCAGGAGAACAAAAGATTTTTTTTGCGTTTTGGCCGGTTGTACTGACACCAAGTCCATGCAGAACGTGTCATTACCATCACAATGCCCGTTTTACTTTTTCTGATAGACACGTCCGCTTCAATGAACCAGCGCACCCATCTGGGCACTACCTATCTGGACATAGCAAAAGGCGCTGTTGAGACTTTTATGAAGGTACTGTAACCACGGGACACATTAATGTTGGGAGATCCCGAGCGGGATTGCGGTTCAGATCATCATTGTACTGTTGCAAGCTCGCCTGTCAAACGTGATCTCTCGATAACCGTAAATAATTCTCTACTATTTCCACAGCTCAGAGGGAGAGATCCGGCGAGCCGAGGGGACCGGTATATGTTGGTAAATTTTGAAGACGTTCCGTTCGGGATAAAGGTAGAGTTTGTTTTCGGGTCATGTCCAGCTTTACATTGCGCAGATTGACTGTCCCTCCATCGCTCCACCACGTTGTGATCACTGCATCAATTGTGTAGAGAAAATCTTCAGGAGGAGCTTTCATACCCCTTTTAAAACATGGCCGACATTTTGTTTCAATGTGAGCAGCAAGGAACTCTGGGTGTTATTTATACAGCGAGGTGATATCTGGGGGGGAGGAGGGGGGAGCGGGAGGAGGAGGAGGGGGTGACAGACTAGCTTACTTTACTTGTTTAGACCAAATTGCCACTTTAGTCACGGCACACATTGCGACTTATGCCACTTTGTCATTTCTGATCCCAGGCCGGTCGCACTAGCCTGATAGCAACAGATCAAGGTCTTGGCTGCAGTGCTGTCAAATTATTGGCTTGATAGAGAGGAAGCAACCTACATATACTTATGCTTATCAGTTAAGACTCATAATAAGGCATCCAAGTTTACCATTGACTTCTGTAGAAGTTGTCTGGTGGTCACAACAGTGGGACAGTTATCTAACTTAAAGCATATTATTAATCAAATGTTTTGCTTTTGCTTTTGTTTTGTTTGTTTAAAGGCTGGATGGAAAGAGAGCCACGCCACATTCATGACAGAGTTGAGGAACCTTCAAGCAACGGGACTCACAACTATTGGCCAGTCCTTGAGGACCGCTTTTGATTTACTCAATCTCAATAGATTAGTGACTGGGATAGACAACTATGGACAGGTATGTAGCACTGAAGAGGCAGAGAAGAAATCAGGTTGAGAAAGTTTTCTGAGAAGGTGCTATATGCCCCCACAGATCCCCCACCCTTTACCCACCTCCTGCTTCCCTTCCCCTATCCACAGTCTTACAAGCATCAACCACCTGCATACAGTGACCCCACACACTTTCAGTCATGTGCTCATGACACAAACATAACAGCAACACAGTAAACAAACAGGGGCAACTTTTATTTTTTCACCTCAGTAACCTTTGTTGATTTCACCATTGATTTGGTGATTTTTTTTTTTGTGTGTGTGTGACTGGAAATCATGGATAACTTCATGCTACTATTTTTAGATGTATAGAGATTAGAGCTGTTAATTAGCTGTGAAACATTAAACCCCTAGAAGTGCATGATGTATTTAACATCTGAGATCTCGTACGGCCTTAGAGGGATAAATAGTTAATGACATCTGCACAGATATGAACCCAAGTTGGCATTTTATTAGGTATGCCTACCTAAAACTAATGTACTCTTATACGATAGATTTGCTTTAACTCCTGCCTTTAGAAGGATCATAATGTTCAGTTTTGTTGAAAGCGTCTTACAGAGGTGTTATTTCAACTTAATGGTCAAGTTGGCAGTGCTATTCGATTGTATTGCGTTATCCTGAGAGGTGTTTGGAATATTTAGTCTACCCTCACTGACGTAAATGGGTTGAGTGAAATAGTTGAAACACCTCTCAGTAAAGTACAGTACAGCTTCTAAAATGACCATAAAGGTGAATTGCACCTCTCTGAAGCAGGTTTCAATAAAAACTGAAATTTATAGCCTTCATTAAGGTATGATTTATTGCTGGGCTGTTTTTTAATACTGTTTTTTTTTTTTTGCTTGCCAGAAGACCTTTAAACCTTCTAAGATAATTTGAGTTTTATTCTGTGCCTTGTTAAGCATATTCTGAAGCTTTTTACGAAAAAAGAAATTCTTTCTTTCTTACTGAAATTTCTGTTGTGTTACTGAGATTTAGACAGATTTGTAAAGTTCTGCAAGTGAGATTTTTTTAAAATTCAAGTCAACAGTGAGCAGGAATTTATCTCACAAGAAAGTTATTTAAATATTCTGTTCACATGATTATGAATGTTAGGATATTCAAGAAAAGGCTTTTATGGTGTAAGATTGCAAGCTCATAGATGTTATTTCCATGGTGTTGCACAACTCAGTTTTAAGTCATTTGAACAAGTCTCTCCACCAGCTTGGCCTGATTCACGACTGGAATCCTGCATTCACATAAATTTAATTGGGACTGAATGTGGTAAACACAACAGATATTCTGTGAGCCCACAAAGTCTGTAACTAATTCAATATTAGTGGCCCAGTTCCAGAAAGTGCCGCCTAATGACCTCACCAGTTAAAGTCTCTGTGGTCAAATTTCCAGTTGAGGGAGGTAGTTGTTGAAACTAAAGCTGTGCTGGAGGGTGTATAAATGATAGGAGTTGTGAGATTGTGTTTTACAGTTTTAGAGTGCTACTCTCCTGTAAGCCTAATGACTTAGCCGGAACAGATGACAGTCTTTTTTTCATCATTGTACTTACCGTGTAGTGTAACACAAAATGACCACAGTGGTTCTATCCTCATTTAGTCTCATTTTAAAAAACAGAAAACAGCTTGCAGGAGATGTATCACATCACACTGTAGGATTTTCCTGTCTTCTGTCCAGTGTCTGGAAACGAGATGCAGTTTTCTGCCCGGGGAACAGATATCATTAATGTAAGCTTTAAAGTCTAGTACATACCCAATTTGACTGCTGGGTGAGACTGCACAGTTGTGGTTGATATAGAATCTGGACGTCTGTTTCCCAGTGTGGAGGTAAGTCTGGAGGTTGGGAGCAATAGTGAGTGATTAACTAGCATTTCCTCAGTAACAAATGGACGATCCCTGCCATCCTGGGTAATGCATACATACAGCATACATAATGCATGTCAGACACTCTCAGGGAGTTTGAATGTCAAATGCCAAGCACGCTGTCAGGTTGGCAGAAGCGATATGGACGCAGACACATGCCTGTGAATACAAAGGGCACATCATGGGGCCAAGGTTATCGTGTCCTGCACCAGTCACCAGTGACCTGTATTGACATTCTGACAGTATTTATGCTTTAATGGCCAGTTCTGTCCTCTGTGCTTTTTCAGAGCTGAAAGGTCAGTCTCAGAATAAATGGCACACTCCACCCAATCCCCAGTCTTTGACATCATAACCATTATTGTAATTAATAGTAATTAGGGTATTTGCTTATTGTGTCCTTTCAAAAGTAGTGGTTTAATGACCATTGTTAAAGGGCTGCAACTAACAGTTATTTTACAAAACATGAAAAAGGCAGCAAATCGTCACATGTGAGAAGCTGTAAATGTTTGGCACTTTTGCCTTATTAATAACTTAAGTAATCAATTTATAGATTTTTTTTCTCAGATAATTTTCAGTTTATTAACTAATTGATTCATTGGCCATTGGCCTACACTGGTGCATCACATCTCTTGTGAGCTGTTTTCTGTTGCCATATTTTATTTTGTAACATAAGTAAAGCTTAACCGTTTTGGTTGAAAATAATTTGCAAGGGAAGTGGAACAAGTGCGCTTCCACTTCAAATGAATTTGTTCTTGTACAGATAAGGCGGTTAATTGTTTAAGAGTCATATTTGCACTAATATTGATAGTGTGAAACCCCTTTTATCAGTATCCACAGTCATTTGATTAAAGAAGGATATGGGATGTAGATGTTGGTGATAAACATAAATCCCTTTGAACTTAGACAAAAGCATCTCAAACCTTTTCAGGTGCAGCTTTTTATCTTTGAGCATTTAAAAGTGACAGAGGTTTCATCAGCACTCTGATGATTACACACACTTTTTGTCTGTGTTTTTCCGTCTCAATTTGCTTCAACAGCTGTAAATCAAAGCCAAACCAAAGCGACTCAGCTTGTGCTCAGTCGGCATTGCGTTTGAAGCGTCCAGTAGAAAAAGTCTATCGTCTGCTTTTCTTTCCAATTTAATTCATAAAGAAAAGTCAACTTTGATTTTTCATCCTCATGTTCACAAGTGCTCAATGTGTGAGATGTTCAGTGGGGTAGCAGAGCTAGAGAGGGAGAAGACAAAGGGGAGTACGGCTGTGGGGGAGTTAATATTGCCCTGGAGTGCTTCTCTCTACAGTAACAAAGAGCCCTCCAGGTTGCCAGGCATCTGAGATGACTCTCCGCTGGGAGATGGAGAGGAGTATGGAGGTAGAGAGGGAGACAGCCAGCGGGTAATCCTGACACTGATCACAGTTTCATTAAGAGAGCAATGAAAGAGCAGGCGAAAGAGAGGACAGGAAAGAATGAGGGCGAGGAAATGATCTGACCGGTGATGTTTGGTTGTAAGTTAACATGTCAGTCGGGATGATAAACAGGGCTCTAATGGATCTTCCATCAGTCTGGCATTTTGTCAGATCCTTCAGTTTCAGATGAACTTAGCTGATTGCATTACCTGTCTTTGAAGTCACTACAGATGATTGGGGCTGCAATTACTGATTATTTTCATCAGCTGATGGGTTGATTGTTTTCGCATTTGCTCTGTAACATGTTGGAAAATGCTGAAAAATGCAAAATCCTAAAGTCCAAGGCAATGTCATCAAAGGAAGAAAACTCTGCACAATAATACACTGACCTCTCAGACTGCGCTTGACACCATTACAGGATCAGAGCTGTCTGCTGTTCTCTATTGCCAGTATGGACTCATTTGATGTCCAATGATCTAATTTTAATAGCTGTATTTGGATTTTTCAGCCCCCTTATGACCAACACCTAATTGCATAGCAGCAATAAGAGCTAAGCGAGCTGATGTGACACGGGTGAAATCATCGCTTGTCCGGCAAGTTAGCCTCATCGCCAGCTCATTAGCACACTAAAGATGTGTTTGATATCATAAAGGGATTTTGGGTGAGGGCAAAAAAAAAAAAAAATAGCCAGGTTGTCATGGATACCTCGAGCACAGAGGATCTTGGTAGTATCCCGCTCTGTTTACTTTGGGCTGTTTGTGAAAGTGGACAGATCCATCATTCAGCAGAAACCACAGCCTACAGGTAGAGTCAAAACTGAGTGGGTCCACATCTATTAATAATTGCACGTCTGTCAGAACAGGACGGCCTTCATGGAGTCTCTGTGACTCTGCAGTGAGGTCCACTGTGCCGACTGTTTGCTGACAGGACTTCGGGCTGCGTTGAGGTTTTACACCGTTAACTCACCCAGTTATTCTGTGGCCTCTGTGGAGATCCCACAGGGCAGATGCATAGTGATAAATGCAGTGCTGCTCCAGTTTCATTTTATCAGTGCGGAGTGCTGGTGTCATGAAATATTGTGGGGTCTAGCAGAAAAGAGGTTTCACATAGGTAATGTTGCTGGAGGATAGAGTGAACACATACTGCAGATACATACTAAGACAGATGCATAGATGTCGTCAACGCTGTACTGAAGACTGGACTCTTAGTGTTTTCTTTTTATTACTCCCTTCCCTAAGGTTCTCTCCTTCACACACCCACTCATTTAAAATAGATCCCATGTAAGTTATCTATATAATGATACATTATCTCTGCTCATTTACGCCTCAGACTTGTAAGTGCTATAAATAAAAAGCTGCTAAATTCCAAAAAGAATTTTGCTCTTGGCTTCTATAAATGCACTTAGCTCTTTTCAGTTTGACACATTGCTTCTGTCTGCTCCCTTGGTTTAATTTTAAAATTAATCGTAAATATGTCCTTTTATGTCTCCTTGCAGGGAAGGAATCCCTTTTTCCTCGAGCCCGCTATCATAATCGCCATCAGCGACGGCAACAAGTTGACCAGCAGCGGTGGAGTCCAAGACGAGGTCAGCCATAACGTCCAATCAGGAGTGTTTCCTGTTTGGTTGGACGAGAACTCAGGAGCTTGTCTGATCACAAAGCCATAAAGACGACGTTCACTTTAGCACAAGCATCTATTACATCATCATACTCTGCCCTATTTACTTTCAATATGGAGGCTCAAATCAAATTCACAGAACAACTGCTGTTAGAGTATATTTAATAATTCAGTTTAGAATCATCCCTTGACTATGCAAAATAGTCTGACCATATTGTCCACTCACAGCTTCATATCTCACCTGTCTTACTGTAAGTTACCACTGACTTAAATATCATGAGCTTAGCAGATGGATAGACACCGTCAGTTTTAGCTTTTGAGACATAGTTTTTTTATCATTAATTGTTCTGCCTGTGTTTTGATGAATCGATTAACCTTTCTCTCTTTAAATTGTTAAATAATGTAGAAAGGCCCATCATAATTTCCCATAAGTTCGTAAGTTGCCACTCATGTTGAATATTAGTGCTGCTGCCCCCTGTGAGATGGAGAGCACTCTATTAAGCCATGCAGTCAGTTTTGTAGCTTGAGAAGCAAAACCTGTAGAGGTCAAACGCATACAATTCAATCCCTGAGTCTGTAGCCACGGTCTAATTTATGGCTTCTGTCATAATTCCAGGCCTGTTCAAACTGGGCACAAATTACCAAGTTGATATTTGGTGGGGAGGTTTGACTTTAATTGCAGCTCTTCTGACAGTTATTTAAAAGTCTAGGCTGCTTGACAAATGTCTGAAAATAAAACTTATGAGAAACCAGAATCTGTATTTATGAAGCAGTATGACCAAGAGAAGCCTGTTGCTGTGAAGGGATGATGCGTCAACACTGAAATCTTTTAATAGCGCTTCATTTTAACAGTGGGTGTCAGCTTAGATCTTTTGAGGAATTAATTGTTGTTTAATTACCCAACTTAGATCTTTTGTTTACTTGATGACGACCCAGACAGGGAATTATGAATTTAATCTTCTGTTATATATCATTTATATTGTAATAGCAATATGTTTTGGATGTACTACATTTTCAGCAATTTCAGTTGTAAAATGGTATTCAAATAAGACTGAGATTTTATGTTTTTGGATAATTTGATTGATTTTCAGTTTTAGTTTAAAACAGCCAGTTATATTGAAGAGAGAACTATCTCGGTATAACAGTTATCATCATCTAATCATTGTATTGTCCAAGCAACATTCAACCACTGTCTGTTGTCATCTCATTGCTCAGCTCCATTGTTTATTTTGTCATTAACATTCAATCTTCTGTTTCTCCTGACTGACCAGCTCCACCTGCCTCTGACCACCCCTCTGCCGGGTAGCGAACTGACCAAGGAGCCCTTCCGCTGGGACCAGCGTCTGTTCGCTCTGGTGCTGCGCATCCCCGGCAACGCTTCAGTGGAGCCTGAACCCCTGGGTGGCGTCCCGCCTGACGACTCTCCAATCACCCCCATGTGTGAGGTCACTGGAGGTAGGTGGACTGAGTACAAGCTGGTGTTTGGTTAATGTATAATATGTTTGTTGAGTGCATTGCTTAAACGGACACTCCACCGATTTTACACATAAAAGTCAGTTTACTTGTCGTGAGGAGTCCTACTCTCCTGCCTGTGAAAACTGTTAGTACAATGTCTATAGGTCTGGAGGGACTTTCACAACCATGAGAAAAAAATCAAGGTTATCTTGAGTTAGGCTTTAGACTTTAAATATTTGACAGAAGCATTATAAACTGAGTGAATGGAGTTAGAAAGATGAGGATATTTAACAGGCAGGGAAGGTTTAATGAAACATGCTGTTAGATGCATTATGGGAATTGTAGGATCCAGTGTTTTTGGTGTGTGACCCAGGGGATATCACAGCCTTGGCTGAAGTGATTTTAACCATTCTTTATTTAATCTGCCTCTGACGAATTTCCAGTCTTTATAAAAGTGCAATAGAAAATGAGTAGAGTATTTCTTACATAGTGAAGTGAGTAAAAAGCTAAAACCGTCATTGAATTATTCTGAGCTATTCAGAAACCCAATTTACGTAATGTACTATACATAATTAGATTTAGAAGCCTTTTTTGCTGCATTTATAGATTGTTGATAAAGTCTATGTAATTATAACCTTACAAGAGAAATACAAGTAAAGAAGACATTCTTCTATTTGTGAGTGTTCGGGTTAGGCTAACCTAAAGACATCGTAGTTAAACAAGTATTCAAATTCTTTTATCATTTGGACACCAGAATATTTATGTTACTTAATGGAACATAATGTTACCATAATGTTTTTATTTTGTACACAGGGTTCCTACCCTGGAAAAGTATGGAATTTGATTTTAGTAATTTCCAGGTCTGGATAAGTAGGGAAAAAGGAAAAGCAAGTATGGAAAAATATTTCTGTTTTCAGACTACTGCTCACATTCTGTTTCCTAAAAATTAGAACTCAGAATTTCGGTAAAATGAAATTAGTTTAAAAGAAAATACTGCAATATCTTTAAATTGTATATACAACCCAGATTACAAAACAATGGTTAAAACATGAATAAAAACAGAATGCTATCGTTTGCAAACAAACTGGTTTTATGACATGTTCCTGAGCCCATGTAGTAACCTCCTTTATAAAATCATGTGACAAAGTGGTGAACCTCTCTTCATCCTTGCTTGTGAATGACAGAGTCTTTCCAGGATTAACCTTTCATACCCAATCATGATACTATCACCTGTTACCAATGAACCTGTTTACCTGTGGAATGATCCAAACAGGTGTTTTTGGATCAGTCCACAACTTTCTTTTGTTGCTCCTGTCCCAACTTGTTTGAAACATGTTGCTGCCGTCAAATTCAGAATAAACAGATATTTGCAAAAATCACTGAAGTTGATGAGGCCAAACATTAAATATTTTGTCTTTATACTGTTTTGAGTTAAGTATATGTCAAAAAGGATTAGCAAATGATCACATTCTGTTTTGTTATGTTTTACACAGTGTCCCAACTTTTTTTTTTGAATCAGGGTTGTATACATAGCATCACAAATAAACAGATATTAAGTTTGCCTGAACATTTATGAGTTCTGCAGTGATGTAGTAATCAGAAAAGTAAAGGGACTATCATCATTGAAACGCCATGAAAAACTAATTTTCGGTTCTTATTTATAAAAGAGACTTAAAAAATATGGCAGAACAATTATATAATATGTATACAAAGGGTTAAGGGGAATAATACTATCATCAGCAGCAGTGATTAGTTTACTTCCTCTTTGGGCAGACATGTTTGACAGTGGAACGTCGTCCTACTTTCGTATGCGTAGGAGTGTGGACCAACAGACTTTATATTTAGACATTTGTTTAAACAGCGTTTACAAGTATGTTTTATGTTTTATTCCATCTAACAGCCAATGAAGCAAAGTCAAGGCCAATGGACTTTGGTTCTCTTTTATAGTCCCCTCGTGAATTGTACAAGAACATCCCTTCTGTTACAGGAGAGGTTGAACGTAAACAGTTAATTAATTTTACATGACAGCTGAATGACATTGCACTGTTTGGGATTACAGCTTGAATAACTTGTCTGGGTTTGGTGTTAATTGATTTGTATGAGTTACAGTACCTTGCCACAATCATTTGGCAACATAATGGCATACATGGTCAGAATATGACATGCATTACTCAGATGTCAAATACGGATCTGAAAAATCTAAACAGAAGTCTGGAAAAGTCTGGAATTTTGAACTGGAAAAAGTGTAGGAATCCTGCGTGCGGCCAAATGCATGTCATTATAACCTTATTTTGGAAAAAACATCATAGTCATATTCCTCTCGGGAGGGACATGAGCCTAATTTCTGCAGCAGAGCCTGTTGGAACATGCTGGGACAAGCTCAAAGTATTTATAACACCAGATCAAAATAGCTATTTGTTAAATGCATTCCGTAGCTCAGCTGATGAATCATCTCTGTCAATACAAAGACAGAGGAGAATAATGGGGGTGGCTTTTTTTTTTTTTTTTTTTTTTGAGGGAAAAAACTGAGCGATCGAGAGAAAGCTTGCCTTGACAGCTGTTTTTCACAACAACGAGGGACAGCCCCGAGCTGTGTCTCAGCTCCGACTTACTTGTGTTTACAGGTTTGCCAGTGGGGACCTGAATAACCTAGTACCAACACATTGTGCTCCTGTTTTAACCACTGATTAAGTCCGCTGGAGCTGTTGTTGGAGGGGTTAAGTGCTTTGCTCAAGTGCACCTCAGGAGTAATGGTTGATTAAGGTTAGAAAGGCCTGATTTTCCCATCTGGTCCACGATTGGAGCTGTCTTTCCCCCCCCCCACTCACGGGCTGTACACAGGCGGCTGTAGAATAAGCCAATCCTATCAGTTTTAAAGAACATCTACTTACAGCGGTAGACTTTTATCCCCCCCTGTCTCCACTCCTCATGCTGCCTGGTTGTGGAAGCAGCTGGTGGGAGGAACAGACTAGAATGATGCTGATGGCAGGTTAAGATTAACACACACATAGAGAGACAGAGCAGAGCACACCAGAGCTCTGTGTAGCAGTCAGTGGTGCTGAATGCAGAACATGACACAGCTCCATTGTCACTGACGGTCTACAGTACATGCTGCCTGTCCATTACTGCTGATGGCAGACCTGACACAAAGCCACAGCCTATTGAAATGAGCAAGTGAATGGGGGCATAACAAGGTCATTAGAGGTGAAGTTGGAGGCAGTAAATGGCCAGAAGGCTGAATTAGACTAATCAGTCGTAGCTTTGTAAAACAGCGTGTCTGATTCATGTGACCTTTGCTGCTTTGTGACTGATGCTGTGACAAATAAACTAAAGCAGATTCAGGGTTTTCGAGCTACGTTTCATGCAAATGCACCTTTTTGAATGGCCTTACCTTCTAGTAAGTGTAAAGGACTGATATGGCCCCATAAAGATGAGCACAGTGTTAAGTAGAGAGCACTTGAAAATGCTCTGAACATATAGTCAGACACTGCAGTGTTTTAAATTCAAGAGTACTCAACATTCAATTAATATCACATGCTTTTACCCAGGAATATTTTAATGGTTAGGTTTGGCTTCTGAAAGCTGCCACCACTATGGATATGGTTTTCATTTGGGAAAACATCTGCATTTGCATCTTTGAGTCTCCATTCTTTTATCTTCTCTCGCAGGAAAAGCAACATGCAAACATTCAGGTAGTTATTTATTTAAATTGTGGAGTGAGCTGGGTATTGGAACAGATCTTCCCCAGAAAGTCATGATTTTATTCATTTTGGATCAATTTGATTCTCCTGAGGTTCAGATACACCAGGTAAATACACAGATAAATGTCAAACTGATTCTCAGAATTGTTACTTGAAACATAATTTTCTCTTTGTTCCCCAAGCAAGTAGCAATCATATACATGACTTTTTCACAAATATAACTTTTTCTATCTATCTATCTATCCTGCTGAGGCTTGATTTCCACAATATAGACATTTCACATGTCATGTAGCCCTCACAGCACCATTTCATACAACCAACCACAGTCTACACGTGACACAATGCAAATCTACACATATTCAGTGAGTAAAAGCACAAATGCCATAGTCAGGGTGGGATGTTGAAGAATTGATATTGGATCATTCAAATGAAAATGTACAATTTAAGTAGAAAGTTTGAACTTTTTACCCAAGACTACTACATTTAGAATACATGATCTTTCAGAATGTCCAATGTTTTAGTTCTTTGAATGCTAATCTTTGACTTTTAGTTACATTTTTATGGTCTTAATATCTTTTGTTACTTAAAGCTGCACTAATTAACAGTGTCTGTAATAACTATGTGTTAAACTATGTGTGATTGCTCTGACTACATGCTGTGTCATTGTGACAAACCTACAGAGAATTTATTACACATCTCCATAGTTCCCCTCAGCTCCATGGAGCCTTCCAGCCTGTCTTTAGTTCAGTATTTTGTTTTTATGGCTCATTTACTGTATGATTCAGCCTTAACCCCGTTCCAGCAGCAGCAGCTGTTTTCAGCCATCTAGCTCTGATAAACCCTCTGCACACTACCTGACAGACAGAGTGAACATAGTGGAGCCTTCAGCAGCTTAAGAGCCAGGTATTTTTCTCAGGTGCTAATGGAGCTGAAAATAGAGTGAACATTGGACTTAAAATCATCAGGTGACCATAAGTGTGTTTCCAACTGAATGGTAATGTTTCCCCAGGTGTTCTGATAGCAGTGTTAACACAGCTGACGTAGTTGCTAGAACTACTGAAACTTTGACAGTATGAGAAACGTTGTTGTTCCACTGCCCCCTAGTGACCCAAAAAAATTAATGAATTAAGCTGTTGGAAGCTAAATTTCAATGTATTTGAAAAGGATTCAGCTTTAATAAGTGGATTCAATACCTCATATTCATATTCAGTTCAATCCATTGAACTCCTACATACCATACCTACCACACATTCACATTTTCAGGTCTGTATACATATATAGTATATCTGTGTGTGTGTTGCAGGTCGTTCCTACAGCGTGTTCTCTCAGCGTATGTTGAATCAGTGTCTGGAGTCTCTGGTGCAAAAAATCCAGAGTGGAGTGGTGATAAACTTTGAGAAGACTGGGCCCGACCCCCCTCCTTTAGAGGGTAAGAGACACATTTGTTTGTAATTTATTCCTGACTTCATTTCTAAAAGACCTTTTTAACAACTGCTGCACTGCATCTGTTTGATTAGTAGAGATTGTCTTCTCTCTCTCTCCCACTCACTGTTTAATCCTCTCTGAGCTTTTCTTTACTGTTTTTCATAAACAGCTGGTGGATTTCACTGTTCAAACCCCCTCCTTCATGTTTTAGCTGCCTACACACTGTTACAATTTTATTAAAATCATTTTGTTGTTTTCATGCCTCACAAACACATTTTTGTCTTTAACTGCTGATGCTTGTTTTACCTGTGGAGTCAGCTTCCTTTGTTCTGCATGTGTCTGTCCAGATGCTCCAGCTGAGGCCTTGAAGTCCGGTGTACAGCCTTGGCATTGTTGTCACAAGCTGATCTACGTGAGACCCAACCCTAAAACCGGTGTCCCCATCGGTCACTGGCCCATCCCCGAGGCCTTCTGGCCGGACCAGAACTCTCCAACGCTGGTAAGAAACAACATAAATATTTTAAAAGAAAGTTTTTGTTAGGTTTGACCATGCACCTTTCACACTATAATACCCCGTAAGGCCTCTGTTAAATTAGTTGCGTTAGTATCTTGGACATTTAGCTGACACTTTTACTCATGACCAAGAGCATCAGCAGAATAGTAATATGAATTTCTTTCTACTATTTGTGTCCCCCCAAAAAGTTCATGTACAATAATGATTCACTAAGAGAGGAAAAGTGTATTTGATTGTTTACATGGACGCCCAACATAAAATGGTCAGACAGCTCCTACAGTAATCGCAGCAAAAGGGGAACTAGTGAAGGTAATAAAACAGAATTACAGGGGCCACATATATTGCACAATATAGCAATAAAGTTACAGCATAGGAAGATAACAGCACAAGCAACTAAATGTTCCATTTCATCAGAGGGTGCACATTAGTCACAATTGGCATTAATTTATAACTGATATTTATAGTATCTGGCAGTATAATATATATATATATATATATATATATATATATATATATAAAATGACAGAACAGAACAGAAACCACAATAACATAATTATAACACCAAAATAATACATCCTGTGTCCTATTTTCTGTCAAAACAAGCACTCTTATTTTTTGTGTAATTATTTTTTTGAGAACATGAAACATGAAATTGATGTCAACACACACACCACACACACACACAGGTGTGCCTGTGTGTCCTGGATCATCTGTTTATATTTGCAGGTCTACTGGCAAGTACAGTATATTAGACATAAATATGAAGTGCATTATTTTGTGTCCTTTATTATGATCATTTTTTAACAATTCACAGTGCTGAATGTTTATGTGCTGCAGCGTGGACTATAACAGTATTTACCTCTGTGCCCCACCCAGCCCCCGCGCTCAGCCCACCCCCATGTTCGTTTCTCCTGTCTGGACGCGGAGCCCATGGTGATAGACAAGGTGCCCTTCGACAAGTACGAGCTGGAGCCTTCGCCTCTCACACAGTACATACTGGAGAGGAAGTCCCCTCACACCTGCTGGCAGGTACAGCACCGTCACAAACACAACACACAATAACATACACTTTTCGTGGAAGGACTCCAACTCTAAAGCTGAAACGGTTTTTAACCTTGGCACCTGGTGGTTCGATGGTAATTTAATTCTGTCACATAGCTGGATTGTAACAGTGATGTAGTAAGTGCAACATTAGATGTTCCACCCTATTAACTGTGTGTTGATGGAGACATTAGTTGTACATTAAGAGATTAAGAACACAGAGTAAGTCAGGGAGTGTCTGTTATTCAGGGAATAATGACTGAGTGAATGACGCTGATAAATTATAATCATGTTGACTTGCTAATTTGTTAAATGATACATACCAAATATTAGCAAACTAAGCTAATATTAGAATACAAAAAATGTTACAGGCTAAGACGTGGCTAGGATGTTAACATGTTAACTCAAGGTTGCTAACATGCTAACATCTGAGACCGAGAAACTCCAGCTTGGACTGGTGAAAGAGGATAAACCCTTCATTTAGGTATCACGCTCTTTCCTCTGCTGCCACCTACAGACCAAACTTCATATTTTTTGGAAATGAAAAGGATAGAAAAATAGTAAAGGTGTCCCTCAATTTTTTATTCATCCCACAATTTAGCTTCTTGCTGTACATCCTCAGGGGCTGCTAGCCTGTCTGCAAACATTTAAACTTATTTTTAGTTCTATAGAAATAGTGCAAAGAGAAATGCACACCTATCCTAGTCCGTGTCCTACTTGGCTGTATTGAATTTGTGACAGAGGTGAGTTGAGGTGAAAACATTAGCTCAAAAATCACAGAGGGAGTTTTGAAAGTGCAGTCCTCTTTTTAAAGAGAGAGTTCGTACTTACCAGCATTAGTGTTATTGGTCACCCAGTGGTAGTGATATTAATACATGGACATGACTCAGGCTACAGATCCAGATGGTGGTTACATCCCTATGAAACAGCAGCTTATTGGCTGTTTCTGCAGGTTATTTGTTCTTGGTTGCTGGTTGAAGAGTTCTAATGTCACCACACATTCATTGATTTTTCTCTCCGTCTTCTAGGTGTTTGTATGTAACAGTGCCAAGTACAGTGACCTGGGCCAACCGTTTGGTTACTTAAAGGCCAGCACAGCCCTGAACTGTGTCAACTTGTTTGTGATGCCCTACAACTACCCCGTGCTTCTGCCACTTTTGGGTAAGACTGATAGATCCATGACACTTTTGGCATTCTAATGTAACAATAATAAAACAGACACGCGCAGCGAAATACCCAGTAGGATGGGTGCTGGATCATAAAATGCCTGGCAGAGTAGAAAAAGAGAGTTCTGCACACCAAATAGCTCCCGTTTGAAGGACTTTAATTAAATGCTGCTTCTTCCTCACACTGCTTCTGATACATACAAATACCCATTGTTCACAAAATCATGTGACTTAACACACCTTTCTTCCGCCCTTACACAAGAAGAAAATACAGTATCAATAGTGTTCTTTCATGTTCTAATACATATGTCATATACATGCTTAGATAGACTAGCATACAAGGTTTGCTACAATTTTATTGATGGCAACCTAAACCTGGTGTGTTATGTCACATGGTTTTGTAAACTATGGGTGTTTAAGAGGGTGACTGTTGTGTATGTGTTAGAAGAAGGCTGAAGAAGAAGCGCCAGCTAATTAAAGTTCTTCAAACAGTAACTGGTTGGTCTGTGGCTCTCTTATCTTCTCTTTCTACATTTGGTATTCTCCCTCATTTTTAATGTCACTGTTTGGGCTCCTGTGCAATCATTAGTCCTGTCATATATACTGCATTTACACATATTTATAGTGAAGAAGAGTCTTAGCACCAGTCTTTTGTGCTTGAGTTCTGTGTGATGTTATGCTCTTTGTTTTTTTTGTCCTGCATCTCCTCCACATTCCTCAGCACCTGTAAATACACTGGTCATGTGTGCTATTATAATAAGATTTTGGACAGGCTCAAGCAAATGGAGTTGATCCCTGAAAAAGTGTGAAATTGTTCTATTGTATAAGTTATAATTTTATCGCAGGAGGCTGTAGTACATTTGTTCTATCTTTTTTTCCTCTTTATTGCAGACGACTTGATCAAAGTGCACAAGTTCAAGCCTACCATCAAATGGCGGCAGTCCTTTGAGAACTACCTGAAGACCATGCCTCCATATTATATCGGGGTCAGTGGACTTGGCATCATTCTTCAGCTCTTACTTTTTTTTTTTTTATATGATTGACATACGAAGACCATACAAGACGCTGCACTGGTCTTATTGCTGTGTTCTTTCCACAGTCCCTGAGGAAGGCTCTGAGAATCATGGGAGCGCCAAACCTGCTGGCCGACAACATGGAGTATGGCCTGAGCTACAGTGTAGTCTCCTATCTGAAGAAGCTCAGCCAACAGGTTAGAATTTGGGATGTTGTGTCTTGCTACCTTTGGGCACATGTCCCCTGTCATCTTTTGATTAAAGGCAGCCTTAGTGTGTATGTTGGTTATATTGTCAAGTAAGAGACTAAATGCAACTGCACCCAGTCTTATTGCTAATTTGCTCTCTTTTCCAGTCAAAAATTGAGTATGACCGCCTGATTGCCTCGATTGGTAAGAAGCTGCCACCAGAGGCCGGCATCAAGGTTCGCTGGCGAGGGGGAGGGATATCTCTGGCCCAGCGCAGGGACTTCATCCAGCAGCTGCAGAGTCTCACAGGAGAGGCTCCGTCTCTGCCAATGGAGCTCAACCCCAAAGAGTTCCAGGGCTTTCACCTAGCACTGCTCAACAAGGTATGGTTGGATCCCTATTAACATTTCCTCAACAAAATCAAAGTTTTTCTGAGGACACACAGCTTTTTAAGTAAGAGTTATTCAGTCATGATTACACACATCAACTTGGACAGTTGTAATGTGACTTAAGAGCAGTTCTATGTTCAAATCTCATTAACTCTCTGCTCCAGACATTGCCTGCCTTCCTTGCTTTCCATCCAGCAATCCTCCCGTGGCCTTTATTGAGATGTTTTATGTAGTTTGTTTGGGTGCTTGAGGGCTTTGGCATTTGAAAAATGGCCATCACTCTCAGACTGTATCCACTGTATATCCACTCTGTTAAGGCCAAAGTACGACAGTATTTCACCAGAAAACACACCATCTTTCCTGACTTGAAGGAAGGCCATATTTAAACCCAATCCCTCACTTTACAATCCCGTCTGTCTTCACCAGGGCCTGAAGCCTCAGAGCTTTAGGAATCCTTACGACATCCCCCGCAGCCACCTGCTGGACCAGCTCAGCCGAATGAGGAGGAACCTGCTCAACACCAGCGTCTGTAATCTCAGAGGGCAGGACTCAGGTAAGTCACTGTGCAAGTCTGTTTCCCACACCCACTATTGGGTTTGGTCATGAGTGTGCTCTGTTATTCCTGTAACCGCACCCAAAACAGATGTCATGGTGAACACTTCAACCACTGACTAAGGGTCAGCAAAAAAGAAAGATTTTCAGCTGGTGTTAAGTTACTCTTTGAGAACAAAAATGGTGAACTTCTCCCCCGATGTTGGTGAATTTCCCTGTCTCCTGTCCAGACCAGCTCCACAGCGTGCCAATAGCCCAGATGGGCAACTACCAAGACTTCCTCAAAGCTGCTCCTCAGCCTCTTCGAGACGCAGACCCTGAACAGCCTAAACGTCTGCACACATTTGGCAACCCCTTCAAACTAGACAAGAAGGCAAGTTCCACCGACTCACATCAACCTTAACCCTGATCCTCTGTCATGAGTAACGGACAGATTAAAATTACTGATTGAAAAACATGGGAATTGACCATCTCCCTCACTCCTCCCTTAGGGCATGATGATCGACGAGGCGGATGAGTTTGTGACAGGCCCTCAGAACAAGGGGAAGAGGCCAGGAGACAGCAACAACATGCCGGGCGGAGGGCCCAAGAGACGCCGCTGCATGTCGCCTCTGTTGCGTCTGGGCAGGGCCTACACCCCTCCAGTAACACCTCCTGCCAGCCCTCGACCAACAACAGGTGAGATTTGTATTGAGACTCTGACACATGTATAATTAGGCGTCTTATGAACTAAACTGATAACTGTTAGAAGCAGCTTTAGTCACTATTCAGTCCTCATTTTTGCCTGCTTGTAACTTTGGAATTGAAGCCAGTTCTGCTGACATGGTTCTTCTGAATCACTCAGGATTAGGCTCTTCACAGTGGTATCAGCAGTGGCACACAGTGCACCAGCTTACACTGTAAAATCTTACTCTACACTGTCCCTAAAGGTTTTCTGAAAAGCAAGTGCATTCAAAAACTTGGATGCCTTGTGTTTGATAGGAAACAAATTTTGCTATATATATATATATATTCCTTGTAATCGTTTTCCTTTTATGAGCTGATAGTCTGACAGTGTAGTTTAAAGTTGTAATGTAGTTTAAAGGAGCCTTGTGGAGTTTTCCAGTAAACACAATTTCATTGCATTTCCTTCCTCATTAAACAGTGGCAAAGCTGTGTTTTCTTTTTTATGTTGAAACCTGCATTGCTTACTTCCATGTTTACTTTTTCTTCTCTGCCTTTTTTGGCTCATTGCTCCATTTAATGACGCTGTACTGCTTCCTGTAGATCAGGGGAGTAATATGAAACCATTGACAGGAATGTGGATTGCGTCACACACATGTGTGTTTGTGTACACAAGACAAACTCCTGAAAGCACTCCTAAACCCATTGTTACATAGTGCTACCAGTGACCAAAGACTCAGAGTGCTTAGTGTTGCTCATCCATAAAGTTGGGGGACTTGTGAGAGACAGATAAAAAAAAAATAGGATTAATAATTGGATCAGTAGACACAGAGATGTCTTGACTTTTTGTCTCTAAGGAATTGATCAAGCCAGTATTATAGTATAGTAGTAATATAGTAGTATAATAGTAGCAGCAGTAGCAGTCGTGACCTATAACGTGACTAATATATTTCTCATGCCTCCGTCATGTCATATTGGAGTTACCGTAATTACCATTTTCCAACCTGTAAATATTGTTCACATTAATGTCCAAGTCAAAATTAACTCACATTTTTCTGAAATCTGAAATATCTGACTTAACTCAAACAATAAATGCTTGAAAAAGCAAACAAACACAGTCCATGTTCACAGTAATTCAACCCAAATGTAATGGATTTTGTGCTACATTGTCAGTGTACAGTATTTTTAACAACCAGTTCCGCCTTCAATCCTAAGTGATGTGAATGCAACAATGAATTATGTTTTTCTTTTTTAATCTCTGAACCTGTAGACATGGACATGAATGACGGAGCACCTGAACCGGACCTGATCATCAACCACCTGAACCAGAACCACTACGGCTCAGACAGGAGCTTGGACTCGGAGTCCGATCATCCCTTAGGGCTTGCCGACCACCAGGAGAACCACACGGCCATGGACCCCCAGGACCTCCGGCACAGGGACGAGGAGGAGAATGGGCGACTCCCAATGGGCGAGCTGCCACCAGGCTGCGAGGGAGGGGCGGAGATGGTGCTGGTGGAGGACCAGCCACCACGCTACCTGTCACCTGCAGCTCTCAAGAAGCACATTCACACCGAGACAACGAAGGTCAACAACGAGCTGAGGGCGCTCATCACCAAGGAGATCAGAAAACCTGGCAGACGTATGTAGCCAAACATAGTCCATTTGATACCTTAATTAAAAGAATACAAACATGCAAGACTTTATTTGAAGGGCTGTGTGACATGACACACATGAACATGAAGAAATCTTAATGTTAATGACTTTTTAAACCTAACCCTGATCACAAAATGACATAATTGACTGGATGACCCTTAATGACCTAAACATTCATAAAGATTCCTTCATATTCATTAGAGTGTCATGTTGGTCTAATGCACACCCATTCCAATAAAGAGCGATGCATGTTTTGTTTTTTTTACAAAAGCCCCCAAAACCCTTTTTTAAAATTTACCAAAAGAAAAAGTTCTCTAATTTTAATGTTGTCCTGAATTCACAGAATTGTGGTTTAAGTCATTAAATATATGACCAAAGAATATCCAAAAACTTAGAATGTGGTACTTGACACTTTTTGATGCCTGGGATACTTGGGTCAGTACCAAAAAAGTATTGACTTTTAACACCCAGCCTCACCGAGATGTAGTTACAGTAACAAACTAAACCTCAAAAATTCCGATTGAAGGCTGTTGTATTGACAGGCATACTATTATAAGGTGCACTGTGTTTTTTGGTTTTACAAAAGAAAATAAGAAAGAAACTGGCTCATCCCCCGTTAAAGTGTTTTCATCCTATTTTGCCAGAAGGAACCACATAAGTGCAGCTTTTTTCATGGTAATCAAGCTTTGTTTTGACCTCGAAGTTGTTTTTCTCAAAAACTGTGCATTACAAAAACAACAAGCTGCGAATTGAATTTGGTCCAAATCAATCATTCTACAGAATAAAAAGCTGTGATGCCTCCATCCTATTTTATAAGTATTTTTTTTTTCTCTATAGCAACTAACATTATGTATTAGTTTAGGTATATAGGTGTATATAGATCCATGCTTCAGATCATGACAAAAATGTGATTAATGATAAATAGATAAAAAAGAAAAAGAGAAAAAAGAACATCCTTTATGGAAGGAAACTGAGGCAGCTCACAAGTTGTGACTAAAATATATAGTGAGTGTGACATTTCCTTTACAGCATAAATGTGTCCGTTCCTTCAGGTGGAAAAAACTGTAATGAAGTCAGTGTTTATATATATCTTCCTCAAAATCTTTATTATTTTTGTGCTGCTATTTCTTGTTAGTTTCCATCTGACGTCTATGCCACTGTCAGTATATCTGTGATAAACAAATACCAACTGGGTTTTAGTCAACAGACTTAATAAAAATAATTTAAAAGGGAATGAATCGTTAATTTAAACAAAACATCAGTCCAATATAAACAAGAGATGAATCTATTAAAAAAATAATCATTAGCTGCATCCCTAGAATGGATCACCTTGATTATCAGACATTTTCTGAGAAGAAATGTCAATGGTTATTCATGGTTAGCATTCTACTGTATCATAGAGAACTGGATTAAGGACTTCAGCAGTCCTAAAAACACAGCAATAAAGAATTTATTAATCCTCATTCTGCTCTGTCTGTTTCAGACTATGAGAAGATCTTCCTCCTCCTGAAGCAGATCCAGGGCACTCTGGACACCCGACTCATCTTCCTCCAAAACATTATCAAAGAGGCGGCCAGGTACAGAGTTCAACCTTCCTCTGACATCACAGCATTACTGTTATCACCCTGCTGTGAACAGGACCATTTGGAGTTCTGGTCAATGAACAAATCACCTGTGTTTCTTTTGTACATCTTGTATCACTCAGATATCACCAGCAAAATAGCAACACCTTGTTCCTGACATAGGAAAATCTTATTATCAGAACATCTTAAATTTTGCAATTCTCTGAATTGCTACAGTTTACAAACCATAACATTTCCTTTTTTCTTTTGTTCAACACAAAGGTTCAAGAAGCGTGTTCTCATCGAGCAGCTGGAAAACTTCCTTGAGGAGATCCACAACAGATCCAACAACATGAACCACGTGGACACGCTCTGAGACTGGCTCATTCCCAAACTGAACTCACTGATAATGAACCCAACAACCCCTCCACATACTTCTAAACCCCCCCCCCTCCTGTACTGGGGCCCCCACCGAGATGAGACAAGACTGCATCCAGCCTTCAAACTACCACCTGGACTCTTCTCATTATCTCAACATTGTTGATGGCCGTGTTGATTTGCACACAGAGAGTAGATTTTTCAGATATCCAAAAGGGGGCGTGAGGAAGCATTTTATTGCTACAGGAGAAGTGTTTGCCTACACAGGGAGGTTCTTGAACATTTGAGCACGGTTGTTTTCCAATCTGTGAGCCCATCCTGGGGCATTCCCTTTGCTTATTCGCCTCTCCTGATTCGGTTTCCTCCTTTTTAAGTGAGAAACGAGAGCAAACGATCACTCAAACAAGGAGGCGGAGTAAACGAGGGAGTGCAGGACTTTCCTGGAGAGGAACAGATGGCAGCCTGTGCCCGGATGTTGTGTTCAGTCATGTTGTATTTGTGACGAACCGGCAGCGTAGGAAGGGTTCAGGTTGTGTGTGTGTGTGGTTGCGTGTGCGTTTTCAGCCAACTCAGGGTCAAACGGGATCCAGTGGAGATGCTCATGAAATACTTTTCTTCCCTCATGCCTTTTCATTCATTCACTTTTCCCTTGTTGTTAGGTTTTCTACTTTTTTTGGGGGGCGTTCTGTTGTGTGGGAGGATGAGAGTCTGTCGTTCTGTTTGACTGTTGAAATTTACTTTCTACACTCCACTAACTGAAGCACTCCACTGCTGTGCTCTTAAATGGGTATGACTTGGCTCAAGTAATGAATTTGTCAACTTGTGTTTTACCTACCAGACTGACAATTAATATTATTGAGTAGTAACTTATAAATGAACAATTTTGGTTCCCCCCGGGGGAAGAAAACCGATCCACAGTTTTCATTACACGTGGAGACAGTAAACTTAAAAAGTCTGTCTTTTGCAATGCAGGTTTTCAGCGAGACTACACAAAGTAAAATCATTTTGAATGATGCAGCATCATTGGTTACAAATGTTGAAATACAGGGACAAACAGCTCAGGAACTAACACTAATGCATCATAATCAGCAATAACATTGGAGTTACTTTTACCACCCATTTTTATCTTTATTTTAGCCTGAAACAGCTGATATGCAACACAAACTGTTGTCCCCTGGAGTGTTGATGAACTGAGGGCTTGGATGCCAGCTTGTCCCAACATGCTGGTCGCTGCCAAATAACTTAACCCGCCCCCTAAACTCCTCCCTGCCATGAATCTCAAACCAACTTCTTGTCACTTAACCTCGAATGCACTTGTGTAAATTTGAGAATGTTTATTTAATGTAATTTAAAACTAAAGCTACCTTCGTTGCAGAAGTTTGTTTTCCAACAATTTTCTTTCTTTTTTTTTTGTCAGGCTTGTTCGGTTTTCTCAAATATACACAAATAATCAGAATGAACGTCTCGAGGTCAAGAGTTGATTTCTGATTCAGAGGGCAGCCCTCTTCTGTTCCCTCCCTCCTTGGACAGGGACCAAAATCTGCCATGCTTGTCTTTGTTTGTGAAGAGGCCGCTACCAAAAGAGTATTTTGAATACACTGTAAAGATGTAAATAACCCTAGAGTACTATTTAAAGAGAATGTTCAGTGGAAAACGGCCTTTTTGTAAGTATTTCCATGAATAAAGTTTCTATTTTACACTGTGAAGGGCCATGTAAATAAAGTGTTCTGTAAAGATGCGACTCTACGTGTTTTTGTCCGCGTTTGTTGGTCATTTTAGTAACAGTGCATCAGACAGAAAAAAAGCCTTTTTTATTTGCAGTAATGGAAGAAATAAGCCAAACACCCCAAGTGTAAAAACATGTATTAAAATTTTATTTACAGACATGTACAAAAATATTGTCCCTCTTCCTGAAGTGTCCGTGGACCCTCCTGTTGGTCCACAAATAAATACCAGTAGTGAAATAGGGGTTGGGGTAGGAGTGTGTGTGGGTGTGTATGTGAGAGGTGTTTGGGTATGAGTCTTAGAGTGCTTGGTCCGCTGGGTTCATCACTCGGCCCATGAACAAGATGGATCCTGAAATGGAGAAGGCAACAAAAATAAGTTAACCAAGTAACAATTATTCTATTTAAGAGATTGTAGAAGGGTTTTTTCTACATTTAAATTCCTGAAAGACACTGAAGAATTATTTGTGATTGCAACATCTTTGATGGAAAATTGCTGCACTCAGTGTTCCAGACCGAAATGTTCTAGGGCCTTTAAATGCAAATCATGTATACTTATATTGTTACTGATTTTTGAGATTCGGTTTTATTTTTTCTACCTTCCAGACCCTCTAAATTCAATACCTTTCTGTATGGCATGAAAATCATCAGCAGACTTGGTTTGAGTTGTGTATTTGATTAATCACAATGAACATCCTGTCTGCATCAACTGGGGATATTCTAGTATTTTGTTAGGGTCCCTAAATCCCACGGAAAGACCAACAATGTGTTAGTCTGCCTCTCAGTATTGACTTCCCACACCCTGCCTGGCACGCAGTTTTTAATAGTTTTTGGACAAATATGGAGCTCTCTCACCCCATATACACCTGGTATTAAAATGAAATGTGTATCTGGATACACATCCTATTTTAATACCAGCTGTAAATGGGGTGTCTGGTACAGAGCAATAAGATATATCATACTTTCAGTGCCATTACCCTGTCTGTAATGGTAGAAAAAAAGGAGACTATCACATAAATGTCTAATCATGCTGTAAAAAATATTTCATTGGTGGTGGAGACTTGCAAAACTACTGATACATTCATTCAAACAGCACCCTCTGCAGACTGGAGTGGGAACAGTTTGATGTATCTGCAGTGTAAAAGGAATACCTGTGTTAATCTGTCGTAGAAGAAATATGAACGGCCGGTCCGCCTTGAAAACAGGAGCACGGGATCGTTTGAGTAGCACCATAGCTGCAAAATTAACAAATTATATTTTTTTAGAATCCTCATCCAATAACCTGTTCTGTTAAAAGAAATGGTTGCAGTCAAGTAGAATCATGTAAAAATAACATATCTATATAACTCCTTTCATTATTATGCAGGGCATTTCTCACCTGTAGCTGCAGCTGCCTTGGTCCCATCTTCCGTGACTTCTATTCTCACTTCATGGAAGGCATCAGACACATAAAGACTCTCCTCCACTGCAGGAAGAGATAAACTGTCAGCAGCTGGCAGAGCTAAAGTAATCACTGTATGACTTGACGTTTATAGTATATATATTATAGTTATGCTGTTTGTAATCAGGGGTATGTTAAAAAGCAAAAATGCACTCTAAAGTGCTTCAAATGGAGCTTTGTGCAGGTATATTCCGTGAAAACCTGATGAATCAGTTGTACAGACGACAGTTTGAAATGATTTTAACCTGATATTCCGGTGAAATCAGCTGCTGTCGGATTAAAGGCGTCACTGATTCCCATGGCAGGAAGCACCGACCTCAGGTTGAACTTGTTCTGCATTCTGAACCTGTGAACACCAGACAGAAAATTGTCATCTCCCTCCACGCTGAAAAAAACTGAAGATGCTCAAAGTCTGAGTCTGAAACAATCTGTAACAGGGCATCTGATCTTAACCTGGGTAGGAAAACGTCCATCTTGGTTCTGCGCAGGCCGGTGCTCCAGGAGGCCAGCTGACGAGCGTTGAGCTGGGACTCGAGGGAGGACAGTGGCGTCTTCCTCTCGCTGGGCAGGACCACCTGCAGGCTCAGGGAGCGGCCCAGGTACGGCAGCTCCAACACGGTGTAACGCTGATCTGATGCTGTCCTGAACTGACCTGCCAAGAAGGGCAACAAGTTCAACTTCAGTCATCATTTTTTTGATTAGTCGACCAATCATAAAGCTTTAAAAAGTAAAAAATAGTGTTACCAGTGACCTAAGTGAAGTCTTGCATTTGCTTATTTTATCTGATCAATAGCCAAAAAAAAAAAAATGACACTTTACAATGATATGAAATCAAGAAACTCTTTGGTGATCAATTGACTTTTTTTTTTGATTGAAATATTACATGGATTACTATTAAATTTAAACATTCAGGTTCCCTCATGATAATTTGAAACTTTGGTGATTCCCTTACATTTCATATTACACCATCTAGCGCAGGTCAAAATTTCAATTTGCCCGATACTTTGTACAACAAACTAATGACATTCCCATCATCAGCTGTGATTGTGTTCAGGTCTTATGAGCTAATGTTAAGATGCTCACACGCTAAACTAAGCGTCGCTTACCAAAGCTGACCTCTGTAGCCTGATACATCATGGGCACCTTGATGGCACTCCCATCAGGGAGGATGAAGGGCAGGTTCTGGGTGTTGGTGAACAAGAACTGTTTCTGCCAGATGCCCCTGAAGGCCACCGTGTTTACCAGGGCCATCTGCAGTCGGTGGCCCCACCACAGGGCCTCTGCCTGGGCCTCGCCCGAGCCCGACAGCTCCCCGCTGCTGCTTCCCGCCTGGAAGTGCCACGTCTCATCTGAGAGGTAATGAGGGAAAGGCAAAGTTTAACGTAAATGGCATGTGGTCTGAAACTCATCTCTTAGAAGTCAGCAGTCTCCAGACGATTGGCTAATGCGGTCTCATGCAATGAACAGAGGAAAAGCATTTGTAAATACACCCAATATGGGGTCTGGAGGGATGGAGGAAGTACTGACTGTAAAGTGTCTTTAGAAACAACTGATACCATGACATTGTAAATGTGAGTATACATTCAAGACATAACCAAGCGCTCAAATATTTCAGGCACTGATGCATCGTATGGGAGTCGGGCCTCCCTGAACACAAGATGATTAACAGGATAAGATATTTTTTTCTGTGAATAATACTTTCAATAAAAAAACAATGTGTGAGAATGACAAAACACCCTTTGGTTGAACTCGTCACAATCTGTAGACATCCTTGACAATGGATTGCGTGAACATATTGCTTCATGTAAGGAGTGACAAGCCAAAACTGTTTTAATTAGAAAAGTTAACGCAGCATTAATTGATTTGTTTTTGGTCACTAGGGGGCAGTGAAACCACACAACAAGGTAAAACATGTCCCTGACACACTTTCACTTTGTCTATAAAGTTGTTATGGCTGACAGGAAACCATTGCCTGTTTACAGAAACAGAGCCACATTATCATTCCAGTCTCCTTTTAGCTCTGGTCTGGTCTCTTTACTCCTGAGAAAAAAATATCTGTATCTTTAGCTGCTTTGTGCTCCACTGTGTCTGTGACTGTCTTCTGTTTGCTCTGGGCAGATAGTGTACAGTGGGTTTATCTTGTTTGCTCTAAACAGCAGCTGCTGAAAACAAAGTTTATGAGATCACTGAGAACCAAAACAGTAAATGTGCTGTAAAACCAAAACAAGGAGCTAAATGAGGCTAAAAAGCTTCATAGAGCTACAGAGCTGATGATAATTCTCTGTGGATTCGTTACAAGCAAACCCTTTCATCTCACACCTGCTAACTTAATTAATTTTCAATACAATAATCTCAGTGGAGCTCTAAGTGTTTTATGAAGCTGTCTTACCGTGGTTGTTTCCTGCTCGCTCCAGCTGGCCGCGAGTATGGTTGGGTTGGCTGAAGTTGGCACGGACCACGCTGGTGTTGGCCCAGGCTGCCGCGTGTTGTGTGAACTCAGGCAGGAGCTGGACGCCACTCTGTATGAACAATGTGCAGGTCTGCTGCAGCCACATCCCCTGGCTGGTGTTGCTCATGTCACTCTGCGAATGCAACAGGAAGTCTTGTACCTGGGCATCTGCAGGATAGAAAGACAGAGGACAGGTCAGGCGTGGTGGTGCTTGTAGGAAGTTTGTGGAGGCTTCAGTTTGAACTTTCTAAGCTGTATAAAAATGGATGCAAACAAATGGCTTTGCACCACCGAGCTGTAAACCACTAAAATACTGCAACTGTTCACCTTGTTGACCTTGTCTGTCAATCATCCACTCTGCATCAACATCCGATCATAGGCACTGTCAAAGAAGTATAATTCACACCACTTTCAACAACAGATGAATCGTAATGACGAATTGATTCAATTCAACAACCTCTAGCTTGTTTCTCCAGCAATTTAACTGAATTTGCACCATATCCCTGCAGAACTGAGCACAAACAAGTGCTCATTTGATTCAATTTGAGCTTCGTTTAACACATTCTCTCAGTCTGGTGAGCGCTACAGACCACAGGGATCCTCTCGTCTGATAAACTGCAAGAAGATTCAGTGATCCACAACAAAGTCAAACGTCCAGCCTGTCATCACTGCAGCATTTCCTTAGTAGGCAGAAACAGTCGAAAAGTCTCATGTGTTATTGGTATTCTTTTGCTCTTTGTGAAAACGTCTTATGTCTGTCTGCATTTGAACGTTTCCTTAAAAAAGCAGTCATTGTTAGAAACGAACGGGCATTTCCTATAAGCAGGCTGCTTATTCCACACCAGACTGTGATTCCTACCAAGTGATAGCATCTTTCCTGTGAAGCAGTGCTGAACTTATCAACCACAGGCTGATCCTTAGTCAGTTATACTGACTTGCAAATACATGACTTTAGAGCTGACACAATAGGTCATTCAACTAGTCGATTGTCGAGAAATAAATCTAACTATGTTGATAATTGTTTCAGTCATTTATCAAATGCAAAACATTTGATGGTTGCAGCCATACATGATTGTGATGTCTTAGCTCAGATTAATTCAAAATGAATGTCTTTCCTTGTTCGCTGATGGAAATAATTTGCAGGTCACAGTCGAGGTATACTGTTAAATTAGAGCCCGCTATCATTGATTTCCATCCTTGACCGACAAGTGAGATTATATCATCAACATCATGAGGTAAAAGAAACAGCAGCTCCAACTCTCATTTTGTTTGTAATTAAACACACTGACCCCTCGACCCCGAGGCCGAGCTGCAGGAGTGGTTAATGAGATTAGAGTTGGTGCGGAGGCAGGTATTATGGCTCCAGACACCACTGTGCTCTGCAGGGCCGGTAGCAGCAGCAGCACCGCTCCACGCCACCTGGTACCAACAGCACTGAGGGCCACTGAGGGCTCGCTCTCACAGCATGAGGAGCAGCTAATGCTACCTGAATACAAGCATTGCCTTTTCACATCTCCATGTCAAACGTGGGATGACTCCTACCGTTCATGTTGTATCCGAGTGTTCCCTCCAGCTGAGCCAGTGTGTTGCCCCTGGCACCGAGCTGCAGCAGCCCCAGAGATAGGGAGACGCTCACTGGTGACACGATCAGGTTGGAGTTGTTCTCCGTCTCAGTGAGCTTCTGGTAGAGGCTGACGGCGAACCCGGCGTGCAGCTCTCCCATGCTGTCCTGAAGGCTGCCGTTACAGTGGCTTCTCTCCGCCAACCAGAAGCAAATGAAGAGTGATGCCACCGGCAGGCGACACATGTCCTCAGTGCTGCAGGAGGGGAAGCGTCCACAGGGTGCAACAGGTGGTCCAAAAACTAAATCCTGTAAGCCCAAAAGAAAGAAATGAAATAACCCACTGAGGTCAGTGAGGTCAACTATCAACTTTTACTGGAATATGCATCAATATTGTGATGATATGATCATACTGTGGAATCATTTTACAAAAAAATTAGTTATTGAAGTTCTTGATTTATATGTGTGCTGGTCTGCAACAGTGTCGCCTGACCTAATGCATAAAAATGCAATACAGTTCATTGCATTAAACATCAGTGTCATTATGTGAGTTTGGCTTCCATCTACAGTATCGTGAAAATCTGGAAAATATTCTTTGTATCTATCACCCATGATGGGTATATGGAACATCAGTAAATCATATAAATTTATATGAAGCAACGTGGGGCGTCAAAATCTGAAAAGACATACTGTATATCACTAAACATATTTGGCAATATGGCAAATAGCTGCAGCAGCAGTACAAGTGCCTTTTGATCATACACTAATTTCTGACATTATCAATTTAAACAAATGTGTTGCATTTAACTGCAATAATATTCAAAATGTTCATATTAGACAAATCAGTGCAGTCTGACAAACATTACAAAGCACTGTAAGGTCACGGTGGAGAAAATATTGCCTGTAAGGCCAATGTTTCATCAACAACTGCGATATGCAAACATCCAAAATGTCTGCAGAAATATTAGCCTATAGATATATGGTAGGGACAATGCTGAAAGTAACTAAGTACATCTACTCAACTACTGCATTTAAGTAGATTTTTGAGGAACTTGAAATTTACTTGAGTGATTCAATTTTATGTCATACCGTACTTGTAACTACATGTAGCTTCCTAACATTAAAATGTTGCCTACATGTTAATGCATGATAAAATATACATATAATAATCCAATAATATTGCATCTTTTTTTGCATAATTGGCAGTTTTCTTTGATAGTTAAAGTATATATTACATATATTGCATGTATTATAATGCTGAATTGCTCAATGCTTAATTTCTAATTTTACTTGGATGAATTTGAACGAAGATTTTGGATGCAGAACTTTTACGTTGTTGTACTTCTACTTTTACTTAAGTAAATACTTAAATATTTCTGATGAGTTCTACAGACTTAATGAACTTCTGTGCTCCTCTTTGTCTCCTCAGATTCGTCTGCGTTAAGATGATCTAAAAGTTGACAGGACTACAGCGGTGACGTAGGAGTGACGTCAGGTGCAGCTGTGCTCCTACCTGCGGACAGGTGAGCTGGTCTCCGTCTGACTCCAGCTGTTCTCCACACCATCCAGCCTCTGCAGGGGAGACTCTGTCCTGTGTGTCTCTGTCACTGGGTGAGTCCTCTGCTGTCCCGGGCTGTCGGCCTCTGCTCGGCTCCCTCTCTGAACCGCCGTGTAGTCATGAGACCGTGTTTAAAGGGCAGAGCTCCGCGCCGTGTTGGCGGTCTCCGTCGGCGACGTCCGTACCACTCGTCAGGGATCCCTGCCGCCGCGGGGCTATAAGGAGCCAGGCGGAGGGAGGCATGTCACCGACCAGCAAATCCTGGACCGGCCCCAGGGGAGAAAACACCCACACACACGCGCGCGCACGGCACGGCTCGGCACGGCACGCGTGCACGTTCTCCACAGGAGGAATGTGATCATACACCTGATGAGATCTATTGGTAGGTTGCTCACTGTCACACAAGATGTATGTGGTCTGCACCCAAATAATGTGGAAGTGACAATGTCTGCACATCTCAGTATTAATGTGGGTGAACTGACCCTTTAATAATAAGAAGAAGGATAAGTAGAAAGGAGGAGGAGGAGAAGAACAAGAAGAAGAAGGAGAAGAAGAAGGAAAAGAAGAAGTTCACCTGGTGAAGCAGGAGGTCCACAACAACACAACAATAATAATAATAATAATAATAATAATGATAATAATGATAATAGTAGCAATAATAATAGTAATAATAATAAAAAATATGCTGTCTGTGTTATTGACATTTTTTATGGTGAATTTTAAGGTGAATTTATAATTTTCACTGAAACACTGAAATTCTTTTCCATGTGTAATGATGGTTTCTTCTTCTTCTTCTTCTTCTTCTTCTTCTTATTATTATTATTATCATTATTATTATTAACAATATAGTCCTAACTTTGTTATGTTATGTACTTATATGATTAAACAAATGATTAGCCATCCTGTTTGTGGGAGTGTAATGTACATAATAATGCCACTAATGCAAATAATGTGAGACTTTGAAATTAAACAGCAGACCCTCACTTACAGTAAAATAGAAATCTCCCAACAGCTCTGATTATGCTCAGGACTCGGCTGTACACTATTTTATTACTATTTGACTGTATCCCCTAAACTGTGATCTGTGAGTGACAGCTTACCTGTCTGAAGTGTAGAAAAGCACAGATGTCAATAAGATCCACGAGTTCCTGTTTGATCCTGTCGCCATGTGTGGGATAATTAATGATAAATGTAGTTACAATATGAAGCGAATGAGGCAAAACTCAACATAAATGAAAGGTCTTTTAGGGTTTTCAGGTCTCTGTGTGCCTCCGTCCACTAAATCTATTCAAAATGAGTCCTTTGCTTTCCCTGTAATGTTTATGGACCAATATTGGTGACGAAATGTGGAATAAAGCCTGGACTTGGTCCTGTGTGCAGACCATCTATGTTACCTGCTGTATATACTGTAAGAACATTTTTAATGAAGGAATGGCTTTGTGGCTTCCTCTTGTCTGGTGTGAGATTCCTTTGGGCAGATGACACACAGAACCTGAAGGCAGGTGTGTCAAAGTTGGCAACTGTGCAGATTACCACCAGCAGCCAGTTAGCATATCTTAGCATTAAGACTGGAAACAGTTAGCCTGGTTCTGTCCTAAAGTAACAAAATCCAAAGTTCACTAATCAACCCATTACATCTCATTTGCTTAAATGCATAACCCTTGCCCTAATCCTGATTCTAACCTAACCTTTGAAACCAAGTCTGAACCTTTAAACAACCATTTGAAGTGAGAACCTGCCAAAATGTCTCAATTTCCAAAAATGTCCTCACTCTGTGTCTTTGTTCCAGTCCTCACTATGTAGAAAGTACACTACACTCACACACACACACACACACACACACACACACTAAGACATCCATTCTTTTATACAAGTCATTTGGCCTTTTGTTGCCATGATCAAAAGACATCTCTGCTGTGAGCATCAAACTGCTGCGTCAGCACGTCTAATTGGTGTCACTCTTGAACCAATGGAATGTGGACTCACTCATTGTGGATGTGTTGCTGCTCCAGCATGTCAGGAATAACAGCATCTCCCCCGTCAGGAAGCATTTTGTTAATGCTGTGTAAGACATGGGCTGCAGCGTAAAGATAAGATACCAAAAACGAAATGAGGTTATATTGAATTTTCATATATGCTGCATAAACATTCCAAAAAACTGAAATTCGAATCCTAGTTGATGGATGACCACACCTGTTCCAATCTTGAACAAGATAAAGATAAAAAGCTTTTTTTTCAACCATATGTTCATTGGGATTTGTTCATTTAGAAGCAAGAGTCTACAGCCATGCTAAATGCTGAGGCTAGCACTGCAACATGTTAATATGCTAATGTCTCGCAGGTGTATTGTCAACCATGCTCACCATCATATTTTAGCGTGTTAGCATTAGTTAACAAAAGGACAGCTGAAGTTCATGGGAATGTCATTAGTTTTGCAGGTATTTAATTATACACCAAAGTATTGGACCAATTCAACATTTGACCTGATGATGGCTTTAGATAAAAAGTAAAGTGTCCCCGAATTTATTACAATTCATCCTGACAGGAACATGGACGACCAAACCAAAAATCACTGCAATCCTGTTGTTAAGACATTTCATTTAAAACCACAAACCTCCTGATGCTGCTAAAGGAAAAGTCGGGTGATTACTACAGCCATGAGGATACATTGTCTGGAGAGCATGAATCCATCCAATCTTTGTTGAGATTTTTAGTCTTCATCAAAGTGGTGGACAAACAGACTGACATTGCCATCACCACTAGTATGACTGAAAACAGAACAGGTCTAATCACCCACAACCCAGAAAAAAAACAAAAATAAATAGATGTACTAAATAGAATAAGACATACATTTCAGAAGCCCAACCAGATGCAAATAATTATGTGAAATACAATTGAGTCATCATCCTATTCTCACTGTATAATCAGATGTTACTCTGGCTGTAATACGAGTGGAGTGAAAGCAGCAGCTGCAATAAAAATTCTTACCTCTTTGCAGCCAAAATTGCCAGACATCTCCTTAATCCACTGACTAGAATTAGGCCTTTGAATGTCATTACATTACAAAAGCTTTATTGAGAGTACCACAATATCCGTCATTATCCACTCTTAACAGCTTTTAATGTGGTTATTTGATCTAAATTAAGGAACGTTTTACTTCAGGGAGAAATTCTGGTTATAAGTAGAACTTCCTTATGTATCCTTCTGGTCTCTACCATGCACTTATTATGGTCATTGTCGCTGGCCGCATACATACTCATTTGAATGTCTATGAAGATTAGAAAATGAAAAATTGCCTATAGTTAATGACAGCCCACCCTGTATTTCACCTAAAATCAATTTGCTTTGCAGTGATCTTCCCTCAACTGTCCCTCTTAATTGGGGACATGACAGTCAGCAAAATAAACTGTGGACATTTTTTCCCATGAAGGAGAGAACATGATTGGTAGCCATCAGGTATTTGGCTGCTTTGTCTGACGGGGAATTCCGGCCATTACTGGACTTGACTAATTAGTGGAGCCATGGCTTGGCTTCATTAGACGCCACATTCTTTAAAACGTCCCGACTCCGGACACAGGAATTTGGATTTTTAAGGACCGGGATGGAGGAGAGGAGATGCCACGGTAACTGACCACAGACAATTGTTTGAAAAGATGCCACCACAGACAGCAGCTTTCATCTTGGCCGTTGTGAGGCCTTTGGAGGAGCGCTATGTTAGAAGTGCATATTTGTGAAGTAGAAATAATGCTTTGTGCTCTCTGTTTCTGATCCCTGGACCAAATGCAAAGCGAGCTGCTTCTCTGAGGGGTCAGGGTGGAGGGCAACTTACCCACAGTGTCACCCTGCCGTGTGGAGGTGTGCTCAGGAGGCCTCACACCAACAGGGCCTTCATACTCGGCACTGTTTCATTACAACATGCTAATGTTAACAACAGTCACTCTCACTGCTCTGTGAGCTGCCAGTTCACCCCACGGTTTGGTCAGCTGCCACCTGGTTACGGCCAGGCCAAGCTTGCTACCCAGCATGCCATCCAGTTTGTACCAGGCTACAGCCAATGCTGCTGTAGTACATGACAGAGCTGTTCTGACCTTCTGGGCTCCAAGTCAAGTCTCGAGAATTTATAAGTAAATGGGAAATTAAGATGATTCCTAGTCTTTCAGAATAATGACCATTAAAATGACACAGATTTGAAACATTTTCTTGTCAGAGTTGTGTTTATATATCGCTACTAGACTGATTGCCATAAAATCTGGTACAGACCTTCATGGTTCCCAGAGGATGAATCCTGATGACTTGATTCTCTGAATTTTCCTCTGGCGCCGCCATGAGGTTGACATTTTTTGTTTTCATCAAATTGTCTTAACTATTGGATGGATTTCCATGACACTTGGTGCAGACTGTCATTTTCCCCTCAGGAAGAATTGTAAGAACTTTGGTGACTTCTCTTGCATCATCATCATATCAATATTTTCATTTGTCCAATATTTCATAATACCTGCAAAATTAATTGCATACCCATCAGCCTCAGCTGTTCTTTTCATTTGACGCTAATTAGCATTTGACAGCATGCTAAAATGCCAAACTGAGATGGCAAACATGGGAAACACTGTAGTCCAACCTCCAGTCTCAAGTCTGCAGCTCTGTTGGTAAGATAAGAAGGAAAAAGTGTAATGGATTACATTTGTAAAACAATTTCAAAACATTACAGTCAGGACTTTCTGCCGCTATTATCCCAACATTACTGGGATGAGTTTTAGTCAACATCCTCAATCTGTTTTCAGAATGTTGGAATCAGAATGAAATAACTTATTACTGCAGAAACATTTACTGAAACATCCTCAAAACTCTGCACCAAGTCTGAAGATCAAATGTTTCTCTCATAATGATGTCATAAGATTTTGGGAACATTGTGAGATGTTAATTTCATGCATCCTGCAGACTAAGAGAAATGAATCAGTAACTCTTGTGGATCTGTGTCTGTATTTGGTTTGAAGATATTGCAATAATTTCAAGATAAACCAGCAATGGTGCATTTACTGTGCTGATATTTGACACAACTCTTAAGAGACAGTGGATATTTCCTCATTGCTTGGGTTTAGAAATTAATCAAGTGATGCATGTCAGTGAATTGTCCTCACCAGTGATACTAATACCTAACATGTGCGCATGCATGTCAGTCTGTGTTTCCAGGAGCTTATCATTATTCCATGAGAGTTTTTCCTTCCATAACAAAATATGTTCATTGATGAGTGTCTGTGTGACTCTGCGATGCCTCCGCCTTTCCCCACACGGCAGCAACTTAATCCCTAACTAACGGAGACTGTCCCCAGGCTCTCCATTCAGACCGCTCACCCCACTCCCCTCTCCACCACCTGACCTTTGACTTCGCAGGGAAACTGATAATGAACAGAGGAGGAGGAGGAGGAGGAGGAGGAGCAGGAGGAGGAGGACGAGGAGGAGTTTACAATGTGGAACGACCACAAACCACAGAGAGTTCCTGTGGTTTCCTGTGTGTTCATACTTCATCCAACCAAGAAGAGAAAAGCACCTGGCGAAGGAATTGTCATTTAACAGAAATGAAAAAGAAAAAGAGGCATAAGGCGAAGAACAACAACAACAAATAAAATGAAGAGGAAGGACAAAAACAACATCATCATCATCAACACCAGGGGCCATGCTAACATCAGTAATCCTAGATAATCAATCTGTCATAAAGATGGTTATCAACTGATTCTGTTAACTCTGGGTTTTCCAATCCAGCTACCAGCGTGTTCATGTGGATGATGGTTCACAGGAATGGTTCAAAGTTCAGGTGGTAAACAAACTATTATACTCACATTATGAAATTAAATGTAATGCATCTGAAATGTCGTATTTGTAATTGTAGGAGATAATTAGCGATGTGTGGATTAGTTTTCTAGTATAAGACAACAGAGGGTATAGCTGTTTTTTGTTTTTTTTAACTTATCTTTAATTTAAACATCACAAGTCGTCTCATGTTATTCGGAGCTGCAGTAATGGATTAAAAGTATAGAAGCATCAACATGGTCAGGAACCTTATTATATATGTGGTTTTGTAAATGATCCGTCTGTTTTTTGGAAGCTCAAGTTTAAAACAAGCATAAAATTGTAAACTTTCACAGCAAAATTATTCAACTGACCTATAAAAATATCTGCAGCTCTTTATTACCCGTGACTTTACTGTAAAGCCAATACTTCTGTCAGTGTCAGGATCCTGCAGGAATGATGAGCCAGTTCTGTCAGTGAGCTGGTTGGTCAGTTGTTTGGCTGTTAAGACATTTTAATCTCTGATCTGATCATCAGAAATCTGATACTACAATACCTGAGTTAAGGCGAAAAGTAGTTGGCTAACCCACTGACGTCGCTTTGTGGAAGAAGAAGAACAAAAATATAGATCAAACAAGAAGTGCAAAAGAAGAAGAAGAGAAAAGGAAGAAGACAAAGAACAACAAAAGAACAAGAAAAAGCAAACTTCTGGCAAAGTTATTGCCAGTAGCGCAAGTAGTTGCAAATGAGCAAATGCAAAAAAAGATGCACTGAGCACAGTTCGACCGTGATTGACTCATTGTGCTTCACCTCCAGTGCCCTACTTCCCTCCAGGCTCCTGGGCCTTTGGGCAGTTCAGGCGCGGAGGGATTAGAGGGGATGCTGGTGTGCGGGGCCGGGCCAGGCTGCAACAACACCAGCAGCGCTGTGAGCCGGTGTCGCCAGAGCGATCTGCCAGGTACGCCACGGAGGATTAGAGCCACTAGTGCTGGCACTGTGAGAGGGGCGACGTGAGGGGACGCGTCCCATGTAGGCCTCGCCTCGCAGGAGCATGGCTCTGGAGAACCATGGGAAAAATGTTGGTTGTCATTGTGAGCACAAGAGGGCGGATGGGACTGATAGATCATGATGGTTCCAAAAGTTTATCAGTTAAACTGTGAGGGTTTTGGTTTGTGAGGCTTTTAGGAACCAGGTTAGTGAGTTGATAAGTAGTTGTAGTTGTAGTTGCCTTTTCAGCCTGTTTCTGTTGCATTATAGCACCATCTGCTGCCATTTGCTTCCAAACTCAAAAGCTGTATTCAAGATTCAGTTTAACTCTATGAGGACTGACGGTCATCCAAGGAGCCGTGTGGAGCAACTTCATTACAGATATCCAAGGAATAGTACAAGAGTATAAGTTGACTCAGGTTTCAATAATCAGATAATCTGCATGATTGACCTGACCGGAGCAAGAGTGGTTGCTCCTTGTCCATTTAATAGTTTTTCCCAGTTACAATTATGGCATTTACTGTACGATGTCTCATCCAGTCATTATGGTTAAACACTGAGAACAGACCAAACACGCTCACCTGTGACTTAGTAATGAATACAAACTTAAAAAATGGTTGTAGACTTTCATTTAATAATTTAGACTTTCACACAATATATTTTTTTCCTTTTGCCTGGTTCACTGATAAGGTAAATAAGATGTGCTCTAACTGGGGATTATTGCTGCCTCATCAGTTATGAAATCAATGATCATCCTGGACTTTATCCTGAAATTTTCAGCCGAGATTTTTTAAATTGCACACTAATTTTCACATTTTTGTTTTGTTGTTACCATTTTAATTATCATTAATAATAATTTTGTTTATTCATCTGACTGTATTTCACTCTCTCTGTGGTCTTTTAATAAGAGGCTTGTGGCCCCTGTCTGAACTTTTTTATCACTTTTTTGCTTGTGTCATTAAATATCAGATATTGTAGGACAGCGGTTCCCAACTCCCATAGTCCTGTCAGATGAATGAGTACCCCTTCATCCTACCACTTTAATAGATGAGATGGCCTGAATGCAATTGTCTGACTACGAGAAAAAACAGTGGCTGTGGTGGATCTATGTTGGCACGTGAGGTCCTGGAATTTATCTCAATATTTGGACCTTCCAGCATTTATCTATTACTTTTATATATCTTCATTTCTGTTTTTCTACTAGGCTGCTAATTCCTACACTCTCAATTGCAATACTTAGTCTTACAATTGACTCAGGTTGGTGCCCTTCGCTGTCAGCCTGTAGTAGCTGGTGGTTTCTTGGTTATAGTATTGTAAAGATCAGCATCATAACAAATTGGAATCCAATTTGTGAGTTAATTTTCCTCTTAAACACAAATATAAGGGACAAATTTACTTTGTCTTTTTTAATCAATTCATAATTTATACTTTTTCAAATTAGCTGAACTAAGCCCAAAATCTTTCCATGTACCCCCTGGTGCTGTAGCTGCAGAAGTACCCCCTGAGGTACAAGTACCCCTGGTTAGGAATTTCTGCTGTGAGGGCACTGGGCTCATTGTGCCAAACCAGCCAAATACCCTCAGACATGTATCTGTGTGAGAGAGGCAGTTCAATCTTTTAAAAAACATCTATGGTTTATGGGCATCTCAGCTGCATAAACATGTAAGAGGGCATGAGGTGATCATTATGACTGCTGGAGCTTTTCTCTTGTTCAACTCATACCCAAGAAAAATCAAGGGTTCGTATTTAATCTAGACTGTTGTACAAAACTTTGTCCAGGATCTCTGGATCTCAACTTGCAGACTGATCTGTTTTCCAGACTTCCTCATTGTGGAAGCAATACATTATACCACTCTCTGTGTTGATTGGCTGATGATGACGTCACCTCTGCAGGGCTGCAAGGAGACTTTGCCATGACAACCAGTGTGGACTATTATTGGATTTCCCCCTTCAGACTGTATGGAGACCTCACAAGGAGACTCACACCTGTTTAAGTGCTCAGACTGTGGAGGGGGCAGCTTTCACAGGCCGAGCTGAAACAAGAGGTCGTTAAAGAGTTCCCCAGACACAGAGGAGCTTTACAGGCCTCAGTGAAACAGCTCTGACATACAATGCTGCTCTTTCAACAGGTCCTGACAAACTTAAGGATGGATTATCTGAATTCACTGATATGGAGATTAGTTTATAGTCAAGATACAGCTCTTTAATAGTGATATAATCACTAGATGTGGGAACCCCTTTATTCAAATGAAATCTTTAGCCTCAAAGTTCAACACAAGAGGGCAGCATTGTATTGCATTAAAAAGACAGTGCAGCCTGGCAGAGAGAGAAAGGCTCGTGTTCCTCCTCTGACCTGAAGATCAAAACTATTGACTATTCTGGAGTCTTTATTTATTTATTTCATTTCATTATTTTTTTAAATTTATGTTATTATGACTGCATAATTGGTCTGATTCTGTATTTTCAACGTTTGACAATAATAATTTATTTTAATGTTTCCTTAGTATTAGTTTTTCCATTTAATTGTATTTTTAGCTTGTCTATAAAGGCACTTTTGTCAACATTTGTTGTTTTTGAATTGCCTTGAATTCAAATGTATTTTATAAATGAAGCAAACATGCCTCACTAGCCACCAAATTACATACTTTAAAAGTCCCTTTAACTTTTCACACATTAAAGTAAAACAGGCATGGACTATGTGTCCCCTTATTTATTAAGGGGTTAACCACTCAAGGTATAATTAAGCAGCCTGTCTCTTAAACTTGCCAAGTAAAGGGGCATGGAGTCATAAATACAAATAAGAAAAAGATCTGAGTCTGTGTGGATTGAAAACTGTAAGGTATCTAAGGAATTCAAGATTAAGGTATTTAAGGTATTTGTTTAATCTGGTTGAAGGGGATGTTTGCCCACTGATGACTCCTGAATAAATGATTTGTTAAATCAAATGTACTGCTCAGTTATTGAACATCTGCAGAATGGTAAACTGAGCAAAGTCCAGTTGACTGCATTCACTACCTTGGCCTGATTCAGTATCTTCTTCCATCTTCTGTTGCTGATGTGATATTTTTCTATTAAAATGCGATGTGAAAGTTGCACTCAGAGTGACAAATCTGCAGAAAACCAACTCTGCAGCTTTGTGCTGCTCCTCAGTTTTTAGCTCATAGTTTTGGTCTTACGGCCCACAACCTCACTATTTTGGTTCAGTCTCATTGTTCACAGATTTCAGCAAACACGCTCTGATAAACCCACTGTTCACTGCTCAGAATCAAACTGCAGACAATGTGAAGAAGCTGGTGAAGAAGTGGAACATCTAGCAGCTAAAAAAACCCAAAGTTTTGTGGAGATCAAACCAGAGCTAAAAGAAGAGTGAATATTAAACGCACATTCATCAGGTGGACAAAAACACAACACCAAATAAATGATAATGTGACTCTTTGTCTGCTAGATGTGAAAGAAGGCAACTGTTTAACATATGACATATGCTTAACATTATGTCACTGCTGTGTGTCTGTCAGCTTGTTGCTGAAGTTCTGCTGCCCCCAAATGGCCATAAAATGCCACTTCACATTACAGGTATAACTATTTTTTTGTGTTACATCCAATATGGGTGTTTTCATTTGTTGGCAAAGTTAGCACCTGGGGATTTGTATTCCAAGCCAGGAAGGGCAACCATATAGTCATGGCGGTGGCTGTCACTATCACGCACCTGTGCACTTATTTGATGTGTATAGGTGCCAGCACAAGGCACAGCAGTTCAGACTACAACTCAAACTTAAGTTCACAGCATTGTAAAGTCATCTGCTTCAGGTCAGTGTTTGTCATGTAAAGAACAAACTCCAGCCATCCATTGACCACAGTGCCAGCTTAGCTGCTCAACTTTTGGAGCGTTTCTTGCCAATTAGACACCACACTGAGGTATCAGCTGAATGATGGTATCAGCTCTTAGGTTCTTCAGTTTCTTTTATTCATGATATCTTTTCTTGTTTAGCAACTTTTTGTATTTTAATTTAAACCCTCACAAATTCTGCATGAAATATGTAATGGCTTGTTAAGTCACTTTGCTGCCATTCTCACTAACTTGACAAGTTACTTGGGGCCCTCAGACTCTGACCTGCTTCCCATTGAATCTTAGAAACTCACTGTTACCTTGTTTGAATATGTTCAATATGTGAGTACAGTTTATTATATTCTCACATTAATGTTCAACCCATAATAGCTGATTGGACAAATGCTTTAAAATAAATAAAATGAAGAATCAAGGTTTGAAGTTTATATTAAAGTGGTAGTGTGTAACACACATAACAGGGAAAACCATTTATTGAATAGTGTTTCTGTACACAGTTATGTGATTGGTCCATTAAATGTGTAATTTCATTTACTTATATATAGCCTAACATTTACAAAGCTTAAATCTATATGCAAAAATAAGCACATTCACAAATACATGAGAACATCAAATACAGTTTGTGCTGAGCTCCAGTTTCTACAGTCACTGTCATTTTAGTTTTACTATCAAACACCAGGGGGCAGAGTAGAGCTGTGTCGACTGTCTCAGACCTGAGGTCTGTGATCAATGGCCAGAGTGAGTCCTCTCAGCTTATAATAGATTAAATGTAGAATTCTTGGTCCTCTTCTTCGTCTACCTTGTCTAGCTCTTCGACTGGTGCACTAATAATGCTGCAGCTGTCAGACTGGTTTATGGAAACATCGCTCAGGGACGGGGCAGCACTTGTGTTCACACTGGTGCTTTGGCTACGTGACCCTAGCAAAGTAGAGGGAGTGCTGGTGGTGAAGCTGTTTGGAGTCCGGCCCAGTGTGGCTGCCTTGTAGGCATTCTCTGGGATGCCAGGAGAAAGGGAGGGTCCGATGTCTTCTGGTGGCGCCGATAATGGGCGAGAAGTCTGTGGCAGGCTGGATTTGATGTACGCAGACACCACTGTAAGGTCCACACTGCTGCCTGGATTTACTTTGTCCCCTGTGTCCACATCCGTCTCCTCTGCCCCAACCAGAGCGTCCACGTTGAGCCGGAAGGGCGGGACAAGGGAGAAACTCCTGTTGAGGGAGTGGCTCCTGTGATGGGGGCTGGGTGAAGGGCCAGGAGAGGAACAGGTGGAGCGGGAGCTGGCTGAGCCCAGGTTGGGCAGAGAGAAGAGGGAACCAGACCGGTGGCCCCTCCACTGGGTCCTCCAGCTGTCCGGATGGTGCCGCTCAGCCCACTGCTCCTGCTCGTCCGGCTCTTCGCAGGCCAGAGGGTGGGAGCTGTGAAGGGTCTGGTGGACTCTGGGGCGGGAAGTCGCCCGATGGTGGTGCCGGCGGTTCCTGTAGGAGGCGGCGCTTCGGGTGAAGGTGGATGGAGCTGAGGCTGATTCAGTGATAGTGGATGATATGTGGCAGGGACCTTGTTGGTGTTTGAAGTGTGCACCTTGGACCTGAGCAAGAAAGAAAAGAAAAACAGTGAGAATGTACTCTAATGTGTAATTAACTGTACTGACATCAGTCTAATGAGAAGCTTTACCACAGGTACACTGCAAACAAGGCAATACAAGAAAGTCAGAATATCTTATTTCAGGGTGATTATATCTAATTTGTTCTTCTGAAATATTAAAAAATCTTGCAAAGCACCAACTTTAGTTGTTACCATTTTTTCCCACCTTATTACTATTTGATTCAATGAGAGAGTTTTGGAATTACTGGTGGTGTTTTAGAGGTGGAACCAGGCCAGAGCTGACAAGAACAAGTGAACTTTTATACTCATGCCCCAAAGTTCTGTGAAGAGGACATCAGATAGATTCGCTTATTTCAATATTCAGACCAAACTTAAACCTCATGCACTAAAACAAAACAAAATTTAGATTCAGTGGGGTCCAAAAGTCTGAGACCACATTGAAAATCTCAAATATTTTCACATAAACTTGGAAATACATGAGAATTTGAAGGTTTGAAGAGGTTATATGTAAAATGAAGAGCTATTTAAGATTCTGCACTATTCTCCTTAAGTTGTATCCCTTTCATTGAAGTATGCATTCAGATGTCACTGGATTTGATCTACTCATCAAAGGCTCGTTCAAGTAACTCAACTTGCTTTGCTTTCTCAGTTCCCACATACATGAGGTTGGGGTCTGCTGACTGTGGAGGAAGGTCCATGACAGCCAGGACTCTTCTTTGGTCTTCAAGTAGTTCTTGCAATGCTTTGAGGTCATTATCCTGCTGCAGCGTGAATCCTTCTCCTTGTTCAGGGTGGAGTCAGTTTGGTGCAGGTGTCAAACTGCAGAGCAGGCAAAACAGCCCCTGACTTCAATATTCCCACCAAAATGTTCCACGGTCGGTTTGATCCACTGCAGTATCATTCTCTCTCTCCTGTTTCTCTCCTCACATACACCCTTCTGTTACTGCCATAATTCTCAAACTTGGATTCACCAGTAAACAGGACTTCAGTCATCCACTGTGAAATGCTGGTATTTCTTAGCCCACCCCTAGGCTTTGGCCCTGTTTCCTCTCTGATCCTCTCTGAACTGATCCAGTTTCTGCAAAGCATTTTACAGTCTAGCCATGATTTGACGCTGAGAAACCTGCTCTTCGCTTAGAATAACAAACTGACTTCTGACACTTCACTTAGTTCTGATGCCATATTTCCCACATTCACAATGTTACTTAGTAAGCAAAGATCTGCTGGAAACTTGAGGCACGGCCATATTTATAACAGGTGAACACTGGCCGCAAGTTGAGTTACTTGAACGAGCATCAGATGAGTCGTTTCATCGTGTTTTTGAATGTTTCTGAATCCTCAAACCCTTCTGATTAGTTCCAGGTTTACATGAAAATCTTAGAGATTTTTAATGTGGCCTCAGACTTCTGGACCCTATTGTATATCTTATAATAAATAAATATGTTTTCTTTGTATTTTGTTTCAATGGCTGAAAGGCACAGTCTTCACTGAAATACTGCAGCATATATCTAATTAAGAAGAATAGCTAGACATTTTGACTTGTCATTGCAGGACAGGCACAGATGGAACCAATAACATTAACGCTGGCTCTGTTCCACTAAGTGTCTCAGTAAGCCATGACAGTGAGCCAGCATACAAAATAGCAGACTGGCTAATCTAAATGGAATGCAGATCTTATTAATGTTATTGACTACACCTGTATTTTTCCTGCGGTGACATATGAAAAAGGTATATAATCTTACATTCAAAGTATACATAAGGACTAAGGATGACTGAAACAACAGTATTACATTTATAAGGCTACACATAAGCATGGTTCTGTTTCATAAATGTCAATCATTGTGGAACAGGCACGTCATCATTTTCACTCCCACAGTCAACCACAAGTATAGAAATGCCTCTAATCAACCATTTACATATCCATAATTGATACTTGTGCCTGCTGCACCACTCATCGGATGGGTCAGTGAAAAGGAACACGAAGAAGAAGTGCAGTTTGACCGACTGTGTTGCATCAGCGTCAACAGCCGCCATTTTTGTTATACACGGTTTGGTTAGTTATTGCACTCACACCACTAATTCATCACATATACCTATCTCAATCAGAATAACGAAATAAAGAACGATGATCATTGATTAATTAGTAGAGCTAATATTGTAACAGGCAAAGTGCTTCACACTCGAGGATTAAATGTCATGACACTTTGTCTAGTTTCAATAACCATCTTGAATTTCTGAAGTGTCATTGCCTATATCAAGGATGTATTGGCCAGATTTGTGATTACCCCATGGGCAGGCTTTGTTGTTTGACACTAGCAAATATCTAAAGATGACACAATATTTTGCTAGTAGGTTCATTCTTTACCTTTGAAACAGCGGTTTGAGTTTAAGAGAGCACAGCAACTCTCCCATCTCGTTGTATGTCCTGAAGAGGTAGTTAAACATGAGGTCACAGGAGTCACAAAGAAAGGAGGTGCATATTCAAGGACTATTAACCTCTCCCTGTGGGGTTCTCATGCAACCAAGCACTCCTCACGCAACGTACAGGTTACAAAGTAAAGGAGAAAGGGGTACAAGGGAACCCCGGGGTTTAAAAAAGCCCCCACATGCTCCTTGTTCTCAGCCGGGGCACTTTATGAATCACAGCAGCAGATGGAGAATTCATCAACGTTCAGAGGAGCCCCATGTGTATCACACCTCCATTTACGGACCAAAGTATCTGAAAATACAGAGACTGCTGTTCAGAAAACCCTGCTATACCACAACTCTACAGAGTGATCATCATCTACAAAGGACCACGTCTGGAAAAGTAAGAAGCAGTATGGTAGATTCCCCTTTTCTGACACGAATGTGGAAACGTTCCTTTTCTTAACATGTAAGACAGCTGCAGCAGTATTCATTTCATTGCTCTGTCAGTTCGGTTTCTTGTCTATGTTTTCCTTGTCTGTAAGTATTAAAATGCATGGGTTCCTCCTCATTTCGATGCTGATAGTTTCTCCATGTTTCTCTTCTCATGTCTGCTCCGTCATCCGGCTTTCCAACCAAACAATACAAGCAGAAGCAATAACTTTCCACACAGCAGCCTCAAGACAATTATTTCCAAGAGCGCGAGGATGGAGGCGAGTTTGCAGATTTCCATATGTTCAGGCTCAACAACAATAAATATCATGGAAGCAAATCTTAGTTTCCTGAGAGCTGGACTGTGATTTACCACGTCCTCATGACTGATGTCTGATTTCTAACATTCATAAATATTGCTGCTGATCATGACGGATTGAATTGAAAGATTTATATAATATATATACAGTGCGTATAGCTTCAACTTCAAATTTATAATCTCAAATTCATCATTTAAGGAATTTATACAGAGAGAAATTTTTGCTGGTTCAAATGCTTAAGTTTGCTGCATTTCTGTGTTTCATATAATTTTAAATGGAAGTTCTTTGGTTTTAAACCATTGTTATGTGAAGACCTCACCCTGGGATCTGGGAAGTCCTGATGGACATTATTCACAATTTTGTGACATTTCATAGTCTAAACACTTAATTGATGAATCTTAATTAATAATAGTTACTGAATTAATAATTTGTTTTCAATACATGTCTAGAACCAAAAAAGCAATATATAACATAAAAAAGTAAAGTATAGATATCACTTATATATGGCCAAAGCATGTACATTTAAAAAATGTGCAACTATCAAAAACAGTACAAATAACAAAACTAAGAGTCTACAGCCATGCCAGCACAGCTCCGTAAGCTGCACTTGAGCTACCTGCTAAAGTGGGCATGCTAACATGCTCACAATGACAATGCTAATGTGCTGATTTTGTGTAGGTATAATGTTTACTATGTTCACCATCTTAGTTTAGCATGTTAGCATGCTAACATTGGCTAATTAGCATAAAACTGATGGGAGGCCAATGGGCAAATTTAAATGTTCCGATGGTGGCACTATATGTAAAGCCAGTGGCTCACCAAACCTACAACCAAAATTCATCCTGGTAAGATGTGAATGTGTCTATCGAATTTCATGGCAATCCATCCAACAGCAGTAGAGATATCAAAACCACAAATGTCAGCTTCATTGTGGGAAAGTAGTGGTCACCAAAGTCTGCAGGATTCATCCTCTGGGGACTATGAATGTGTGCACAAAACGTCATGACAATCCATCCAATAGTTAATGAAATATTGAAATGAAACATTTCAGTCTGGACCAAAGTGTTGGACTGACAGACAGACCACAGACCTCCCTGGAGCCACACTGCTAGCATGGCCAAAAAAACAGCACAATAAGCAAAAGCTATTATGTTAAAAAGCCAAAAATGATTTCAAAAATGGAATAAAACAGCACAAAAATGCTGTTGACTGTTGACCAGAGTGTCTCCATAGCAACAGAGTGGAGCTCGTTAAGCAAACGGCTCGTTAAGGGAGCACCTGTTTATGTGAGTGTCCTGTTAAGTGGACGCTCTGCTGTCTGAGAGGCAAACAGTCAGACCAGCTCTCTCATTATCTGCTGCTTTGGACAAATAGTGGGTAAGAGAGCCTTGCTTCCTTTCATAATGTTCATAATTTACTCTTTTGGCTCAATCACCGCTCTCATAGAGTCACTCTCTGCCACAGCAGGCAGCTGCTTTCAGTGAAAATACTCCCACTGTCCACTACCTGCACAACAGCAGACAGACACAGTTAGAGGCTGGCTGGTGAACATAGTGGAGCAGTCAGCAGCTAAAGAGTGACAGATTTCTGGTATTGGACTGCTGGATGTTATATAAGTGTGTGCTAACAAGTTTGCCCTTTCAACTTAAAATGCGATATGTCAATGTTGTGTTGGTTGTTCCTAAGTGGCCAGGATATCAATTATTGCAGGTTTAAAGTAAGAGTTAGGGGCTTAAAATGTGCAAAGGAGGGTCCTCACAAAGATGAAAGTACAAATGTGTGTGTGGAGAAACAAGTGAAAGGCTGTAACAAAGCCCCAGTGTTTTCCTCTCTCCCTGCTCAATGTCTCTGCTCTCTCTTATTAACCAGCTCTGCCCTCTGGATCTGTTCTCTCTACAGTCCTCTGTCTCCTGTTTATCCTTCTCTCACTCTCTTTCTCACTTTGTCTCCTTCCTTCTCTCTGAGCCGCGATCCGGGCCTAATCTCTCCCACACAGGAAAGAAAGAGGCAGTGAGTGTTGTCGTCTAATGTTGAGGCTTTGATTTAAAACTTACTGACACTCGAGGGAGGCCAAAGCAGGACGAGTCTGCGTGTGTATGTATTGTTATCCCAAAGATGCTGCAGGTCGCGTTTGTTATTTACTGAAATTGTTTCTGTGCATGTTTGGGTGAAGGCGTGTGCGTCTCCCTCAGCTAATATGACGTGACAGGATCTGTCCAGTTTCCCGTGAGGACAACGTGCTACAATGCTGGTGAGGAGCCGCAACAGGGGGTGCTGGGTAATGAGGTTGTTGACATGCCGATGATCAGACCCTCACTACTTGTAAGCTTTAGTTATCTTGGGATAAGCAAGGTCAGCCAGAGATCTGACCCCTGCAAGCCAAAAACAGCACCAATGAACACTAATCCTCGACTACAAGATCCCGCAGGAGCAGGAAAATTTGCGATTTAAGTTAATAAATGTGATTCTTCATCTGCTCAGCATTTTGGTTGCAGCTGTTTGGCTGCGGTTTCAAAGCTCTCACTCAAAGCTGAAACAGTTGGCATAAAATCAACTTTCAAATATTTGGATGATTAATTGTTTCAGTATCAAACATTCTGTTGGTCCAGTTGGTAAAATGTGAGGATTTGCTGCTGTTCTGTCATATATGAAAGTTAAGTGATCTGTGGATTTTGGACTGTTGTTTGGACTCAACAATACATCTGAAGACATCACCTTGGAGTCTGGGAAATTACAACAGACATTATTCATTATTTTATGACATTGAGATAAATTGTGAAGATATGGGCCAATTAATCAATAATGACAATAGCTGTTAGTCCAAGCCAGAACAGCAAAAATGTACCACATAGTAGTATTTTTTGTTCCAATTCCACAGACCCCAAAGAGAATAGGATGATAGTTGGAGGGGTTGTTGTTGCATGCTGCACTGAAAGTAAGAGTCATTCATTTTCCCTATGACCAATGTTAGGTGACTGACAGTTGAGTACTTCCTAAAACCTTAACAACTGTGGTAATGGTATGCACTGCTAAAAGCAAACTGAAGCTAAGATCACACTTTATAGAGACCTGATGAAACATTCAGCAGTTTAAATCAGTTCACTTTCAGATTCTGGCTCACTTTTAGATGAATTTGCTTGTGTTTAGTTTCCAATTGTGGCAATGAAACATTCAGAATTTACTCCAGCTGTGGGTGTCTTCATGTCCATACATTCTGGGAAATGCTCTTACTCACTCTCTGGCTCAGAGTTAGATGATGAGATCAATACTTAATTCATATCAATGTTTCAAGTCTTTGTGCTTAGCTAAGCTAACTGACACAGTTGTAACACAGTGTGTTGCAGTACGGAGGACCGCATGACTTCAGGACAGGTGGCAGTTAAGCATCATGCATATGGTCCATTGTCATGATAGATCAGCTTATTGTTTCCCTCAGTGCTGTTCCAATCCCAGTAATGGACTGATGCTTAATCGGCTTGAACTTTCAAAACTACTTATCTGCCACCGCCTGGACACATATCCCTCTGAAACTGATACCCTCCAAACAAGGACTATTTTGTGTGTGTGTGTGTGTGTGTGTGTGTGTGTTCATTCACATCTTCTAAAGGTATACATTTTTGTGTGATCATTGTGAAATAGATGTGTACAAGCCTTTTACAGTCTGGATGAAGGATGGATGGATGATGATGGATACATTTATGGTTAGATGGATGGATTAAAGGGTAGTGCAAATGTCTGCTTTATGACTTTGTTATTTTTGGCTGCAGAATCTGTTTGACATCCCTCTCTGAAGCATTTTTTCCTTCTTTCTCCGCTTCTCTTGTTCTTTCACCCAAGACACCGACTTTTCTCTCTGTTTTTCTTACAGACTGGAGACAGAGCAAGTTAGCTGTCCTTCTTTCTGTGGGTATTTTGTCCTGCAACTTGGTGGCTACAGTGCTCGGACTGAGAATAGAGCTTCAGAGAAAACTTTTGATTTCAATAATAGATCGAAAATACACTTTTACTTTTCAGGAGTTATGAGCAAAAGTGTAAAATGCTTCATAAAAACTTCATCAACTTCTTCATCTAATTTAATTAAAATCAATAAAGTAGTTTTTGGGATATAATTAACAGCAAGTATTGAAGACATAACCTCATAACAACCTGTTGGTATTCTACATCATGTTTGATTCTGCTCATTAAAAAACATCACTTATCAAAACGGAGTGAAAAAGTAGTGTTAGTGGCACAGACACCCAAGATTAATTTAGCACAGGTAAAAACTGGCATTAACAGAAAACGCTCTCACCTGCAGCAAGATCTTATTCCCATCGTAGTCCTCCGTCTGCCAGCGGACCTCACTGATTGGGCTGCAGGGGTGTGGCAGCAGGGGCACCAGCGCCCCAACATCTCGCACCCTCACCTCCATCACCGCTGACTCTAGCACCACCGGACTCTGACCCCGTGGGAGCCTCTTAAATGACAACTGGATCTCCATATCCGGGTTGGAGTACACCACGAAGAAGCAAAAGTCCTCCTTCTTCTGCGCCACCCTCCGCTGAAGCAGCAGCTTGTAAAGCCGGACCATGTCGGCATAATTCTCATGTTGGCAATACACAGTAAATCGCACAATTTCTTTCCCGTAATGGACCTGTCGCACAGCCCAAAGCGGCGTGCCAGGAGACAGAGTGAAAAAGTCCTGACTGCATGGCGTCAGTGGGAGCATCCGCCGGCCATTGCTGACCTTTTCGGTGTGGTGGTAGCGCCAAGGAGGCCTCTGCAGTGTGCGGTGCAGCATCAGTATCTGCTCCTCACCACCGTAAGCCTCCTGGAGGAACAGGATGACCGCCAGGGCCGGCTGGCAGGATGCACCCAGGTCGCCATTATGATGGTGCTTGGGCCGGGGCCGTTGGGAGACGGAGGCCCGCTCTGAGACTCGGAAGAGCTGCAGCTCAGGGTGGACCCACGCCAGCACAGCATCAGCAGCGTGCTGCAGGAACTTGCCTTGGCTGGGGTCGGCGATGAGGTGAATGCTGACGAGGAAGGGATCCTGTAGCTCGCCCATGGATAATTCACCTCCACATACAACAGCATCAAGACAAGGTAAGAGAGGGTGGAGAGGGCAAGAAGGGCAAGGAGAGAAATGGGATGAGAAAGGCACAGGGAAGAAGAGACAACATTATAATCAGCTTGTTGAATTTGAGAAAACCAAAGTAGACATTGTTACAGGAGTACAAAGAAACCCTATTGCCTGTAAACAAAACTCCAAATTGGGTTCAGTCACAATGTAGTAACAATAAATTTCAGCATTTTTAAAATTCTTTCTTTAATATCAGTTCATGGAACTATTGTATGGTTAAGGCAGGAAAAGGATCCTGGTTCTGGCAAAGAAACTAGGAAAGTAAAACAGTAAGGTTTGGGTAAGATCAAGATCAAACATTAATTGTACGTCTGTGACGGGGGACAAACTCTAGTTTCATCCAAAATGAACATAATTCCTGGGGATACCGGGGCTGGTTTTTTTTCCTCCAACATTTTCCTTCTTTTCCTTTCATTCATTTACCTCTTGGCTCCAGTTTTCCAATTCTTTCCCTCCCTCCTTCGCTCTTCCCACAGATCTCACACTCCTGTCCTTCTCCATTTCACTCATCCAGATCTAACTCCATCTTTCTCCCAATTTCTGTGTTTACCTTTCTACCCCCTCTCACCCTCCCTCCCCTCTCTTCTCCAGCAGACCCATGTGGAGCAGGGCTCCTCTGTGGAGGCTCATTAGTGCCGTTAGGAGGTCATTACTGAAGCCCAGAGGAATGTTCCAGACCACAGCAGGAGCGATGCATTCAGGTGTAGCCTCCCCCTGAACCCCTGACCTGGAAAAGCTCGGCACCCTGGCACAGCTGCAAACTACCACTGAAAAGTTACCAAACTACAGGCACATTTATCCAGTGTTTTCATTCTGGCATGTTACATGTACACTCACACTGTATCTCCTCATCTCCATGTTCCCTCATTCTTTCTTTTTGGAGCACTTTGCTATGGTCTTTATCTAACTTCTCGGGGGACTTGTCCCATTTCGCCACTGCTTTGAGGCAGTTTGGGAAAGGACACACAGTCTTCTTGTCCCTGGCACCGCAGACTGTTTGGCTGTTGCCAGAATCCCTCCATGAAACAGAGAGGCCAAACAGGGACAGGTTCAGTCTCATGAGTCCTGGTGGCCTTTGGAAAAGGACAGTTTCTGCTTGACCAAAGAGGCGACATTTTCTAAATGTTAGGATCAGGTTACAAGGAAACATTGCTTAAAGGTGGCCATTAGAGGTGTAACCACACAGTCAGCTCAGGCTCCAGAATGATACGCAAGACAGGGTTCACGATTTGATACACTTGAATGAATGAAAGCAAAGTGTGTTGGCAAGTATAAAATGTATAAAACTATGATCTCAATTTCTGACCATTTCTTAGTTTTGTGTAATAGGAGAGTCTCTAAAAAGTTGTTTTATTTCTCAACTTGGTTTAAATGAGTTTGAAGAATTACATGCTCAGGTTGATGTTATGTTCTTATGTAATTTAATTGCCTCCTCAGGCTATTAATTTACAACGAATGTAAATGAAAACAAATAGAAGCATTTGGGAATGAACCTTGACCTTCGATTTGAATAAGGAATATCCCCCCAAAAATTTTAATGTGCAATAAAACCCTGAGGCAGAGCAACAGAGGAGGGATCCCTCTTCCTGGACAGACAGACATGCAATTGATGTGTGAACAGAACAGACCAAAATAGCAAAAATCAGGATGACAGGATCAGGATGTGTTCTATTGGTCAGATAAACTGCCAATCATATTCAGTCAAAGAGAGTGAGAAGTGAGCTTAGAGCTTTCATGTTACAGGCATCCAGGCAGTAGCACTACTTAAAATCTAATCTAATTATTTCCACATGTGTGAAACCTGATGGACAATATCCTTGCAAGTGACTTGAATGTCACTCACTGATTTTCTTCGCAACTCAGCTCAACAGTAACTGCGGTTACAAACTAAACCAAAACAGAATGATGAGGTAATTCGAAAGGAATCAGACTCAATAAGCAGATTTAATATTGATTTCACCTCCCAATACGGGATCTTAATAAAATTTATGAGGATAACGACGATAAACTTTGGACATTTACTTGATATGGACAGATCTTATAGCTTATCACACAGTAGAAATAAACTGCTGCCTCTCTGCCTCTGCTCTCTGTGTCGCTGCCTGTTGGCATGAGGCTGCTTCAGTCATTATCAATATACTCTACAACTAGCAGCATTATCACATTATATTCTGATAAATATCAATATCGATCAATATGGAAAAAATTATCCTGATCATATGTTTTGTGATGTTGCCCAGCCCTTCATCAAACCCCACCCCCAACACAAAGTGTCCTCATGTGGCTCAGTTTGTCTGGAGAGATAAATACAGCAGGATCAAGAAAAATCCACGGCAAGTTTAAGCTGGATGGCAGGGCACGGCAGACATCCCGACACACATACACACACAGCCCACACACACACACACACACACACACAGGGCACCGCGCTCATTAACGACTGCTTGATCCCATTAGAATCAGTGTCTGTCTCCCTGACATGTAGCTGGCACCAAGACACCAAACACTGGGATGATAGGGATCGTTAAGGGTATTTACTGTACAGCACATTGTACTGCAGCACAGACAGCTTGGGTTCTCTACAGTAACTCCTGTTACACAGTTCTCAGTATGCTTTTTCAGGAGCCAGAACCTGAAATGAGCCCGACAGGAACAGAGAACTTCTGCCTCATTGGAATTGATACTGAACAAAAACACAAACAGAGCAGCAAATGAGGAGATATCATCAAATTCTATTCATATTCTAAAAAATCCTTCATCCTAACTCTTCCTTTCAATCCAAACACGTCATACGTTTTCATTTCCATTCTACTCTTTTCATTTGTTCTCTCTCCGTCACTTTTCTTTCCCCGCCTCTCTCCTTCTTCATCACGTCTCCTCATCTCTCCAAAGTTCTTGGGAGCTGGGAACTAAAATGACACAGGGATTAAAGAAGAATCTAAATTTGCATCAGGATCGAGGCCGCAGACAGGCTCCCACACACACTGAGGGCAACACACCCATTTATTTCTGTCTGATCGCATTAGAATAAGTATATACCTCGTTGACTAACTGTCTAACTGACATCCAGATCATCCATGGGAACGTTTACTTTCAGCCTGAGATTAAATTATATTTAAAATAAAGTTGAATATTAATGATATAACTTGATAGGCTATTTGTGGGGTAATCGCTGCACTCTGAACTTCCTGCTGTGTTCTGTGCTGTATCTTTCCTTATCACTCCCTGTCATTCTGACAACAACAGGATAACGATTATGAACTTAAGACCAACCATCAATATGTGAGGTCATGAGTCCATCACACACTTTGAAACTTGATCTACATGTTCAGCGTTCCTTCTTTTGCAACTATAGCTAATGTGAGTAAAAAGAATAGCTAACATTGCATGAGAGTTTCTGCAGAGAAGGTAGGAGAGACCTGTTTATGAATGCATTTGTCTCTCCAGCCTCCTCTTAACATATGTTAAAAGGCCTTTAGACCTTTGCCAGATCTTGTGCAAAAAATACTTACTTACCTCAGTGAATAAAGGTTAAACTACCCAATAAATATATACATTCGGTCCTTTTAAGGGTCAGTGACAATGACATGATCTGTCACAAATACAACAGAACATTCACTCAGCAGCCACACGCACAAGGCACCGAGTTGTATTTTTTGGTACAGTTAACAAAAAGATAGACCTCAATAGCTTGTACATTCAAGCTAATGCTTTACTCTAGCAATAAGGGTTAATGGGAAGCTGGCACGGAGAAGAATAAATTAGAGATTAAGTCACCCCAATCCTGTGAAGGGAATGAAGGGGGTTTGTGTGTAAAGCTCTGGAGGAGTGTGTCTCTAAGCTCTTAATCCACTCCAGTCTTCAAACCGAAGCTGATGTTCTGCCTCGACTGACTACATACACACTCTCACACATGCAAAACCATCCTCAGCACACACAGAATCAATTTGCACATTTACAGACGGGCCGGTATTTTCTAATGCTCGCAGACTTTTACCTTCGCTCTGCGTTTAAGTGTTAAGCGGCAACACATGCTCGCAGCCATACACACACGCTGACGTGAGCTAAAACAACACGCCTTCTAGTGGCCCCTGCACATATGAGAGTGATTAGCAGCGAAAACTCAACTAAGGCCTCAGAGTGTGTTTGTGTATAAGTACTGCAGTCACAGCTTTAGCTAGCTTGGCCCTCAATGCAAGTCAAAACAACTGAAAGACGAAATTTAAGATGGGGGGCCCCTTTTTGTCGTCTGGCGAAAAGAAAGGTTCCAACACTTGTACGTCAGTTTGACTGGTGCCGAGGAAATGAAAATCTAAAGTTCTGTAAGTTACCTTTTATGGTATGTGGCCCATGTTAAACTGCAATAACTGTTTTATGGACACTTGGGGGCAGCAGTCACAAGTTGTGAACATAGCATTAACATACCATCACCTTTTAAATTAATATGGCAAACTTGTTAGCGAACAGTTGCTTATTTACACATCCAGCAGACACAGAGCAACATCATCATTTATTTGGATCCATGTTTCTGTCCATCTGATAAATGTAAGACTAATATTCACTCGTTCTTAGCTCTGTTTTGGTCTCTACCAGCTCCAGAGGGATATACCTGCCTCTTTAGCTGCTAAATGCTCCACTATGTTCACCAGTGAGTCTCTGAGACTGTGTCTGTCTGCCGATGAGCAGGTAGTGGACAGTGGGTTTGCAGAGCTTTATCATTGAAAACAGCTGCCTGCTGTGGCCGAAAATGACGCTATGAGAGCAGTGAGAGTGAAGACAGCTAAACAATGAGCTGAAACTTACTGTAAAGCTCTGTAAAGTCAAAGGGAACGGCAGAATTGAGCGATAATTCTTTGTAGGTTCATCACTTCCGAGTGACCGCTTTCACATAGTCCCATTGTTTTCACATTGTCATTAGATCCTGTTACTAAAGGATAAGTCATTCTCAAATAATGCCATGAAACCAACAATGAAATGTTTCTACTAACAAGTATTAGTTGGTAGTATCAGATTTCTGATTTATCTTGTCATGGAGCTCCAAACTATTAAACACACATCAATGAGCCACACTGTTGCACTGACTGAAATGTTCCTTTCATTATCATGAACAAACACTGTTCAGTAGTTTGTTTTCACTCACTAAAGCAGCATATGTGTATTAACTAATGTTTCAGTAATATTTTCTAAAAAGTACAGTGGCCAACTGTATGAGGAAATCATTGAGCCTCTTAAAAAAATGAAACTATTTAGTTGTGGGCCATCTTTCAAGATGATCAAGATTTACGTCTTCAGTAGTAACCAGTTGCCCTGGGGCTGTGTGTCACAGGCAGGGGAGGGGATTGTACTGACAGACAAAAACATTTTTGGCTTTGCTCTTTTCATAGTATTTACTGACAATAAGAATATAGAAATAGAGAAAAACATAGAATAGCTTTGGCCTCATCCTTTAAGCAGTTCTCACATCAGTTCTCATAGACTCTGAGACAGTAAAGCGAGAACGCCTCCAACCCTAATCTGTCACAGATCAGAATCAACATGTGCATCAAGATCAAACTGTGGAGTCACAACTTTTTCAGTGTCAAACTGCTGCTGGTTTCAAACATAAGAATTAGATAGATTAGATAGGTTACGACAGACTGGTGTGGGGAAAGATTAGAAGGGGAGGCTTAGTGAGGAGACCAAAGCCAGTCAACAGAGCCAGTCCAAGTTCATGCATGTCATGTGACCTTCACCGGCTGAACAGACCTGGGACAAGGCGGCTTGGCTTAGTAGTCGGACAAAAAGCTAAAGAGGTGCTAATGCTGTGAACCTATTTAACTCTATTTTTACATAAACATAAACATACAAGTCGCTCTGTGAGTATTTGGATAGCAATATAGATTTCAAATAAAACAAATGGAGTGAAAATGCTGCCTTTTAGCATTATGGGTATTTGAGGGTGTTCGTATCCATATGGCTTTTTTTTTTACATAGTCCCCCGATTTTAGGACAATGCAGCAATACAACAGAACCCAAGTCCGACTTTCATTTGACAGAATATAAATAGAACCTGGCCCAACTACAGTCCTGGGTGGTTCCAGGTCGGATCTTGGTTACAAGGAAATCAAGTGGACCCAAATGAAGAAAATGATGAACGATGAAAACCTCTGACTTCAACTCCGTAGTAATTTTAAACCCAATGTGCTGGAGTGCAGAGCCAAATCAACAAAACATATTTCACTGTGCAACTATTTACTGACTGCACTGAATGTGCACTGTGTGAGAACGCACTCACTAACTCATTATCGTGATGGGCCCAGAAGAAGGCTGACAGACAAATCTGCTTCAATTAAATCATTAACAAACAGCTGACTGCAGCACATTTAACTGATCACGGCCTTGTAGTCCAAACCTTATTTTGGGGGTCACACATTTGGTAACACTTAATCCAAGCTGCTTTATCGCAGAGCCTGGATCTCTTACGCCATGCTCAAGTACGGAGAAAGCACTGGGAGTGTGTGTGTGTGTGCGTGTGCGTGTGTGTGTGTGCGTGCGCTGAGCTGTTACGGGTGGTCCTTGATTCATCAGGTGCTATTCAAACTGATTGTGCTCAAAGTGCCTTGGCTGGCACCACTGCGAGCGGTTTGAGGTGTAAAAGGATACTCAGTGTTGTCTTTCTAACACAGACATGTGCGTCATCTTCGCCAGTGTCTGAGTGTTAATAGAAGTCTGTGCTGATGAAAGGCAAACAGACAGTGAGAGCTCAGACCTCACTTTTACCAATAAGAACTTTAATATGCACCACAATGTCTGTTACACACAAAGATGCACAGAAATAAAGCGCAAGGTCGAACCCAGAACTGAAGCTGATACTTTTGAGAGTAAAGAATACATATAACAACATGTCTTTTTAAAAACACAAACAGTTATAGACTTGTGATGTATGCTGTGGTTTATGCACTGACGCTTGCAATTGTGCGTTAAGAGGTGTAGCTTCGGAGCAAATGCACGTAGCTGAGATGCAAGTCGCATGTAAATGTAATTACAAGTCGGGGCTCTGGCGACTACAAAGACACCACATGGGGACTTCAAAAACTGTGACTGGTTGCTTGTGTTTTCTCCCGTAAGTTCCCAATGTCAGTACAGATTGTTGAGAGTGAAGACAACATCAAGAAAGTCGAAGAAAGACTACACAGTTTTCTCCATTTCGGCAACACACATCTAGCAAAGTCATCTCTACTGTAAACTTTCTGCTCACCACAACCCCTGCTCTCTATTACAGTGAATGAAACAATGTAAACACATGACTGCATGGAAGTAGCCTCCAATTCAGTAATGAGACAAGGGGAAACAGAAGTCACCTGGATGCAACTCCAGTTATATAAGAACCACCACTCTATATCACAAACTGAATGAAAGACAGTAGACACATTCACTGGGGGGAATGTAATTAAAGCAGGACACTGGTTGATCACATACTATCATTTATCTAGTGCTGATGGGCGCTATTAACAGATGAAGTAAACCGACACTAAGCTATTATTCCAAACCTATGCCATTTACAAAAAACTCACTAGAACTTAAATCATTATAAAGAGAAACTCTAACCAAAAACACAAATACAAACAATACAAAATAATTTAAAATAACATCAAGAAAATATGTGTCAACAAATACGGTCAGCCTTCTTTTTGTTCGTCTGTAGAGCATGGATGCTACAGTAGAGCTTCAAAACTAATACAACACAAAAATCAAAAATGTGCACCTGACTTGTGCATGGATGTTTCATGTCGAGCCTTCAAACTAAAACATGAAATTAAAAAATTAAAAAATCATAATGAAAATTATAGCACCTTTTATATAGTCCAGATTCTATTGATGTGTCTGCAGATAAATGAGTTTTACATGTCTGCATAATGTTCAGCTGTTCTAAGTGCCACTCAAAAAAAAAAAAATTTTAGAAAATATTTAGGAAGTAAAACTTGCTCCTGCACTTTCACCGGTGAGTATGTAATCCACCGCCTGACATACAGCAGTGTGGGTCATGTACAAATTACAGAGAGTGGATTTGGAGTAACTTGACTACATATGTGTTCCTGGTTTTCCTAATCTGCTGCCCGTCAGAGCTGAAATAACAAGAGTGGGGCCTCAGGTTTTACTGGATGCACAGGCAGTCTGGATGAACCAAGTGCTTTACTTTATGCTTAAAACTCATAATTTTCCCACTGATGACTGAATGTACTGTACTATGTCTGAGCATGATTAACATGACCTGAGAAACATAGACATGTACATTACAAAGGCTTGGTATATGATATATAGGATTGCATTAAAGCAATTTGATGAACAGAGATGCGTTTTTAGGGGTTTAATCAATGCCAGGAGAGGAACTTTAAAAACACGAAATGCTATAAATAGTCGTTGCAAGTGTTGTTAAAATGTTAATGCTACGATAAGATAAAATAAAAAGAGGTAGAGCAATGTGATACATTCTAAAAATGCATAAGTTGTTTGGAAATATCTAAATATTTTCATAAAACACAAATATAAAAACATATTAACTGAGACATACTCTGATTTTAAGAGATTTAGAGAGACTTTTACACACACACACACACACGTACTCATACACACAAATATATGTCTTTGTCTCAGCGAGCAAACATCTGCTGGTGACAGACTGATCCCCGAAAATAAACCCCCAGCTTCTACCAGTGACTCCCATGCTTTGTTATGCTGCTATCAATCCTGTCTAGATCTTTGTGGTATAAAAGGCTCACTGATCTGTTCAATATGCTCCTGCACGTTTGTTTTATTCGCTGTTTTGAAATCTTGCTTTCATTCTTAGTTTCTTTCTCAAAGAGAAATGTTTTCACAGTCTAGGTTTTGCTTACCGTTACCTGCAAAAGTTGGATGTCCTGAATCCATCTCGTGTTTTCATTTCATCTTTCATCCAAGTTTTTCTCTTTTGGATGCTGGCTGCGGTGTAAATTTTCATGAGCATCCATCTGTGAGTAATAAATACATCTACAGTATATTTGTTGGGTATTCAAGTGTGACAAATCATGCATGGCCTTCTCAAGTCTTTTTATGCCTCTATTAGTATATTTGTATTTGTGTCTCTGCTCTGTGTGTTTGTGTTGTTACAGTCTGACCTCTCCCTCCTTCTGGCCCCGAAACATTCTTTGCTCAGACAGCCGACCCCCTCCATCTTACATATATGTACACGCACACACATGCAGAAAACTATTGGGGGCGGGGTCACAGGTCACTCAGGCTGAATGGACACTCAACTGCTGTGACCGAAAGTGAGGTCGTGTGATTAAGTGTTTGGGGTGGGACTTCTACTGAATGCTCAAAGCTGCTGCACACACCAGCTGTAGACAGCCTAAGAGACAGATTACACTTTCTTTTACTTATTACGTTTTGTTTTCCGTCACAGCTGTTGCATGAAATTCTTGCTACTAAAATTTCCACTTCTTAACTTTACTCTTGGGTGATAAAACTATTGCACAAGCCTTTGTATCTATATAACCTTTAAAGACTACTGATAAATTAAATACTCCACGGACATTTTAGCTTAATTTTCCAAATGCAGAATTGGCAGTGGTACAGCTCTTATGTTATAATTAGAATGTCATTTGTTCCATTTTCCAGACTGGCTTCATTCTTCAACTGCATAAACTAGTTAAAATGATCTTTAATCTAAATTAACCGTCACTTTGTTTGTTTTGATATGTAATTCTATTTATGTTTGGGTTACTTTTAACCAGACAAAAGTTGTCTTTTAGCTCTATATGAGACTTTAACAAGATGAAAAAAATCCTCTTTGTTAAAAATCCACCTCTCACAATTCCAGTTCTATACAGAAAAAACAAAAACACCAAATCTTGAGAAGCAATGTGTCTGTTCTGTAAGATGTTGATTCATGAACTTGTATCATGGGTCTTCTCCAATGATCCAGATGCTGCACAATGGTGAAGAAAAATTACAGTCATTAAAATGATTATTTTAAGAAGAAGTACCAAATATGTTCCATCCCCAGCAGTGGTGCTTCCAGCTTTGGTCTTTTTTGAGGTTTCAAGGACAAAGCTGGTGAAATTCTATATTTTTCTAATTGTCAACAAATCCCACAAAAAGACCAACGCCAACAATGAATTGATCCTTCAAGTATTTAACTGTGTCCATTGTTGTCCAAAAACTATTAAAGCGTCTTCAGTGTTGCCAATCTGAGGGGCTGGTTGAGCACTAAGTCTGACGCTCCTGAAAGATTCAAGGCCTGGGTTTACCAACATGGGATCCTCCCAAGAATCCTCTGGCCCCTGCACATCTATGAAGTCCACATGACATTAGCAGAAGGCTTTGGGCTCAAGGTGAGCCGCTATCGCTGCCTGAGCAGCACTGGGCTGTATAGGAACAGCAACAAGCTAAGGTTGCCGTTCAGCTCCGTCAGGGAGGAATTCATTGTGGCACGAGCACAAGGTCCTTCTTTAGAGTGTGGCACAGAGCAAGGCCAGACTTGGGAGTTCAACCTTGACCTGAGATGACACTACTGCAGGAGAAGACACGCTTTTTGGAGGAAGAGTGAGCAAGCAGAATGGTGGCCATGCAACAAAAGGGTGAACAGATCAAGTGGGAATGAGCGATGGAGCGGAATGTCGCCTGGTAGGACATCTGGAAGTGGAGCCCCCAGGGAGGTCTATGATGTCCTCCTCAGCCCATCCAACCTGTTAACATGTTCCAAGAAAGGGACCCTCAAAGACATCCTGAGCAGCTGCTCCAAGGCACTGGGTGAGGGGGGCTATTGCTGGAGACAAGGCCCTCAAGTCCATTGCTGATTAATAAGCAACAGCAGATGAGCCCATGCTACAGCCAAGAAGATTTTGTCAGAGTTTTGTGAGAGTTTGTCAAGGAAAGAGAACGACTGAAGAACAGATCCAAGAACTGCTCTGTTGGTTTGCTTTCCACAGCATGACACTGGGTGATGACAGTTGACAAGGAGAGGCAGCTGAAAATTCCACCACATCTCAGTCCTTGTTGAGACCAGACATCATCTTGGTCTCTGAGGCCACAAGACGGATAATCTTGCTGGAGCTAACTGTGTCCTGTGAGGATAGGATGGAGGAGGTGCAAGAGAGGAAGATGGTTAAGTATCTGGAGCTGGTGGAGGACTGCCACAGGGATGGGTGGGGGACCAGGTGCAAGCCAGTGGAGGTGGGTAGTCGGAGGTTTGCAAGTCATTCCCTCAGCAAGGCCTACAGAACCCAGCAGATGAGTCATCAACAACGTGGAGGCAGCAGAGAAAACGTCTACATGGCTCTGGCGGAAAAGAGCCAAGTGGTACCAGTAAAACACCACCTGGACACATAATAACATGTGCTAAATCTACTAATCTATCCAATCTGTTGGAAATGGAAATGACTGAGTCTTTTTAAAAATTAAACTATACGTTTGTCACATGTTTTGAAGAGCAAGGAATCTTATGAAGTCATTTTTCTCACTTCATTAGCAATTCTTTCTTGATAGAGGCAACTTTAACTAATTTACAGAATATTTTGATTTTAATTTTGTTTTTAGCAGAATGGCCTGGCTTTACAAAGGCTTCAAATGAAAGACAAACTCTTAAACCTCAACTGCACCAGTGGAGTTCCTCAGTAGTTTACAGCAATAGACTCACTCTCCAGAAACAACTAGCATTTTAATGCTTGTTAAATTTAGATTCAAACATATTGAAATCATTTAAATTTCAAGACTGAGGCTGAGCCATTTGAATTCCTCCAGTTTCCATCAACACCTACAGAACTGAGACTAGAGTTTAACCTTCGTCAGACTGAGTGACTTGGTAGTTTAGCATGATATTAGTCTGCACCCAGGGGGCTTATGGCTGGTCTGAGCTGAGGTTAAAGGTCAGGGGTTGAGACCACCTGTATAAACATATGTACCCATAAGTACCCTCTCTACCAGAACCGAAATATACTTCTGCCGATGCTACAGATGCTAATGCTGCATGCACCTCTGCAAATGAACTCGTCAGCGCACACAGACATGCATGAATACACACACATGGAGAACAAAGACAGGCAGCCACACAGAGCGCTGAGACAGATGAGTTCTCTATGTTGTCCTTTCACATCTTTGGAAACTCTGTCGCCACAGCAGCTTGCATCCATCTGTCCCGTCCTTTCTGTTGTGATCATTAGTGCGAGCCTCAGTTTGACAAATGAACTGAGGCTGCTTCTGTCACTTATCTGTCTGTCTGTAGGATGTGTTTGTTTCATGAACTAAAACTAAGTCTCAAAACTAGTATGAGAGAAAGAACTAGTACTGTTGTCAAATCTGACAGAATCCTACCATGTCCTTAAAATGTAAACCCTCATGCAAGACATATTCCCTGAGGGACAATAAATGCTTTACGCAGAGCAAGTCACTCAGCATCTCAGTAACTTAAGAGTCTCATCTTTGCATCTTTTCTTTCTTTCTCTGTCTTTCTCTGTGTCTAACCCTGCAACCCAATCAGACAGAAGTATTTGCCATGGACACATGGTAGAAATTATGTTACATTTTAATCACATCTTGATCATTTGGATGAGTTTCAGTCTGTAAATCTGAGTGATGCACAGGTAGGATGAACTCCTTAATCATACAAACTCCTCAAGTACACTAGTGCCTTTCTGACTGTGGTCACGCTTTCTTATGTATTTAAAGTTCTTGTGTTTTCTGTTGTTGTATGTTTTGTTCCAATCCTGACCTCCAGTAGTGATAGAGACAATAGTGGGCAGAAGCTCATCTGATCATGGAAAGACACAGGAAACAAGAGGGGAAAGACCAAACCAGACACTGCTGGATCACTGCGTGTGTGTACGTGTGTGCGTGAGTGCATGTGGTCCTACACTTCCTGACTTGCGGGTGTGGTGCTGGTGGGATAACACAACTTCCTGTAGACCAGATTAATGAGCTAATACTGGATATAATCCTCCCATTGTGAAAGGCTTGGAGACCTGGCAACCAGACAGGGGAGAGGTCAGGACCTCTGCAAACACAGATCTTCACACTCATACATACATTCACGCAAAACTACACAGATACTCAGACACTAAATATGCAAACGCTCCAGATGGGTCACTCAGCACCACTACTGGCACTTACAACCACATACATACACACAAACAATATTAAGCAGCTAATCTGAAACTCATAAAGTGGATTTAGGAAGCTGATTACCAATAGCTTAGTGATAAATACAACGGGACTCTCTGAGCAGTTGCTGTCCAACCACACTTCCATCAATTAGAATGAAACTTCAAACATAATTCAACAATAACAAAAATGACAGAAGAATATCACAATTTATTATTATCATCATAGTTTTCATCATATTTTTCTGGGAAATGGTGGCATTGTGTATCCCAAGCAATCAAGTGTCTATAAGTTAATGTTGATGCGTGAATGTGAAAAAACCTTATCAAGATAAACTGGTAAGGAGAAAATATCTATCTTGTTTGTACCAGTCCAGTTGTGTGACATTTGCTTCTTTTTTACCTTCATTTTTAACTTTCACTTTGCCCATAAAGACAGATGTTTTTTTTCCCCTATGACTGCCAACCATTTACTACTGTATGTCCTATGTGCAAAATGTTACGTGTCTAGCGTGTGCCACAGAAAATGACGCTACGATGGAAGGAGATAGAAAATAATAATCAGTTAATCAGTCAAGCAGTTTCTTACTGCCATACAAAGAATCCTCCCTAAAATCTGCTGCAGGATGTATAAACCACACACACACACACACACACACACACACACACACACACAAAATCCTTCCCCATGAGTGGATTTATTTTGTCAGTGTATATTAGGGAGATAAAGTCCTTGGCCTGATCTCGGTGTGTCTGAATCACTGTTAGCTTCGCGTCACCACTGGTTTACTTACTGCTCGTTGAGGACAAGGGACTGTAATCAGACCTGCAGAGGATGACAGAAAAGAGAAAAAAAACAGTGAGAGAGGCGATGTGGACACAGACGGAGAGAAAGAGAGGACAAGAAACAGAGAGAGGAGACAGGAGTTTATATTACAGTGTGAAGTACAATCAACATGATTTACAGGATGACACACTCCTATTTCAAATAAAGTGCTGACATCTGGCTAAACAGTAGGAGAGGTCCAGCTGGAAAGGTCACCAAAAATGCACACAGTCATTTCACAGTGGTTTCTATCTGCAGGGATAAAACACAGGGACATTTACTCAAGTACTGTCTGTAAAACTACTACTACCACCAGACCTACGTGCATTTTCTTGAGTATTTCTATTTTGTGCTACTTTATACTTCTACTCCATTCCTCTACATTTCAGGTGGAAATCTGGTCATTTTAACTTTTTAACATTTATCTAATAGCTGTACTTCCTACTTAATTTGCAGATGTCCATATATTTTCTACAATATAATGCATCATTATAGAATAAACTGCCCAACAGTATCTAGACTAGTTTAAATTAGCACCATCTCAACCAGCCACAACATTAAAATGCTGCTTACACATTCATGCATCAGTGATAACACTCCAGCAATAGAATATATACTGCATAATGATGACACGCTGTTAAGGGCCATTCTGTAATTTGTATTTTTTATCTTTTAAAACATGAGAAAAGTACATAGGTTTTATCAGAAAATTATACTTAAATACATTTTTGAATAGGGGATGTTTACTTGTAGTGGACTATTATATCAGTATTGCTGCTTTTACATAAAGGAACAGTTTAACATTTTTGGAAAGACACTTATCTGCTAAGATTTATGTGGAAGATCGGTATCATTCTCCTGTTATGCGTGACAAAGCTGCGTTCAAGTCCGATCATTTTGATCATTGTGTATCTACGAACAACTGAGTCTGACAGAAATGCTCACATCAGCCTCTGTGTTGCAGTTCTGTGATCTCTAAGTAAATGATCTTAGCTCTTCCACGACTGAGCATCCTTATGCACATATATATTCAGGGAGCAGACTATCTAATATAAAGCTCCCATTTTTGAGCTGCAGTAGAAGTAGATTTCCACTTATCTGAGCTCCATAGAGCAGAGACACATGCAAGAGACATATATGCTCCCATACAGCAAGATTGACTGAGGAGCTAGACTGCATCCTACACACGCTATAATTCTCTGAACCGTCCGTGGACCCTCAGCTCTCATACTACACCACTCGAGATTATTAGTCCCACAGGAGTCAGCTGACAACCAGAGAACCACTGTTCCGCCACACACACCCTCCCTGTGACTCCATCTCTAAACTAATAAGTCCTCTGGAGCTGCAGGACAGCAGGAAACAGAGGAACGACTATGCTTCCTGCAGCAGGAGGTTATCAATCTAACAAACAGGCATTAGTGGTTTAGAGAAAGGAATGGATGGGAGTATGGGAAGAAGCAGAGATGAGCAGAGAAAGGTAAGAAGAAAAGATGATGAGGTACTGCAGAGGGGGAAAATGTTGGCATAGGAAGCGAGGAAAAAGACAAATATACAGAGCAGATTATTAATGACAGGAAGGTTCCAGCGAAAAGACACAGAGCGAAACTCAGAGACTTTGTCCCTGCTTGAATGGAGGAAAAAGGACAAAATGTGGAAAAAAGAGGAGAAAAAAATGTCTTTTTATGGTTCTTGACCCTTTTTGGAGTGGAGTTAGAGGTAGTAGTGTGTGTAGTTAAAGGTCTGTTTTCATGGTTCCCTTGGGTGTGTGTCTTTGGCAGGACTCCCGCAGCAGTGCCGGTTAGCATCTCGCCTGGCTTTCCCTGTCTGGCCACACTGCCTTGCTTCATCTCCATCCAAAAACAATAAACACAAAGTGAAGCGAAGACAGGCAGCAGCCCGGTCATGCACACAAGGTTTGACTGCGGGGTGACCTGATGGGCTCTCAAGTAACTCTAAAGAGCTTGTTTGACATGTGGAGAGCAGAACAGATTCAGGCGTCTCTTATTTGATTAGGGTGGAGATGCATTGGGGAGGGGGGCTGAGAAGAAGAGGGGTGGAGGGCAGATCAGAGAGAAACTAAACATAAAGCAATAAATCCTCATACATATAACTCTTCCAAACAATGACTCATATGAGCATTTCATGGCCTACCACCTCTACAGCTAAGGTCTGGTGAAGTTTAGGAGAGACTGTTGTCATGGTTCAAGCAAACCGATGCTGACTGATGGCAGGAGATGAAACGCGAACCACAGCTTCTTGTGTTGAAATCACAATCTTTGTATGTCTAACCATTCAACCCGACTTCTCCGGCCTCTGTAAGATTATAACTTTGCCGTGCTATTTGCACCAGGACAGTCATTACTCACACATCAAGGACTTTATTCTCAGGAAAACTAAATGCTGCATGTAATAAATTTTTGCCACTTGGGGGCAGCAGAACAAGCTGAATACACAACAGTGACGTATGCTTGTTGGTCGATGTTGGTGAACATATTAGCACATACAGCAGACACAGAGCAACATTAGCGTTCATTGGGAGTCATGCTTGTATCCACCTGATGATTTTAAGGCCCAATATTCACTTTCCTTTAGCTCTGGTTTGGTCTCCACCAACGCCTGAGGGAAATATCTGGCTCTTTAGCTGCTAAATGGTCCACTTTGTTCACCAGATAGTCACTAACTTTGTCTGTCTGCTGTTTGGTGCTGGACAGGTCGTGTGCACTGGGTTTTTAGAGCATGTTTGCTGAAAACAGCTGCCTGCAGCTGCTGGAAATGGGCTTGATGAGACTGAATCAAACACGCAACACCAAAACAACGTTTTGTTTGAGTTTGTGATAATGCTCTGTGGATTTGTAACTATGAAGGACCCATTTCACATTTTACATACTCATTTGATCCAATGTTAATATAAACACGTTGATTAGTCCAGCTCTAAGCATAGGTCACTTTAAACGGATGCAGGAGCTGCACAGGAAGTGGAGTGAGGCAGCAGAGGTGGAGGATGTGACCTGATGGAGGTGGTGGCTCTCTGGTTATCGGCTTGACATCCCTGCTTTTCCTTTCACATCAGCACTTTCCACAGGGGTCTCTACTGCCTTTCCCATGAAACACATGCTCTCTCACACACATTATGGTGTTTGGTTCCAGTTCACAGCTAATGAAATACCATGGTCCCAGATGACTGTGACAGCAATTGCATTGATGTACTGATGTCAGATTACTTTTCCCAGTTTACTGACATTCAATATAAGAGGGAAGAGAACTGGAGAGGCCTGGTATTTTGTTGTCGTTTGTAATGTATATTCTAGTGCGTTGTCATAAAGTGTCTGTCATAGACTTTTATAAGCTTGTTACATGACATTTAATTTTATTCATTTTTGTATGCTTAAGCATCATATATATAAATGTTGTCTGCCTTTTGTCTTGATTTTTGTTGTTGTTATTAACTTTTAACTTCAACCTGTCCAGGAACAACAGAGGAAAATTGGCATTTTGGGTGATTCTAGCACATTTACATCTTAATGATTAATTGATTGAATTAATGAACACTGTTCTTGGCCAATGACACTTTTTATTATTTTAATTATAAGGGCCTAAACCTGCACAGGCTACAAGTTTAAGCCTGAAAAATCTCATAACCATAGAGGAACTAAGGCTGTGTGATACCAACAATATTAATTTCACAACAATTATTAGAACATTTCGTAATATTGATACTGTTTGCTATGAAAGTTCCTTAACCACTCTTAAAAGCACAATTATAAGATAAAATTCATTTGTACCTTTTATTTTAGGGGTCATTGGAATGAGATTCTATAATTTACCAAAAATAAATGTGTTATATGTGTCTGTAGATCTGGGTAGATCTGGGTCTGTAAATCTGTGTACTTTTTAGCAATGTCTCTGGATACGCTAAAAATGCTCATATTTGTAAAACAACTCCCTGCCCTGTACTAATCAGATTTCCATGAAGTAAAAAGAAGATAATATAAACTCTTAGAAACATATGTCAGATTTGATTATGTCTACAGGGGTTAAAGAGGGTCTGTGGCTAAAACACACACACTAACACAGGTCCTCCACTACTACAACACTCCACCCAGCAGTGACATACCACAGCAGAGACTGAGACTCATCTCTGTCTAATGGCTGAAAAGAGAAGGGATGATGCATTCATTTAACCCTGTAGGCAAAACACTCTTGAATTAAGCTTCATCTTCATTTTAGGTGCTCTCTCATTAACAACTAAGTTGGTGATTAAGACTTAACTTTCCATTAAAGAATTAGGATCAGACCTCCTCCATATGTCCTCGTCAAACATGACATCAGTTATTGGCACAACAATATCAGCATTAATACATAATGATAATAGACCAGAATTTAGGATAGATAATTAAGATAAATAACTGTCTAACGTTGCCATAACAGATTGATAAGAATTCACAATAGTCACTTTTCCTACAAAATAAATCACACTACTCTCTGTTGTTTTGTTTTGTTCAGTTACATCCGGTTTCGCTGAGACGAGCTGCACCAAACTTCATTTAAAAATGTGTCTATTTAGCGTTGTGTTCAAGTAGCATAATTTCTTACTTTCTCTCACTTTGACTCGGATAGTTACATGAACAAGCTTCTTAAAGGTGCGTTTCAGACATGTTGTAATACATCTAAATATACTCTGACTGGAGTTATAATGTGTGTCTGAGTAGTTTTACACAAAAAGTTAAATTACATAGGCTCTAGGTGTAATTTAAATTCAGTAAATCACATCTGCCTTTACTGCCTCGCTGAAACATTCAGAACGATGAATATGCAGATATGGTTAATTTCACGTTTAACACTTTGAGGAGTAACATCTATTAACACTTTGCGGCAGAGGCTGCAGAGGATGAGGGTCATCTCACTGTGTTTCACTCACCCTCCGGTCTCGGCTCCTGAATCCACGCAGTCATCTTCAGCTGAGCTTTTCTCCATCTCACAGGCTCGGCTCAGCAGCAGCTAGCTGCATTGTCTCAAAGTCCCGAGGTGAACAACAATACGGCGCAGTCAAATACACGGAGGTAAGAGTTACATGAAGGAGCAGAGAGTGTGAATGGCCCTGACTTTCAATGAGCTGACTGATGAACTAGTTGGAGCAACAGGCGACTGACCGAGCGCTGTTTGCCTGCGTCAGCTGCGCGCTGAGCCGATGATGCCTTCTGGAGCCGTCGGACGTCTGAGAACTGAAAGAGGAGAGCACGGGAGAGAGTCTTAAATCAGAATGTGGGAGCTTGATTTAAAAAAAAAAAAATACTTACGATAAATCTACATGAATAGATTCTAAGTCATAATTATACGATGATAAGTTAAAATATTGATTTGTAAATCAAAAATGGTTTAGTTAGTTTGACTGTCTAAGTCATCATTTTTAAATTTAGATTTATTTACTATTTCTTAGCGTTGACTATCCCACAATTTTAACTTCCTATGCATTTATGTAAGTCTCATAGTTTTGAGTGAAATTAATTTTTATTTTTTGTCATTTTAGTGTCGATTTTTAATCTTTTTCTGTCAAAAATGGGATGAGATGTTTAGATGATAAAGTTACTTATTAATGCATCCAGCGAATCTGTACTAGAGCCAGAGGATAGACTAAAGTAGTGGTTAGAATAAAACTCGTTTCCCTTAAGTGTTAATAAACGGCCATTATAAAACAAAAAGTAAGAAGTATGTTAATCAATATATGGGAGATATATGTTAACAGTATGTTTCATTCTCACTAGACAAGGAGATTTAAGGATAGGGACTTAACAATGAGTTTGGCAACTGTTTCTCTGGCAATCTGTCTTCCCCAATGACAATAAAAAGCCATGTTAAACTCTGCCACAAGAATCTATGAAACGGGGCTGGTAAGATTGTGAGTTTTGCGTGTTTTTCGAGCAGCACGGGAAGGTAACATGATCGAGTGTGCTGCTTTGGCCCCATCAACAGGGTGAATGAGGTAATGCAGCATGTCTGTCCACTAGGATAAAGTCTGGCGGCCGATGAAGAGTTATCAAATTTCTGACCAGCAGACAAAGCCTTTTCTGTTCATGAATCAAACCACATACTTACTGCAAGACCAGACTTGTAAAAAGAACTGTGGTTTCTGGATCACTGGTCTATACTGAATTAATGTCCTACCTTTGAGAAGTAGCCATGATTTGTGCTACGAAAAATGACCAAATTCATTATGTAAATATTATACTCTCATTTTTATAATGTCATGAAATGTGCGTTTCTTTAATAAGAATTATTGCTGTGCTGGAAGTTATATAAATAAATCATATAGTAATAATAACTAAGGTATTATAGTTTAGCATTACATTGTCTTTATAAAGAGTGTTTACAATTAATTCCTCAATTCAACTTATATATATTACATAATAATAATTACTATTATTAGTAGAAATGATAGTAGTACTTGTACTACGGGTCCATGATGAATGCATTAGCTTTATCTTATTTAAATCTTTAAGCAAAGTCTTTCTATCAGAATTGATGGAGCGACACCAGCGTGACGTTAACATGATGACATCATCTCCAGGCGCCACACAGCGCACGGAGGCGGAGGGACGGCTCTCGTGCACGTTGATGTTTTTATGAATTAGCAGCAGACGGCTCATCATCATCATCATCTTCAGCTCCATAAGAACAGCTGGCCTCCGATCAGAGATGTCTGTCACCGAGATGTTCAGTTACATTCAGGGCTTCTTGAGCGCCGACCAGGACGTCAGAGAGGTATGAATGAAGAGATGCTGCTGTCAGCCCTAATGCTGCTCCTCAGACACAGTTAGCTAGCAGCTAACCGGAGCCCAAACCTGAGTGTCAACACACATCAAGAGTCAAACATTTAACCTCATAGGCCAGTTCTGTACTGTGAAGACTGAAGCCATGTTTATTAGGCAACAACGAGCCCAGTGATTGACCACGATAACTAGCTGTCTAACTTCATTTTATCAGTGTTGATAATTGTACATACAAGGCGTGTAACTTTTCCTTAAATATAAATTATTCTACTTTCTGCTGTCTGATATGTTATGGTGCAATTACACAAAATCTCCCTCAGATGGCTGACACCAAACTTCATTTGAAAAATGGTCGAATTAACGCTGTCTTGCTTATCTGACAGAGTGTAATTCTTGCGGCATGATTTCTTATCTTTAACTTACACTCACTTTAATTCGGCGCATAGTTACATGAAGACACTTCCCAAAGATCACTTCAGACATGGCTTTTGCCATTAAAATAATTGATTGGGGAAATCAGGTTCAGTATACGCACCGACCTATGGTTCAATGACCTATTAAAAGTTGGGGCTTCTATGTTGATTGCATGATTGCATAAGGGAGTTGGATATGTATTTCTGTTAATAGAAAAAATGTTATGTTGTATGAAAAAGATTAAACTTACAGGCCTTTGTTGCAGGATATCCGCAAGGTGGTCCAGACATTGGAGCAGACTGCCAGAGAAATACTAACAGTCCTCCAAAGTGTCCACCAGCCATCTGGATTCAAAGAAAGTGGGTGTTTGACACAGGACTGTATGCACCGCTCTGACTGGTACTGAACGATGTTTGCCTCTCCGAATTTCAGTCTTTAAAATCAGCCTTTTTCCTTTCTCCCTTTAGTTCCTGGTAAATGTGCAAAGGCACGGGAGTTGTTCTACACGGTCAGGACACAAATTGCTGACCTCAAAACAAAATTTCCTGTGGAGCAGTATTACAGGTACGTTTCAATACACACACAAATACGAACGTCATTTGATTTTATTCAGAAATGTACAAAAAAAAGTGGAACCTCATGAAAACATCATCATTTGATCAGCACACTGTATTAACTGTTACTTCTTCTTCCTTATTTTAATGTGTACATACCCAGAACTCCCTGCAAAAGCAGAATTAAAGCTGAGTGGATTATCATCACAAATTTAATAAAGTGTTTCATCTCTAAATCTCTGATCTGTTTGATTCCACTTTAGGTTCCATGAACATTGGCGGTTTGTCCTGCAGCGCTTGGCTTTCTTATCAGCCTTTGTCATCTACCTGGAGAGTGAAGCTCTTGTGACTCGAGAGGAAGTGGCCCAGATACTCGGCAGTAGGTACCAGTTTGTGTGTTAGTGTGTAACTGTTACGGAGATGTACGGCTTTACAGTTTTTTTTTCTCTCTTCACCCTTTACTCTACAGTTGAGGTGGTGAGAGAGAAAGGCTTTCACCTGGATGTGGAGGACTATCTGGCAGGTGTGCTGATCATGGCGAGTGAACTGGTGAGTCTATTGTTGATTAATATGATGTTACATCAGCAATAACCAAAGGCTAGAACAAAGGTTGTACCTCAGTTGCCTATGCCTGTCTGCATAGAAGCATACATCAGGGTTCTCCTGTCTCCTGGAATTCTTTAAGGACCCCTTTTCACTGTGCAATTTTGGACTGTATATCAGATTAAAGTTGACAGTCATGAGAGAAATGTCAGAAAATCTTTGGTTGTCGGTCAAAAAATGTGTGATCAAAGGTTTGTCAAAATCTTGACAGTGCCAGAAATTTAGGAAAAAGCTCATATGACTGCTGTTATGACAAACGTCTACAAATGAACCAATCAGAGCCAATCATGGCGTGACTACGCTGACCAACGTGAACCTGTAAGAAGCTGCTGTTGCAGAGCATGTGGTGCATCATTCAGCTTTCTAGACATGGCTTATCCTACAAAATGAAAAATAGCCTACCATGCCCTGGAGAGGTTGTGAGTGCACCACAAAATAACGATCACATTGCTGTGTAGGTTTCATAATGTGTGTGCTCAGTTGCCACTTTATTAGGATTTATCACAGGACTTTTGCATTAGACTGCTTTAGTTTTACCTAATAAACTGGCAACTGAGTATATTGTCAGCACAAACATTCTGTTGAAGGTAATTAGTGTTATAACAATTGGTTAATTAATCAATAAACAAAGAAACAAATTTACAACATTGTGATAATCATTTGTCATTTATAAAGCAAAAAAACATTCTCTCATCCCAGCCTCTTAAATGTGAATATTTACCGCTTCTCTGTGATTGTAAATTTAATGTCTTTGAGTTTCTGGCTGCTGGTCAGAAAAAACATAAATTGAAGGATGTCACCCTGGGCCCTGGGAAGTTGTAAAGGAAGTTGGGCATTTTTTAATGTCTTGTAATAGAGGTTAAATTCAATTAATTGATTCTTATGAATCAAATATTCAACAATAATAAACAACCTGACAGATTCATTGGTAATTAAATGGCCCAGTGGCAGTTATGTTTTCATGTTTTTAAAAATGTTAGCATCATTAAAGGTTATTTCTTGGTAAGCAGCTGAACCTTGAATATGTAAGATGAGTAACTATGTGTTTAATTCGTGCTGTTGTGTCTTCCTCCAGTCACGATTGGCTGTAAACAGCGTCACAGCAGGGGACTACAACCGGCCACTGCGCATCTCCAACTTCATCAACGAGCTGGACTCTGGCTTCCGTCTGCTCAACCTGAAGAACGACCCGCTGCGGAAACGCTACGACGGCCTCAAGTATGACGTGAAGAAGATCGAGGAGGTGGTTTACGACCTGTCCATCCGCGGCCTGGCCAAGGAGCCCGAGTCTGGACAAGTAGAGCTCTATGGTGGTGATTGGCTGTGAGAGATGGAGGAGGGACCTCTCCACGGCTGCTGCACCTTTTTTTTTTTTTTTTTAAATCTGTGTCCTCAGTTTCATCTGTTTCATGTTGTTTCACTGAGTTGGTTTCGCAGCTGTTTCATCCGATTTGCAACAGTCAACTTGTTATTATCAAAATACACTATATTGATGTTTAATTCATTTGAGAGGACAGAGATCACTCAGAGTGCCGTGTTCCTGATATACAGAGCTCTTTTTTTTGTGGATGTTTGTGTTTATTAGCAAAAACACAAAAAGAAAACGTAAATGTGTTTGTGTTGTTGACGAGATGAGTTGACGCCTGGCGGTATTTCTTAGGACTGTCAAAAAAAATGGATGCATCCAAACAGACATCCAGGAGCCTCATTTATGGAGGAAATATTTGATGCAACAATCAGATGATTAAGCCAAGAATCCAAAACTAAAAAAAAAAAACCCATTTTACAGCATTGATACAGATATTGATTTTCACTGACTTTCATAAATAACCCTCCATTTGGATTTTGATCAGCACATAACCTGCATATACCTGATTTTTTATAAATGAGGCTCCAGGAGGGGTAGAGCCAAAGAAATGACAAAGATGCACTTCACATGATATAAAGCTACTCTGTAATTTGTTAGATTGCTTTCTTGTCATTTTTATTCCCAACAGCAAGGAACCCTTGCAGAACAGTGCCAATGAATATGTCCGTTAAGCCATTTGAATATTTTAGTTGTTGGGTGATGACGCTTTCTCTGGAAATCCAGGAGCGAATACAAAATACTCAGAATGTCATGTACTGCATGTGATATGTTTACTGTTTTTTCAGGAAATGTCTTGAAGGTTTGTTTCTGTAATCCATGCTTCTGTTTGCTTCTATACTGTTGTGGAGCTGGATCACAGTTTCTACAAATAATTCACGTTCACTCTCTTCCATCTTGTGCTTCAGTTTCCTCGACCGATAAGTGCATTCCACTTGTAGTGTGTGTATTCCTGTCTTTGAATCAGTTGTCCTAAAAGATGCTTAAAATTACTGTAAATATATTTCTACATTTCCAGCTTCATCAGACTTTACAAATAAGCAAAAAAGAAAAATACAACAAGCAAGATCGTGTTTAAAATCTTTTAATATAATTCACAATATATTACACCGGGGAAATAATACATCAGGTCTTTCAAATGCAAATGAGGAAAACAAAAGAAACCGTATGCAACTCAGCAGGCTTTGTTTTTTTTTCCCAGTTTGAAAGGGTTCATCTGAAAGAGTTCATCCTCAGACAGCACAGGAGTATTGGTGTGGAGTTGAGCAGCCCTGCCCTCCAAGACACAGTGATTTGCTACCTCTTCTAGTGCTACTTCATAACAAAACAGAAAACAGCATCAGTCTCAAATAGTGGTTTTGGTTTTTACTGAAATCAGCTTCGGTCAACTAGGTTCCTTCTACTGTAATATGAAGAACTGTGAATGAACAAGACTGTGGAACATGTTTTACCCGCAGTTATACTGGAGAGGTTTCTATTACAGAATAAAGTGCATTAAACAAAATAAAGCCTTCATAAATAAAAAACGTGCTAAAATAAGAGAGAGGATCAGGTGATCACAAACAGTATTATTAGCAGCCAGGGACTGTCAGAGGAGTAATTATATTGCCTGTAAATTGATCTCAATCAAGTGCCAACAGAGGGCAGTCTAGTCTGAATCTCAGAGATAAATGCTACCGTGACAGATTGCAAATATTTCAGTATGTTTCAGCATAACAGTAATCGAGTACCAAGGCACGACAGCTCATCGCTAGGTCACATAACACACAGTTAAAACTGTGTCATGACGAGATGGTTGGGACGTTTTTTTCTGAGGCGAGTTCGTCAAAGTGATCAGGGTTTTTCAACCATTACTCCAAAATTGTCGTGATCACAGCAGCCAGAGAGATTTCCTGATATCATGACAATTTAAAATAGCAGATTTTTGCTTTCAGGGTCATGGGAAGATGGTGGGATAATTTAAACATGGTAATATATTTCAAAGCTATTAAAAACTGGTGAAATTATACGTCAATAAATTGGCTGTTTGACACAAAGTCAACAATTTTGATCACTAATTGCTAAAGTCATTTATTTAAAAAATGTTTCCGGTTTCTAAAATTTTGCTATTCCCTTTTTTAAATAATTGTAAATTAAATTACATAAAAATTTCCATAGACTCTTTTAAAGACTCTCCTTAGGGTCTGGCCTTTTCACTGTTTTCAGACATTTTCTAGACAAGATTAATCAGATGAATCGATTAAATGCAGATAACTTGGTGTCCCATGGCCTGGTCTGTGAGACCCTAAACGAGATCTCGAACCCTAGGTTGAAAAACTCTGGACTTAACACACAGTGGGGGAAATTTCATTGTTTGACTCACCCACCTATTCAACATGATGTTAACACAAAGGAGATCAACTAGACTTCTCACGAACTGCTTTCATGGCACTAAGATTATCTCAACTCCAATGATTGACCGGAACAGCGCACACTGAAGCATGGTGAACACCTGAATGCCAAAGTGTATCTTGGGAAATTAAATGCATATACAGTAGCTACTTCTTTTGAAACTGGCAGATATTATTGCTGTTACATGAGATCTCGTTGAAACACAGTGATACAGGAGGTCTGCTGGGCCTGCGGTAGGCTCTGCTCGACTGCATCTCTGGCAGTGAAAGTTGCTCTGCCGCCAACATACAGTAGAGGGCGGCACACAGACAGGAGAGGGCAGTGACAACAAACAGAAACCACTGAACAAAGCTTTTGACCACATTTCCGCCTCTTTTTTTTTAACCAAAAACAAACCCCCCCCCCCAATCCCCACTGTCTTGTATAAAAATGACATTGCAATTTTTCTTTTTGCAGTCAGTCACGTTCAGTCATGCTTTTCAACAGACACACCTTATTTACTGAAAACTCAGCTCTCTTTCTCCAAGAGCCAACAGTCTTTACAATCAAGGCTGACAAGTGCAGCCCAAGTTTTTTTTGGTTGTCCAATAATTTTTTTTAACAACTTAAATCTTCATACTTAATTTCATGACAGTATGGCGCACTTACAGCTTTGTAAGAAAAAAAGTGCTATGTCTTTCTCTTACCCTTATGAGACTTGATGAGCAAGATTTTTTTTTTTTTTACTGAAGTCTAACAAGTTATAACAGTGGCGTCACTCAGAAATGCTTCTTGTTGTCAGTCTATTTTTGCAGTAGAAGGACTGAGGTTATTTACAGTGTAACAACGGTGGGTGATGGTTAGTCTCAGGAACGGCTCTGGTTTGTGTTGATCATGATGTTGGGCAGAGCGTTGCGTCTTTTCCTCCAGGTGCCCAAGTCTCGAGCGTATCGTTTAATCTGATGGAACCACTGCTGGGTGCGAGATTTGTCTGATGCTCGGAAAACGAAAGACTCCCGTCGGATATCGAGCACCTCGAATGTGTCCTCGCAGTCCGGGTCTGTCGACACCACGCAGTTTCCCAGACGGATGGGCTCTCTCAGCACGGTGAACTTCCCGCTGCTCTTGTCCTTGATTAGAACTAGCACTCCATCTCGAATGCCATCTCCACCGCTCTCCCCTTGATCCCCCCGTGCCCCCACGTCGGTGCCCTGACTTGGGGCTTCGCTGGCCCGCTGTGTCCTCACCATCAGCAGACTCTGGACATTTTGGAACTTGAGGGCCTTGCTGCCCTTCTTCACCCACTGACCATCTGCTGGCTGGGACAACTGGAGAGGTCCCTCCATGACGAATCGTGTGTTTTCTCTCGCCCAGCCCACCGTCTTCATCGACACCTCCCGCATCTCGATGTTGATGACCTCTCGGTTTTTGCGGCTATCGCGGCGGAATGAGCGGAGGGACCAGGTGACGCCGTTGCCCTCCTGCTTGGTTTTCATGTTGATGTGCTCCAGATGGGATTCCACCCGACTCTTGGCCTCACGGAGACGTGCATAGTCGGGGTGACATTCGGGAGTGACCTTAATGATTCGGCTCAATAGAAGGGGGTATTTAGTCACGCGTTGGAGGGGCGCCATGAGGAAGGAGCGCAAGTTCATACGACGCAGTGCTGTGTTGTCATTTTGAGAAACATCCAGGAAGATCCTGAAAAGACAAAAAGCTAAAAATTTATCGGAAACAGAGATTCTGTGCATGTCCTGGGAAAACTCCTAAAAAGTTGATTAATGGGAATCACAGGACAGCCTGACTCATGGAAGAGCTGTGGTTCTGTCTAAAAATATGAATCATTGCAGCTCTACTCTCAAAATAGAACTTCTTCTGAATAAGTGATAACCCGCTGTCTTCTCCATTAAGAATTACACAGAACTGCCGTGGCAGGAACGAGAGAAAGCTCCCAGAGTAACTTTTCCATCACACAGACTAACTGGCAGAATCCTTGTACACTGTGCGTACCTGAGCAGCTCTTTCTCCTTCTCCAGCGTGTTGAGCATGTTGACCGAGGTGGACTGCTGCAGGCAGTAGGTCTGGAAGGCGGGCAGCATGTTGACGAACACCAGGAAGATCTCTCCTATGTACACTGTCAGTAGATCTTCATCTCCCTGACATCACACCAGAAAATGGAAAATGGACAAGTCAGTTTCACTTGGAAACAATTTGACAAATTGTCAAGTCATAGTTGTCCATTATTGTGTCTAAAAGATCTGTGGGGACAGTAAAATCAGTTCAGCCACGAACAAGTATTGTGTGAATGCAGAATATGGACAGAGTTTATATTTGGCCCATATATTTTCCCACAAGGATACACCAAGCTCAGCACAGCAGTGATTAGGGAGTGACATTAAATAACTCCCCCCCATAAGAGCTGAGCCTCAGGGGCTAAAGGGTAATGCAGGGTTGGAGATGGGGCTTATAAAATGCTTCATGAACAGTAAGTGAGCCTCAGTTAAAGCACTCAGTGGCTTTCACGTGAACAGTGAAGCAGCAGGTATGACAAAGCAAAAGAGTGGCCAACATATTGCAAAGGCTTGCACTGGAGACACTGTGCTGCAGTGAGGGGAGAGTCGTGAGAGCGGCACACTTATTCTAGAAATGACTGTCAACATCTTGATGGAAGTGTCACAATCATGGTACTAGAATCAAAGAGAATGACTGGTTGACCAAACAATCTCACCACAAGGTCCCTTTAGTAGCTGTTCAGGAGCTGTTCTTGTTTTGCCAACTATTGTTATCAAGGTCAAAAATAAATTTTCAATCTAAGCTAATAATTCTTGGCTTTAGAGAAAATGTACAAGCTGATTTCATGTTGCATTAGACGAAGAATTTAAAATAATCTTCAAAATTTTAAAAAATTGAGACTTTTTGGGCTCAATAAAAGACTAAAATGTTTTGATGAAAGATGAAAATATTTGCAGTGTTCTACATGCAGAGGAAACCATGCCATTTAATTTATGAATGTCTTTATAAATGTGACCCTGAAGGTGAATATGTAGTACCAGTAGAAGTAAATTGGACCGCCTAGTTTAAGCCCTGATAGTTTGTGTGTGTGCATGAGAGAGAGTGGGTCACCTGATCAAAGGCCTGGTCGATACTGTCCTGCAGGTGTTCGGTGAAGCGGTCGTTGACATCTATCAGCTCCTGAACGTTACCGAACACCACAGTGAGCTGCTCAGCTGTCAGCAGCCCGGCGCTCTGCATGGGGCAGTAAAACTCCTCCTTGATGATCCGCAGGTCCTCGCCGTAGCTCGACTCTGTGTTCAGAAACTCCAGGATGGCTTCCTTGCGCTCGGTACGCAGCTTCGAGCAACGTTCACACATGCGCTCTCCTCGCTCTTTGGAGGCCCCGTCCCTCAGTCCACAGTCTGGACAGGGTCTCTGAGCCTCCCAGGCTCTGAGGGAGGCAGACGGCCTCTTCCAGGTGCGGGACAGACCCGGGCCGATGCCGCTGTCCACCCGTTCCACCTCGTTCCCCCGGTTCCGGCGGTAACGGCGAGGCTCGCTGTCCTCCTCCTCCCGCTCATCACTGAGGCCCACCACCCCGCTGTCAGCACTCAGGCTGCTGATGGTGCTCCAGCGATGCTGTCCGGACCGAGTCACGCCAAGACCCGCCTGGCGCTCCTCACCAGGGGGCTCAGAGCGACCACGAATCGCTGCTGGAGCTGGGGAGAGGGAGGCGGACATGGTAGGATTCATTAGAGCTCACCATGTTTATGGATTTACTCTTTAAAGTCTTTGTTATTCACACTGCATGGAGGAACACACACAGGATTAATAGCAGGCTCTCTAATGAACGCCCATTTAATCTGGACTATTCATTACTGGTCATGTCAAAATGAAGAAACAATTATAGATACAGTATCATCTTTCTCCAATAATTAGATTCCCAACCCTCCGGTCAAGGACTTAGCCTTTGTCCACATGCATGTCAATACTATTGTGCCTGCCTGTGTGTGTTCAAACAGAGAGACAGAGAGACTGTATGTGTTTGTTGAGCTGCTACGACAGGGTTTCAAATGTCTCATTCAAACACCTGGTTCATTATACAAGCGCTATGGTAATTATGTATTAATATGAAACCACTTCTTTTCTTTTTTTTGGTAGTGAGCAAAAAATATTTTTTTTAGTCAGTATTCTTTTTATCCAACTGGGAAGCAACAAGGTCATCATTAGCATATGCCATATTGAGTGACATTCTGTGGCCAGTGTCCAGTGTCAAAGAGCTTCTGTTGAGGAGCTCGGTATTAGCAGGGGAACTCACACACTGTGTGTGTGTGGGTGTGTGTTTGGTGGGGGAGGTGAGGGCCGGGTGCAAAGGTCAAAACAGTCAGAGACAAGCATGACACTTAGTTGCATAAGAGATGTTAAAACAAAACAAATGCAGCTCTTCAAAGCCTTAATCCTTGTAAAATGGGATGGATTGTAAAATGCCAGGCTTAGTTGGAGGTTCATTCACAATTTAGGGTAATTCACCTTCCCTGATGAGATGAGTGAGATTTAATGAGAACATGGAGTTCTGTAATTATATTAATTCTAATTATATTTATGAGCAGAGTGGGCTGGATGTAGTTTTCCACAGGAAGTCATTACACCTGATACAAAGCTGGGGTCATAGCCTGTTTTCCAGATCCCTGGACTCTGGATGGATGTGGGTGAGTGGGTTGTTCTAATAAACAAGACAAATCAAAACCGGAAATGCCCAATGTGGCAGTCGGATGACTTTTAAGTTAATGAAAACTTTTAAGTCAGTTCCTACCTCTGCCAAGAAAATGATGTTTTTGGATCTTTGTGTTTGTACCGTAGCAGCACATCTTAAAATCCACTTTTAAGGGCACTCCACCAGTTTTACACATCAGTCAGTTTACTTGTCACATGGACTCTCATTCAGATTCATTCAAGTTGTATAATGTCTTTTCTGGAGTGATGTCATCAGGTTTATCAGCTTCACATTTGAACAAAAAGCCTGTGTTTCAAGCTGGAGGTGTGGAGTTTGAAAGACGTGAGTGTTTGCCTGGTAGGGAGGATTGGTTTGGATCGGAAAGTTCAGCTCAAGGACCACGGAACGATCAATGGCCTCAATAATGGATCATGTGATAACCATGGGTTCCATGAGGTATAGACACATAAAAACAAAATACATAAATGAATAAAGCTCTTTTGTCTATGTCATTCTTCAAGACAAATATTTCAGCAAAGGCCACGCTCATTTCCAACAGCTTGTCTTGATTTTTTTTTACAAAACAGTTTTTTCATCCCTTTTCCTGAACACCAATCTTCACCAAACATTTGGCTAAGCCAGAGAAGTCTGTGTTTTTCATATGCCAAACTACTTTCTTATGAGTGGTTTCCACGTTCCGTTTGGGTGCCTTTTTGACATAAACTTTAAAATTCTTAAATACTTTGTTCCATTGCAACCAAATTTAAACACATGGACAAACCAACTTCCAGCAATTCTGCAAAAATTGATGACATTTGGATGGGATTTAAGTAATTTTAACCATCAGCAAATCAACATAATTGCTATGAGTATTGATGCATTTGAATGCAGATGCAGAAATGTAAGGGATTGTGGGTCCTCAAATTATGCCCTTTGGAGAATTTGCTTACAGAATGATGACTAGTTGTAAATACAAAGGATTACAGATAGAAACACTGCGGCACAGTTGTCACACGAGTGTCATGGACTCACCACTGTCTCTGTCACGGTCTCTGTCACGGTCTCTGCGATGGCTGTGGAGTCGGGCAGCGGCAGCGATCTTCATCTCCAGCTGTTTGCGCTTGGAGGCGTCGGCTGGCATGGGGTCGCTGTAGTGGGGCCGGAGACGGCACTCGCGCTGCGCCCTCACCGTCTCAGCCAGCTCATAGGCTGCGTCCGAGCTGGAGCGCCTGCAGCCCAGACCGGTGTGCTGCCGGTTGGAAGGACACGTGTGTCAATCAAACGGTCACGTTGCTATAGCAACAGATGAAAAAGGGCACAACTCTCCGAGGACGTAAGGTGATAACAGAGAAGCCACAGCCTGTGTATCTGTGTGTGTGTGTGTGAGAGGAGTTTTTCCATGCACAGTGTCACTATGTTCACTGTCATGACATCATTACATAACAAATCTTGGTTATCTCTCTGATCCCCGCTTGTAGAACTGACATGAATCCAAATTTCATACTGAGATGCAGCACTAATCGTCTGCCAAGTCTTGTAACAGAATCTAAACACAACAAGGCCACACATCCAAAAATCTGCTCTGATCACATCTTGAAACCACCAAGCCTTGAAGATAAGAAACGTCCCCGAGTAACAATTCAAAGCATCTCCTGGATTTTTTTGAAGGTAAAGTAAGGAATTCCTCGACATGCCGCAGCATTCTGGACAGACAAACACTCCTCACGTGGCTTTAAAAATCGGGTCTATCAAGCCCCTGAGAGTTGACCTAAGGCAGAAAGTTCAAAGGTCATCGCTATGACATGCAACTCCTCACCTCAGAGACATCAGCCACATCCATTGCATTTGATGATATTGGCTTTCCATCAAAGATTCCCTCCTCAAATGTTGACAGTTGTCTGACAACTAACAGCTACACATGACTGAATGGCGCAGAAAGGTTTTCATCTCTCTCTCGCCACCAAAACAACATGATATGCAGCTTGCAGCGATCATGTAGAATGAAGGAGAATAATTCATGATCCGCTGAATTATCAAATTGTAGCCCTTACTTAGGGAATGCAGAGGCAGGCTCCATTGTGGAATCAAAGCCAAAAAATGAAGAAAGGCAAGAAGCAAACGCACCTCGACATCTGTTCTCTAAACCACCTAAAGCTTTGTAGCATGCAAGCAAAATGTGACTCCATGTCAGTCCGGCTCCTCTGTTCTGCGGATGCACAGAGGGGAGCACAATGCTTGCTGCAGCTGAGGCTGGTGTCAAGCTGCAGCCAGCCAGCAGAGAGGAGCCATGCAGAGAGCAGGGATGAAGCGCTGAGTTCCCAGCAGCCAGCTGCTGGAGGGGGGCTTGATCCTCTTTTTACTGCATCGTCAGACGTCGGGTTGTTGCTGGAAGACAGAGCGCTGCATGCTCGTTCTTGTCTCAACAAATACCTCTGCATCAGTATATGTGAGTGATGTGCGTGTGTGTGTGTGTGTCGCAGTCCCCTTGCTTGTCCCAGTCATCCTTGAATACCAATAGATCTATGTGTTTCTGTACACTGCGAAGCAACATGGAAAAGCGGCGAGCAAAGACACGCACGGACGACACATTTAAGACATTGAAAAGAAAGACAGAAAATGGAAAAAGAACCCTTACGCATTCTCCTGCTTCCTCTCTTCCTCCTCCTCCTCCTGCAGGCGTCTCGTCGCCAGCCTCGGCTCCGCAGGCCGTTGCCGACGTTGCCATGGCAACGGCGGAGGGCTGACAGTCGGTCGAGGGGGCGGTGATGTCACAGCCTCCGTCCCGGTCACCTGACAGCCTGACGGGGGCCTCGGCGGAGATCTCTGCACTGCAGCTGGTGGAGAGAAGAGGAGACAGCGGTACGGAGGGAGGAGGGAGATGGATGGAGAGAAGAGGGGGGGGGTGAAAGGGAGGGACAAGGGGAAGACGAGAAGGCAAGGAGAGGGAAAGTGAAAGAATGGGAGGAAGAGAAGGAGGGGAAGGGAAAAGGAAAGGAGGATGGGAACAAGGTGCGGGAGAGAGGAAGGAAATGATGATGGAGGGAAAGTCAAAGGAGGGAGAGAGAAAACGCAGGGAACAGGAAGGAGAGGAGGGTTGAAATTGTAATTCTGGCAGAGCTCTCTTCTCCTTACAGCTTCCCTGTCATTCATTCCACCTCATTCTTCCCTCTCCAGCTCACACGCCACTCCGCTTCCTGCTGTGCCTTCTTCTATCCCTGCCACACACCCTCCTCCTCTTCCATCATCCCTCTGCCCCCCCAAACACCCAAAATCAATCCCCCTCCGCTCTTTCTAAGCCCCTACACTCGACCCCAGGAGGACAGCAATTAGACACATCAGCGGACATTAACACCTGAACCCTCAGACCACAGGGACACTGCACACACAAGCATATGCACACAAACACACACAGAGGCATCACATTTTTTCCTTCATTCCTTTGTCTGATAACTGGGGATCCAGCCTTGCAGCACGCAGCCAGCATGTGATCTGAGACAGCCCACGAAAGCACAGTGACAAACACACACTACTACTACTACACTGAGACTGCACTACACTGAAATGCACACAACCATGAACACAGACATGCCTGCAGGGACTCGTGCATTTGCAAGAGAACATAACAAACATACACAGGAGACAGAAGAAGTTCAAGAAAGCGGTGCGCCCTCAGAGTAAGACCCTGACCATGAACCACAACATGCCCAGCTTAATCTGACCAGGGACCTCAGTTGATTTCTCCATCTCTCTCTCTCTCCATTATTTCTTGTCCTAACCCTCTACTGTTGACTGCCAACTAACTAAAAAATGCCAAAAAATAAAAAGGTCTGAGAAAGTTCACAGCAGATGAATACCACCATTTCACTCAGAGCTGCACTGATTCCTTTTTTTGTCCACTTGGGGGCCAACAATATAATAATACTGTATAAAGTTATTGTGGCGAATATTCAGCAGGCATAAAGCAATATGATCAATCATTTGTGAGTCATGCCTCTTTATATCTAATGGATCTAAGCCCAATATCTAATCTCCTTTTAGCTTCACAAGGGTGCTGGTTTGGTTTCAGATTAAATCCTAGAAATGTGTAGTGAGGGGTTTTCAGTATTTTTTAGCCCTGAGTAGTGCCTGCAGGCATTCTTCTCAGGCTGCAGGTGTACCCTCCATCAATCAGACGGTAGAGCAGTAACATCTATGTAGCCTGAAAGGCAAATCTCAAGGCAAAAAAGTCTGCAAATCACTCAGTGCTGCTTTAAAAACTTAATTTCTGTGAATGCATAGAAATACTTGAAGGCGACCCAGACGAACATGTCAACATTTTTATCAACATCTGTCTTCTTGCCTCTGGATTTTGACAGCTTGAAAGTTCAGAGATTGTTAAGAAAGGTTTTAGTGGGTAAATCAAACTAAAACCTTAAAAATGACAAAAATAGGATTTTGAAAAGCGTGGGTGAGGACCCCCCCACCCCTAATGGAAATTATGCCCTTGGGTCTCAACCTCAGAGAAAATATCTGGTTCTTTACCAGCTAGATGCTCAACCATCTTCTCCTGTCTGCCACTTGGTGCTGAGTGGGTAATGTACAGGTCATGAGATTTTTTCTAAAATAGGCTGTTTGCTGCCTCTGAACCTGCTGAGGCTGAACATAACTGTAAATGTGTCATTAAACAAAAGCAATGAGCTAAAAGAGGCAAAAAAAAAAGCTTATAATTCCCAGTGGGTTCCACACTACAAGCGACCCCTTTCACATTGCATGTAGTCATATCGATTGGTCGAGTTTTAAAATAATGCACACATCTTTAAATGTTGCTTTCAGACATTATTAATAACAGGAACGACCAACTATATACAATATATTGATTTTGGTGTTCAAACAGTGGTGAGCTTCACGGTCCAGCAGGCACGAGTGCAAAATATAATATCACTGTAAGAAAATAAAAACCCTTGTAACAGCAGTTTTAGAGATTATTATGTTCTTACTCAAATTAAAGGCGTTTGTGGTTCGGCTCAGCAGGTTTAGTAGGCCCAGGGGTCAAATCCCCTAATACAGTCTCAACAACGTCTGGCTCTCAGGATGAAAGAAGAGCTGTAAATTCCTGAAATATTGACTGCTCAGAATTCTCTTGTTTCTAAAGTGGTCTATGTAAAGAGGGGGGGTGGTTAGCCTAAGGAGCAGGTGGGTTAGTGTTGATCACTAAGGTCACATGGTTTTATCCAACAGTAACATGTACACACATTTGAGATTTGGTGATATTAACTCCTGAGCTTGAATGTAATGCTATGAGATCTCTCTTTTTTTTTTTTTTTTTTTTACATCTCTTAAGTCTTATTGCTTGTTTTAAATAGGGCAGTAACTACAAATTCTTTCCATTATTGATCTGTCAATGACTTTTTTGATTGATGGATAACTTATGTCTATGAAATGTTGGAAATGAGTGAAAAATGCTTCCCATGATCACAAACCAGAACCCAGGATGACATCTTCAAACATCTTGTTTTGTCTGACCGAACAGTCTGAAACCCAGAGATAATCTATTTACACTGATACAAAACAGAGAAATCCATCAAATCACATTTGGGAAGCAGGGACCGGAGAATGTTTGCATATTTGCTTGCTAAATGAACCGATTACTGTCAATCCACTTATCAATTAATTGCTCATAACCTCTGCTATGATATCCACTTCACTTTGGCCTGTTACGTATCCTCAAACATCCCTTTGGCAACTTAACATGAGGTCTCATTACTCTAATGGTTCTTACATAACTGTCTTTTCTGAGCTATCTCCCCTCCCAAACCAGTTAAACTGCTGAGTCTAATTTCTCATCATCCCTCTGATGCTCTGTGGCACTTACACACACTTGAGGACATGCACGTTTTTTTTTTTTCATATTAAACAGCATATCCTGGCAACCTGTACTGTTTTTTTTATTAATCCACAAAGCCGACGCAGCAGATGAAAGGCGTCCAAATGTCCAAATTAAACTGGTGCCAGCGCGGCAAAAAAGGCAGATGTAATTACTACAGTTTTGAGGATGCAGCTCTGAAGCATCCAATCGCTTTTCCCTTGGACAAACTGTCATTAAAGGCCTTTCCTTCACTGTATTCACTGTCACACAGGGGATGATGCATGGGATGCAATAACCTGCAGCTTAATTCATCAGGAAACCACTGCGTGTGATAGATCACCGCTCCACACGGTGCGATATGACACTGAAATTAGCCCGGCTGTCATTTGCACTGATGCATAGATCACTCCAATGAATTCATTATATTTATCAGTGTTTGCATCTAATAGAGACGAATACACAGAAAATGCTACATACAGTGGACACACGCCTCCCTCTACACACTGCACCTTTACTGCAGTACGTAATTAATTCAGCTGTGCTGTTTAGTGCTTCACTTTTATAAAACCCTCCCAGGTGTAATCATATGAATATTGCCATAATAATACAACTAAAGCTGCATTATGCTTTGTGTGCAGGTTTGGCTGCATGATACACTTAAACAAAGGGACTTATTGGTGGAAGTCAAATACCTCAGGGTGCAGAGATCACACAGAATACTGTCATGTTTAATTAATAAATCTCCAAGTATTAAAGCTTTCACAGAGCCTGGAGTCAAATTTAAATCACAGGGGGGAGAGCGCAGTGTGCTGCCTTATGGGTGCTTTTTGAACATAAAAGATTAATCCACTTGGGATAAACAATGTTGAAAGTGAGCTGCCAATGGAGAGACCTGTAGTAATAATCAGTTGACTAATCCATTGGGAGACAATCATTTGATAATCAATAAATTGTATAACTTATTAATCAAGCACACTCTGGTTTGAGCTGCCTAAATATGAGAATGTGCTGCTTTTCTCTGTTTTATATGATTGGAAATTGTTGGCATCAGCATGTTGATATTGTCACTGTGAGCACGTTCAAGCTGTGATGTTAGCATGTAGCTCAAAACAGGACTGTAACTAAGTACAGCCTTATATATCTACTAACATGGCTGTAGACTCTTACTCTTGTTATGATGTTGATCGAATTAAAGAAGCAATTTGAAGACATCTCAGTGGGCATTTTCACCATTTGTGAGGTCATACAGATTAAGCGTAAAAATAACCTTTAGTTGCAACCCAAGACTGCAGCTCTGCACTTTCAAATATTGAACATACACTGCATATACACAAAGACACACACACAGCAGTTTTCTGCTGCCTTCATGCAGCAGAGCTTCAGACATCCATCATCCCTTCTAGCAGTGCAGACAAAGGAGCGACAGTCAGTGGAGAGTCCTGACAGGCAGGGAAAGATATTGTCTATATCTCCCATCTATCACAGCACGCAGCCTGCAGGGGAGGGGTGGAGTTTATATCCTTTAACAGGCCTTATCAAGTAGCCCCTCTGTGTTCAGGGTCTAATATTTACATTGCATGGAGCCCTGGACCCAAATGGCACCACAGTGCTGTAAAACACACCCTCCTCTTGTTTGTCCTTGATCAGAATGAACCACAGTGGAGTGAAGCCTGCATTTATTTAGCCAACAGCTGACACCGAGAGAGAGAGAGGAGAGACAGGGAAACAGTAAGTCTGTAGGGACGGTGCCAGTCTTCCAGTCTGTCATACTTCATGCCAACCTCCCACCCACAGTCTGGTCTGCAGAGCCAACCCTGTTAGCTCCGACAGCTGTTATCACAATAACTGAGATAAATTGATAGCACAACAACACGCGCAGGCTTACACAGATGGACTCACACACACCGACACAAGGTTCTGGCACCGCAAAGTGCACACATGGAAGTTACACATACCACTTCACTGATAAACACAAAACACAAACACACACACACACCTCCGCCACTGCAAGGTGCCACAGGGCTCAGATGATGTGTACTACAGGATCTAATTTCACCATCAAAAAGATTAACTGGATTTAAAAATGATATGCTTATTGATAAAACACTCAGGTCTCATTGCAAGCACAGAGCAGCATAAACACAGAAAACTACATGGAACTGGTTTGTATTGATAGGTGGAGTCAAACACAGAGGACTTTAATAACTCTTTAATAACTGGTCGGAGAAGTATCCAGATTTTTTCCAAAACTAATAACAGCAAGCATTCAACTACAAGTAAAAGTCCTGTATTCAAATATTTCCTTAGAAGTTAGAGCCTTTTGACTATAGATATATCATAACGGTGTTCTGTATACACCAGCTGACAAGAATATCAAAAGGATGTTGTAGGTAAAAAGAGCTTATCCACCAGACATGTTTTTCAACTATAAAATGTCCCACTCAGTACATATGTTGATCATACCGCTTTAATAACAAAAGCTAAGGGGCCCTTATCAAAAATGTATGTTTATGTTATGTATTTATGTAAAAACATAAAATTAGCTGATAAATCTTTACTGAATTTACTAAAACTCTCTTGAATAATACTACTAATGGTATTGGCCTCAAAAAACCAATGTGGACAGTTGCACTCCTGGCCAATAGGGGGCAACGACATGGTCATGGTACTGGTCCTCACTATTATGCAATATAATGCACCTGTGCACTTAGTTGGTGTCAAAATGATCCTTACTATATCAACTAGAATTACTTACTCATTTTTTGAGAACTTTACATTTTCTTCAGGCACTCAAATTAGGGGATTGAAATTAAACCTATATCCGTATCTTATTTGGCAAAATTGAATAATACACCAACAATAATCAGAGTACAAGTACATGTATACAAGTACATTTTGAGGTACTTAACTTGAGCTTTACCACTGAATGGCACTTGACTGATATGATGTAAGTATGACACAGTGAGTGCTTTTAGTTTTCAGTATGATCAGCAAAATGGACTTGCACAATTTCAATACTTCTGACAATAATAAACACACACATACCACTCCTCCCTCTCCATCTACCCCCCCCCCTCACTAACTCTAACCTCACACTAACCTCTTCTTGATGAGGTCCAGCGCGGAGCCGATGAGGCCATCCTTCATCTTATAGATCTTGGCTCCGTAGCTGGACAGGTCCGTCCCCTCTAGAAGGAGCGCTGGGCAGCAGCTGGAGGGCCGGTCCCAGTTCTCCCTGCAGGGCGGGAAAGGAACCGACCCGGCTGGTTCCAGGCTGCTCCTCCTTCGCCTGCTGCTCCCATCATCTCCCCATGCAGCGGTGGCTTTCTCCTGGGCTGAGCTGGCCAGGGGCTGCAGGGGTGAACGTGGAGACGGGCCTGTGCGGATGGGAGAGGATTTGCTGGTATTGGAGGAGGAGGAGGAGGTAGGAGCTGCAGTGCTGTTATTGCTCTCAGTGTTAGAGGGAGGTCTCTCTGAGGAGGTGACAGTCTGGAGGGCTTCATCACTGGTGTCTGTCCTTTCACATCTGCTCATTTCTCCCTCCACCTCCTTTGAGTCTTCTTTCTGCTCTCGGTTTCCTCCACTAGAGCTCAACCCAGGTACAGTCTGATCAGAGGGAGGTATATTACTGTCTGATGTTCCATCCTGTGGCAAGTCAGCCTCAGGTTTTCCAGACACCACAGAACCGGCTGTGGAGTCTTTGCTCTGTTCTCCCTCCTTCTGTCTCATCCTCTTAAACTCCTCAAATGTAGGGATATGTAGGCGTCCCACTGGAGGTCTGCAGCGCTCCGATGCAGAATCTGATCCACTCCTGTTACCTGCAATGTTGTCTGTTGTGAAGGATGTCTTAACCGCTCTCGGGCTGGATGGGGAGCTGTGGAGAGCCAGGTTGGGACTGCTGTTCTGGCGCCGGAGCTGCAAGCGCCTCAGGACCTCTTGCTTGATCTCCTCGGAGCTGGTGATACGCATTGTGCACAGCGGCCTGGACCCAGCACCTGTTGGATTCACTTGATGCACACCCTCACGTTCGATTGGTGCAGCGCCTGGGGTCACCTGAGGCCGCAATGGGAGGGGCTTCGGAGGCTCAGCTGATGACCTTGCACTCTGGAGGCGGAGTTTCTCCCTCAAGCCCTTTCTTGCATCCCATTCGTCAACGCCAGCTGGAAACAGTAACTGAGGGAAGAGCGGCAGGTCCTTCCTGGGGAGCCCATGTCGAGGGTAAAACGCCAGGCTCTCTGGGTTGGGTACCAGTCCATGGGCCCCCATCACAGATCCATCTGGAGGCCCACCACACCAGTGGCTAGTTGAGGTGTAGCGTAAAATAAACTCACTGTCCATGCTCCTGTAGGGGGCAGCACTGAATGTACACAGGCCAGAATCTGCCACAGTGTTCCAGTTCAGGTTCTCCATACTCCTGTAAGGCCTGCTGCCGTTACTTCCTGTGTGGATGCAGTGGCCCGGGGCCAGCCCCTCACCCGGCCCCAGGGCCGGGCCCGGCCTGCTGGAGCAGTACTTCAGCCCCAGGTTAGTGAGCAGGGTGCTGCTGTTGCACCTGGCCATGAGTGGGAAGGGAGGCCCCTGGAGGCCCGGGTAGTGCGGGACAGTGGGTCTGTGTCGGGGGAAGGAGGACAAGGGGTCGGGGGACAGGGGGAGGTTGGCGATGCAGGGCTCCATGTCTATGACGAGGTCGAGGGGAGAGGCACAGCCAGCGGGAGAGCCGGCAGAGGCTGCGACGGAGGAGGTGGAGGGGTAGTCACATGGTGGTGGAGGCTTTACGTCTGGCATGGCTGTGGGCTGAGCGAGCGGCCCTCAGACACACAGTCAGCAGGTACGAGGATCTGCAGCCTGTAGGGATGAAGACAGAATGTGTGAGATAAAATCAGAGACAGAAAGCATTCAAGTAGACAACAACTGAGTCTGTCTTGCATCCTTTCACACTGTGTTTGTTTGTTGTGTTCTTGTTCTGTATCACTATCAGTATGAGAAAGCTGTGTAGGCTGTAATTACATCTGCAACATTATCACTATGTAATATTAACTTTCTCATTTTGCTAGTTTTAGCCAATGCACTACAAATCATGTCACATCATCGTAACCAATGTCCAGGCGGCCTATATTTTACATTGAATAGCAAACCGTTAAAAAATGTGAAATGTAAAAATCAATTCTGCATTAATTACAGTCAATTTTACATTACTGTGGCATGTTAATGCACTTGAAGTGCAAAAATTATTGGTGAATTGATGTCCACCGCATTAAAGCTGCCAAGATGCTGTGTTTTAGTGGCTGCATCAATAGTTCGAATAGAAACTTTCTTGAATTACTTGTGCATCACTTTACACAAAACTTTAAGATCTCTATTAGAATTGAATTTGGAACTTGTTCTGTGATTGTGAACAAAGATTTGCTGCTCAAAGTCAGAGACTAAAGCTGATCTAAAGTTAAAAATGAAAAACAGCTGTCTAAAGCTGGGAAATCATTCAAAGAAACTTTTGATAGAATCATATTGTGATGATATAATTATATCATGTAATTGTTTTACAAAATCAAGTTGTCTATTTTAGTGGTTCCAAGCAAATTGTAATAAAAAACTGACAAAATGTCTTCACACCAAAGACCATGGACACAAAGTTCGCTGCATTAAACATTTACCATATTGTGACATAGATAAACAAAGACAAAAATATTCTTGGTAATGTCATATGGATTTCGACAAAACCACCTTGCTCTCCTGTTTTTCAGACCGGACTCTTTTGCTCTGTGTTAATACAGCTCAGACCTAATACTCATATCCTTGAATCCACAGTTCAGATTTCACGCACAGGCTTTGGGCATGTGACAGATTTGTTAGAGCTCCTCAGCCACGGGGACAAGAGCACAATCCACACACATACTGGAATATTGGATAACCAGAGCTCTGGACACAGAGACACTGTCTCTGAAGCGTGGTTCCTTCACCAGAATAATCACATTCATTTTATATAAATGGCTCCCTGTCTACCCCCTCTGGCTTTTTCTTTTTTTCTTTCTCTGCAGCAAGAATAATAATAGAGGGATTATTGCCCTGCTTGTCAGGCTATTAAAACATGAGATTGAGAGACAGATACGGAGAGACAGACAGTGAAGGAGGAAGAAAAAAGAGAGAGCGAGCTGGTAAAAGAGACAAAGATGAGACCGAGAGAGAGGAAATGAGTGTGACGCTAAGAGAAAGCCGTAAGCTGAGGGGACAGTAATGAAGATAACTGCTCGGCTGTCCGCTGGCGGCTGGCTCTGCTCTTTCCTTCTGACTAATCAGACAGCAGTTGTAGATTAGCCAGAAGCCGAGAGAGCTGGCAAGACAGTACTGGGTGTACTGCAGCGCTTTCTCTATCTCTGTAATGAGTACAAATAGCATGTCGACCGCCCAGCCCAAAACGCCAGACCATCATCCGTATCTCATATTCCGTCTCCATCACGGTCAGCAGCACAGGGTTAGGACCGTGATTATGACTGTGATTATGAAACGGGGACTCAGAGGGCTCATCCCCGATGCATTAGGTGAATAATAAAATCCAAATCATCTTTACACTCAAGCGCTCCCTAATGCCACAGCACGAACAGGCCGCGGTGGCGCTTCTCTGCAGCTTTGCAGTAATAGATAAATCTCCATTCCTCGCTTGCTTGGAGGTAAGCAAGGCCGCGATCACAGTGATTTAGTAACCGCCAACATAACAAGCACGGGCGTTTTCCCTCAAATCTTATTTGTCGGCTGCTTATTAAATGATGGTCCAACAAAAAAAAAAAAAGCAAGGACAGTAATCTGTTGATCTAAAGTGAATCCTTTCAACACTGAGGGCTGGAACTCAGTGGAAGTCAATGGAAATTCATTCACAGAAACACACATTCTTTTACATTTTATTTTTCTCATTGTCAACAAATCCCATCCCAAAACCAATAACAAATTAATCTTATTGACAAGCATCGTCTGTGTATCTACAGCCTGATATATCTTCTTCCTCAGTGCCACAGAGCTGCACTGCAGGTTTAGGTAGTACAGCCTCCTCCCACAGCTCCACTGTTATCTTAACTGAGACTTCCTCTTCTATGCATGTCAGTGTTTCTCAGTAATCAGATATACAAAAAACTAGGTACTTTTATCGCATGCATCCCAGGTTAACGCTATCAACACATTAACACATTTCTGACCGGCTTAAAGTACCTCTGCCACTTTAACAGAATTTGTCTGGTACTTCATTTGTCTTAGTTGAAAGTTAAAACAATTAGCTGTCATTTCCACACAACTGTGTGTATATGTGTGTGTGTGTGTGTGTGTGTGTGTATGCACAGCCTAGAAAGTAATTGTTACAGTAGCAGCTGACTGACGCTGGTTGGTATTGGTCTTCTCGTGTATCATGTAGAATAATGGCAGATTTATCCTTTAATAATACCTATTGACCAGGTTGCATCTTACTGCATGATGAGATTTGTATGGCTATTATTTTACAATCTTCATTGATATTTATTTTTTTGTTCATTCTATGAATTCTTCTCCTGCTATGTTGTCTACATGAAGTGTCGATATGGATAAAATCTCTACAACAGTAGAGGTAATTCTCTATTGATATACGTATATTGTTATATAGTTCATTTTCTAGGCAATCTTTTGACAAACTACTAATGGACACAAAAACCAAACATTAATGGCTTTGGTTAATCTAATGAATTAAATACCTGACAAATCAGTGGACTTCATCACATTTATGTAAAAGTTGTGTATCCTGACTAAAGACATGCCACGATGTAGAAGCAGTTCTGTGAGACTGCACTTAGACATGTTTACCATCTTTGTTTAGTTTGTTAGTATGCTAGCATTTGCCAATTTGCACAAAACACAAAGCGCAGCTGAGGCTGAAGGGTATGTCAATAGTTTTTCATGTATATGGTCAGAAATCAAAATATTGGAAAAATAAATATTTTGACCTGATGATGGCACTAAATGAAAAGTCAGAAGATTATCAAACTTATTACAATTCATCCTGAGGGGGACCTGAATGTCAGTTTCATGACAATCCATCCAATCGTTGTTGAGACATTTCACTAAAGACCACAAATGCCAACCTGCTGGTGGCGCTACTGGAAAAGACAAGAGATCCATGAGGTGTTAATACAACCAGAGATACTACAGGAATGATGACCATGGTAGAAACAATGAGGAAAAATAGCTGACAGGTGGAAAATTTATATTATCTCATGGAACATATCATCTCATCGCCCATCCCTTTCTGCCCATCTCAGTGCTGTTGAGGACCCTGCAAGGTCAAAACCGATCAGTGTATAAGCATTATTATACTCAACTGAATAATGCCTAATATGCCTTTTTCCTTTGCTTTTCCGTTTTGCCTGAAGAATGTTTTCATATCTATGATCAGTTTTTTTTTTTTTATCTTGGCACCCGTCCCTGGACTCAATGCACATGAAACCGACTGAGCACTTGTCCTCTGCTTTCTTTTGCAGGGTTTCCTGTTATCCTGTTTTGGCAGACACAACCATGTGTGTGTGTGTGCACAGTTCCGACTGGAGAAAAAGGGCTGATATGTGGAATTTGGGTTTAATTAGCATGAGCGTGTGTGTCTGAATAGCAGACAGCATGCTGCTCAGCATGCCTGTGCCTCGCTCTCTCTCCCTGCCTTTCTCTGGTTGAATTACTGCCAGTATAAAGGCTCTCTGGAGGTCCGCACTCTCTCTGCTCCCTCTGTCACCAGAGCTAACTGAGGAATAACTCATCCCTACCAGGGGGACGGTAAATCAGCCACCATGTCCCAGCATGCACAGGAGCTGGTTTCTCCAGATATGATGGCGGAGTGTGCGAAGAAGACAGCATCAAAATGAGGAAATAAATCTCTATGTGATCAGATTCACTGTTAGGGCATCTGCATTATTAAACACACTTACAAACCTCCATCTCAACAAGTCAGTTTGTGTACTATAGAGTCCTTAAATGGTAAATGATGTGGCCAAAAGTGTGTGGACACTATTCTGTGTACTCTTGGTCTGGGCTGTTTTAGCCTTTTTTTAGACTACACCCTTTGGTTCCAATGAAATTAAATCTTCATGCTGCAGCATACAATGATATTGTAAACAATAATCGACCTCCAACTGTATGGTCACAGTTTCTGTTTCTCCCTTTGCTGTTTCAACATGATAATGCTGATAATGCCCCCTGGCAACTCCATAAAAATGGTTTTCCTGGTTAGGTGTTGAAGAACTTGACTGGTCTGAACAGGGTTGTGACCTCAACCCCATCCAACACCTTTGGGATGAACTGGAATGCTGACTTTGAGCCAGACCTTATCACCTAACATCAGTATTTGATGCTCTTATTGCTAAATGGGAGAAGCCTGAAACCACAAATGTTTAGGCTGTTATAGCAGCAGATTAATGCTCATGGTCATAGAAAGAAATGTTCAAAAATGTCCACACACTTTTGGCTATGTATTTTATTTTGTCAAGAATAACAAAATGCCTTCAAGTATAAATCAGTGTTAAGACACTAATGATACTCATTTCTTGGAACCTGCACCTAGGACTGTAAAGAGAATAAAAGTTGTCTTGAAGGTTGAATCTAATCTAAGATTAAATAACTTGTAATAAACTATTTTTGTATCGTATAGGATCTTTTAATGCAATTCACAAAAATCTCTAAAATACACAGGTTGGCAGGTTTCCAGAAGCCAAAAAAAATGTCCATGTTTTTGGTAGGATTGCTATAGATTATGGCAGATCATCCTGCCTTCAGGCTCTACTGTTACTGTGTAATACTGTCTATGCATGTGCACACCACTGTGTTATATGTGAGTCAGTGTCTGTTTTGCTATCGGCACATCTCCCCTCCTCTGTGACTGGGCAGAGGTTACCTAACAGCGAGCATCATGTTGCAGAGATCAGGTTTGAAACAAACCCTCCTGTTGCAGCCAGCAGTTCCTGCAGCTGCTGGCAGCGCGCTGTCTGATCTTCTAAACTTACCCCATTTTAATCAAGCTTCGACGCCGCTTCTCTGCTCATACAGGTCATTGGCTCAGATCCCAAAGTGCCTGGCTCCCTCCTCTCAGTCTCCTCACAGTACAGCAATCTGTTTGGAGTTTCCACCGAGCCAGACAGACGTGGCCCTAAGCTACGAGTAAAAGGAGAGAAAAACAGGAAAAAAAGCATATCAATCAATGAGCTGCCTTTTTTAAACATAACAACAAACTACCACGGTGGAGATTCTCGCTCTGCCAAGTGCTGCTGCTTTTCACTCTCCTACACTACAGACACACAGGGCAACAGAGACTTGAGGCTGGAATAACAGATGTATCCTGATACTGTAAAACAAACCGTGTCCTCCTTTCGCGGATTGAATTAGATGTTGAGTCAATTACATAATTACTGTTTCTCTGTCAGGAGAGAGTAGCAGATTACACGCATCACGCCAAGAGCTTGCATACAGTATGTTTGTGTGTGAGTTGAGTCTGTCAGAGGTTTAACAGCCTGCGGATAATTATTCAATGTGATATTTCCAACAACACAGATTTCCTTTCTATTAAATACAATCACTATGTTTCATCAACAGTTATAGGTAGAAGATGAAACAAATACTGTGGTGCTCGCACAGACCAGAGGATAATTAGTTTAAAGCTATATCTACTGCAATTGCACCTTTTAAATAAACAAAGAAAACAACAACAAAAAAATTTGACATGCATGTATGTCCCTGTCAAATAAATAATAAAATAAAATAAGTCTGGCTCACTCTGTGTCGGTGCAAATGTGTATTGTTAATTGTCCCCTTCAAAAACCGCAGCAGGAATACAACTTAAACATACAGTTAGAAATAGCTTTTTCCTTAAAACACTGTGAATATGAAAAACACTATGGCTTGATTGACATCAGCACATTAAAGCTCAATGTCACGTTGCATTTAATAATGTAGACTTGTGCAATGTCTTTTCACACAACAAAGAAATGAATAAAAGCAGACATAAATGACACAAATTCCAAACATAATTGCACAGCAGACATGACTGTAATGTAGGCCAGCAGGCCTAAAATGAAACAAAAGAGACTGAACTGTGCATTCAGCTCAGATCAAAGACACAACTCAGGCTGGAAAAACGCTGCACTGCAGGAACGATGAATAATCAGTTCACAGAAAAACAAAAAAGAAAGATCCCCACCTCGTCTTTAAACACGGCTGCTCCACTAAACCCTGCATCCACCACTTCAGCATCTTCAGCAACACCATGAGAAACCAAATGTTGTCATTCAAAGCTCAGGTCACGTGTTGTCTGACGTTAACCCCCCCATCTCCCCTCCCCTCCCCTTCCCCCGGCGGGATGCTGGGATGGAGAGTGCTGTGGCTGCATCATCCAAAGCTTTGACAAGTGGCTGTCACTTAGAAATGAAGCCCCCCTCCACCCCCTCCTCCATCCCAGGAGTCCCGCATGATTGACAGGGCTTCCAGTGGATCCTCTCTTTTTTCCCCATGCAGGCTCCTCTGCAAAAATGATGCAGCTCACTTCATTCACATTTTGTTTTGCCACCAGATCTGCTGATTTCAAAAAGATTTCTAAGACTCTGAATTATTATTCTGTATCTTCAGCTCCACTTTGCACACTGGGAGACTTCTCTCTCAGCTGTCTTGCTCACAGAATAACCTCGCTCTGACAATCCCACTGAAACTGATAGGCTTTTCTGAGAGGGAATGAGAAATTGGTTATCGGCACTGACTGAAGTGACCCATTTATTTATTTTATTTTCTCTCTTTTTATCCGGCGAGCCTTTAAATCACTGAGCCAATTCCCTGCCGTTCCGGCCCGTTTCATTCATCCCCTCCTGATGGGCGTTTTAGAGGCTCCTAAACTATGCAGAAGTGTTTCTTAGCAGACTGTGCAGGCTGTCTCATTACTGATCTGTGTGTGTGTGGGTGTGTGTGTGCTGCAGACTGAATGTCTTTCAGATCCTATGTAGTGGCAGAAGAGGTGATAATAATGTGCTCCGCGGTTTTTGACACCTTCAGTGTTCCCTACAGACATGCAGACTCACGCCTCCGTCTGTCTGGTCCAGCTGCGGCGTGTGTGTGTGTGTGTGTGTGTGTGTGAGCACAAGACTGCATTAGAAGACATATTTCAGACTGAAGACCAGTTAATTGGGGACTGCTGGTTCAATTCAATAGACAGAAGCTGATTTTTGGGTCAGTGGTTAAGGTTAGGTGAAGTTTCTAGGAAATTAATGCAAGTCCATGTTATGTCCACAAAAGTGACCTAAGTGAACATGTGTATATGTGTTTGTCCGTGCGTGTGTCCGTAAGATACAACAGCTATTAAAAGCAACAGAATCCAACGCATCAATCCAGCACAATGAGAAGAACATAGCTGTTACATTAAAGGTGTAGTGAGTCATTCCAACATACTCCAACATGTTAAATGCAGCAAATATCTCCTCACAGTCTGCTCTCTGTCCGTTCTGTGTGTGTGCTGAAAATAAGTCCAGTGTTTGTAGACAGCTCTGGTTCTGTAAATGGGAAACACAGTGTCTGACTGAGCATCACAACTCTATTCCAGCCAATCAGCAACAGGTGCAATGGCGCTTGTGCATAGGACACGTTAAAGACATGTTAACATTGGTGAGGCTTTCCAACTTAATGTTTGTGATTTGTGTGTCAAGTAACATTAAATTTCTTGCCCGCCGACATTCCGCTTACTTTCCAGTTTGCCAAGACACCGATGCTGTGCCGGCTCTGGAAAACCATCTCATCCTCTCTGCATTAACACGGGTGGGCATAGCAAGGAGCACTGAAGGGAGGGGTGTATTTGTTTGGAAGTTCAAATAGCAAAAATCTTCCTCCAGAATGACTCACACCAACTTTAACAGTGTTCCTTTGAAATATATTGCCTAAATATACTTGCCCCTAACAAAAAATGTCTTTGTATTTCTGTATTTATTCCTAATCTTTAAGTTCAAAGTTCAGATTTATTGAAATTCTGCTGGAATGATGCATTCATGTGCAGTCATACAAATTTGTAAAAATGACTTCCCCGTGGTTCCATTGCCGTCTTGTAGCCGACCATAAAGCATCAGACTTCAGAGCTTAGACCTCCACAAACAAACAACGACACGCACGGCAAACAATGAATCAATGAATAATGAATAACAAAGTTTTACTGAGGCACTGGAGGAATCAGTGCAGAATATTAATACCATGGAAATATGCTGCAGATATTTTAAACTACAGACACTCTGAACTACACTATTAGCAGTTTTATTAGGCGCACATGTGCAATCTGAAACAATCCCATACAACAGCACAGCAATAAATCCTGCCTTTATTAAGCAGTTTTTGTGGACATTGAGGTTTAAGGTGCCTGTAAAAAGCGAGCTGCCCAGAAAGTGGCCACTATTTCTAATTCTAATTGCTCCCTTTATGTGTCTAAGTGGACACATTATAAACAATGAATCTTATCATCAAGTCCAATATAGCAACATCACAAACTATAAAGTCTTCTTAAAGGATAGAACCAACTCCTCTCTGACACAGTGTCGATCAAAACAGTTGAGGTTTTACAATTTACATACAATTTACATACATATTAAGAGGCTGTTCTGGTGGATTGCACTGCCTGACATTGCCACAATATTTCATCCAGAACTTAGAGAAAACAAATATTTGAATTTGTGACAATAACTCGGCGTCTACAGTCTGTAAAAGGACTCAACATTAGCAGAACTGTGGGGCAGCTTGGTGGCTTCAGTTAACAACATTTAAACACCCTTAAAAGCGATATGGCATGAAGTTCACCTCCCACCGATGTGAGCTGCGACTCAGCGGGGGGGGCCTGAATGTGAAGCTCTGTGCTGCGTGTGAGTGAAAGGCAGGCAAACGTTAGCACAGCTGGGAGGCCCAGCAGGAGTATGTGTGTGTGGCTGAGGACCGGTGAGGACACACTGTCAAACTGAGACCATGTCCACACACAAAGCCAAATGCATTTATCTTTTTACCTCTGTTCTTTCTATCCCCGCTGGCCAGTGGTTTTCAAATTCAAAAGTGGAGCTCTTTGAAAATAGCCTCCCGAGTGGCTGATGAGCAAAATGCCAACCTCAGCAGCTTTTGGAAATCAATGACATTAAGCGTGTACAGTCATGGTGGCGAAGTTAAAATGGCAACTTTTGCAGGCATCTTGATCTGTATATTTCTTCTTGTCCTCCTTTTCTACAACGCATTTTACATCAGGCGTGCCACAGTCAAAGCAAGATGGAAAAGAAATCCTTTGACCAAAACTCACTATAAAAATACTGAGTAGTGTAGCTTTAAGTGTATTTAAATGGATTGTTAAGTCAAAAGAAAGCCTCACGGTAGCAGTACAAATTTGTGGGTGTGCACGTGCTTGAGTGCACAGACACACTGTGCTTGCCACTCAGCATGTGGCGGAAAATGGCAGACTGCTGTCCACGCGCTGGGTGCTGGCAAGCAGTCTGGACTCAAACACCGAAGGCCGCTGTGATATTTCACTTTGCACAAGCGAGCCGGAAGACGGCGGCCACCAGCAAACGCTGAAATGCAGCCGACTGACTTCTCTTTCCTGAGCCCCTGAAGCCACGATAACAACGGCCTGCGACAACAGAGGTTTGCACTGAGGCCGAGGGAGCAGAGAGTGAGAATTCAAGACAGTCAGGTGAGGTGAGGAGGTGAGGCGGGCGAAGTCACAGTTGACATCAAATGCAAAATGTACACTATCGCTGCCTGCATTTAAATCCCACACTCTTCTATTTGCATGACATTTAGCTAATGCTGTGACATGTTCAAGCTTGTCATCCTTGACATCCACGCTTCAACAGTTCACACCATCCAACATCTATTTTTGGGTATTAACATTTATCCCTGGTAAGCTGGAGAGATGGTTGTAAAAAGTTTGCTTGCACCTTCGGAGGCTGTCAGCTTGAATTCATCTGGCAAAAGTGCCACCACAGAAACTTCGCCAGCCACTTCTGCATAATCCACTTTTTCACCGCCTGTCTGCATGTTCAGTATTTTGCAACTCAAAGGAGTTTTGGCAAAATATGGTTAAACACACTGACACCTGCAGAGCTTCAGAGCTTGGAGACAGTCTGATAAAGAAGCAGCGTATCGAGACATATTTTGACAAATCAATGGCTGTTTGGAGCATCCTGAGCAAGCTTATAGACAGTGAAGAAGTGGATGATGTTGCAGGAAAAGTTTAGTGAGTGGGTGAATAAACTAAATTTCAAAAGCACTTTGTAGAGCTGTTGTTACAAAATGCTTTAGTGGAGGGAAGCTAGAAGACATAACATATAAAAAATAAAACCACAGAATATAAAGCTATGACATCAAATCCAAACCCAAGTAAACAAGGGAGTCACAATTGCCATCTAAAATGTAACTGACATGAATTCAAGCTGACCACAGTCGTCACACTCCAAAAAGACTACAAACTTTTTACTTTCAAGCTTACAGGGGATGAGTGAGTGTATGACTTTACTGGCCTTTCCTATGTGTGATCTGTGACTCTCTTGACACTGACATCAAGCAAAACTCATGTGAGGTGGAATCTATTTTAATGGACACTATTCTCATGTTCCACATGTCAGATTTGGGCAAAAATTCATTTGAATACATTAAAATATTTTAGGGAGTGCCTAGCAAAACAGAACAGCCTTGTAACAGAAAACATCCCTTACATCACCTATAATGCAGATTAAGATAAAAGCAAACACACCTCATGCATATCTCAAATATTTGTCAGAGGCATCCTGCAGTCTGGCTTAAATAACGTGCCTGTCAGACAGCTCACCTGCCCGACCGCCTCTCAGTATGTAAGCCACCTATTAATCCTGCAGTTTGCCTCTTTATCCCTGTGAAAGTCTATCCACATAATGCTCCAATCCTGCCAGCTCGATCCGGGCTCAGCGTTAGTCTATTGATTGAGATGCTTATCCGCAGTATCTTACATAAGACGACCAGAACGCCATTATCATTATAGATTCCTGCATACAAGCAGGATTTGTGACGGGAGGGAATGTCTCTTTTGCAACTGATATTTCCAACATGTGATCAAAATACTGCATTTTAGGGGTACGGTGTGCATAAACACAAATGTTGTTTTCACCTAAATCAGTTACTCTGTCAAGTCCTTAATCAGGCAAAAATACCAAAAGTATTTGCTTGGTTTTCTTAATTATACACAGTTTTAAATCAAATACTTTGCGTTTGTGTCTTTCCATTTTAAGACATCATTTTGAGCTCGGGGAACTTGACATTTTGCTAACGCTTAACTGATAAATCAAAAATATTCACTAATGAAAATAACTAAGTTATTACACGCACACACACGCATAGTGACGAGAGGCTTGCACAGGACCCCGAAGGTAATAAGAAACTAGTAGCCTAATGAAGTGAAGTGGCTCTCCATCTCCTGTCAGGAGGAGGGTGGATGCAGGAGAGGTTAGAGCTCTCTGATCAGTGGAGGCTGTATGTTAGCTGCTGCTAGAAGGATAAGTTTACTAAATGGCTGAGATGGGATGCAAATGAAGGAGGTGAAGAGGGATGAGGAAGAAATCAGAGAAGCAGGGAATGAGTGATGTAAAAACAGATATATATATATATGCGAAAGTGGTAGAGCACCTATACGGGGCAGCCGTGGGATGCATGGATGCATGTGCACATAATGCAGCCTCGCAGAAGCTTCTTACTTGTGTACTGGAGGAGACCAAGTTCACCAGCATCATGAGAGCTTGCGGGGTTTTGGATATGAGGAGTTTTTACATCAAGGGAAACTGATGGTAACAGTGCACAAGGGTTAGCTTGGGGTAGACATAATGTGTAGCATCTGTGTCTTCTCTGCTTGAGGCCAGCAGATTGAGACTGCATTAGCTACTACTAGTATAGCACACCCAAATCCCAGAAGAACTGCTGGTGGTCGAGTTGCATTGTGGGTAAGGTAGGGTTAGACAATGAAGAAGAATGCGTGGAAGAAAAAGATGATAACTCTGGCTCAGCTGCATTGATCCTTTTTTAAAACTGACCACTGACAATATTATAGGAGTGCAATGTTAAATCGATGGAGTACTTTAAATGCAGTGTTGCCAACAATAAAGACAGTGACACATGGGGAATCACTTTAAACGAGGAGAAAGAGGTTTTACAATCCAAAACAGAGGGAAGAAAAGAGAGGCTCCAGGATACCATGTTGGACCAGGGCAGGGAGTACATCCATAAACACACAACATGTTGTAAACACTGCTGTGGACTGGCTTCATCAATCATTATGCCCATACAATATTATTAATTGCTTAAATCTGCATAATTAATTGATTCTGCTGCTTGTGAGCAGCCAAACACGTTACTGCATTCCACATACTTTATCAACTTGAATGGGAGCTTGAATGCACGAGGTCGGAAATGATGCCTTTCCCATTTTATGAGCTCCAACTTCCAGCCATAAATGAATGCAGCATTTGCATTGACAGTGACTGCAGTACATGGGGAACTGGGGGGATCAGGAGGAAAGGTGGTAAAAACAGCTTCCAGCTTCTGCCATCCTTGCACACACACACACACACACTGAAGAGTTTCTTCAAAGGCAACATTCAACATTTTTTCCCTCTCAGACACATTCCCACATGTACACACACAGACATGTAAACCCCCCTCAATGTTTCCCATCAGCCAGTGAAATGTGGGTTAATGAGGCACCACCCGGGGGCACTGTCAGCAACACCTACACCACCAGTCTCATCAGAGGGAGGGGAGGCATGAGAGTGGGCGTGGGCCTGCGAGACGCCGAGCACGGGCAACATCAAAGGTGAAAGTGTGGAGGAGTGCAGTTAATTAGGCAGAATGACTGTGGCATGTGTATGAACTACGAGTCTCTGGGGAGATGAATAGAGTCGTACAGTAGAGACGGTTTACTACAGCAGCTGAGAGCTCGACTCCGCAGGAATCTGAAACTGGGTATTTTGAGCTACAGTGTGCAAAAATTAAGTCAAGTTATGATAGATAAAGGCTGCCTGTGTTTTGAGCAGTATTAAAGCAGAAGCTTAGCAGGTTGGATGGCTTTGTTAGATGTGCATCACTGAGATCAGCCTGCTTAAAGGTACCATGTGGAGTTCTGGACCACAAGCAGTGCAACAGAGCAATGTCTTTAAGAGCTGGTCCCCGTTTTCTTTGTGTTGTGGATGTACATGCACATGTGTGCAATTCACATCCTGCTGCCAATTTCACACTAATGCTGGTTGACTGTTTGCAGCCATAATGAACCAAGAAATGTAGTAATGCACAAACAAGTAAACAAGGATGTAAACAATGATGATCATTTAAAGCAATATAAAACAATTGGCTGGGCAAATGTGCTATGAGGAAGAAAATGTTACACTCCTCAAAGATAAAGACAATGTGTTTTGGTGAGCAACACAGAATGTGAAGAAGCTCAAGCTGGCAGTTCTTAAGTCCCCATGTGGTTTCTCCATAGCTGCTGTAATCCTGATGTGCAGTTTTTAGGAGACAGTTAGGAGGTCAGTTATAACACAGGTTAAATCCATAGACACAGATGTCACTTGGTCCAAAAATACTAGCAAATACTCCAAAAGTGTGGAATGATACCAGTGTCAAGTCTTACTGAACTCCATTATAAGTTAAATGCCCTACAAAAGGTAAAATAACCACTTTATAGCGTGGCAATAAAGAGCACCTACAGCACAACCTGCACTATTGTGTCCTTCTTCTTCGGTGGTTCCAGGTCATCTCGGCCTCATTCATATTTCATGTGTTGGGATGAATTATACAGAGAGCAGATGACCTGAGAGCAAACACCTTGCTTCTTTTGCATAAGGATTTTCATGAGCAGCACAGCAGATCCGCACATATTCAAAGAGGACAAAAGAGGGAGTCTTCTCCGCCGAGGAGAGACGGTTCAAAGGAGCCAATTCATGCAAATGATGACCGGAGCTATCATGTGATATGAGGCCTTGTAATAAAGATAAAGTGCTCTGGAAAGACTGGAGCTTTGAAGTGATACAAGGAGGGTCTGATATTACGCTTGATCTGTTTGTTATTTTAAATGAAGTGTTCTTCGGGTTTATTACATTATTCTTTTATCTTATTTCATTTCCTGTTTGTTGTTCGACCCATAATTCCTCTTTCCAACTCAAGGTGCCAGGGTGTGATTGTAACTGAGAATGTCCTTTTAACCTCCAACCTTGGAGTAATCCTCAGACTTTTGCGACTATTTTCAAGTACTGAAAGTGTCCATTTCAAAAACTTTTTGTTTATTATTTATATTACAATAAAAGTAATTAGAAGCAATGCAATTAGCAACAATTATAAACAGGAAGTCACATATAAAACAACATCATACTTAATATGCATCACACATTCTCTATGTTGGAAAACACTTGGTTTCATACAAAGGTTCAAATCAGTCATCACATGATTGGTTTGATGTGATGGTAAACTGAATATCTTTGGTGCTTGGACTATTCAGACAAAACAGGCAACTTGAAGATTGCCACGTTTGACTCTTGGAAATTTTGATGGGCATTTTAACCAAATGATTTATTGATTAATCAAGGAAATACTCAGCAGATTAATCGATAATGACAAAAATCATTAGTTGCATCCTTACATTCAAGTATCAGAACCAAAACTCATGTTGTCCTGTTGACGCATGTACTAAAACACTTCAAATGATACCCAGGTCAAGAGTCAAGTTAAGAGAAGGAAACACACACACACACACACACACACGCACAATCTATGGTCAATACTACATGCAATCAACATCTGCATGTCTGGCATGTTTAATTGATGAAGCAGTAAGCCATGTAATTACCCAGTGATCACAGAGTAAACAAGCCTTGATAAAAATAGGCATAATCTCAATAACAGTGTGTGTGTGTATGTGTGTTTTTGTCACCCAATCAGAAGAGTGGCTTTGTGTCACACCACAGCCAGCCTCTCATATCGACTGATGGAGGGTTATGGACGCACTCAACTTGGTGGCTGCGTCAATAACAACAACAGGTACAGACTCCACACACACACACACATGCACACGCAAGCATACATGCACACACACATCAGATCAAACTATAGCAGATCTCTTTTAACTGGCAACATCCACACAGCACTCGAGTGATTACAATCCCATGTGACAGTTTAAAGTTCTGATCTTCACACAGGATGTTTGAAGAACAAGTTTATAAAGCTCTAACTGTGTGATGTTTCTTTTCCTCTGAGGAGTAAAAATGAGGCGCTCCCATCATCATGTGTGCCGCTTGATGAATGGACCAATGAGAGGCTCATCTCAGAAGAAGAAAGGCAGAAGACAGACGCAGAGACAAACAGATAGAGACACTGAGTAATCTCGACATGCAGCCTTGCGTAATAGAGGGAGGAAAGCTAAAGCACACAGCTGGCATTTAAGTGACACGGAGAAATAACGAGTTAGTGTTTTCAGGATGAGGCCGCCCGCCTGAGGCTGAGCGCTCTGATGCACCGTTTCGAATCAAAAGAACATCCTCCATATTCTTTGTTTCTTAAAGCTTTCATAACGCGCTCAGATCCACAAACAGCTCCATTAAAACTGATACACGCTGCAAACCGTCATTCTGTTTGTTCATCCTTCCACTTTTGACATCTATCATTCATTCATCCCGTTCAGCTGCCAAAGTGTTCATTCATACAGATTTATGTGAAGCAGAGGGAGCCAGAAGGTGTTTTTTCCAAACTATAAAATCCTAGTTTGTATTCCTTGAAGATATACAGCAGTCTCCTGGATAATTTAACAATACTTTAGGTTTTTGTTATGACCATCAATCTTAATCATTTCAAGTGTGTTTCCAAGAAATGACGGTTTCTCTGTGTGCTTGGCACGTCAAAGACTTGAAGTACTACATTACCCATGAGGCTGAGCCAACTCTGCAAAGAAGAAGAGGACAGTCAAAAGCATATATCAAAGCTGCAGCAAATTCAAAATGTTACGTCCTTCAAATTAGGCTTAAACATGAGGCCGTCGTTCCCAAATTCACCCAAAACTGACCCAGAATCTGAAAGTGAACTGATTTGAACTGCTGAATGTTTTATCAGGTTTCTGCAAGATCTTAAGCTTCAGCTTGCCACAGAACACTGCGCTCTATAATTGGATGTTGTTTTTAAAGATGCAGCTTAACTTATGCAACTTTTCTTTTCCTTACAAATACAATATGACTCTGAAGTGAAATATTCAGGAAGACACAGGAGCCAAAACACAAAAAACAGTTGAAACTGTGTATGTTATGTCTGGTGCTAATTACTTCGCAAGGCCACTGTTTATGCTCAGTGTGTGCAACACACACACACACACACACACACACACACCGGCCCCCAGGGTGTTTTCGTGTGTCTGTTGTCATTTCTGCAGGGGGATCGTAATGACATCAGCAACAGCAACACCTACATCAACAAAACATCAACAGGCTGCTCACATTCATATCCATATGCTCACACACGCACACACACACACAGAGCGAGTGTCTGACCTCATTCTCACAATCTGTCTCCTGGGAGAAAAAAGGAAGAGGTAGATGAGGAGAGGGGGAAAAAATGATATCAGGTGAAATGAAGTGAAGCAACGCACACAGAGATGAATTCAGCCGAGGAGGTGAAAGGGAGTGTAAGAGGAATACGTGATAAAAGCCTGACCGGAAGGAGGAGGAGGAGAGTTTTCAGTTATTGGAGAGATGGATAAGAGGAGAGACAGATAGATGGTCAGATAGAGGGATCACTGTCGTCCCAGGAGCCGCGTTAATAAACAAAAGCAGGGTAATAAGGCAGGAGAGGATTTTGCCGGGCAGCAGATGGCAACGTGAGTCACTCTCATCAGCGGGAACGAGGAGAGACGGGGAGATAAGAGAGGGCGAGGGCGAACAGAGGGAAATAGCGACTGAGGATGGAGGCAGAGAGAAAAAGAGGAAAAATCATTCACATATCCCATCAAAGCACTTCTGCCTCCTCTTAACCAGCCTGTCACTCAAGAAAAGAATAAATAAGATTGGGCCGTGTTTTATTTACCCGCTGGATCACAGGCAGCTGCCGGGATGATCGAATGAAAGAGGGAAATGTTTCATTGATGCCTCGCTGTCAGCTTCTCTTCGAAATAAGAGACCCTCAGTTGACTTTAGAGTTGACTTGGAAGTTGGCGCATTCAAACAAGACGGCCCTCGCCAGAAAAAAGACACCGCTGGTTGTTTATTCAAATAGGCCAGAATACTTATGCAACATCTCACGTTGCCTTTGAAGAAACTCTCATAAGTACTGCACACAAAAAAAGCGAATACTATTTCAGCAGGAGCATGTGCGGATGATTTGATCTGACTTGACAGTGCTGACAATACAAGCAAACAACTGTCATCACGTTTTGATTCAAATGCTACCAAATCTTTATTGGTGTATAGCAGTATGCGACATTGATTGATTGATTTCACCAATGAAATCCACATTGTTGTTCAAAGCTAATGCTTGAATAAGCATTTACTTGCTGTCTCTGAACACACACTGTGTTCCAGATAGGGTCCAGTCAATCCAACCATTATCTCAGCATGTGGATAAAGCTTGGGATCGTAGGGATGAGGCGGGGGACTTGGACTTGTCATCCAATATAACATTGAATTTTTTTGTTCGTCTTTTGAAAGGCAATACATCCCCAAGTTGATTTGCTCTTCAGTAGGTTTTGTAGATAATACATAAGAAGTCACCAGAATGCAGGAAATGAAGTGTCTGATACCCAAGTCCCTCTGTGTAAAATGTGGCCCCTGATTTTGAAAAATCCATCTGCCCCTGTCAGAGGGCCTTTAAGGGAGCTCTGATTACAGAATGAGGCTACCTTTCTATTGTATTTCAGTTTGTTAAAATGCGAAAAACCACCTACAGTATGCTTACCTTAACCCTGACAAGGACCTCTGGTGGCAATGCAAATTATGACTTTTGTGTCTGAGAAGCAAAATCATTTCAGGGGGTTGCAAGTCAAACAAGAATGAAACCACTGGTGTATATGACCCTGGTTTTATAATTGATTAAAAAGTGAAAGCAAAGGAAAAGAATAAAACTGATGCCTTGAGCTTGCAATTGAGGAGCCTCTTTTGAAAATAAGAGACCCTGCTCTTACAGAACCTGAACTGATGAGAAAAGCCTAACTCCTTCCAAAAGAATGGAAGAAAAAATACTACTGGGAAAAGAATCTATGACTCTATAAAATTAAAAACTACTAGTATACTAAATCAATCGTTTTAAATTCGGCCGTGTGTTTCTCACAGTTGCCTCCTCTCTCTGAATCAATGCTGCCCCTTGACCTTGCTGAGGGGGTGTCAGTGTTTTCAGAAAGCCTCCCTTGTCAGCTCATTGTCAGCTTTAACAAGGATCCATCAGAGATACATCATGGCCTGGCTATCGACCGACCGGCTCCTACAGACGCCTTTAAGGATTCGTATCTGCTGAAGGCATTCTGGATGTCATCGCATGACTCACACCTTCTGTGAAGAGACGAAGAGAAAGAGGAGGAGGGAGTGAAGTAAAAGGAGGGGAGAGGAGAGCAGGAAAAGCCCCTCATCTTTCTCCTCCAGAAGCCAAGGACATGCTTGTAATTGGCTTAAACTGTATGGGGGGAGAGGAGAGGAGAGACAGGGCAAAGACAGGGACGGCAGTGAGGGGATGTGGAGAGCAGGGGACGGGGGAAGAAGTGATGAGAGTGATGAAAGGGTAGAGCTGGAGGGATGTGATGATTAGCAGCATGGAGGAAGATGGAGAGGAGGGAAAGTGGAGGAGGGCCGGCACTGGGATTGGGTATGAGGAGGGAGAGCCATCGATCGACTGTCACCACAGTTTATAGGGACCTCACTAACAAGCATCAACACTCGAACGCTGTAATATATGTGTGTATTTACATTATGCGCAGTGTGATGCAAATGCACTATGGCCTGTAATTGTGTGCATCTTCTTTCTGGGTATCATTTGAATTTTTCATTTTAATGAATCAAAGTTTTGGCACGCAAACCAAAACGATCCTTTATATTCCTGATGCCTTACTTTGCATATCAATGGCCAAGGAATTATGTTCATAATGGACAATTCTGCATCTCGCAAATTACATCTAAAGCCAACATTCACTGGTTTAGAGCCAAAAAAGTAATGTGCCTGAATTTTGTAGTGAGACGAAAATGATGGTGTCTAACTTTCATTCAGCAGACAGGAAGATATGCAATCACCTTTTTTAAACCGTAACCATCTTTCACTAATCTTAACCAAGTTCTTGAGGTGTCTGGCCTTACCACTTTGCCCTACTCTTTTTTAACCCATCCCATATCAGCTACCCTTACCCTAACCACACCCCAACCTCCATATCTAACCCTAACCACACCCCTATCTCTACTATCTCTCTTCTACTGCATAGTTTGTCATAACCATGATCTTTCCCTAAGCATTAACCACGTCGTAACTGCAATGCACAGATTTTATAGAAAGAAAGAATGTTTAACATGTTGGCACTGGACATTCGTATCGAGATTTTTAATCTTCTTGAGCAGCATTTATGCACATCTCCAACTGTGACACGTTTAAAGCCACAAGTAGAAACCTATCTGTCTCTAAGCTCTCCAAATCTGGCAATAACAAAGTGGAAGGAGAAGAAGATACAACTCATGACAAATAAAAGACAAAGAAGAAGATAAGGAGATGCTTTCCCCCGTATCAGTCAAGCGTCACATTACTCACACACTGTTTGCTCCGAGCCATCAAAACTCTCTGGGCTCTGAAAATCAGACTTGACATCTCACACTGGGCGCCACTTTGTATTCTGCCCAACACCGTACCGAGATACTCCAACAGGACGTTCTAATAACAGCTGAAACGTTTCACAGGCCGACCCGAAACAACTGGAAGAATTAGGTTTCCTGTTACTCGTTTTAACTAGAATATTCCAAAGGACAAACATTAAGTGCCATTTAATTAGACACGGTGGCTGCTGAGGAGCCAGCCACACTGGACTGTATCTTTTTATCAATGGCAGATGGAAATTCCTAATTACTAACCCCGGGAAGCCTTTTACCCGTCCTAACCGGTGGGTACAGAGATGATTAGCCTTGCATGAACCTTCTAAGCCCCGAGTCCAAACCTCTCTCCTCCCACTCCCCAGCATCAATATCACTATGCAAACCTGCCTGTGTCAACTCAATTTATTTTCCAATTTCCCGCAGGGTGAAAGAGTACCTCTCACACTGTCTCCCTGTCTGCCATCTATCACTCTACAACTCCTCCTCGGCTCTTTTCTCTCCGTCCTTCCACGTGTCCACTCGTCTTGTCGCTTATTTGTCAACGCAATGTGTTGTCCTCCTCCTCCACGTGCCAGACAGGTCGTCCAGAAGGAGCAGACGGGAGCAAACTATTCAAGGTTTATAGACGTGCTCAAACAATTAGAATCAATTAAGTGAATAGTGGAGTGACAGAAAATTAAACCAAAATGATTAAGCATACGAAGCTCCAGCAATCATTTTTATATTAGCAATGACTCAAATGACTAATGTGAAAGGGATTGCTCTTAGTCATGAACCCACAGAGACATACAGTACAGAGATTATAACCAACTCTTGAGCTGTGCTGAGATATTTTAGCCTTCTTTAGTTCACAGTTTTGGTTTTACAGCAGATTTACAGTCCAGCATCAAACAGCAGACACACACAGTTGGTCACTAGCTGGTGAAGAAAGTAGAACATTTAGCAGCTAAAGAGCCAGATCTCAGGAGTTGGAAACCAGAGTGAATATTGGACTTTTCATGTGTGTGTTTTCAGGTGTATTCATCAGGTGGACACAAACATGACTCCAAATTTCTCCTTGTCTACAAATGAATGATGCTGCTGCTTCATGCGTACTTGATGTGTAAATAGACAACAGTTTGCTTTGACGTCGGCCTTCTTACCTCAAGTGGCCAAAGTAATCAATGAATGCAGCTTTAAGTCTTTACCATCATTATGAAATATTCTCTGCTTCTCAAATGAGACGATTTACAGCTTTTCTATGTTTATTAATGTAAATTTAAGTCTTTTGAGTTTTGGATGTTGGTTGGATGAAACAATTTCAAGACATCACTTTGGCTCTGTGGACAAACATTACTATTAATTTCTTACATTTATAGACTAACCAGTCATTCATCAGGCATAATAATAAATATGTTCATTAATAATCAGAAACCATTGGTTTCGAGGCAGAATTATTTTTTCGCCTTTTCCATGGAATAGATGCATCCTGTATGCATATTATGTTATTGGCCAAAACTTAAATATCATCACATTGATTGAAACCATTTCACCCAGCCCTGGCTGCACCTCCAGTTGACATATGAGGCCACAGGCCGGCTGATATTCACGCTGCTCTTTGAACAGCCAGCGACACACAAACACAAACACGAGGGGCTGGCTGGCTGCACAGGAATACACTATCGACCAACCAGGAATTTATCAGCCACAACAATTAATCTTGTGGGAGGAGGCAGGTAGCGACTCTGTGTGTGTGTGAATCCCTAAGTGTGCCTCTGAGAGAGAAATGGGGCGAGACTACAGGGTAAGATTGGACATAATCTTTGGCGCCGACCGCCCCTGATACACGCTCGCACGCAGGCGGACAGACCACATACACATACAGACACAAGATTTTAGAGGGTCAACCAGGCATGAGGGGAAGCTCCTCACATTCCCTATACCTGCAGATCATATAACATTTTCAGAGATGGCTGAGCATCTAAACCAGACTGGATCTGATTATCCTCCTTCTCAGAGACACTTTCACCTTTTGAGTTATATGTGCGGGCCGAGCAGCCATGCAAAGAACAGGTTTTAAAACGCTTGATATGCAGCACGAGGATCTGAATAAGCAAACAGAAGGTTGTAAAACTGAGCTGAACTGTCAAAAGAGCCTAAAAGCTATCTGTATCCATGCAAAGCATCACATTACACCTGCTGTCATCCCCTGACTTTCCTCCATACAAGGCTACATGAATTATTGAGCGATCCCTGCTTTGTCAACTACTACACCTCCGATTGAGCAGAATAAATATTCACCTGTTTTCACCATTCATTAAATGACAAGATCCATGTATGCAAAAGGTTTTTCTCAAAGTGGAACTGTGGGGAATTTGAGTATAATGATGCTGTTAGGAAACAAAAAAAAAGATAAAAATGAGAATACATGCTTTCCTGTCACAAAGAAGAGCACATGCTTCCTCTTTATCTCTAGTTTTTCCAGCAGCAACAACTGTCTCCACTCCGCAGCTCTTCCCTTCACAGAGGCAAAGCTACTGATGCTACGAACGCCTCGGCACAAGAAAATGAAAGCCGGGATATTCAGAGGAAAATCTGCAGATTTGTGTACTCACCTTTGTTGTGAAGAAGTGTGTGTTTGTCGGTCGGTGTGTGTTAAGAGCTGCGCGGCGCAGCAGGCAGCCTCTCCTCTCCGTCTCGCTCCCACTGCGAGCTGGAGTAGAGTGTGTGAGAGAGAGTACGTGTGTGTGTGTGAGTGTGAGCTCTCTCACTGGCTATTGTTACAGGGAAGGGAGCCAAACTGAGCATGCTCCAACATGAACAGCCCTTGTGGTTGGCATGGAAACCGGGAAGCGGCTGTCGTGCTCGAGTTGTGAGGTGCTTTCTGCTTCAGACACACACACACACACACACACACACACACACACACACACACACACACACACACACACACACACACACACACACACACACACACACACACACACACACAGGACAAAGTGCAGGCAGGTGCTGCTGCTGTGTCATCATCCTGGCCACCCTTCGTCACTTGATCAATCCCTAAGTCTCCGTCGTTTCATTCTCTTCTCTTCTGACCTGGATCACTTACAGAAGTTCACACAGTGTCTGGGATGAAAGACGTAATCCACCACACTCCATAAGGTCTCCACGCCGAACTATACACTGGAGACCACATGCAGTATCACCTCTAGAGATACAGTGTCTAAATTAACAATTACAAGTTAAGAGTTACAGCTCTGTCCTGATGTGGAGGTTTTATCAGTAAGTATTTTTTGTGCATTTTATGCCTTCATTACTAAGATGACAGATAATAGAAAATGAGGGATAGAGAGTTGGGTAATGACATATAACTCTCTGGCTGGACTGGCTCTGTAGATGGCGCCTTATCCTCGAGGCCACCAGGGTGATCCAATTTTTTCAATTGTAGGACATTTGCTTTTAATCTGTACCACTTTTGTAGTTTTGTTAACAAAACATTTATCTTAATTTTAGACCCTTAACAATGACCTATGCTGTTTTATAATTTGTGGTGTACTGTGAAGATTGTAAACATTTTGGATAAATTATGTGTATGACATAACTGATGGTAGACCTCAATCAGGAACCCCCGTCTGTGTTGAATAAGATAGTGTCAAATGCTGAGCATGCAATTTAAAAAAAATACTCAATGGGATGAATTATTTAACATGTGATTTTGAATATCTGGTGTCCTCCCAAGGAAAATGACAGTATAAGTCCTTTAAACAAAAAAACGTCCTAGAGACAAAGTCCTCTCGTGGCAGAGGGAAGCAAAGGAGGAAATAGTGTGACAGGATTTTATAGTCACAAAGACGCAGGAGGAGGAGGAGGTGGAGGTCAACAATACATCAGACTTCAAATGTTCAGCTGTTCATTTATCGTTTCCTGCTGACAGTCAATATTGGTTTCTTTTAACCATGATCACAAGGTTCTCTAAATGTATTATTGCCACCATGACTACAAAGGTCCCATTGCATTTACAAAGTTTTTATTTTAACCCAACACCATGATTTTCCCCTCTCCTAACCAAGACGATTTTGTGCCTGAACCTCACCAAAACCTTAACTAAAGCGTTGTCACATCATAAAACTATTTTTCTGAAATTATGATTTATAAGGGTTTTGAGAACACAAACAAATTCAATGTCAATAGAGGCGTCAAGGCCTCAGATCAGATAACGCTGACATGCCTCATTCAGGAGGGCAGTCTACGTATTTTGTTGTTTATTTTGGAGGGCTTGTTGTGAATATCATCACATGTCAATGTTGAGATAATGCTATAATAAGTGCTGCAATAATAACCTTGTCCACATTGCACCGCTGACCTTTATCAACATCACAGATATGAGTGTTATTGACTGTGAAGGGCAGCTGTATGCATCGTGACTCGCAGTGTAGAATTTCATTAGAAGAAGAAGAAAATGATTGACACCAATCTTTCTGGCTATTTGAAGATCACCTATCATGAATTATGAAAATATATGGATCAGCAGATATTTCGGTATCACCATACAGCAGTTGTCTTCACATAACACCAGGGTGATTTTAATATCAAGTTTCTATCTGTATTCTATCTATAAATCCCATTTTCCTCTTTAATATGCACATTTATTTACACAGCAGGATGCCCAAAATCTAATCAGATCATCTGCTCTGTTGGAGGAACATGTGTCATAAGAATGAACAATTTTAACAGGCAATGCATCAAACACTATCTATTAACGTTGTGTAACTGTCTCACAGAACGAAGCGAAGGAAGCCAGTGCGTTGTAAAGACAGCGTGCTGGTGTGTGTGTTTTGCGTTTCCTGGGCATGTAGAGAGAGGCTCAGGGGCATCCCACAACCCTGACTTCCTGTGGGAATAATAGTCACGAAAGGTACCATGTGGGCATCAGCCAGAAAGCTCTTGGTGTGTATGAAACTGAGTACAAACAGAGAACTGTCAAATAGAGACAAAGCAGTACACTAAGAGAAAATATGGGTCACTTCCAGCATGATCTTACTGCCAACATTAACACTGAGGCCTAACCATTTCTTTTGTTTCCCACATCTATACACCTCAAAAGTTAAAAAGAAATGTTTTGGTCAGACTCCACTATCTACCATGAAAGCAAGCGAATCAGGTGTTGGTGAGGCAATTATCAGCAATCAATGCAGCCTGCACGCCCTCCAGGTGTGTTCACTAAGCACCTGCATCTCAAGGCTACCTGCCATCTACAGAAACATGCTAAAACGCTCAAGGCTAAGCTAAGGTGTTTGTACAATATTTAGCAGCTCCATCACACATGGAACAATCAATATGACGACCACAGGAGGGCATTAATCAGAGGATAGGGGTGTGTGTTTATGATGCAGAATATGAAGATACTGTAATTATTAACCAAACTGACCATGTTGAAATCCACTTCACACCCATTAATAACAATTTGAATTCTGCAATGACTGCACGAGAGCAAAATGACTGCAGGTGCTGCTCAGGTTCTAAACGAGGAGGTGCCACATGCTGTTGAGGAGCTGGACAACATCAACAACATGGCAGGCGCCTCACATGGAGAACCCAAGCAACTATTTCAATAACCAATTAATTTCTTTTGCTGATTCTGGCATCTCAAATGTGTATATAATTGTAAATTAAGTACCTTTTGGTTTTGGACCGTTGGATTATTGATCGCATCACCTTGAGCTCAAGCATAATTGCGAAGGCATTTTCTGACATTTAATAAACCAAATTATTAATAGATTAATCAAGGAAATAATTGACTGTTCACGAGTTGCAACTGAAGTACAAGGTCATTATTTTCAAGTAAAAGGTTTGCATTCACCTTGATTTTCTAATTGAATTTGACAAGATGAGAAATTTTACTGTTGCCAAATCTGACTGCATGACAGATTTAACTTTTTGTCACCCTGATTTTTTTTTTTTTTTTGGTTTTTTTGGGAGGGTCGTTTATGTCCACCAATCAATCGTCTTTTAAGCTCTGGTTTGGTCTCCAACAAATCCTGAGTAAAATCCTGCTTGACCTTCCTCACCAGCTATTTACTCACTTTGTCAGTCTACTGTTTGGTGCTGGAAAGTGAGCGTACTGTGGGTTTATCAGAGCTTGTCTGCTGAAAATATCAAGCCTCCTGGTCCTAGAAACAGAGCTGTACAACCAAAAACATGAGCTTAAAGAGGCTAAAAAAGCTCCATAGAGTTGCTGGGATGATGATAATTGTCTGTTGGTTCATAACTATGAGTGACAAGTTTCACATTGGATGGAGCCATTCTATCCATTGTTAATATAGGAAGCAGAATCATTGTGTAGCGTATAGATGATAGTAAGTAGTAGTAAGTAAATCTTCTGTATGTAGATGTTTTTCATGTGGATGTCCTGGTGATGTGTTTGGCTTGTCCCCTACCTTGACTGTGCGTTTTGTCATTTCTGGTTTGAAAGCACAGTCAAACATGTTCATGTTTACTGCGAGGTATATAATGCATGAGTGTGTGCATGCCTGCCTGTTAGTGTCCAGGTTGGCCCTGGACAGACATCAGACCCAGGCAGAGGTCTAGGTGGTCGGGATGAGATGTATCCACTGAGCTGCCCTGCTCCGCCCGGCGACACGCGGTTAGATAATTTATGAGGGCTCCGCCATTGGTTCAATAATTCATTGAGCCCTCGCTCTGCCGCGGGTGAGTCACGGACAAGCCTTTTACCGAGAGACGGAGGAGAGGGAGCAAGACACAACGAGAGAGAGAGAGAGAGACATTTGTGGGGTACAAACTCAATAAGAACTTCCCACACCATTACTTTTTGAGGCCTGCTAAATTTAGCACAGCTTCCATGACTCAGGGGAGGAGCCGCATGAGGAGATGAAGGAGGGTGAGCCAGCTTTCAGTGTCGAGTAAGTAACCCAGGGAGCCCAACAGCACAAAGCATCCATCTGAAGCACGGGGTTTTCCTGAACCAACAAACAAAGCAGGAAGGGAAAGCAAGACAGGCCTCAGTAATGTCATCTGTCCATATTATTACACACGCAGAGGAAGGCTAATACAGTGTGCACAGGCAGTGTGTCCACATAATGCAGACCTCGCTGCTGCACAAAGCCTGCTACTGTTAGCTCTCCTGGGGAGGAACAATGCATTGTTGTTGACCCCCTCGGCTCGATGGGAATGTTTACATATCGGAGGGGGAGGTTAATACAGGATGTCGTAAAAAACGCCCTTTGCCAGTGTGTTTATCTGGCGCTCGACTGCTTGGCAACCACAGGGGCATTGTGGCGCACAGCGTGGCCCTTCGACGCCTGACAATCAATAGAGTGATGGGTGACTGGGTGGAGGTTGATGGAGGGCACAATGCACAAAGGCAAACAGTGACACACATACAGCCACCAGCTCGACACACTGAACTATATTTAAACCATTAACTGGGTCTTTGCCCAATGACGTAAAGGTAAACCTGGGTGGGAAGAATGAGATCTATGTTCTGTACCACTCACATATTCTTTCTGTACATCACCTGATATGCAAACACATCAGTATGTCATTCTTCAAGAGCAACATAACGCTTACAAATGAGTAATTATTAAATTACAGGCATGCACATGTTGTGAGCATCTTGATTATTTCATTGCCCAAATAATCAAAGTTAGTTCAAATCAATCACAACCAAAAAGCATCTTAAACACAAAGAGTACGACACACGAGTAAAATTTTAAATGGATGTGAATGTTTAAAAAGAGTTAGGACACTGATGTGTTGAGTAAAAGGGGGAAATTATGGAAGAATCTAAAAGGTGCAGTGCAATTCTGAAAAAATGGTTTGCCTAGTCTGTACTTCTGTTAATTTTATACTGTGAGAAGGGGAGGTATAATTAAGTATGACTTATAGCCTACATCTCTTCAGTCATTACTGTGCTTGACTTGATGATTCCATATTTTGTTGTTCACTCAAAGCAAAATGCAAATGTAAGGCTGTATTTAGCAGCGCTGTGCCTACTTACAGCCTCACACAGACGCTAGCGTGGCTGCAGACACTTGTTCTGTAATAGGCTCTTTTTAGGTATAAAACTCACTCTGTTCCATAGTAGGATAGTTAGGCTTCAATACTTTGTCCCAAAGAGCAGAAGAGACAGGAGGCGGCAGGGGAAGTGGCCCATATTCCTCAGCAAAAACTGCTGCTTCATTCAGTCATGACGTGTGTGTGTGGGTGTGAGCCTGCACAACCCCCATCTCTGGGCATGAAGTTTGCCAGACATACTAACATCTAGGGTTGCCAATAATGGTTATTTGTGCTAATCAACATCATTTTAATTTTATATTCAATTTACAGTGATTTCAAAAAACAGAAAAACAACTTCTTCACATTTGAGAACTTGACTTCTACAACTATTACAAATGACACAAACTGATGTTAATTTTCTGTTGATGTTTAAATCAATTAGTTGATTAATTGGCAAAAATACCAACACCCATACTAAGGCCTGGTCTTTCTACTGCAGGTCCAACATTTTCAGTGCTTAAACATGGCAGTGTTTTGTACTGGCATGCTGTGTCTGGGCTAATATGTTGTAATGATCTGCTCTGCTCAGTAGCAATATGCTGGTAGTGTGTGTGTGTGTGTGTGTGTGTTTATTGATTGGACCAGGCAGCACACTAGAACAGGTGTCCTGCCTGGAAAAAGTGGAAATAAATGGAAAACAGGGCTACACGTAACCATCATGAACCACTGACCTGATTCATTATTTAATTTTCCATCCGCTCTTTGTGGGTCTGACGGGAAAGAGAGGCGAACGCAGAACTCCATTTACACGTCAGGTGTTTTGTAAAGAACACTCTCTGACCTATATCCTCAGATGTGTTTGTGAATGAGTATGTGAACATACAGTCTGTGTGCACACATGCTTCCTCCTGAGCTTTGTACTGGCTGATTTAGAGGCCGGTGTGCAGAGGGGAGCCTGCTATCATAATCAGCATGCCTGCAGCTGCACAGCACACTGAATGAACCCGGCCCGCTTGATGGGAAGCCTTGAAATCCAATTTTCCTGTCAATCTATTCATCTCCACAGTGTAATACACAGTCCCTCTCAAACCTGGGTCTCTCGTACACCATCTACATGCCGCTCTCATCAGCCTGGCTTGATTGGTCTCCTCCAGATGATACCACAGATCTGGTAAGTGCGACTGATGCACTGCAGGATTATGCCGCCGGTGGCTAATATCACTATTATCATCATTTCCACCACAAATATAAACTAAACTGGAATATCACCACAGGGAAATAAAAAAAGCTGCACTTTCTTTACCATGTTAAGCAGCTTGACTTTGTCAGCTAGTGCCACATAACAGAACAGAAAGCCAAGAGGTACCAGCATGCATCTGAATAAGTATTAGCCAAACAGAAAATTGCCAAGTAAATCGAAGGCTCTGCAGAAACATGACTGGGCTTCATTCATCTGCAAAATGGATGCCCCTCTTAATATTCAGCCTAAATTAATCGCCTCAGTAGATGCAGTAAACACAGGGTTGTTGACACATCGATGCCTCTGTGCAACATATCTGCAGACGGTGCACTGGACTGAATGCATTGAATGCACAGAACTGAAAGTAACTGGAAGCAACAACGGCCGGATCACCTTCAGTCAGGGCAGGATTAGCCTCAGAAAGAAAGAGATCCATGTAATTCCTCTTTTGCTGAGAGGTGACAGCTCTGCAAGACTTGCTGCATATAGAGGCACAAATAAAAACAAAATGCAATAATTCATGAACAAACTGACAAGTTTTACAAAGTGTTCCCATTTAGTAATCTCCTTTATACAGTCATGTGTTTGACAAAGTGGCGAACCTCTCTCCATCCTTGCTTGTGAACTTGCTTGCTTGAGTCTTTCCAGGAAGAACCTTTCATACCCAATCATGATACTATCACCTGTTACCAATGAACCTGTTTACCTGTGGAATGATCCAAACAGGTGTTTTTGGATCACTCCACAACTTTCACAGTCTTTTGTTGCTCCTGTCCCAACTTGTTTGAAACATGTTGCTGCCATCAAATTCAGAATAAGCAGATATCTATAAAAATCAATTAAGTTGATGAGGTCAAACATTAAATATATTGTCTTTGTACTGTTCAATTGAGTATATGTCAAAAAGGATTAGCAAATGATCACATTCTATTTTATTTACGTTTTACACAGCGTCTCAACCTGGAATCTTTTTTGCAATTGAGGTTGTAATAGTAAGAATCTTGGGCGTATTTCAGAATCATCAGCATTTACACATCAATAGAGGTGGCAGGCTGAGGCATATTATAATGCAGAATATTCAGACAGTGGGCAAGGCTTTTTGAATCTCAATGACACACTGGCGAGTGCTGTGAACTGTTGGCGGCAATTATTCTGCATGAGGATGAGGTCCGTGTCTGCATCAAACACAGTTGTGCCGCAAAGCCTGACATTATGCAATGACGGTGACATAACTGAGGGTCCAAGGAAAGAGTGGGAAGCCAACAAGGTTGCTGCACTTTGAATAACGGCACATGGAAAAGCCATTAGAGCAGACCTTGGGCTATCTCTGGATGAAAAGCCACTAGTGAAGCTGTTGCCATAAAAAGGAACTTCTAATGCTAAACAAGGACAAAAAGAAGAAGAGGAAAACACTGTGGGAAAAGATGCAGCTTATTTAAGTGAACAAAAAATGTCATTTTCTTTTTAAGCAGGCTTAAACTGTATGTCAGAGACAACATGGCCAGTCAGGTTGGAGAACAAGTGTGTTTTTTACTTGGGGCACACAGGATCATGTGCAAACAAACATTGGCGCTACATAAAAAACTCGGCCTCCTCATTAATTTCAATGAGATCACCGCAGAGGGGCACACACAGATGGCTGTGACAAAAAACGCAGAGTTGGTCTGGCAAAAAATTTGCCAAGGTAAATGCGATAATCCTACTGAGGGGGACTCAGTGGAATTTATAAGGATGGAGGACAAAATGATTGTTGGCATAACTTTCCACAGTTGTAAATCGTGTCTCAGTCTGTGCCAGCCTGTATTGTATTTATGTACGTACAAACGTTTTAACCCAAACCATGATCTTTTCCTAACCCTAACCAAACAGCGACCGTTTCACAACGCTAACCATGTGTTTATTATGGGTACCATGACGACGAAGGTCACCTGACTCTTTCCTGCACCTCCAAAAATCAATGACGTGCTGTTTATACTCACCCCATGAGATCAGGTTGGCTGTGCAATATTTTGGTGTCTAATGGTGTCTAAACTAATGGAACTGGTCTTTATAGATTGTACTTCACATTTTGTTACTGGTACCTGCAGCAACAGCCATCATGAGTTTGAGGTTTTCAGGCTTTTGAGTATTAGTTGCAGTGCCCCTTTCAGATCACAAGAGTGCAAGCTGTAAACTGCATGAAATTATGGAGTGTTTCAATTTACTTACTTTGATAACTGTGAACGAGTCTCGGCCAAAAGCAGCCAGGAAAAAGTGTCACAGGTTGTCAAAGTCCACTGTCTGACTCTGGTATATGAACAAATCTGGTGAGCCCGGCAGCTCCCAAGTGGTATCTTCGGCCTCAACAGTTTGGCGTGTATAGGAAGTGTTGGTGGCAGTGGATGTGTGCAGAGTCGGGGTGTGTTGAGTCAAGTATATGAGTTTGTCGTGTTGAACTATCTCAGCAGCTAAATCTCAGCCAGCCTTAAAAAGATTTTCACCTAGTCCCAATAGCTCTTGTGCTTCCTGCTGCAAGACAAAGCTGATCACCATCATGTACAAGGTAGAAGAAGGTTGAGCACCAAGAAGACCTTTCCATTTCTTGTAGTCCAACATTACACACTTGTCTCATATAGCTTTACAATATACCACACGTGACACTTTCTTTCACCTATCTTTGGACTCTTGATTTGCAAACAGAAAACTGAAACATATTTAACAAGAAAAAGAAGAAAAGGGAGGAGAAGAAAAACCTTTGCCACAGCAGTCCTGTTCCTCTTTCAGTGCTTCATGGGGGAGAGAGAGAGCGGGAGAGAAAGAAAAGAGGAGGGAGGATGTGCAGACCCCTAGTTCAATCCATATTTTACCAACCAAATTGCTGTAGGCAAAGCGGATAGAGTGAGAGTCAGCCCAGGGTTTTCAGCCTCTCGAACCCGACTGTTACCTCTGGGACGCCACTGATCAACCGGCCGACCTCTTTGCTGAGCACAAGCATGCCGATTCAGCTGCTTTCGCCATAATCCTTTCTGCTGGTAAAAATGTGCTCTGACCTGAATCCTAATAGTCCATAGGAAGGGTTGTGGACATAAATACACACACTAACACACACTACCTGTCTTCAGGCTGTCAGGTAGAGCGGCACAGAGGCTTTCAGTCTCATTAACATTCTGCATCTGGCTTCGCATCACACACACAAACAGTGAAATACTCACAGACACATGAACACACACGGGGAGCAATCTCCTCTGAGAGAAATACATTTTGCCGGTAAAATGCCACTGCCTTCGCTATATGGATGGAAAATCAGAGAGAACAAAACCTCACAGTGTGGCGTGTGCATTTCTTGTTCCTTAAGAAAAATGCTCTTGGGTAAAAATCCACTCAGTCAGAAAGCTATTTTTGTTTTGTTTTTTATTCTGTGGAAAAGCCACTAATGGTTAATTACTTCAGGGCTAGCCACTGGGAGGGATTTGGTGAGTGATTCTTGTTGTCAGAAGAGATTAAAAAAGATACTACAGCCTGAATCTGTTGTGTCCATCAGTTAACTTGCTGTATTTTTGTTTCATAGAGATAAGATGAGATCAGGTGATAGCAAAGACTTGTAACTCTCACAAAACCAGTCACAATGTGAGATCTTATATAAATATATTTTTTTATATTGAAGTAATTATCTCGCATTTCTGCATCAATATCTTAATACAGAAATGAGCTAATGCTGTGATAGTTATTAAAATATTACTGTATTGTCTGTGGTGAAGTGGTTAACTATGACACACAAGAATGAATGGTGGATTACAGACAAAGTAAAATCATACCTAAACAGCATTCGAGCCCTGGCAAACCGATGGCGCCGTCCTATGGCAACATGGCACTGCTCAAATCTTGATTCTTGAATGAAAAAGAGTGATGTCTCAGTGTGGTTATGTGATGTCCTGAGGTTTATGTTTTGCTTCTGTTTTATGGGAGCAAATTCAAAAAAACTACCTTGTAATCAATAGTAAGTAATATTCAAACGCCTCGAGCCCTCAAAAACTCATAAACAGATGTTACAATGTATGACAAGTTTCAGTTAACCAAAGGTGTAAAACTTTAAATCCCTGATTTAAAGTGAACCTTTTCTGCATTGTAGTTTTTTTTTCCTGCTAATTTCACTATAACCCTGAGGAGGGATGAGACAGATATGCGTCACCCATAAACACTAGTCGCTTCAATGACATGATCCCTCTCTGGCTTCCCATCACGTGTTTGTTTCGATGTACAGTCAAGGCAGAGACACCCTTTGAATACTCATCTCTAAAGCTGCCACTGCAGCACTCATGATGGAAAAAAGCCCTTATCTTTAACACAGGAGTTAATGGGGAGTCTGCTCCCTTTATCTCCAACTGAGCCTCGTCTATTTTTCCTCTTCTGTGGGGAAAAAAGGAAGCAAAGAGTGTAAGTTTAGCCAGAGGTGGAACAGACTGGAACATTAGAGCATGTAACGTAGAGGAAGGAGAGGGAAGGAAAGGTGCAGAAAATGAGAGCAAGGTTACAAACGGTTGTTAGCAAAGGAGAGAAGAAAGGTTGGATGTGAACGGAGAACGAGCGCAGCTGGAGTCCTGTCTGCAGCTTCACTCATGGTTAAACCAGATGATGGGCGGAGAGGTCTCGCATTGAGGGAGCTTTTACCCTGCCACAGGCGATCAGCGAGGGCTGGTGCTTTTAGAAAATGACGGCACTGACAGGAAATTGCCGAGGTAACTTCAAAGTAACCACCTTCATCTTTTGTCTGATTTACTAGAAACCGACTTTACAGTCACTTAACGTGTAGAACTGTAAAGCTAGGAGATGCTTAAGTTATGAGGGTTGTAAATACATGTCAGGTCAAAATCAGAAACATCTTAACTGACATTTTTAGACTAATAAAGATTTTTATGGTGAATATAGAGGCAATATGAAACAATCCAAGCTATGCCACTGATTATAAGCCACAGTTGCAGGTTTTGTACGATGGTATGCAAACACTATCCAATAAACCTGAATGGAGTATGCAGGCTAATCCAGATAATAACATTATGGGCCACATTAGAGAAGGTTAGACACACAAATTAGAAATTAATGCTGCGAGCAAGTGAAATACTGAACGTGACAAATGCCATTCAAAGCACAGCAACTTAAACAGCAGGTTTCAGGCAGGTTTCACAGCATTTTTATGGCTTGTAATCTTAATTTGAAGAACTTTTATTTATTTATTTGTTTCCCTTACAAAAAGGGAAATTCATGTTTTTATTTGTGAAATTCGATGTAATATACATCTGAAATGTCTGAAAATCACATGTGCCTGTATGTGAGTTCATCACAAGTGAAATGCTGTTTGGTATGTGATGAAGTCACATGAGAGTGTATGTGAATCTGTCACTTGTGAAATGGTGTTGAACATGTAATGTTAATGTGAAATGTTGTATGTTTCAAGAACTCATATTTTTGTGAGTACTATACAACAAGGTAAAAATACTTCTTCACAAGTAAAAGGCCTGAATGCATTACAAATGCATTACATCATAATGTTTTTTTCAGAGTTAAATTGTTATATACAACAACACAGGATTATTATAACTGATGCATGAATGTGTAAGTAGTGTTTTCAGTGGTTTCAGCTGGTAAAGGGGGAGCAAATTTTAGATATGCAATATACTGTTGGGGAGTTTAATCATTAATTCATTTTATCTAAAGCTGTCAGATTAATGTAGCAGAGTAAAACGTACAATATTTGCCTCTCAAGGTAGAAGTATAAAGAAGAAGTAAATGGGAGGACCTCATAATTGCACTTCGGTACAGTGCTTGAGTAAATGTACATTCCACCACTAAGCGTAGCCCAACTTGACAATAAACTGAATGGAAAAGTAGTCAAATAGGCTTGACAGCAATTTCATGATTGAATTATGAAACTTACAATCTGGAGTTGCTGAGTATCAGAATCACTGTGACATATATTCCAAACTGATGATCAACCAAATATCAAACTACTGAAGCGAGCAACCCTGCGAGGCATATCCACCCCAAGGTTGACAAACTCATGGTTAGAATGTGTATTTGTATGTGGAGAAGGAGTGTGATACACTATCCATGTCCTTCACAGCAGTCTTTTTTTAAGTGTGCGTGTGTGTGTGTGACAGAGAGAGAGTTTTACTGTATGTGTGTTTACTTCAAGAGATCTCTCGGCCGACCGGCCCAGCCAGCCTTGTCAGACTGACGGAGCATGGATGCTAAGCGCTTGTATTAGCATTTTATCAACTGACCTTCCTGCTCCCCAGTCCGCCTGTTAAAACTGTTTTCTTTTTCACTCCAGCCTTCACTTTGCCCCAGTGAAGACACTCCGCAGTGAGCAGATCTGTACGACCCACACTGCACTGCATCGCTCCAAACTGGGATAGACACTCTCACTCTGAACAATATTAACTGGCCCCAGTGGTACACAACCACATTTTGAGGGTGTATTTACACGCAGCGTAAAAGGGCGTAATTAACTGTTTCACCTCCAGCAGCATTTCTCCGTGTCTCCCAGAGGCAGTTTATTGTTGCTGCAGCTGCCTGATTCTTAATTACTCCACTGGTAATTAGTAGTTGTCCGTAATTGGGATAGGGGACTCCTGACTGTCATCCACCCACAATGCCCTTTGTTGATTGTGTTTGCTGGTAGAAGGGGGAGGCCGGGTGAGGAAAACACACACACACACACTGATACACACAGTCAGTCATGCTGCCTTCATGTGGCTGTGCATGCAGCTGTGACTGATGTTCTAACGGGACACAAGGGGATGTGTTACAGTTTATCATGCAAGCAGGATGCAAGAACAAAGGAGGCTCTCAGGAGACAATGGGTTCAATGTACGAGGTCTGATGCTGATTTGAGCATCAGACCTCATACCTCATTTGCCCCAAACAGACTCCCATCATCGTTATTTAGCTTATTGTTGCTTTTGACTTGAATTCCAAAATATAAATATCCAAATTAGGTCCCATCAACAACGTAAACATTAGATATGTCTTTTTCAGTGCATCATCATGGCCAAATCTTTCCTCAGTTTTCTGTGTGTGTGTAATCACTGTGCTCTCTCTTGAATCAAGGTGGCATTCCTCTCATCAAGGCTATGAGGGCTGAGTGCTTTTTGACTGATGTAGTAGGAGAGGATTTTTATAGACGTTCGTCTAGACTCGATTCTGCTTTGAACTATTTTAAAAATGTCCATGTCCCTGCTTGTCAGAAAGCTGCAGCTCGAGATGTAAAACACAACAAGTCTGAGGCAGCTGATTTGAGCCAAGACAGGTTTTGCAGAAGACTCAGATGACTGAGTCAATAGAAACTGCTGGAACTGGTTTGTACTGTACATGATAGGGCTGGGTGATACAGCTGAAATCATCCAACCATTATCTATACCCACTTATCTTATGGAAGGTCACAGGGGCTGGAGCCTATCCCACCTAACAGCGGGTGAGAGGCTGGGTGCACTCAGGACAGACTGCCTATCTATCACGGGCTCGACACAGACAACCAATCATCCTCGTACCATTTTTACACCAAATTAGCACAACAAAGAAAAAACAATAAATAATGTCCAATGCGTGTCATAGCATCTCACCAGAAAAGGGGCACAAATCTGCGTGCCCACCTGGGTGTCATGTTTCCATCACTGCCGATCGGAGCTGGAGCCGATGAATACCCATCACTAATGCACAGTCATTTGACCCAGGAATGAAGGTCGTTTGTACCCTTTCCAACTTAAGGCAAAAGCCAGATGTTAGTGGGTGTCAGTGGTTTTGTGGTCCAATGTGAAAGGCACATCAGAATCATTCAGAAGGTCCTGGGTGTGAAACTAACCACCCTGGTTGAAGTCAATATAAATATATGAATAAAGAATGTTGAGCATGAAAGTTAATTCCTGATCCCGGACGACAAAATTGGAACACAAGGTCCATTAGCTTTTTCCAGAGCTTTCAACCATCACATGACCAAAACTCAACACTTACAACATGTTGCATGAAACCAGTTAGTTTTATAATGTGCAAAAAATAACCTTGTAACATATAACCTTAATCCTTTAATGACCACAGTAATGACTATTATCTAAATCTTTCCTTTCTAATACTTGATCTAAATAATTGGAAGTCAATGGACTAAAACACCTGATCTCAGCCAATAAGTTAATGGAAGGTAATTATACTCTGTCCAGCCAAGCTGATCTTGCTCCAAAACAAAACCAGTACATTACGATGCCTGTCGCAAGTGTACACATTAGCATTAGAGGGCCCTGGGGCCCTTAGGATACCTGCCACACGTTTGTGCTGGCTTAGTCTGGCAGAATGACCTGCTTCATTAAATCTAGTGTTATTGACTCCAGTGTAGCTGTGTGTGTGTGTGTGTGTGTGTGTGTGTGTGTGTGTGTGTGTGTGTGTGTCTGTAGCTAGCAGGAAGCAGGTCCACTTGACCTTTTATCACATCACATCACTCGGTCCATGTGGAGCTCAGATAGGGAGCAAGAAAGCAACACTGTGGAAGAAAATCTATGAGATTCAGCAGCATGTGGTCTCCCACTGAGTTGAACATTAATCTGTGTGTCACGTTCAGTTATAAGGTGAAAGAGAATATATTCAGATCCCAAAGTCATACTCATGTATACAAAGCATTGGGATTAAGTGTAATACATCATTTGCCCCCTATCTTATTTTTCACTGACTTCAGGTTTACACATTACTTCAACTTCCAAGGTGCAACTCGCTTTAGCAAATCAATACTTATGAAAGTAGCTGGTAATTACTGAGAACTTAGGAAAGACTTGACACACACACACAACTTAGAGATTGATTTATAAATAGCTGATGCAACTTCTAAAATAAGAGAGAAACCATAAAAGGCCTTGGTGAAATTCACCCACACTCAAGAAGAAAATGGAAAATTCACAATTAGTGTTTACTAGCAAAGCTAATCAATAAGTCAAGAAAACCATTTACACCAAACATTATGCAACCTAAGCAGTAACGTGTTTTAAGGTGCACTATAGTGTGTCCTGTGGGGAACGCCTCTGTGAGAGCACCCATGACAGTTCAAATGCTTTTTCCAGTCATGTGATCCTAATCTTGGAAAAGTCAAGTTTTCATCAACTATTTATGTGTAGCAAGCCCGAGGTTCATTATACAGTATTTTCCATTCCTGGAAAACAAAGAAACTGCTGCTAGAGCTTATAACACATAACATTTTTTTTACCGTATTCATTATCATTATCTGATTGTGGTCTGGAAGTCAGCCAGCACTCCCATCAGCCCTAGAGGCTTTTCCAGTCATGGCTCGGACACACCTGCCTGCTGTCGCCCAGTCTTCCCCAAAACATTGTGCTAAAGGACTCCCGAGAGTATCTGAGAGACTCCAGGGACCCCCCACTCCCACCCCCGCCCCCCCGAAATAACTCCACTGCCTCACTATTCCATTTACTAAATGGCATCACATACAGAAAATAAAGACCAATACAGCCATTTTCTGACGCTGCATGGTTCTACACTCTACCATCTGGGGTCTAAATCATATTGAGCAACAGAACCTTATCTCAGCCGGGTTTGTTTTTAAAAAAACCTACAGACACCACAGTTATATAGTACAATCCTGTTGGACTGTTTGACACCGAGGACAGTGTTCAGGCTGTCGAGACAATTCCCAAAGGTGAGGCCAGTTCAACCTGACAGCTGTTTCCCTTCGTTGATTCAGGTAATGGCGTTAAGTTATTTGGTGTGGGAGTCAGACCATCGTTCCTGGTGCAGCCTGAGCTCTGTACTACAGGAACCAAACAAAGAAGATTGGTTGACTACTACTCGATCATAAGAAATGGAATGAAGAGCGATTTGGATAATGGAATAATTATTCAAGTCATTTATAAAGACTACTTAAGGTTGACAAAATAAAGTTCCATTTTGTAGCTATTCAGGAGCTTTCAATCATATCGCATGATCTTGATCATCTCTGAGTGTGGAATTAAATTTTTTCTCAGCACTTTAAGGACTTCTCCATGTTACAGGCTTAAAAGGTAATATCGAAGGTTCATTCTTGAGCTTCAAAACAGTGACTGAATACATTTCTCAAAGCAGGTGTACAAAGCAGGTATATAGTAATCTCAATACATTTAAGATTACTGGATTGTTGATCAGACAAAATAAAACATTTGAAGACTCACTCTGGGTTCTCTCACAGTGTGATGAGCATTTCTGTCTTTAAATCGATTAAATGATTTATCAATTAAAGAAATTATAAAATTACTCTATGGTGAAAAACAATGATATCCATGATTCAAACATCAGGATCAAAACCACAGACCTGAGGTAAAACTCTGGTCTGCAGAGTTTAAGAGTGAAAACATGTCAAATATATCATCAAAGTGAATGTGGAAATGTGAAATGACATATGATTGATACATTAAACTGGGAGCTGAGCCTGTGTTTGCAGACTGCTTTGATAAAATATTAAAACACATGATGGTCAGTGTAAAATCACATTTGATGACCACAAACACACAAATCCCTGCATGAATACTTCAGGTGCAACACTGATTAGTGAAGCAACAATACAGGCTACATCAACCCTGCATCCTTATCCATCCTTTGGTTTGATAACTAAACATGATGTGTGTGGTTTGTTCTTGTGCAGGTTACTTACTCGGAGTTGCGTTCAGGGCGCGTTCAGCTCCATCTCCTCCTGCTTCGATCTGGATTGAGACTCTGGATTCAGACAGCAGGTTGAACACTCGCTGCTCCTCTCACTGAAGGATCTGATCTGGCTCAGAGACCGGGTTTCGAGCCGGACCTGAACGGCACGGACACAAAGCCACACACCGGCTGGTCACTCATTCACTCTCTGTCCCCTCTCCCGGGCTGGTTTGAGGGGTTTTACCGGAGGATCCCGGATTCACGACCTCTTTCCTTTGCGGGGTTCTCCTTGGGAACTGAGCTGCCTTCACGTGCTGCTCGTAAAAATCCACTCTCGCTGTTTGAAATTTGGATCAACAGAATATGTCATCTTTCTTCACCTCATACCGCCTGATAATATTGTGGTAGTGTGGATTGAATTGTAATAAACATAGAAAATTGTGTAAACTGTTTTAGTGTGTACTACTTTTGTTTGGCAAAGCAGTTGATCACCAAAACAGAAATGCACATAATACCCAAATACCCAGAAAAGAAGAGACAAAATGTGTTAGGCAGGGTGTCAGATGGGTCTCTGACAAAACTTAAAATGACTGAGCTGATTATGTGGCCCTGACAATACCAATCTATCTTTTAAGTAAGTGTAAAAATGAAAAGGCTGTCTCAATAGGCCTAAAAAGAAGATAATTGCCTATTTGATGTTTTAAAAGAAAAAAATGCACTTTTTAAAAAAAAAAACATTATTTTGGGGGAAGATTTTAAATGACATCTGGGAAATAGGTTCTGACATGTGGGAAATAGTGTCTATCATGTGTGTGATTTTGAGCAGTGATGTGATGTGCACGTTAGTGCTGTAGATAATTGAAGAGGATGTAGTACACACAGTTTACAAATTGGACACTGCCAGTGTCTTGTGCTGACAGGTCAAGTTTTTGTGGGTTTGACTGTTAGGGATCCATAATACATTTTTGGCCCAACCATACTTTGCTTCATGGGACGTTCATAATGCGATTCCTCTATTTCCGATAGCAAGTGAAGGCAGCACTAACCATAAGGCTAACGCTGTCACTCTGCTCCTGATTGGCTCAGATGAAAAAAGCAGGCTGGGGCCACACTCAGCCCAGATGTCCCCTCCTCGACCCCCTCAACACTCAAAAGATCATGGTGGTCATTATCCAACAAGTCACGTATGTCTTGACACTAATAAGGTAAGTGAGTAATAAAATATAACAAAAGGCTCAAAATAGATGATACAATTTAAAATGCCTGTTTATTACTAAAAAAGGGACGAAGAGTAGAGCCATAATGTTAACTCTAATACGTATTAACTGTATATCTATACAGGTACATAGCATACCTTTGTGAAATTGTAATACTACTACTAATAATAATAATAATAATATTAAGAAGAAGAAGAAGAATACTTTATACTTTATCCCAACTCTGTGCAGCTTCTAGTGTGTGTTGTGTATCTCAAAGCGAACATTTGCAGTGCTGCATTGGACTGCATTATACTGTCAGGTGTTTCTATTATGTTTGCTCTTCCATATATTCAAATGCCCTTTAGATAGACTTCAGTTTAGTAAAACAAAGTACATTTTAATTGCAAATTTCCCCACTGTGGGACGACTAAAGGTTTATCTTATCTTAAACATACACTTACTGCACTTAAGGCTGCAAACTTGATACTTGGACTAAAGTAAGATTTAAGTGACAAAAATGGAGACTTGACATACATGAGACTTTAAAATCACTTGGAAGAAGTGGAACATTATATTCCATTTTTCTTTTTTTACTCTAGGCCTACGTATGATGATGATTTAAGAATTTAACCTTCCATGGAAATATTCTGACAGGCAAATGATCAACAATTGGATTGGTTGTAAAATTTTGATGTGTTTAAGTTTGCCAAATTTGTCTCGAAAGTCTGATTATTTAATCAATCTTCATTCTGATTTCTCCAATACATTATTTTCAGTGACATATGAATTTTCCTGTAGGTATAAAAGTCTGAATATCTGTAAAAGTTATTCAAATTGATTTTCTTTATTTTTGGACTTATTATGGATTACAGTTAGTGTAAGCTTAGTCCCCACCCCTGTACACTTTTAGTTAAAGAGCAGCTACAACTTAAAGTTGGTTATGAAGAACCTGAAGAACTGATTCTTCAAACTGAAAGCAAATTCATCTGCAACATTTGTCAGTGTGACTGAACAGTTATTGATTCAAGTTAATGTCTTAAATTTATTGAATTTTAGTCAATTTAACTCTATTGGTTTTACATATTAAAAACTTTTTAGACCACTTTGACATTATTCAACCAAAATCAGTCAAGTCACATTTTTCAGGCAGCAGAGGACGTTTTTTTTTTTTAAAAGTTGAACCTGCTTAAAATGATTTGCAGTGTGTTTATCCATTCATCTGTTATATTATAGGCCTATATCTGTTGTATGGTTATAAGCTGGCACACTTAACAAGTGACAGTTTAATTGTATGTAGCCCAGTGAGCTGCTCGCTCTTCTGCAGCTGAGTATAGATTGAGCAGACTTTCTCTCTGCAGACAGGGGCTGTCATCTCTTTCACCACTGCTTCTAGCTTATAACCTGGGAACTCTCCATTGTGTCTTGACCACAGTATTGTGGACTCTCGGATAGTTGCTTGGAAACAGTAAACCTTACCTCCCGTGGTCCAAGGGCAACCACAGTAACTGATATCACTAGAGGACAGCCACTGTTTACCTCCCCCCATGGAAACAGACCCCTGCTGGTTTCTTTTCACAAGGGATGCACACATCCACAGTGAAACAAGATTCCTGTCCTTTTACATTCTTATCTTCATTTTTCTACACCGCTCTGGCATCCCTAAAATTCTAATCTCAAAAAATGGAAAGTTGAAGTAAGGAAGATTGCCTGAAATAACCCAATCATGTTCTATTAATCTTTGTTGTCCCCTTCTGCAACATTTCTACATCTTTATACTCTGAATTTTCTAGCAGCTGATGAACTTTACTCCAAATCTGACGCTATAAGTTAGAGGTCAAAGGTCACAGAGCTGGCTATTTAGAGCTCCACTGTCTGTTCATTCTTGCCCTTTACTCTCTGTTCTTTCTTCCTATTTCAGATGATTCCTAGCATCTCCCAAACCACTTTTCTTCTACGCCTGTCTCCTCACCCCCCACCTGCACACATACACAAACACACACACCTCCTCATGTGGTGTAAGTGCCCAGGAAGACCGTGTTGTGACAAATTGGTGATAATACACTTGTGTAATCTCGACATTCCACTTGTCTTAGATGTTGATCCTTTAATGTTTGAAGGCAGCAGAGCATATGGCCTCAGTAAAGAGCAGACATGGCAGGAATTTAAGGCTTAGGAATCATTAACAGTTTAAAGAAAGGAAAAGAGATTATTTTCACTGCCACAAAGCTGTTGGAGCTCAGAGCCCCTGCAGCCTGTGGAGCTTGAAACTGCAGTCAGTAAGTGTTACTGCAGCAGTTCATTAGTCTCTCATTGCCAGACCTTCAGACCCTCAACACTGGCTTTGAGCTATCCTGGCTAATTCAGTCATTAGGTTTACGGCTCAGCCCAGTGATGCTGCTATTTTAGTGTATAAGGTAGTTTGTTAATGTTGGCACCTGTGGGTTGAGATTCTAATATTTGCTATGGACCCTGATATTCATTTTAAATGTACTGTATTAGTTGATTTTGTAGTAATATGTTCAATGATTGACAGAAAAAAATATAGAAAATGTATTTATATAGAATGGCACCTTTCTTAAGAAGCTTACTGTACAAAGTGAAACGTTAAAAACAACAAAGTAAAAGTGTATTTATGACTAAAACATCAAATAACTGAAGCACCAATTAAAATCAGAATACATCAAATAAAAGAAAAAAGACAATAAAGCTCATAAAAAGATAATGCATTTTAAAAAAAGGTTTTTAAAAGAGAAATTAAAGCAACCACAAAACAAGAAATGCCTAAGGCTTATTTACATATTGTTGACGCTGGCCAGATGTTTAACAGGGACTCTGACGACAAGATTGAACAACAGGACTTAACACATACAAAAGAGCATATCAAATAACCTGCACGAGACGAAACAGTAGAGTAGACATGCACCAATAAATAATGCACACAGTAAAATATAAACTGATGTCTCAAAAACAAAAACAACTCAAACTGTAAGTGGGATTATCTCATCCCACTGCCAGTTACTTCTGGTTTGTACTAGTTGAATTTTTTTTAAACAATATCAAAAACATAAAATGCATTGTTTTTAGTTTCACACACATTTCTTATTTGTTGGTCTGCACATTAAAACTAAACTTTGCACACATTGCCAGGTAAGTGACCTATTTTCCTGTCCAAAATTTATTCAGCTTGTGCTTTAATCTGCTTTCTGAAAAAATCATGCCAACCTCAAATCTTGCAACCTGTTTGACACTTTAGAATTTATTTTTTAGTATTATTAGGAGCTCAGTGCATGGGCTAGGGTTAGGGTTAAATTTATCACTCATATAAATCTGTGATATGACACATTCTATTTAACACTCACATCACTTGTTTTCATTTGAGTCTGTATAACTTTATGATATCATTGTGTGACAATCCATGCTTTGTGAACATCCACAAATCCACGCTTTTATTTTACTCATTCATTTTTATAACTTTAGATTAAACAAACAACTAAACAAAGGTCTGAATCCTGTTAGATCAGCAATATAAAGTGGCTGAAAAATACAACCCATCAAGCACAGGTCATAAAATACTGATTATGGCAATCAAACCATGTGACATTTGCCCTGAAGCTGCCCTGTCATACGAAATCTTGATTGACAGTCGTCGAGTCAATCATATAAGGGAATGATCCGATTAACCAATCACAAGGAAGAGGAGGTGGGACTTGGCGGTGCCAATGAGGTGGCTGTGGCTCTGCCGTACATGGTTATCGGATGAAAAAGAACAGCGGAAAGTTTACAGCACATGAAACTATCAGAATGAATGGGACAGCTTATTCCAACTTTGACAATCAAGAACATGTCTTGAAATTGGGAGAGACGTTTGAGAAACACCCTAAAAGTGCCTACCATACAGTGCGATGTAAGTTGGCTTTTGAATCACTGGGATATGTGTGGCTATTACGGTAGCTAACAGTAGCATGCTAGTTAGCTTTGTAGCTAAATATCCGAAAGCAGCTGTTTGACATTTAGCCAGGTTGGCAGCCTCGCCAGACCGTCTGTATCCGCCTGCTGTTGTCATGTTTTGGTACGCAGATAGTTCTCAATGTTCTTTGTCGTTTTCGTAAGTTAGTTAACTCTTAACAATTAGAAACCATTGATGCTCCAGCTGTCAAAATGTTAGCTAATGTTAGCATTACGTCAATCTGTTCACTTCCGCCATCTGGTGGTACCGGTGGACAACTGCAGCACTGAGGGACTAACGTGGTGTATTTATAATATTAAAACATAGCAATTCTGCTGTTGTTAATATTAAGCATATGATTTATATTTAAACGTGCATAATTTGTCATAATTCTTCCTTTTCTTGCTGTTTTCTCACAGATGACTTCAAACCAGCCTCCATTGATACAACGTGTGAAGGGGAGCTTGAAGTGGGCAAAGGAGAGCAAGTCACTATTACTTTGCCCAATTTAGAGGTCAGTGTTTGATGCTTCAAAGCGTCTGCCCACTAGACATATGGTTGGATGTTTTGGGGTTTTTCACAAATCATTCATGTGTATTAATAAACCATTTTTGTGGGGCTGATTATTGTAACAGACTTATTTATTTTTTTTAGCTTTAAATATTTAAAATTGACTGCTTTTCAGTCTATAAATAAAATAAAGAATTATTCAGTATTTTCACCTGTAAATTTTTTCCTGGAGTGAGGAAAAAGCTTTCAAACGTCCTTTAGACATTAATGATGAGAAATAAAATGTATAGATTAGATGATTGCCCAGTGAACAGATAAAAAATGTTTCTGATGTCTGCTCAAAGCTCTATAGGGGAAAGGGGACTCAGACTCAAGAGCACAGTATTTCTAAAATCCTGGCTACAATCTTGCCTGTGTTGCCTGCTTTTCTTTAGGGCTCAAGTGCTCCAGTAACAGTCTTCAAGGGATCCAAGAGGCCGTACATGAAAGAGTGCATCCTCATTGTGAACCATGACACGGGAGAGTACAGACTGGAAAAGCTCAACAGCAATATAGCTGTGAAGAAGACCAGGTGGATTGAAATATTGCTTGCAAATCATGTTACTACTGCTCTTCTTTTTATTCCATATTTCATCAACAAAATTTGCCATCTGTAATTGCATACATGTTTCTTTATACATGCTTCTTATCTTAATGTCCATTTTTAGCATAAAAAGTGAAAATGCCAGAAGTTAAAAATAAAGCCAATCTACAGTTTGGCTTGGCTGAGGCAAAGTTAAAATGCTGTAATGAATGAGGTATTACTGAGTCAAAAATAGTTTGTAATCTTGTCACCTCCTCTCAAATATATTCTAATAAAGGGAAGTGATAGAAACATGCACTGATTCACATTATTTTACCAACATTTCTGTAATTAGTTTCAAACTTCAGCAGCCTTTTAATAGAATCATTCTACATGTCTTTGATAATGTACATGTATATTCACAGGGCTGAGGGCAGCAGTAAGATCCATTCTCGCCTGGAGCAACAGACCAGTCGCCTGAGCCAGCAGATGAGGACTAACACCAGCACCAGCAGCAGCAGCAGCAAGTCCTCAGCCAGCTCCAAGAGCTCTCCTCCCAAAGAGAAGACATCCCCGGCATCCCCCATGGACGACATCGAGAGAGGTAACATGGTGTCAGGCACAGTGTCTTCAACTGTAGGGACTTGTGTAGTGACACATGAGAATTTATATGTAACTTTTTTGAGGGTTTTAGCACATTCACTCCTGGATGAAAATGTTATTCTGCTTAGGCCAGTGATTGTCTGACTGCTTGGTTTTATTTTTTTAATGTGTTTTCCATAAACAGGGATAGTTGTTACACATTTCTTTATCTTGGTTTGTGAATGTGCCGCCGTGTACAGAGTTGATGGCAGAGGCACGGGTGATGGACCAGCTGAGCAGCGGCGACAGCTCCTCAGACTCCAACAGCTCCTCGTCCTCCAGCAGTGATGACAGCTCCAGCAGCAGTGACTCAGAAGACGAACGGACTCCTGCGCCACCCTCGGCCCCAGCCAACCACAGCATGCCTATCATCACCACCAGTGCCAGCACCAACAGCCGCCACCAGGAGAGTGGAGGAGGACTCATGAACACACTCAGTGAGTAGCCCTCTCAGCTCCTTTTGAATATGTGAGGTAGCTTATCTTCTTTTTCGAGCTCTCCATATTTTGTTCTATACATATGGTTGCTCCAGAGTCACAGATGAGTTTGAGAGTGTCAGCAAAACTATAAAAGCAGAAGTAACTGTTACTCAACCAGACACGAATCTAATCTTTTTTACAGCAAACATTTTACCACAGAATTAACCATTTGCAATCAGCTATAGGGGGAAATTATGGAAAAATCACATCTTCTTAAAAATTCCACAGAACATGCTTCAAAATATTATATAGAGGTTAATATGACATTTTAATTTGATGTCTGTTAAATCTACACCAAAGTACTAATTTCATGTCACATTATTGCTTCTTGACCATTTTCTTACCAAATGAAGGATGCTGGAGTGAAAATCATATATTCAATATATATGTTGTTATTTAAGACATTATAAGCATGATCTAAATTCTTTAGGTCAAGATAACAAATAAACCCTCTTTTTGCACATTACTCTCTATTAATATTTGAATGTCTTGACCAATGTTAACCAATGTTAAAGTGTATCACTAACTATCACTTTACAGAGTACCCAGAACTGAACTGACAAAAGTGATAAGACAACCCAGTAAAAAATAAAATACTGACAAAATTGTACCAAGAGAACTCAAGGAATTTTGGTCAATGATACATTTAACCAGTCTTTCTTGTGTTGCAGAAAATGACCTCCAGTTGAGTGAATCAGGCAGTGAAAGCGATGACTGAACAACATGGGGATGTCTGCCTGCCTGTGGACATCAGGAGGACTTTCAGTGAGGAGTAAAGGAGCTGGACACAGACCTGTCAGAGTCTTGCTTCCTCAAATGTGGGACTGTCTTCTCTACATATCCACAATTTTGCTAGCAAATATAATTTGTTGCTTCTCCGCCAACAAACTTCTAATTTTATGTCGCGTTTATTGCTTCATGATCTTTATTTTTGTGTGTTAAGACTTGCTTGTTAAAGAGATGCCTTAGTTCGGAGGGACGTGATGTGGTTGGTGTAAGAGAAGCAGTAAATTATGACAAACTATCTGTAATGTTTCAGCTCACTGGATGCACATGTGTGGTTTAACTGACCCAGCATATCAGAGGCAGAATGACAGTGGCGTTAATGTAGTGTAGATGGATGTTTCTGCCCACCAATCAATCATCTTAAACCAACACTGGAGTTTATTTCAGCTTAGCAATATTAGAAACTTGTGCCTTAGGTCAGATGTCGGTTATTGGCTTCAGTTCAGCTGCATTAGTTTCTGATTGGAGGCATTAATCTGTCACAACAGAAGATAAACTTTTTTTAGGATGAGCCACAGTGATATGACACAGTCTTCTGCTTTTGTCTTTTAGAGTTATTGTAAAGTTAGCTGTAGAGGCTTTTGGTTTGGATTACTGAAAACTCAGCCGAATAACAAAATATTATCATTTAAATCTACATTCATTACTTTTTTTTGGCCACTTTGGGGGCACTTGAACAAGCTTGAATTATAGCATCAATCCTTGGAATTTGGTTATTGCAAAAGTGGTAAACAGTTGCTTATTTATACATCCAGAAGTCACAGACGAACTTTATCATTTATTTGTAATTGTGTTTCTTGCAACCTGAAGAATGCAAGTCCAACATTCACTTTCCTCTTAGCTCTGTTTTGGTCTTTACCAACCCCTGAGAAATATATCTGGTTCTTTAGGTGCTAGATGCTCCACCATGTTCAACACCTAGTTGCTTTGTCTGTCAGTTTTTGGCAGAAAAGAGCTGCCTGCTGTGACTGGAACACGTGAACACAATGAGCCTAAAGCCTAAAATGCTCTGTAGCGTAAAAGGGGGAAGGTGGGTGATAATCATTGGTGGCTTCATAACTACAAGAGATCCCTTTCTCATTGCACCTATTCATTTTATTCATGATTAATATAAAATATTGATTATTGCAGCTTTAAGAATTAAGATGTCTCAAACCTTGTTTATTGTAATATTTCAGTATATAAGTGGGTCTGATTTCTGGCAAAGTAGTGTACTAGTATTCAGCTGACTCAGTTAGGGTCTTGATTTGTAGCTTTAAACCTGCAATACTTGAATCTAATTAATTATTTATATTTCAAAATATACTCGACCAACGGTGAGTTGCTTAAGATATATATTATATATTTTAATAGCCAAGCGATCGGAAGAGCAAGTTAATATGAACTGTATTGCGTAACAAGCCAGATGCTTTGATACTGCACCTTAATGTGAGTCTTACAGAACTTCATATGCCTTTTGTTATTTGCCTTGGCCAGTTACTACATCGGCCACTTTCTTCTTTTGTCACAGGCCCCATATCGCTGCTGAGCTGTGGTTTTCTTTTGTATCCCAGAAAGTGAGAAACTGAGATGAAGATATTTTTGAATTTGAAAAGTCAATGTGTTTAGCCTTAAAGAGAACGGCGGCCTCAGGGCATCATTTGTAAACTGTTTGAGAGTCATTTCTTTGTAGAAAAATAAAGATTTTAACAGTTCTGTGTGCTTTTGCATGACTTATTTGTTGTCATGTCCACTTTATTTATATAACCCAAAATCACAAATTGCCTCAAGCTGCTTCACAGTCTGTACAGCATACAACAATGTCTCTCCTTAAACCCTTGATTCGTAGAAATGAAAAACCCTTCAACAGGGAAAAAAAGGAAGAAACCTCAGGAAGAGCAAGGGAAGAGGGATCCCAGGACGGAAGCCAGGCAGCTTGAAGGTCATCAGTGAGAGGAGGATCATCTGGGCTGCTGGGCTGGGAAAGCTTTAAAGCTGGTCTGCTCAGCCCCTCTGTCTCTCAACTCCTGCATGGTCCCCATTGTTTGTTTGATTTGCCTTGTTTTCACACATTCACATCACTGATTTCCCCCCATGCTATTGCTTTATTTATGCAATTACTCTGTGATTGTGTGTGATTGACAATCAAAGATTGGGATTTAATGTAAGTCTTTTTGTGTATGTAATGGTGCAGCCAACCAGGTATGTGACAGAAATAATCTACAAATTTGCACATTGAATTGAACTGTAACATTATCTGTATAAACGGACTTAGCTTATCTACAAACTAACTGGCATTTCAAGTAATAGGATATGGGCCATAAAGGTCTTGGAGAAGTATTATTTTCCCATTTGATAACACAAATCGGACTGTGTCTGTTTAAAGGTTCACCAGTGGAGGGAGCTCCTGCAAGCACAGACTTCTACAAGAGAGGTAGTTTATTGCTGTTTAGTTCCCTTCTTAGAGATTTTCCTCACTTGCTACAAGGCCTGTAGCTGCATGATCATTGTGTAACCATGGCCTTCAAGAGTCATGGATTCCTAATATCTGAAATGCATTACTTTTGTTGGAAACCTGTGCAAACATGTGGGCTTGTGTTAAGGTGGATGGGTTGGATATGTGTTTGACAATCAGGTTTGCAGCTGATCACTGGCAACCTGAGAAGGTGAGTTAACGGCCTTTCTTTTTAGATGATTTAGTTGATTGTTAATCATAATTAAAAGTCATTTTGTAGCTTTTGATATCTTTATTTCATTTCTCTCTTCCTTGAACTGGAACTTGAACTCTGTTTGTTCTCAGGGTCCCATCCTTCTGGAGCTGAAGACTCTTGGACATTTATAGGGTGACGCCCACCTGAGGCAAAAGCCTGTATGTGCACATATACGCACATAAGTTTCATGATGTTAATAGTGATGACTACTATGGTTGACCTGTTTTCAATCACAAGAAGACTCTTTAAACCTTTAATGCCTATACAGTCTGTGCACATCAGGAGGATTTTTGCTCCAAATTGTCCATAGAGAATGTGTATTTGTATTTCCTGGCCCTTTGCCTGGTGCATGCTGGGATAGGCTCCAGATTTATATGGTCTTGGACGAAGCCAACAGAGACAAGGTTGTTTGGGCTGCAAAATGTCACATATACTGTATGTCTATATATAAATTAAAATTTCTGTATGTTGTTTTTGCTTCCTCTGTGTCTGGCTAATATAGAAGATCGATCTGGAAATGATCTGAGACACTGAATAAGCTGCAGAGTTTGCCATTGCAAACCCTGAACCCCCCACTGGAGGACCTGTGTAACCACATCTTTAACAATTCAGCCCTGGAAGATACAATCAGAGAAAGATAAGAAGAATAAAACATTAAGGTACATTTCAGCTGCTCAGAAGAAGTGACAATATTGGAGTGTATAGTAAGATTTTTTTTTCCAAGTGTATTATGATTTGTTGTATGACTATTACAAGCCAATTCAGCACAGCACTTTTTGCAACACACTGCACATGGTTCTGTACATAAGATACAGGAATCTGACACGAAGTCACCAGTTTGCCATTTTAAAAGACCGCCATTCAAAATACTGCAACCATGAACCAGTTACCAATACAAGTGCCATCTGGCCAAACGCCTATGAAAAGACTACAGGTGAGTACCTCTTCACAAGTCAACAAAGTAGGAAGGCAGTCAACATGGCAGCGTGGTGAAGATGATAAGATGTCCATACAAACTCGTAGGGTTAATGTGCTGTGGACTGAGAAAACTCTGCATGGGAAAACTTGTGTGGTTTTCTTTGGAAGCGAGTCTGTTATTGTGTCTTTATTCAAAAGGAGTTTATCTCTTTGAACATCTGTCACCAACTGAAACTGGAACCCTCCAACCTTCTTAGCCTGGATCCAAACAGCAGTCAGTCATTCGATACCTTCACTGCCCACTTGGCTCCTTTTTCTTTCTTCCTTTTTTAAATGCATGAAAGCACTTAAGTGTATATATGTATTTTTATGTATTTAATTTTGTCCTTTTCAGTGTACACTATGTTGTAATTGCAGATTGAAATATGTAGGCGAGTCTCTCTGATTAGTAAAAGAATGTATACAACCTGCCTTACAAGGTCCCAACAGATCATGTTTTTTCTACTTTTTGTAATTATTATATTTTTCTCCTGCAAGTTGACACGACTCAAAATTATTGAAAAAATAAAATAATATAAATTATATTCACTGTTTTATTTTACTTATTTTTCATGAACTTTATTTGGCATAGGTTACCTGAGGAGACATTCTCTATTCAGATGAACAATCTGGATAATAGATTTAAATGGTCCTGTACAGGTGTCCTTTACAGGTGCTGGCTTACAGGTAGACATCAAAGGGGAAATGAGAAAGAAGCATTATAAGGCTGAGCAATATTTTTTATTTTTAGGATCATTTCATGAACATTATCAACCGATAATTTTAGTTTTACGTGCCCAGCTTTTAAGATATCACTCTGACATTTCTGCCTCCATCCCAACATAATGGAAGTGAATGGAGTGGCATTTAAAGCTCTCTAGTAATTGGAAAATAACATTAGAAAAACTCAACTTGTCTTTCCAGAGATTTCCTGATCACTCTCAATAATGGATCCTCAGACCTCAGTGTTTTTCCACTGTTTTCATTGGAACTGCTTTCTACTAGTGAAATGAAAAAGGTTCTTAACATCTTAAATCAAAGGTCCACTCACTCACATCTGTCTCAGTCGATGAGAGTTGCTCATTCACTTTTTGTATTTTGTTATTCTTTTGACTGTATAAAGTTAAATCCACTAGTGTAGAATTCCTGTGATTATGTTGCATATTTCAACTTATTCTGACTGCATATATTTTTATTTGTACAAAAATAACAATTCTGGTGAAACTTCTGCTTCTACATCTTGGTGGCGCTAAAGTGGGAAGAGTTCAACTTCTACACAATGCAAGTTACTCTTTAAATCCAACGGTTCAACTAGACAAAACTCAAGAGGGCAAAGTGTCTGAATAGCTGACCCGTGCTGTGTAAAATAACACACACAACAGAATGAGGTCAAACCCCAGGATAAAATGCACAAGGAGAAAGCTCATAATAAACCAGACTTTGTGACAGTATCAAAGTCCACAGAGGCTCAGATATAGAAGAGCTGCTGCAGACCTGCCTCCACATCACACACACACACGCTCAGGCAGGGACCGACTGGGATCTGACACACCGCAGGAAACACACGGTGAACATGCTGAGCAGATCCGCTGTGAGCCTCGGGCTGCGGGTGAAGCGCCCTCAGCCCGCGGGGATCCACAGAGCCCGGGCCGGGAGCTCCGTGGACCTCCGCCGCCGAGAGGCCGCCTCCGCCAGCGGCGCCGTGATGGACCACAGCCGGCTGAAAAGCATGGACGAGCTCGGCGGACCGGGTTTCATAGCCACCTTAAACTGGCTCTTTGTGAAGGGCTATTTCCAAAAGACGCAACAAATGCAGGTGAGTGTTATCAGGCGGTGTTTGTCTTTCCTTTCACCCATAATGCAACTGTGTTTATTGTGCGTTTTAATCACCTTGTTTCAACACTGACTTTAATTGCAAGTCAGGTTAAAGTACTACTGTTTTATTACCTGCTATCTTGTGTATCTATCCATGCAAACAGTTTTTGGGGTTTATGTGCATTGATTTTTTTTTTTTTTTTTTTGCATCTGAGATTAAGCATTGAAACATGACATTGAAGAAATCCAGCTGCTGCATCTCTCTCCAGAAACACAGGCTGTTTCTTCAGGAGAAAGCAGTTCTCATGAAAACAAGTCACAGCAAGCTGACACACTATCTGGAAAGACATGGCTGAATATTTTGAATGCCTTTTTTTTTTTTTTTTTTAAATCCATGCATCTCCATTGTTATTGTGGTGGAGGCAGAAATCTATACAACACATGTTAACAATGTGTACAAATAAAAATCAAAACTATGTGCATGGATGGTATGAAGAGTGTTTAACAGCAGGATTTTCAGTGCAGGACTTGAATCCTAAGGTGTTACCTCTATGTCACTGCTGCTGATCACAGATTGGTCACAGTGCAGGATGTGTTCATGCAACAGCAACCAGACACTATTTATATCCAGCTACTGCCACTGACCTTGACTCTACCACAGTGCAGGGAAGTCCTGTCCTTTACCTTCCCTTTAAACTCTCATAAACAACAGCTACAGCAGCAAAATTACCTTCATATTACAAAACAGGAATTGTTGAATTTGCTAACAAGTTGTTTTGCAAAATGTATAGAAAAATAAGCTTAACTCTTACTTATAGTGCACATAACACCCCCGACTATTCTACCACTTGGTCCCTCCTGGAACCTTTTAAATCCATGTTTTGACATTGGAGACTGTGGATCATATCATTTTTGTTTGTCCTAAATATTCAAATAGTAGACAGTTTTTAAGACATGAGCCAGAACTTAATGGAATTGAACTCATGGATTTATAAATGATTTTCTCAAACAGTTCTGTAAATTATGTTTTTTTTTACATTGTTATTACATGTATCTTCGCTTATTTACAAAAAGGAAAAGATGTAGGTATTCTTTTTGCCCTGACACCCCAGAGATGAGATGAGAGACATTTCACTAAATGCCGTCATTATTGCACAAAGCAGGAACATTCATTCAGCTTTTCGTCAGTTCAATAAAATCATTCTGGCACGTGTTACAAAAATGTAATAAATCATGTTGGAATAAGCAAACTAGCCAAACTAAATCTTTCTTTCACTGGCCTTCAATCAGCCAGCTACAGTATCTCCAAATCACAAATACACACAAATTACAAGAGCAAAATCTCAATTAAGTACATTCTACCTCAGCAATCTGTGCAATTATTTTTTATTTTATTCAACATTTTAGTCATCAAGATGCAGATATACCAGAAGAAAGTGAGAAATGTTTTTTCCTACAATCTTTAAGCCTTGGTATGTAAATTGCACATCAGTTTCACAGCTGAAAGTCTGAATTGTCTGTCATTTTCTGATTCCAGTGGGCAACTAATTGTATTAATGAAAATCCATTTTTACACCTCTTTGCATTGAAAATCTAACTCATTAACTCACACTTGTTCAAAGATTGAGCATTGCAAGATCTACGGCCCCCTGTGGAAGTCAAAGTACGGCCCTATGACCGTGGTGAACGTGGCCAGCGCCGAGCTGATAGAGCAGGTGCTGAGGCAGGAGGGGAGACACCCGGTCAGGACAGACATGCCCCACTGGAGGACCTACAGGGAGCTCAGGAACCAGGCCCAGGGACCCCTGACAGAGTAAGTGAAGCCCCCCCATGGATCCTCCAGCTTCACTGCTGTATGCATTTCAATTCTAAGCAGGTTGTTAGTATGTAGTGTGTTGCCAAATGACGAGTGGTAAAGCATAGCATATGTGTTAAAACAGTACGCATGCTTAATAACCCTTTTTTGACTGTGCTCTTTATGGACCCTGTTCTCCCACAATGCATTGTACAAAACTGATGGCGGACATGAAAAAAGCTAGGAAAGAATCTTCAGTTATTCAGAAAACTTGAATAACCTAAAAAATGTTGCTGTCTGTTGAAGTTGAACATGTAGTAGTATTTAATATTCACTACATATTCAATAGCTGTCTTCCTAGTCTTTTTTGTAACGCTTCCACTCTATACTGGTATATCCTTTTTGTAGCACTGCCAATGTCCCAGGAAACACAGGCGGGATTTGATAATAAAGACTTAATTGGCCAACTCAGACTACACTGTACAATCTAAGAAATAATCAGATTTAATAGAGGCAGTCTAGGGAAACATCATTTTTGTAGTTGCTGTATGCTTTGCACTTGATGTGTACTTGCAGGCGACAGGGTTCATAAACAGTGTAGAAGGGGCAAGGATTCAGTCTGGCCCCTGCAGCCTAGTTTGCCTTTGGCCCCTGTGTAAGGGCACAGACATCATCAACATGTTCAAAACAAATCTTAAGACACGCAAAGGAAACTTTTCTTTGCCTTAGGTGCCACTCGCTCCGCGTAGACCCAAACACACATGAACATAATTTTCTTTGACAGGCTAATAGCACCCTACCCTGGCAGGTATTCAGTTTTCCCTGTTAGACTTGTTCTGTCAGCGGTTGTTGGTGGCCAAAGTTGTGACGGCAGAGAGCTGCTGAAGTGGTTGACAGGCCGCGCTCTGAGAGTCAAACTCAGGAGTCCCTGAATAATTCAGGTGCTTTTAAAATGTTTCATCTATTTCAATCTCAAATAAGAGAATAGGTTAGAGTAAAGAGAGAGGAAAGAAATGTTTTCTTCTCTATCTTTCACCATTTCTGTCTCTGTCTACATGTCTTAGGATAAGACAGTTGCATAGTAAGAACAAGGCTGGTGTTATTCTATGTTTTTCTTCTTGTCAACAAATAGCATGAAAATATCAAAACCAATATGCTTTAGCCATGCCTAAAGACTTAAATCTCACAAATCACAAATGTATAAGTTCATTTTTAAACATACCTCAGTAGATTTCTTAAAAAACAGATGGCCATTGTAGTTTTCAGCAAACGTCACAGACAGACAGTGCATCATTCGGGGACTAATTTCCGGTGCGGATGAGCACAAGTTTTGTGAGTGTATCAGGCGGCGGGATGGTGAATGTGGGATTAAGCCAAAATAAACTACAGTGAGTGTGTCATTATATTGAGGAAGCATGTGAGCCAGTGTAACAGCATGGCTCACTGATGAGTAGTGTGAATCGTTTCTTCATAGACAACAATGGGCCTCAGTGACACAGGGGAGTAACATGTAGTGCTGACGCAGGTGATATTCTATATTTTTTTTTATCTCATCAGCAAATCTCACCATCAATGAATTCATCCTAATAACAATATTGTTTGTGTATCCAAAGCCTGATATAAAGCATGTAAACAAGAGTCCCATGAGCCAAACGTAATGAATCTCTGCTTAGAAATTGGCACAGTTTTAAAAATCCATTGAAATAGTGGAATGCAGTCCTGCCTTTCTCAAGTTCTAAGCTTATGTTAAACCCTTTTAAGCTTAGAACAAAGAGTTGTTTCTGTCTGATTGTGCAGGTTTTAAACAACTTTATCTCATTCTGTCTGGAAGCCCATTTTCTCATTATCGATCCTCATCTGTAGAATGGGGGCCAAGTGGCAGCGCATCCGCAGCATCCTGAACCCTCGGATGCTGAAGCCCAAACACGTCTCCTCGTACGCCAACATCATCAACAAGGTGGTGAACGACTTCATCGGCAGAGTGGCCTGGCTGAGGGAGACCAGCGGCAGGGGAGTTATGGTCAATGACCTGGCTACAGAACTCTACAAATTTGCTTTTGAAGGTAAGCAGAGAACAAACAAATGAAACGTTTCCATTGAATCAGCTGTGAAAACTACTTGAAAATATCTTGATTAGTAATATAGAGGTGGAAGAGGTGGAGGTGGAAGAAAAATGCAAGTCATTTAGTAACTGCTGGTGAAAGAATGAAAGATACTGCAGTATTTGTATTTCTGTTGATCTTCTTTTCTATAAATTTTTCATTAAAAATACAGGACATAACATGGCAAAACAAAAAAAAGACGACAGGTACCATTTAAGATAATGAAGTTATAGTCAGGAACTTTTTCTTTTGTAATATTTTTTTTAATTAAAACCTGCACGCTGCTGTGATTTCACACAATCAACTTGTGTTTCTACGAATTGTGATTGTACCATTAAAACTGGCTTAATTTCTTTTCATCATATTACATGTTATATGGTCAATGATAGGGGGAAATGCAATCAGCCTTCCTGTAAGCGTCCTCGACTCTTTCACTTCTGCAGACCTGAGCAGCTGTCGGTGAGAGATCGGTGGAGATCTCACAGCTGTCCTTTAAAGTCTGATACGAACTGGCCCTAAACCTGACGTGTCTTTGTAATGATTCAACAACACATTGACCTCTGTATGTGGATGGAGCAGAGAATAAGCTTGCTATTCATAGTGCGCCCTGTCAGTGTATGAGCGCAGGGTGTTGACTTTGACACACTTGTGAGGTCTTTTGGCCTTGACAGCTGATTAGATACTGTGAGATAACACTGCAGGTTTGACGCATCACCTCATGTGATCACCAAGGTAGATACACTTAATGACCTTTAATCAGGCTCCTTTTCAAAGCAATTACACATCAGGTGGTAGTTTCATTTTTGTATTTCTAAAAGCACGTATAAAGCTCCATCCTGATGAGATTCATATTAGGAGCATGTGGCTAGTAAAATATTTGGATTATTTAGATGAAGAGATAGAGACCACCAATGTCAGCACGGCAAATATGAAGCTGACGCCACGCCAACATTTTGAAATTGCAAAACCCACCTAGTAATGACATGTTGTATCTTGCTTGTTTAATTTGCGTAGACCCATATCTAACAGACAGACGCGAAAGTGGTATCAAACTCTCAGCAAAAAACAAATAAGGATATTACCCCAAATTATTTCTTTACTTTCTGCCCATTATGTTTTTACGGTAAGGGACTGGTGTTAGACATGAAAAATGACACACATATACTACATGATCAACACACTTGTCCACATACTTTTGTGTGCTCTTGGTCTTGGACAGTTTCGTCCTGGTTTGCTCTCGGCTCCTTAGTTGTTTTTGCTCATTCTTTTTCTCTGTCCTTCCCTTTGGTCTCCTTTCTCCTCTCCCATTCCCATGCATTTTCTTGCCATCATTGCTATTCTCCTTTCATCCACCAGATGCCCTCAAGTTTTCCCACCTTCCCTTATTTACCCTGTAATAACCCCTTTCCCTCTACTTTCAGTAACCTGACCCCATGCTGCATTTAGTTAGTAGTTCCACTTAGTTTGCTCATTTACTTGAAGTCAGTGCTTGGTATTCTGTCACAGCGTACATTGTGTCGCACAGAGGCCACTTTGAGAGCAGAGGGAAAGTGAACATGGGAGGAGGGGGGATTTAAATAGAATGCACTTGCCCTTTTAGTCAGTAGTGTGTGCAGCAGGTGCCTTGCAGTTACTTCACAATAACTACTGATGCCTTTCAGTTAGGAGCTCTGTCTCTTCTTCTGACTGTTGAATCCCATAATAACATGAATAATCACTATTGCGTGGCCTACTGACATTATGATGTGAAATGGTGTGCAAAACAGCATAATTAATGTTGATGCAATTAATGTTGATATGTAACATTCTTGTAAAGTATTGGCATTAAGTATTTCACAGCATGACAAATTGAATTTCATTGATGAATGATTATTCTGATTATCTGGCCAAGAACCAAAAACACTAAGAGAACACAAGGACTAAACATGAGGAAACTGGCTGGAACTAAATCCACCAGGGTGAGGAGGATAACAAGGGACAGGTGACACCAAGCAGGACAGGGCAGACAATCGAACAGGTGGAAACACACAAAGACAGGAAGTGAAGTAATCTGAAACATGAGGAGAGGAGAGGATATCAAATTACAGGAAATGAAGACTGAATGACATTAAACAAAGAAAAACCTAACCAATGAGCAGGGCAGTATATGACATGGTGGACCTCACTAATGCTCTTGTGGCTGAATGGGAGTAAATCCCTGCAGCCAGGTTCAAAATCTAGTGAAACCAAAAGACAGCAAAAGAGTGGAGGCTGTTAGCAGCAGCTTACTGCCCATTTTAAAGCACATGTTCAACAATCACATCTGGTCATACTATCCAGACCATGGTGTATTCAGTGTATGAGCTGCAGAATGGAGGAAAATCCCAACCAGTGCATGTTATTTTAAAATGAACTGTTGTGTCCTAGGATGGGCACAGAAGCCAAGCTCTCTGTCTAACAGTTTTCTTCTGAAACGCAGGGATCTGCTCGGTGCTGTTTGAGATCCGTATGGGCTGCATAAATGAGGTTGTGCCCGAGGAAACCCAGAAGTTCATCTTCTCTGTGGGGGAGATGTTGAGGCTCTCGCAAATCGTCGTCCTCTTCCCCAAGTACATGTGGCCCTACCTGCCCTACTGGAAACAGTTTGTGGCAGCCTGGGATCATCTCTTCAAAGTCGGTGAGCAACGTTAATTCCAGCCTGTGAAGAGAAAGAAAGAGAGCTGCTAATTAAAAATAAAAGATAAGATAAGATAAACCTTTATTCGTGCCTCAGTGGGGAAATGTAGCAAGTGTACGTTCAGATCAGGAAAGGATTAAACTTACTGTTGAATATGAATTTCTTGAACAATGATTTTTTTTTACGTTCACTTTTCTTTTTACATCTACAAAAGTCTCAAAAAGCACACTCTCATTTTGGACCCGGTTGGCAGTATTATGGCTCTCTATGGCCCTTTCTCTGCCATCCTAATTAATGATCGTTATCACAAAAGATTGCTGTGGCTCAGGTTTTATTGCATTATCCAATAATTTAAAGGCCCCAGAACTCTGGTGACTTCTTCAAAAGACAAAGTCCATGTCACAGGTCCTGCTCCTGTGTTTCTTTCGCCACCTGGTGGGAGAAAGTGTCGAGCTTGTCTCCTCTTTGTGTTGGTTCTCCCATATCAAATGAAAAAGATGAACTTTCGCTTGCGTCTCACAGCTGAAGAGTTGGTGCACAAAAAAATGGAGGAGATCCAGGAGAAGGCGCACCTGCACCAGGACGTGGAGGGAGCCTACCTCACTCACCTGCTGCTCAGTGATCAGATGACGGTCTCCGAGATCCTGGGCAGCATCACTGAACTGCTGTTGGCAGGTGTCGATACCGTGAGTAGATACAGTGTGTGTGTGTGTGTGTGTGTGTGTGTGTGTGTGTGTGCACTGTGAACTGTCTACATTTAGTTGTATCATTGGCTTAAAGGATAGATTTGTTTTCATCACAAATGTATGCATGATGTCTCATTGCAACTATTCTATGATTTTAGTTGCTGTATTTCAAAATGTAGTTTAGACCTGCTTCACATTAGAAATATAACTGAAATGTTGAAACAATAGTTTTATGTAACCTAGACATCTACAAAACATTCCAGTTCTGACCTAGATATCTTTTGACCTAAAGATGACCAAATCAGTGTTTACTGAAGGGGTAAATTAGATTAAAAAAAAGAGGACAACAAGCCCTGTTTTCCTCTCTGTTGCAGACCTCCAACACTATCTCGTGGTCTCTGTACCTCTTGGCAAGGGAGCCAGAGATCCAGGAGCAGTTATACCAGGAAGTGATAAGTGTTTGCCCCGGAGACAAGGTGCCAACCAGTGATGACATTGCCCAGATGCCGTATCTGAAGGCCATCATCAAAGAGACACTACGGTTAGAGGGATTCTTTCATTTTCATCAATACATTATATCGTTATTATTACTAGACAAAGAAAAATACTGAAATATATCCTTTGATAAAACTTTACATGCCAAGTATGATCATAATTTATAGTAGTAGTCTCTGCTTTCATTGGCTGTAGCTTGTTGCATGGCTCCTGACCCCGTCCTCATCATGACAGCATATATATATATATATATGTATGTCTATTTGCTTGTGTATTTTGTCGAACTGTGATGTTTATTGATATGATTTGTGCCGTGTTTTGACGAGTAAACGTATATCTTGGAACAGTTTGATTAAAAAAACTCCAAGATTAAAACAAGAAATTAACCCAACATTGGTTTCAGATTTGTTGACAACTCCAGATGAAGGTAACCGTAGTTTGCACAAACATAGACCAAAAGAGAATATAATGTATATTACAAGAAATGAATAATAGACTAACTGATAATTACCTGACACGGCACAATTTACTACTGCCTCTGGTTGAAATTCATTACAACAGAAAAAAGCTGGAGCAGGAGACTAATCTCGATTATAGTCAGTATCAGACAGTTTAACGCAAATACTTATTTGAAACAATCAAATATATTATGGCATTTATCAGTTACTACTTGATGCATAGGAGTTGCAAAAAACTACCAGTTGCTTTTGCCAAACAGATTTTTGTTGACTCTTAACTGTGTCCCTTCGTCACCAGGCTGTATCCAGTGGTACCAGGAAACGCCCGCCTCACTGTCGAAAATGAAATTGTGGTGGGAGATTATCTCTTCCCCAAAAACGTGAGACACATGAGCACATTAATATATTCTAAGGCACAGAAAAATTGTTTTAATTTCATTTTATTAAAAAAAAAAAAATTCAAAACCAACATTTTACCTTCTGTGTGTGATTGACCCTTTAATACATGTTTAAATACATTTAATAAATAGTCCATTTAGACATAAATGGAAACATCGTGGCCCCATTTAAATATACTTTAAGCATATCAGGTTTCTTCATGTATCCTATTCACTCAGTGATATCAAACAGTGTTTTTGATGGCCAAAGCTGTCAAAAAGCAGTTTGCAGTATGCATACTGCAAATTGCATAATTCATACCGTAGTATGCAGTTTATTTACAATGGATAGGGAACAAAATGCCAATGCTATAAAGAAAGGAAATAGAGGACATGCTGATTGCTGGATAAAATTTAAAACACACGGCAGGTGGAAGTGAGATAGCTCCAGACATACAAAGCAGTATTTGATATTTAGATATCATTTTTCTTTTTCTTTGTGAAGTTTAATTGGCAGTCGTAAAATTGCAGGTTTCCAAATGTCTTGTTAGTACAAAGTACATTGTACTGTATGCTAACTGCAAAAATGATGTGTGGCTGGCTCACTCCTCCTGTTCACATGTGCAAAGGCTGTTCTCGGACCAGACACTGAACCTCAAAATTGCTCCCAAAGGTTAAGTCAGAGTGTTGCATGGTAGCTTTCCCCCGTCAGTGTGTGTTTTATATATGTGCAGGTTTGTGTGAATGGTTGGTTGAGAGACATTTATTAGAAAGTAGTGAAAAGGTTTCAGTCTCTAAATCTGCCATCTCAGATCATCTTGTGTAGCTGGACATCTCATTTCTGACATTTCTCACTGAAAACTTTTATGTAACTATCACACTATCAGCTGTGCCTCACATGTATTGACTGTTATGTATGTATTAAGGTCCTGCACAGTAAAGCACAGTATTACATTGTAACAGGAATGTCATCTCTCACAGACGCTGTTCCACCTGTGCCACTACAATGTGTCCTATGATGAGAAAATTTTCCCCGAGCCCCACGCCTTCCAGCCACAGCGCTGGCTCCGAGGAGCCGAGGAGAAGGCCAAGCAGCACCCGTTCGGGTCAGTGCCGTTCGGTTTTGGAATCCGGGCGTGTCTGGGCAGACGGGTGGCCGAGCTGGAGATGTATCTCCTCCTGTCCAGGGTAAGAACAGCTCAGTGCTGTTGTTAACGTGACCATACACCGGCTCTGAAAAGTGTCTGTGAAGTTTGAGACCATTAGATCCAGCCCTTGAGGCAATTCATAAATACAAAAAGTGACTCAGAAATGCAAAAAAAAATAAATCTCTAGACAGCAATTACTTTTTTCTGCAATAACAGAAAATAAAAGAGTATGGTCCCTGAATGCAACACACACATTGTGGCTACATATCATGTTGTTATGCGTCATGGTAACTGTCACAAAAAGAAAAGTAGAATGTTTCCAAGTTGATTAGTGGAGCTGCTAGCACTGGACAACATAAAATTGTTCCATTGTCAGTTTATCGTGGAGATGAAGGGAAAACTTGTCGTGGAACAAAGTACCTCTCAGAGCTGAACATCGAGCTCCAAGGTCCCAACCAGCTTCTCAGCTCTCTGCTGTTAAATGTGAGATCATTTGAAGCGAAATTAAAGTGCAAGAACATAAGCCTGCAATGATGATCTGATCTGATTATGCTGGTGACTGTGCAAAACTCCTTCAGGCATTTGGCGAGAGGATTAAAAACATTATAAGTAAACAAAAGGAACCAAATATATTTGCTACACTGTTTAATGTGGAACCAGCTGACGTGCCCAAAAAACCTACAGTGTGAGATCATTGAGCTGCAAAGCGACGACGAGCTCAAAGCAAGTTATAACAACCTCCCTCTACAAACTGTATGTCCTGAGGAAACCTGCACTGAAGTTTGCATCACTGTTCGGGACAACCCACTACTGTGAGCACTCCTTTCCAAGCTGACTCTTGCAAAGACTCAGTTCCGCTCAAGACCTACGAACCCAAACCTGGAAAACCAGCTGCGAGTAGGATCATCATCATCGCTATCATCTGACATCAGACGCAGAGAGAGAAGCAGTTCCAGTCATCGCGTTAGGGGACCGTGTGATACATGTGTTAAATGATTTAGTATGGCCCTGGAAGGATGTGAAGGGTTGATAGGATAAGGTTACCCCACCCCTGATATAACCAGTATAACATGGAGGCCCGAACATTACATCCATATGTGATTGATGGATGCGATTGAACATCCATCCATCCATTTTCTGCCACTTATCCGGGGCTGTTTAGTGGTGACAGCAGGCTAAACAAGGTAGTCTCGATGTCCCTTCCTGCTCCCCCTGGGGGATCCAGAGGTCTTTGCAAGCTAGATGACATATATCATCTCTCCAGCATGTTCTGGGTGTTCCCCGCATCTCCTACCAGTTGAACGTGTCTGGAAAACCTCCAAAGGAAAGCACCCAGGAGGCATCTTGATCAGATGCCTGAACTAGCTTGACTTGCTCCTTTCAACATGAAGAAAGAATTTCCATCAGGAGGAAATATCCGAAATCTCATTCTTTCTGTCACTACCCAAAGCTCACGATCATAGGTGAAGATTGAAATGTTGAAAGATCAGTTTGAATCATTTTTATTATGTTTGTATCAGTGACATTTGACTCCTGCAGCACCCAAACAAACATGTTACAACTTTGTGAGTGAGAAGTTTAAACACCTCCCTCAGTTTTCAATCCCTGGAAATCAGTTGTTTTTTTAGCTGCATTCAGAGTCCAGCGGTGAACTGTAGTAACTGTGCAGCTGGAGCACAGAGGTCTGGCTGTCTTTAGTTAGACTGGACAGCGGGGTCAATACAAACAAATCAATTGTCCGACTTTAGACTGAGCTGTCTCTGCCAAAATTTAGCAGTTGGTAATCATTAACCGGAATGTGGACTGTGTCTGAACTCTTGTGCCTCACATAAATGAATATACAGCGTATAATTTTCTTTATTACTACCTGAACAATCTGTTCTCCTTTATATTCTAAAGTTGATAAAACACTACAAGGTGAGGCCGGATCCCGCTGGAACCACGGTCGCGCCGATCACCAGAACCCTGCTTTGCCCTGCCACGCCGATCAACCTGCAGTTTCTGGACAGAGACAAGGAGGAGCAGCGAGCGGCAGCTGGAGTTTCTCTGTGAGCTGTGTTAGTATTCAGGCTGCGTTGCCTGCCTGCCACCAAGCACTTGTTTATAGAGCGTTCACATCACGAGGACAGGCTGGAATGAACCTAAACTGTGGCATGAGATACAAGCTGATTGAAGATTTTGAAGGTTGTACAGTGAACAGTTTAATGCTGTATAGAATGTAAATATGAATACATTAAGAGCTACAGTTTTCCTCTGGAGATTTATTTAGTTTCAGTTCCATTCAGTTTTTTTTAGGCTGCTGAATCAGAGCAGCAAGTATCCTGAGTACAAACCTGAGAACAGTAGGGTTGACTGGATCTTTTCTATATGGAGTTTGCATGCTCTTCTCATGTTTGTGCATCTTTCCTTTAGTTTCCTCAACACCAAAATGAGTACATGTAACTCCGACAGGACAAATCTGTTATCTTTTTTTTTATTGTCAACACATGCCATGAAAAGAAAATATCAAATATCAAAATCAACAATGTGTTACTCTATCTTTCAGACTTCCACACTCTTTCTGTGACATGCAAAACAGATTAAAAATATATAATTTTGCTTCCTGTAAAGGCTCAATTATTTCCTAAAACAGTTTTTCATTACAGCTTTTATCAAACATTACTCAAACAGGAGGAAATAGCACATTCACTGGAGACTTAAGTGGCACATGTGATTATTTCCAGCGGCAGGATTTTGTATGTGGGATTGTCAAAATAAATGTGTGTGTGTGTGTGTGTGTGTGTGTGTGTGGAATCTGTCACTCAGTGTAACTGTGTGGCTCAGTGATATGTTTCTGATTGGAGTTGGAGCTCTATGGCACAGAAGAATAAGAGATAGGGCTTTGTATACTCAGAGAACAGTTGTTAGAAGGTTCAGTTCATTGTTGGTGATGTTCTGTTCATGGGAGCTGTAGTTGATCCAAACAAGCTGCACCTTAAAGATTGTAAGTTGTTTTTCTTTCAAATAATTTAAAACTAATATCTTTTTATATATTAAAATTCACCTTAGTGTTGAGGAAAGTGAGCTGGATTTTTACTTTGGAGATACATTTTTTTTCTTATTCTTTAGGCAGAGATTTACTGCCAAATTCGAGTAATTGTTTCTTGTACATAAAGAAATTTATTTTTAAGTCTTAACAATGTTAAAGTCTTATTTTGCTATACAATTAAAAATCCCAGTTTGTTACTTGTAAAGTCCAAAATTTCAAATAACCCATAACATCAATCTAAAGCAGTGCACGCTGAAGTCTCCTTCCAGCAGTTCAAGTAACATCCTGGGTTTGAATCTTTATTCTCCTCTTTTTTCTGATTTTGTCAAATAAAGGCAGAAATACTACAAATGTGTTTCATTCTTGACGTTTCTTGCTTATTTACATTATATGAGACCGAAGCTGTGTTGCAATTCCATCCAAATTTCTAATTCTAAGCAGGTTTTGACTGCTTATAGTCGAAGTAGTTTGTTTAAACTGGAAGAGTGACCAAATAAAGTAAACTCAGAAAAAGTCAGTATGCAGTCTTGCTGTTGAATGACCCTCTTGTCCCACAATGCAATGCACTAAGGGGATGAAGGTGCTACTCAGGCTGCAAGAAAATAATTGCAAATCTTTTGAATAACGATTAGTTTTATCTTTGTGAAGTATAATTAGAGGTGGCGCTAGAGTCTGCAGAGATCTGACAGTATACATATTGTATCATTTCCTGTTGGTATAAAATGTTTAAGTATGCTAATCAGGTGTTTTTAATACAAATCCAAAAACATCACAAAGTCATAGACACAAGAAAAGACAAACAAACACACAGTCGCATGACCCAAAAAACTCCTGCTGAGTCTTGTTGTAAGAAGAAACTGTTCTTTGTCTCCATCTAGTGGTTAAGATTTGCAAATTTTAGAAAGTAGAAGGTCCAACAGGATGATCCTTCACTTCACTTCCAGGTTAGAGCTCATAGGATTCAAGTTACCAAAAGTGAGCACAAGCACCTTTGATCATTAGAATCTTTATCGCTGACTTAAATATCACGATTCTGTCCTCAGACAGGAGTTGGCAAAAGGCTGGATGAGCTACCTTGTAACACATTTCACTGTGCTATGTTTATTATGTGCCGTTTAGCCTATGTAATGTCTCCAAGCACATTTTATTTGACTACACAAATGCTTAGCAAACAATATATATGGGCCTAAAACTCGAGTACTTCGACCTCGAGTATTTCAGCAAAACCAAAACCCTCTGTCATTCTTCTTTGTTATTCTCCAGTGTCACAATAAATAAAACTATGCACAGTCACGTTTGTGTAAAATCATGTAATATTATTCCACCCTGTCAGTCAACATGGTTCTGTCCATTGGGGTGGTGTCAAGTCTTGATTTAGAGTCACAAGAGTGGTCTAAAAGTCAATTGCAATCCAAAACTGTGCATAATAGGGCTTTAAGATCACATATAGTTTTGAGTTTCTCTCTTACAACATTTAAACCAAACATACATATTTGAACACTCATTTTCCCTTTTTTTTTGGTATAATTTGTTGTACCTTTGTTCCTTTCAGATGTAACAAAGTTATTCCATACTGTGTTCTTTTCTAATAGTAGTAGTATTAGTTGTGTACTTGTGTGAATGCACCAGTGCCCAGCCAACATGGACTTTCTTGGACACCAAAAGCTCTGTTGCTGTGTTGGTTAGAAAACAACATAAGTTAACGCGTCCAACATTACATTGTAAACAAAGAACTTTGTCTCCTCTCCCACCATCTGCAAATACAATATGGCAGGAAAAGGCCACCTTCTATTCTCAAATTTCATAACTCTCCTTATATACTTTTTTTTTGCTGCCTTAGAGGTATACATGGTCATTTTTTTAATTTTCCATTTGTTGTGCTGTTACTGTCAGTTTACATCAGTAGACCAATGCTGCCGTCTTGTGGACTGTTATGGCACTGCATGATTTTCCAGTTCACTAGTTGAAGCCTTTTTCATTTGTTTATTTCTTTAACCAGAACAATGCACTTGAATAAACACTACTGTAAACATGTCAAAGTCCACGAACAGATGACAAATGAACAGGTGCTGTGTGCTGAGCAGACAGTTTTACTCAAGAACTTTAAGGCAGGACATAAAATAATGATGACTTATTACAATAGTGCTGCTCAGAAAGTAAATGTCACAACAGCTACTCCCATAAAGAGATTACTAAATCACTAAATGTCCCAGGATCATGACTGTTTGGATTTTTATAATAACAGATAACAATTATATCCTTCTAGACTGCACACTCAGATAAAGATAAGGATAATGATAATGAAAGTTTTATCACTCTTTGTACAATTCATATTTCTGCCTCCTCATCAAATGCCAGTTTTCTGCATCTACTTCTGTATTTACAGATATGTGGCCATCAATGCCAGTGGTGCTTGTACTTTACTTGAGTATCTCCACTGTCTACGTCTTTATGTTTCTACTCCACTGCATTGAAAAATGTACATTATACTCAAGAGTTCACTAGTTCCACCGCAGGTTTAGATTTCACCAACATCAAAAGTCAAAATGGGTCAGATGTCAGATGGGATTGAAATGCTGTTTCTCTCAGACCCTGGTGCAAATATATAATAACAAAGAGACTAAGAGACAAGCGATTGGTGCAAGAGGAGTAAATACTGCCTGGCTGGTGTGCAAGTACACTGCGTGCACAATTATTAAGCAGGTGAGTATTTTGACCATATCGTTATTGTTATGCATACTTTCCAACTCCAAGCTGAATAAACTTGAATGCCTATTGGATTTAAGCATTTGTGTAATGAGGAAGGGTGTGGCCTTAGGGGATCAACACCCTATATCAGGTGTGCACAATTATTAGGCAGCTTCTTTTCCTCAGGCAAAATGGGCCAGAAAAGACATCTAACAGACTCTGAAAAGTCAAAAACTATAAAACATCTTTCAGAGGGATGCGGCACTCTTGACATTGCCAAGATATTAGGATGTGATTACAGAACCATCAAACGTTTTGTTGCAAATGCCCAAAAGGGTCACAAGAAATGTGTTGAGAAAAAAAGATGCAAGTTAACTGCCAAAGATTCAAGAAGAATCAAACATGAAGCTACCAGGAACCCATTATCCTCCAGTGCTGTCATATTCCAGAACTGCAACCTACCGGATTTACAAGGGGTTCAGTGCTCAGAGACATGGCCAAGGTAAGAAAGGCTGAAACCCGACCACCACTGAACAAGACACATAAGTTGAAATGCCAAGACTGGGCCAAGAAATATCTGAAGACAGATTTTTCAAAGGTTTTATGGAGTGATGAGATGAGAGTGACTCTTGATGGACCAGATGGACGGGCCTGTGGCTGGATCAGCAATGGGCATAGAGCTCCAGCCCGACTCAGACGCCAGCAAGGTGGAGGTGGGGTACTGGCATGGGCTGGAATTATTAAAGATGAGCTTGTTGGACCTTTTCGGGTTGAAGATGGACTCAAACTTAACTCCCAAAACTACTGCCAGTTTCTAGAACACTTTCTTCACACAGTGGTACAGGAAAAAGTCTGCATCTTTCAAGAAGACAATGATTTTTATGTAGGACAATGCTCCATCTCATGCATCAAAGTACTCCACTGCGTGGCTAGTCAGTGAAGGCCTTAAAGATGAAAGAATAATGACATGGCCCCCTTCCTCACCTGACCTAAACCCTATTGAGAGCTTGTTGGCCCTTCTTAAATGTGAGACATACAGTGAAGGAAAACAGTCCACCTCTCTGAACAGTGTCTGGGAGGCTGTAGTTGCTGCGGCACAAAAAGTTGATGGTCAAGCGATCAAGAAACAGACAGACTCCATGGATGGAAGACTTTTGAGTGTTATTGAAAAGCAGGGTGGTTATATTGGTCGCTGATTTATTTTTTGAAATGTCAGAAATATTTATTTGTAAAGTTTGAGTTGTTTTTCTGACTTTAACAGATGACAAGAAAGTGGTGAGATGGGAATATTTTTGTTTTTCTTTGACTTGCGTAATAATTCTGCACACAAAAAGTTGCCTAATAATTGTGCACACACAGATTTTCTGGTAAAAAAAAGCCAAAACCTCACTTTCACTTCCTTAAATTTTCAGGTTTGAGGTTTATTAACATTTTGGATTGACCAAGAGCACTGTTGTTGTTAAATAATAAAACCAATCCTCAAAAATGCAACTTGCCTAATGATTGTGCACGCAGTGTAGATATTTACAGATGATGCAGTGCAGTATATTTACAGATGTAAACAGTGCAATATATCACAATTGGTACAAAGTATGCAGTGATAAAACGGTGCAGTGTGATTGTTTTTGTCTATAGGATGCGTAATAGAGCTGCAAATGTGTGGGCTGTACAAAAGGAATGTGAAAACATGATCTGTTTGCAAATTATGATAAAATGTTATAGGTTAATCCAAACAACCGTTTATATGAGTTTGTTTAAATTAGCTTCACTTTGACCAACTACAACAGTAAGATTCTCCTTATGTATCATTGCAGGAAAGGAAATAAAAGGGAGGTGATAAACTTTACAAGTGTTCCCTGGTTTGACTGTGGGTAAAACCTGGTGGTGTACATGTGAGGATGTACCGTTCGGGGTCGATGTCTCTGGTCATCCAAGGCAACCAGAGTTGGTTGCAGACACTTGAAAACATTTCGCCCTCTTGAGTTTAAGCTGACTGGCGAGGACTCAAAAGAGACCTCACTTATCACCTACCTACAATGCTGTTCTTTCATTCCTTGGCCACAAGTGACAACTCCAAGTCCAGTTGCCATAGAGTCGACCCTCCTTAGAGAACAATGGATGACTGAGAATCATTTACAGGCAATTCTCTGATCCTGTCTCTTGAAGTTCTTGTACTTCTTGTGAGTGTAGTGTTGTCTTCTGTCTGTAGCAGATGATGACAACTGCAAAGATAAGTTTGACCCTCACCAGTGTGGATGTTGTGGGGTCTCTCTGTGTTTGCAGGCTCTGTCACAGTGGCAGATTTCCAATGTCTGTTTGGCTATTGGGTGTAGACGGTAGCAGCACATGGTGGTGTTGACAGTGGTCTGGCACTGAGGTCACTGTGTTGCCTTCGCTGACACTGTACTCTCCTGAAACAACTCGTGGCCGTAGTCACTTACCTGCAGCACGTAATTGGTCTCAGTCATTGACTCATTGGCAGCTATGCTTTAGACCCTCTGACGGGGGTGTTGCTAACAGCAAACTACCTTCCTAGATGGGGCTAGATGGGATGTGGGTAACTCCAATGCTTCTGTAAACGTTTGGGAACCGTGGAGAACAGAGCTCTGAGAGTGAAATGTTGTGCCATTCTTGCCTGATATAGGATTTCAGCTGCTCAACATTTTGTCCTTTTCCATTAATGGTGCCTTCCCAGATGTGTAAGCCACCTATGTTATGGGCATTTATACATCCCCACACCATTACGGATGCTGGCTTTTGAACTGTGGTCCCTCTCCTCTTTAGAGCAGAGGATGCGGTGATTTCCAAAACTGTCAAATTTTGATTCATCAGGCCACAGGACAGTTTTCCACTTCACCTCAGTCTTAAATCTTAAATGGGCTCAGGCCCAGAGGAGCTGCCAGCGTTTCTGGATCATGTTTATATATGGTTTCCTCTGTGCATGGTACAGTTTTAACCTTCATTTGTGGATGCAGCGACCAACTGTGTTCACTGAAAATGCTTTTTGGAAGTGATGTTGAGCCCATGCAGTGATTTCCACCACAGTCATGTCTGTTTTTAATGTGGTGCCGCCATCACAGCCATCCAGTGTTGGTTTTTGGCCTTGTCCCTTTTGTACAGAGATTTCTCCAGACTCTTTGAATCTTTAAATGATATTATGAACTGCAGATGATGAAATCTCCAAATTCTTTGTAATTTAACACTGAGGAACATTATTGTGAAATTGCTGAATTATTTGCTGACGCAGTCTTTCACAGTTTGGGGAACCTCTTCCCATCTTTACTTCTGAGAGACTCTGCCTCTCTGGAATCCTGTTTTTATACCCGGTCACGTTACTAATCTGTTGATAATTAACCAAATTAGTCAGTTGTTCCTCCAGATATTTTATTTCAGCATTACACAACTTTTCCAGTGTTTCCAAATTTTTTGAAACATGTTGGCATCAAATTTAAAACGATATATATTTTTAATAGAACAATAAAAATGTTTCAGTTCCAACATTTGATATGTTGTCTTTGCACTGTTTTCAATGAAACACAGGGTGTGCAAACCCTCAAATACTGTTTTTAATCAACATTTCACACAGTGTCCCAACTTTTATTGGAATTGGGGTTGTAGATGGAAGAGAGTGCTTCAGCCATGGGATGAAAAGGAGGCAGTCTGGCCTCCACATGCAGACCAGCGAGGCTCAACAAGGACACTATTGTCCCAGCAGAGAGGCCGCTGCTCTCCTCTGCTCCTCAGACACAAACACGCTCACGTGCACGGTGTGCGTGTGGCAGTGGGCTGCGTGGAGGAGCGGGAGCTGCTCTCCGTGGTGGAACATTAACCTGAAGTCTGCCTCCTCAGCTTAAGTGATCGAGGCCGTGGATCTGCGCGTCAGACCGAGCAGAGCCGAGGGTGGGACGGACTTGGAAGTGAGACAGCAGCAGCCGACGAGTGATCCCGAGCCACAGCAGCAACATGACCAAGGTACGTTCAAGTTTTTTGTGCGTTTAAAAACCGAGAGTTCACTTCGATGTTTTGGGTGTTCGGCGTCGTGGAAACACGTGCACGCGCCGTGGAAAGTTGGGGAGCGGAGGAGACGCGTGGACAGTTTTGGGAGCCGCTTTAGATGCGTGAGCTGAGGACGTGTCTCCGTGTCTCTGAGACAAACCGCAGATGCGTGTCTGTTTGGACCGGGTCTCAGTGAACCGTCCAGTTAAACGATCGGACACATGATGCAACAGGCGCATCCTCACCAAAATAAAAGCCCCATCAAACATGGCACAGTCTGGGGACATTCCTCTGCTTCTGCTTCTTTGGAAACAGGTCGTGACAGTAGCTTTAAGGGTCACGTCCAACTTGTTTGATCGTCCCCGGACGTGTTTGTGCAAAAGTATCCATGCATTTTTCTTTGTCTTCTCATGTTTTTGAGACATCTGTCTTTGCTGTCTTGGGTTGGACTTTTGAAGAAATAGTCCCTGACAGCTGCTGACAATGAAGTGGACAACAGTAAGAGACAAACAACCACACCTCAAGGTCCAGCAGCTGTTGGACCTTCCAGAGCGTTTGATCCCATGGTCCTCATCAGTAGATGCGGTTTACTCAGCTGTCAGGAAACTGTAAAAAAAAGATCACATTTCCACATTTTCGGAGCACTTTTTGAAGTTAAAATGTTTATATTTAAATGTGATTGAACTGACTGCAAACAAAATTTCACAAATCTCCATCGTAGCAGGACGGAGGCAGAAATCTTGGAGACAGATATCTCGAAACAAACACCACCAACAGTTTGTATTTGCATGGACGGATATTGTTAGAGAGATGAGAGAAAATGTGTTGTAATTTTGGGAGGGACTGATCTTTTAAAGCTGGATCACACTTAAAACACTGCATCAGCAGAGTCTCTATTGCAAGTAAAAATCCAACAATCCAAATTCAACTGAAGCTGTAAGTAAGTTAACCATGAAAGCAGTAATTATACAGTTGTGCTTGATGCTGTATGCTATAGTGTTCATAGCTGGTTGATAAGTTGATTACTTCATAGATTCATTGATGAACTGAGCTGAGCGTGTTTTAATGGGTAGATTAAAGATTGGTTTTTAAAAGGATTCTCATTTCACAGAGACAGATGACAACTGTTGGTGTAAACTAATTACAATATACTGTAGTATATTCCCTTAATACAGGATTATATTGAAAAAGTTTGATCGGGTTTAGCTGAGCGTGATCACATCAGACGTGTGTGTAAGTTCTATTTCCACATAATGATTTACTTGAGTGACTCATTGGCTCAACATGAAGTAGTCATTTCTCCATGGTAAAATAATGAACAACTCCCTGTTAGAGACGGTGAAGCTATTCTATTCAGAATCTGCAGCTTATTGTTTTATGTCGGACTAAGAGGAAAGAGATTAGACAATGTGTCGTGGATTTATTGTCAGCGGGTTTGTGTAATTAATGTCTCAAACATGTTTGAAAAAATGTTCAACCTTATTAAACAAACTTTCCTTCTTTCAGAAAATATGTGGAACCAATTACCCAACCAGCATCTGCTTCATAGTGGTGAATGAGTTCTGTGAACGCTTCTCCTACTATGGCATGAGAGGTATGCAAAATTGTGTTTAGACAACATGTGGTAATATTGATCTACCTGAACAGGACTCTGTTTTCACACGGCCTTTGAATTTAACTGTGAAAAGTCCCTGATGAACAATAATGCTCAGCTAACAGAGGTTGAGTCGATGGGGACGATATAACAGAGAGTCTACAATAGACACATAAAGCTGCTGCCTCGGTCTTCCCCTCACATGATGTCACATATACTCACATGTCTGTCACATTACTTCAGTCTGTTTGCACACATATGTTAACATGCACGCAAAAGCCCAGTGTCCTCTTCAAGCTGTTTACATCGACACGTCATGTCAATAATTTCATCTGATGATTTGAAAAGTAGTTGTGAGAGAAGTATCCATTTTCAGATCAAGTTGGAGTTGCAGTTGGAGGCTCAGGAAAAAATTAATCAGACGACCTTGAATAACAAGATTTTGGTCAAATAATTTCAGTGTTTACATCCTGCTGAGTTTACGATATGAGTTGTGATACTGAACCAATGTTGGACAAATGGATTAATGGTAAACATGGACACATGACTCCTGTTTGTCTCTAACAGCTTATGTAGTGATGAAAAACACCTCCAGGCTGCAGAAAACAGTGGACCATATCCCCTCAACATCCCTTTAATTTCCTTTTAAGTAGCTTTAAGGTTAGAAAAATCAGGTTATTCTGTATTTTCACGCTGAATGTATTTTGTATCATTTTGTTCCTATCTTTAATAATTTTCCAAAAGGTTAGATATTCAAACGCAAGACTTTATGTATTTGAGGCTGAACATTCCATCAAAGGAAATATTGTAGATGTCTTGTGCAGCATTTTAAGCACATTCCCTAAAATTCAGCCTGAAAAGTTTGATATCTTTGGAAAGTTGTGGCGTCTTGTTGACATGCTATGAGGTATTCAAACCTTACACGCGGTGTTGGGAGGATGCATCCCCTGACCTCACAGCTCACGCTTCTGTGCTTGTCGACAGCGGTGCTGACGTTCTACTTCCTCACCTACCTGCACTGGGACAAGAACCTCTCCACCGCCATCTACCATGCCTTCGGCAGCCTCTGCTACTTCACGCCTGTGCTGGGAGCCATCATCGCTGACTCCTGGCTCGGAAAATTCAAGTGAGTCCCTGTGTGCTTCGTCCCCGTTAAAAAGGGTCAAGCCAGGAGTGCAAATGGTTTTATGTGTCGTTGAAAGTCATATTAAGAAACCTCATTAACAATGTGTCTTTCCAGAAACAATGATAATCCATAGACCTTACTTTAAGCAGTTTGAGTTGGATCTACTTACTTCTGAAGGAAGGGTCACTGGTAGTGTGGTGGGTGTGAAAATATGAGAAATAAAACCAATTTGTGCATCATCATGTGTGGCACATTATTTCAGTTTGCAATGCATCATGTTTCAGCGCTTTAACCTGGGAGCTTAGTCAATACTGTGCCACACCAGCTGTTAGTGGAGGTGAATCACTCTGGCCACACACTCACAAAGATCTTGTATAATAACAAGAGTGCAGCTCTGAATGTATGTAATCACCGTTTGCTCTCAACAGGACCATCATCTACCTCTCCATTGTCTATGTGATCGGCCATGTGATCAAGTCGATTGGTGCCATTCCCACTGTGGGAAGCCTCGATGTGCACATGTGAGTCACCAGGAGCTGCTTCACTCATTTTGAGCCATAGGGATCATAGTTCAGTGCTGTCAGAGAGAAGACAAGGAGGTCTTTATCATTACTGTGTGTGAGAACCCACAGATGTGTCCAACTAGTGTAAGAATCAGAATCTTTTGCTTTGAATCACTCAGCATATCAGAGATCTGTGTAGTGATCTGCCACAAGGTCACAGTCAGGAAGTTATTATTTTAACGATGAGACAAATTATTAGTCTGTTAGACAGTAAGAGTTGTCCATCACAAGTTCCCACAGTCTGCGATGACCAATACAGAGAAAAACATCATTTTTTCCTTCTTTAGAAATTGGTATCAACAGATGTTTGAACATTTTTGTTTGATAAATATATATTTTTATTTGCTTTATAATTAGATAGTTTTTTCTTCATTAGCAAACAGCTGATTCTCAGTTCAGAGAACACTTCCTTGATAAATGAATTCAACCATGAGATGATCATCACAGTGTTTTCACTGTATGCAGCCGTGTTTTTCAATTAATAGACTAATACTGTAGTTTCATTGTGACAGTTAACACATGCCATATATATATTAATGTATTGTCCGTGTGTGTTGCAGCGCTTTGTCCATGATAGGTCTGATCCTCATAGCCTTTGGGACCGGAGGAATCAAACCCTGCGTGTCAGCGTTCGGAGGAGACCAGTTTGCCGAAGAGGACGTAAGGCACCACAAACCTTCTTTATTTTGAAGATGTGAAACCGGTGTAGTGTGTACTGTTTGTATTGTTTTTGAAGGATAGAGTGAGAAAAACTGAATAAAGTCAGTGAAATCCATGAATATTCAGACAAATATATTCAGTAGAAATCACTGTGAGTGTAAATGTCTGTAACGTATCATTTTCTTCAGATTTTCAGTGGAAGACAAAAATGGAAGTAATATAAATTATAAAAGCTGCTCAACAACAGATGTGCACTCATAAAGTCTGGTCCAGTCTTCCAATCTCAGACCTCTCTCTAGATCTCAGACCTCTCTCTAGCAGAGAAAATCTGTGTGGCACGACTGGGCATCTGGAACATCACACTATTTGCCCAAGTTGCTGTACAGAACAGGTAAAAAAAAAAGTCTGGTCCAGTGTTACAGGAATATGTTACCAAACAGAGCTGTAAATGTTTAAGCGTGAGAATCTCTGTTTCTGTACTGGACTAGTTTAAACCATAAAATTACAGACACTTGAATAACTGATGTGCTCCCCTATAATGGTTCCCCTTTACTTTAAACATGCATTCATTAATATTTTCATATTAACATTGAATTAATAGACTCTTTGTTTTAGTGCTCATAGTGCTGAAATTAGAAGTTGTTGCATATCTGAACGCTTGTTCTGATGTTTATCTGCCTCTTAGTGGCCAAAAATAGACGACTGCAGCTTCAATTTAGGATTTCCAGAATAGAACAATTAAAAAAAACAAGGGTTACACAAAACTCAGCAATGCCAGAATTGCATGGTATTAATTATATTTAGCTTCACGCAGTAATCTCCTCAAGTATCTCCTGATAATTCTGTTTATCACCTCCAGGTGAAAGAGAGGCGGAAATTCTTCTCCATATTCTACATGTCAATCAACACTGGGAGCTTCTTGTCGATGGTGATCACGCCCATACTGAGAAGTGAGCGCTGACAGTCTCAATGTTCAACACGGTTCAGTATGTAGTCACACAGTGAGGTCCACAACACTGTGTTGATGCTGTTAACGCTGATTTGCTCCTGCAGGTGATGTGCAGTGTTTCGGTGGCGACTGCTACGCTCTGGCCTTTGGGGTTCCTGCAGCTCTGATGGTCGTGGCTTTAAGTGAGTGTCCATCCACCTGTAACACAGAATAGATTGATTGATAGATAGATAGATAGATGATAGATAGATTTTATTGTGCCAAACTGGGAAATTCTTGAGCAAAAGTTACCCTTTCCAGAGGACGAAGCCCAGTGACTTTGGTGATTCCATGACTTTTCCTCTGGTGCCGACCATTTGTGGATTTGAATGAAATGTCTTAATATCCATTGGATTGGCATGAAATTTGGTTCAGAAATTATCAGGATGAATTTAATCACATTGATGATCCCCTGACTTTTCATTTAGCACCATCATTAGATTAAAATTTAATTTGTCCAATACTTTGGTTCATGACAAATTACCGTCAAAACAAATGGCATTCCCATCAGATTTATTTGGACTCTGTGTTATGTGCTAATTAGCAAATGTTAACATGCTTAAATAAGATTGTGAACATGGTGAACATTAGACCTGCGGAGCACCATCATGTTGACATCGTCATTGTGAGCATTTTTGCATGCTGATGTTAACATTTAGCTCAAAACACCTCTGTGCCTAAAAACGGCCTCACAGACACAAATGCTTGCATCAGCAAACATGTTTGGCAGCGATTCCTCAAATGGGCTGAGTCCTTGACATAGCGGCCTTGGTTCGATTCCAGCCTGGGCCCTTTTTCTGCACATCATTGTAAAAAAGGGTCAAAGTATACAGCCATTAACACATTTCTGTGCTTGTTTCTATTTATCTGCCAAAAATGTATTGATAACGATCAAACTGCGATAAGCAGATATCAGCTAAAAATGTCGGCCTTGTCGATTTATCACCGGAGCTGTCTTGGATCAAAGCAATTAAACCCTGGTTATAGCTGAGCCGCTCGATGGTCATATGTGTGAATGCAAGCAAGCTGTGTGGATGTGGAACGCAAATCTGCTTCTAAAGAGCATTTGTGCTCAGAAAAATCATAAAACAAAACTTACATTTTATGCCTCCGGAGATAAATATAAACACTATGCTTCCAATTAACTCTCACATTTGAGAATCTAAGCTTGCAGACTGCTTCCTGACAACATGTTTGCATGAAGTCCAGCTCTGGACAGGCTGGGCCTCCTCCTGATCAAGGCCCCTCCACATACGTCCTGACAGTCAGTTGTCTTTGTCTCTGAATCCCCGTCCCCACTGAACCTTATGGAATTTATGCTTGGCTGACCGCTCGCTGTGCAAACAAACTGATTTTATTACTGGAGGGGCCACGGGCAGATCGCAGTGAGGGAGAGACAAAGTGAACTGTCTGTCAAAGCTTGTTCACTTTTATTTCTGGTACACATCTCATAAGCTGCCATAAGAGGACACATATCCTTAAATGGTAAAGCACTCAGATTCTGCTGTTTTCGTCTCATGTCGGTTAGTGAGTACATACAGCTGATACGAGCGCGTTGGTACTTCTGATACCAGGCAAGTAGAGTAAGCGTTTGCACCACAGCTGAGCCGCCTCCAACATAAACTGTCTTAACTCCTCATCCGTCTTGTGTAGTTGTGTTTATAGCTGGCAGCAGCCTGTACAAGAGGAATCCTCCCCAGGGGAACGTCCTGTTGGAAGTCTGCCGTTGCACTGGGGTGAGTCATCTCCCAGTTGTATCAGATGATTTATTAAAAGTGCAAACACAATTGTCGAGTTATTTTTACTGCCCAGAATCATTTTGCTCTGTAACGAAGGTATAATTTTTACACATTGCTTCTGTTTCGTCCATTTCTGTTTTTGTGCTTTCAAATCGCAGTTCGCCATCAAAAACCGCTGGCAGAGGTCGAAGCATGAGCCTCCGAGGGAGCACTGGTTGGACTGGGCTGAGGACAAGTACTCGGTAACAAAACGACTGCTATGAGTTCTTCATAACACAATCTGGTTTTTTTTCTGTGGATGGCACTGGAATAGGTCAAAAGGGGCGATGGCGGTTTCAGCGCATCAGTAATCTAACCAGTATGTGTGTTTGTGTGTTAACAGAAGCGTCTGATCCAGGAGACTAAGATGGTGGGACGGGTTTTGGTGCTCTACATCCCACTGCCAATGTTCTGGGCTCTGTTCGATCAGCAGGTATGTGAAGACAAATCGGTTACGAACTGTCGCGACAAGAGATCCTCTCTTGAGAAATCTCAGCAGCTATCGTATTGTCATGAGATTTGTTTGAGACATTCACGTCCTCCTCAGGATGAATTGCAATCACTTCTTTGACTTCATCATCTGGCACCATCATCAAGTCAAAATTCTTTTTTTTGCCTGTGTGACAGGGAGTGGGGAAGGACTCAAGCGCAACACACCAGGATAGATGATAGATAACGTCTTTTAATGAAATGGCAAACAAAATCTCAACAACAAAACTCACTGACAAGGATAGTGTCCAGGATAGTGCAAAAAAAGTCTCATAAGAGAAAAGCAGGTACAAATCCAAAAACTGACGAGAGTAATCACGGGCATGAGGGAACAACAGAAAAGGAGAAACAATCCGGCAAGGGCTGACAGAAATGAAGTGGCTTATATAATGTCCTAATTAGTTGTTGGCTGCAGCTGGGAACACAGGTGACTAGATGAGATGGGAGTGGCTGACAGGTGAGGTGAGGCAGAGGCGGGGTGAGTAGAAAAGTACCGGGACCTGAGGTGAGAAGCTATGGCAGGTGAATACTGACAGACTGACAGAACTTAGACAGGTAAACTATGACAGGTAAACTAAGACATGACTAAAACTGACAGAGCACGGACAGAAAACCAAGACAGAACTAAGACAAAACTACAACACAGAACTAAGAAACAGAAACAGAACTAGGACAAGACATGACAGCAGAGACAAGGAACTGAGACCAAGACAATGAACTAAGACTGGACTACGACATGACAAGACTACGACATGACTATGAGAAGACTGACAGAACTGAAAGAACCATAACAGAGACTAAGGCTGAACAGAAACTAAGATGGAACTATGACCTAGGACACTGATCGAAAATTATGACATGAAAACTAAGGCAGACTGAACTAAGACAGAACATGGCAGGACAAAATCTAAGGCTGAACAAAAACTAAACAGAGGCCTGGCTAGCAGAACTGTGACAGCCTGAAAGTAATGACATTCCCATCAACCTCATGAGCAACTGTCAGGCAACTTGTTACCACGAAAAACACAACATAGAACGCTTTAAAACTTGCTGATCAAACGAATCAAAGTAATATGAATGATGCTAAATAATTGCAGAAGCTGCTGCCTTTTCCTGAGTAGAAAGTTTTTTGCGTTAAAACCAAGAATTCAGTTCTTGTTGATGCAAGACCCATCTTCTCAGTGAGCAAGGTCAAAGTCTGCCATAGCTCTCTTATAAAATCTCATAACTATCTGTTATCTTTTCCTCTGGTCAACACTGAACACAACCATCTGATTATAGAATACCTCAATGCCGCACTCAGCATTCCTGAATCCCATTACTCCTGAACTCATTCTTCACCTCAAACAAGCTTTCAAAAAACTGTCAGAGGAAACAAACAAACCAGCATCGTACTTGGACGGCATCTCGAATGTTAACCAGTTCCTCATTATTTTCCTCTGCAAGAAAACAAAGAAAACAAGTTTGCTGTGGTTAAAGGCTCATTTTACTGAGCTGAGAGACAAGCTGTTGTCTTAAACCATATGGACAGTAACAGTGTTTTTCTTTATTGCAGGGTTCCCGTTGGACAATTCAAGCTGCGAGTATGAACTTGGCTTTTGTAAGAAATTCCTTATATTGAATATCAACAGTTATTTTTTTTAAAGCCGATAACATTTTTTATTGCACTTTACTATCACTGGGTGGATTTAGATATTTATCTGATTGTACAAACTGTCTCGTAAAACAGATTTTCCTTTTGTTGGGGCGTTGCAATTTCACATGTTGCAAATCATTTTATTCCAGCACATTGCATAGTTTATGGCCTTGATAAATCATGCACTCGTCAGGTTGAAGACAATTACCTTTTTTAAGATTTGTGAAGTTAAATTTTAAATGAGTTTAAATGATAAGCTCATCTTGTTTCATTACAGGGAGATGCCTTCGTTATTGAGCCTGACCAACTGCAGGTACGTGCAGGTTTTCCTGCTCTCAGCAAAATAAGCAACAGTGCACAACAAGGTGTTCTGAAATAAGAAAATACTAGAGGTGAATAAGGAACACTGTGGTCTGGTAAAGTGGACTGGCATTACTTCCAATGATCCCACTGTTTCCTATATCTGAACACATTAGAGTGCCTTACATTTAAACCAAAGCCACAAAAACAGGCAAGAAAAAAAAGCAGACTGTTTAAATTATCAGCCATTTTATGTCTTCCTGTTTGTGCTTGTTCATTCATCCCCAAAATTTTGTTTGTCCATGCATGGTCTGTCATGCACAGACTGAAATGGTGTGCAGAAGATTTATACTTCACATTTATTTATTCTCCAGTATTTCAAACAGTTTCATTAATGTAAGGGTGTTTACATTTGCATCAGATGAACAGTATTGGAGCTTGAGACCTTTTGTACATTGTCTCCTACATTTCACTTTTTGACCATGGCACGGTTGTTGTTGGTTTGTCCCAATGTTTAGGATCATCTATACCAGAATCGATGTGAACACCCTCAAACACACTTAGCGCTGAACATCAGCATTCTAACCTAATAATCCTTGTTCATTTTAATTTGAATGTACTGGCATATAGACAGAAATTGCATTGCTTATCTAATGCCGAAAGGCTGCTGTGTATTTTTTGATATATACGCTCGGTCACCTGGAAACAAGTATTTTTCACGTGGAAGCACACACAAATGAAAACACACACCAGTTTGCCACATCAGCACATTTCAAGCAAAGCACTAAAGCTGACTAATGTTTGACCTGTTGATGCTGTCATTCTCCTGAAAACACTTTTTACAGCTCTAAATCACTGCTGTATTGCCTCCTCTTTACTGGTGATATTACATCAGATCCAGTCTTTATTCATGTATAGCTCTAAGCTTTATGATTTTATGAGTTGCAGTGAGCTTTTATTGTCATTTGAAGGTGACTTTTTCCCTCCCTGTTGTCCAGATGTTGAATGCTCTGCTGATTCTTGTCTTTGTGCCCATCTTTGACCTCATCATATATCCACTTGTTGGCCTTTGCAGAATCAACGTCACGTGAGTAGAAGTCTGGGTTTTTTTGGGGGGGGGGATGTTTCCACCTTTATTGCAGACATGAGCATTTAAGAGGCCTCTTAAACTGGGAAAATGACCTTACATTTATATCCCATTTGGGTTCACACTCACAAATATCATCATATAGTTTTGTAGTTACTGATTTTATTATTGCTTTTTAGAACGTAGCATTGGGTTGTAAAGGACACGTTTGCAACAGATGGCGTTACATCAAAACAAGTGATGAGGCAGCCTCTTATCAGGGAGGAGATCATTGAGGACACTAATCATCTTTCTGATTTTCAAAGTGATAAAGCTTGACTTTCAAAGCGGTAAACACACACTGGCCTTACAGTGATGAAAAGAAATGAAATGAAAGTGCTGACTGTCTGTCCTTCAGGCCTCTGAGGAAAATGGCCGCAGGGATGATTTTTGCAGCGCTGGCCTTTATAGCAGCCACACTGGTGGAGGTGAACGTTATGGTAGGTATGAGCAGCGATCATGAGTCTTGTAAGGGAAATAAAGTGACACTCACCAAAACCCTAACTCACCTGCACACATAGGATTACTGGCATGCACCCAGCCAGGTAACATGAAAATACCTGCACATAGACTGTCTGACCTAAGCGAGTTCTCATGCAACCTGGAAAACCTGAAGCCCCTTAATGAGGCTTTCCAGTTTCAAAGAGGACATTGACCAAAATGTCCTGGAAAACACTGAGCTGTTCTTGCGTTATTATATAAACTGTCAGAATTTATATTGGCATGACGTTCTCATTCTGTAGCACATGGTAGATGAAAATGGAGCTGTCTTGAGGAGGTACATTTGTGTCAAGATGCAAATTTGAAATCATGTGGGCAACTCGCAGTAATGTTTTAAGCTTGTGTGCCAGAATGGAAACTTCATGGCTTAATAATCTTAATAATCAAATATTTTTTTTGTCAAAAATTGACCGTATATCCTTCTGAGCAATACATGTGCAGCTCTGTCATTGTTTTTGAAAAAAAACTGTTGTTTCCCATCTTTTGTTGTTTTTTCATCCCATCGTAATGCTCATATAAGTGAGAGCTCCGTGAATCATAAAAATAGCTTATGAGCATTGAAGTCTTTATAATATCATAATCATTTGGGGCGCCGTAGCTCAGGAATCAGAAGGTTGGTGGTTCGATCCCTGGCCCCTGCAGTCTATGTGTTGAAGTGTCCTTGAACCCTCCCTGTTCCATCGGCATATGAATATACTTCTGAATTGTAGAATCATTTCTTCAAAAGATTTATCAGTATGGTGCACTAATGTCCTTCTCTGTCTGCTAGAAAACTGTGGTGGAACCTGCACCTGCGGGGAACTGTCTCCTGAAGGTCTTTAACCTGGCAGGAGATGATGTCACTGTGAATATCCCAGACAGCAACCTGTTTCCAGAGCCGATCCAGTACCTTCAGGTAACCAGGAGAGAAGGGAAAAACAGCTTTGTGTACTATCCAGGGTGGATACAAGATAGCACAGGTTTTCCTCAAACTCATATGTTTACTTAGGTTTCCATCTTTTGCATTTCAAACACAAGTCAGGATTGTAGACTCGAAATTTACTGAGGGCTGACTGTGAGGGTGTGTTTGCTCTGTGAGAGAGAGCTGACCTGTGCACAGTTTATCGCTCCTTTCGTTCAATAATATTAAGTTAATTTAACCAGGAAATACCTCGCTGAGATTAAAAATTTGTTTTGCAGGAGTATGTTGTAAATTTCCCCACTGAGGGACGAATAAAGGATTATCTTATCTTATGTCCTTGCCGAGACAGCAGCAGTACATATAGCAGAGAAGTTACAAAACATATGAAAATATATACACACACACACACACACACATAATAATATACACAAAATATGTAGAGAATAACTGGGGATGAGCAGGCACACCAAAGAGAGAAAGTAGGGATGTACTGTATATGTAGGCTAATGATGGATGTCATGTTTGTTTTCGACAAGTCAAACTGGTTTCTATATCTATATTTGCATTTTAATAAACCCAATTAGCTAAATTTGTGTTTACCAGTCTGAGGTTTCAGCTATTACACTGGAACTTTTTAGAGATCAGGAAACTTTTTTTGTGTGTTTCTCAAGTCGATGGCTAATTTGTGCCTTCATTCTAAGAAATTCACAATAGAGGTTTATAGTTCTTGTAAACGATACTAATAAGTATAGTATAATAAGAACCTCTATCTTCTAAAACTGAGTGATATACTGTCTTTCAGTCTCTCATTCTATCAGAGATGTTTTTCAAACAGTGAAGTGAAGCTTTTGGAAAGAACCTGAACATTAACCCCCTGGTTTCTCTCTGTCAGGACCCTCCTCAATATGAGATGCTTCCACTGGGGGGACCCAGCAAGCAACTGAATATTGAAGTCACCTCCTATGGAAAGACCTCAGTATGTAACCTCATGGCTGACGAAGAGAAGGCCTACAGTCTCATCTTATCCTCAGAAGCTGCTGGAATCCAATGCAAACTTGTGAGTTTTTTTTTCTGTAACAGTAATTATGACTAAATAAGCAACATGCAAAGCTTTGAAAAGAACATCCTTGGGTATTACGTATTAAGATTTTATGGTTACTTTAATTCCTTTTGCTCATAATAAGATGGTAACATTATCTTATGTGTAAAAACATCTGCTACAAGATGAATAAAAATGCAGGAAAGCCACACAAAGAATGAAATGTTCATTATTACTGTGCAGATATTACGTTATCTTCAGTCTATTGTAAAGATGTAACTAACATTATAACTAACATGAGCATTTTAACAGCTTGGTGTGAAAAAAAGCATAATCCAACTTAATGCAGACATTAAACGTTAAAGTGAAGCTAATGTTAAACATGAACTTGTTTCATATGGTGATTTTGTGTGTGCTGTTACATTTTTATTCTGGGCAAGGAGTTAAAAAATACCAGAAAATATGTTTGTTGTTTGTTTTCTGTTTATTTTTTTTGTTATTGAAGCAGCATGAGTTTAAATTGAAATCCTTAAGATTTCAGTCCTGGTTGATTTGGTGACACCTGGAGGTGACAGCAAATGCAGTTTAATACTACAGGTGTAAACTATTGGCATTTTAATGTCAAATTAAGGCAATAATTTGCCTTTTTCCTTCAGTCTGTGCTCCGATTTTATGCTGCACACAGCATGAGTCTACAGCCAGCAAGGCACAGTGAAAGGAGCTGGTTACCTCACTGAGAAGCTGGACGTCTGCAATTACTCCATCAATTGCAAAGTTCAGTTACTCCCTGCAATATTTCAAACTGATCCACTGTCAAAAAATGACCATTGGTTTGTTTTCTAGATGCATTTTTGATTGATTAAGCAGTAAGTGCTCTGCTCACAAACAGACACACAGCATTTCCTGTGACCACGTGGTAATATGAGTCAACTCATATTTTACCAGTTAAATACTTTTCATGTGGACCTGCAACAGTAGGAAATGTTTGTTTGCATTAGTAGTAATAGATAGTGACTTAACAAACGTAAACACCAGACAGGTTTATGTTTTCAGTGTTATTTTAGAGGACAGGTCACATTGCCAACTGTTTCACATGGTTTATAGGACTAACATAAATGCTAGCTAGCTTCCCCTGCACTAATGTCAACCAGATTTGGATAATTTAGGATGGTATTTTTGACAAATTTGATTGACAGTCTTCCTGGCAACATAAGGAAACAAGCCCACAATTGTCATCATATTTTAATTAAATAAAAAAATGGCTCAATCCTGATTGGTGCACAAAATTATGCAACATTAGCTTTTTCCAACTTACTCCATTTCCTTGAAACCACAGAAACATTCCACAGAAACTTGTCACGTGAAACAACCAGAATTGTTTCAACTTTCAGTTGATTTTGTGTTCATGTAGGACCCCCATCGCACATAGATGAAGCTGAAAGAGCAAATAGTTTTTCACAGCCTTATAAGAAATATTGTACACTCATGGTGAGTGCCGATCTCCAGGGAGACTTGCATGCACAGGAGTTCAGCAGAGAATAGAAATGACTGTTTTTGATAGAAAATTCCTTGACGTGGCTGTGTGTGTGTTTTTAACCATCCAGGTGTACGACAACGTAATAAAAAATGGGACTGGATATCCTTTTGTGAGGTGAGATATGTTTAACCTTTGAGGTCTCGACTCATCTTTTATACTTACAATGTGAACATTTGATGCCAATTCATCTCTTTACTGTACAAACTGGGGTCAACTGAACTAACTTGAATAATCAGTTGAGTCTCATGAGTTCTTCTCATTCATTCAATTTTTTTTTAAGGTTCTTCAACACACTCCACGAGGAAATAAGCCTCAGTGTAGGAGATGCGACTTTCCTTGTGCCCTCTGGTCAGATGTCTATTAACAAGACTGTGGCACGAGCAGAGTGAGTAGGAATCTGTCAGTGAAGAACTTGAAGTTGAAAAGTTTGTGATCATAACAAAGTAAATAACCACCCAAATCGCCTAACCCAACATCTTTTATCTCATTTTTTTGGTTTTCCAGCCTGCAAGATTACTGTTTTTATTCACCCTTAATACCAAAAAACTCTATTAACAGCAGACAGATACAGTTAGAGACAAGCTGGTGAACATAGTGGAGCATTTAGCTGCTAAAGAGTCCGATCTTTTTCTCAGGAGTATGTTTAGACCGAAACAGAGCTAAAGGTGAATATTGAATATATAACAGTGAATATTGGACTTCATCAGATGGACACAAACACAACTCTAGATTAATGTGTATGTAATAGACAACTGTTTACTGATGAGTTTGCCATATCAACTTAAAAGGTGATACGCCCCCAAGTGGTAAAGAGAGGTATTATGTTTTGTTTAACTTTGTTTAACTGTTTAACTAACCCCCTTTTTTTCATTTGACAATTGTAATTTCCATTATTACATACTGTATGTCAATGTGGCTTTGAAAGAGGTTTTCTTAGTTCTGAAGCTTTCACTGTGGCTCTCTATAGAGTTCTTTCTTTACTTCTTTTACATTTAACAACAGGATCAGTGCTCCAACTGTCATTAACGTAACATTATTCATGCAGAAAATTAGCAAGGCTTCATGTTGAATTCAAAGTAGACTCACACATATCTAGTCACATCATGTGTTTGCTCTTCTCTGATTCATCTAATCCTTCATGTGTACCCTGTCTGTGGGTAGATACCGAAATGTCAACTGCAGCTTACAGTCGAGGAAATGCCCTCATCTTGACCTGGGCCTGCTGGACTTTGGAGCTTCCTACACTGTCATACTCATGGAGGTCAGGATGCTTCCTATGCAAGTTTGTGTATGTACAGATCTTACCAGTTATACTGCATGACAGAACCCTGTGTGTGTGGGTGTCTGTTTTGTCAGGAATCAGGTGCCATTGTGGCTCACAGGATGGAGGATGTGAAAGCCAACAATGTGCACATCGCCTGGCAGATCCCCCAGTACGCCTTCATCACTGCTGGAGAGGTCATGTTCTCCATCACAGGCCTGGAGTTCTCCTACTCACAGGTTCGCCATGATACACACTAACTATCATTTAGTTAGATAAAAAAAGTTTGTAGCTTCCATCTTCAAGGAGGACAGCAGTTGTAGTTGGCTTGGATTCTTGAGGATTAGTATCGTAGCCCTGATCCTGGATGGATTTTCTGATCTAGCATAGACAAATTTACCAGATGGAAGGCAGATTGTGTTTTGTCAGGCGAGTCTGTATTTGCAGGATTTTATGAATTCTGAGTGTCTGATATGCCTATATTCCCCCTGATAGTCACCTAGGACTGGAAACAAAGTATGGCGGTCTTGACAAGGTTTCCGTTTTCACAGCAAAATAAGAAATAGAAACCTGTCAAACCACTTTTGCAGCATATTCATGCTCCACTGTTTATTTGCATTATCAGTATGTTCCAAACATTCACATGTCCCTCAAAATAAAATTTTCCCCACTGTGGGACGAATAAAGGTATATCTTATCTTAAATATTACTAAATACAAAGCTCTTGCTGCTGGCGAGATATATGTAAATGGAGAACCATACTAACGACAAAAAAAAGCTGAGACATATTTTAACAAAAATATGAGTGTCTGGAACATATCGACAGTTTGGCAGAGAGGACGAGCATTATGCTGCTAGAATAGTTTGTAGATTCTGTTGGCCATGAAACTTGACTGTCATTGGCATCAATTATAACCAAGCTGACTATTCACGGGGGAGCAAGATGACTTTTCAGATCCGCCACTGCAACCTATAATGACTGAGAGTATGATAGTCTAAACATTTCTGGAAAAGTCCGTCATGACTGGGTGTAACTTCCTAACCAAGAAAAAGCCATCACAAAGTGTTTCCACAATCCAATCACAATTCTGTTAGACACTCAACCTTTTTTAGGTTTAGGAACTGCTGATCCCATTACACGCAACCTTTAAATATTTGTTCTCACCTGTCTTTATTTACTGTGCGTCTCTCTCTTCCCCCAGTCTCCGGCCAGCATGAAGTCTGTCCTACAGGGCGCCTGGCTGCTCACTGTTGCATTTGGGAACGTGATAGTGCTGATTGTGGCAGAGGGGGCGGGACTGGCTCAGGTACGGCATCATGGATATTGTGGGAGACATGAAAATTAAGGAAGCTATACATACCAAAATCACAGTTAATCACCTTATGTCATTCTTCAATGCTGTGAGCAACACAACAATGTTCCAAACACCTCCACTATATATATATATTTTTTTGGGTTTCTGTTGATCAGGCTCAAGGTTATAACTCACAGCTTTTTAGTCACTACATAAAGTTTACAGGTGGCATTCAATTCTGTTTCACATAAAACACACAGCGACGACCAAAATCGCTCATCATAAAATGTTACAAGCATATGATTTTGCTTCTCAAGAGCACAGCAAACCTGAACAGTGAACTAAATCTTTCTCCACCCAGTATGTAGTTCACACACTAACCAGTATTTGTTGTCTCAGTGGAAGGAGTTCCTGCTGTTTGCCTGCCTGCTGTTGGGTGTCTGCATCATCTTCTCAATTATGGCTTACTTCTACACCTACGTTGACCCCAGTCAGCTGGACAAGATGTACCTGAAGGATTCAGTGAAGGAGGAAGATGACCCTGACGACTTGAAGAAAAAGACTGATGACATACGCTTGAACAAAACAGGGGAGGGCACCAAACTGTAACTGTGTTATGCTACATGCGCCATCTTCTTCACTGCAGCTGATTTGGCTACAAAAGTTGAAGGATAATAACAATAATAATAACAACAAATAATAATAATAAACTTTTAGAACTGGGCATGGCAAACAAGATGAGTTCCGCTGTTAAGTTTGAGGAGGTTTAGAGAAGTGTAAATATTGATATAAGAACAGGAGGTGGAAAGTTGGGTTAGGCTGCTATGATTACTGCAGCATAACAGGAAGTATGACTGGGTGTCTTCAGCATAATGATGGTACTGTACTTTGTTAAGTAATGACCTGACCAATGGTAGCATATAAATGGAGACCAGTAATGGACCCAGGATTGACCCTTGGGGAACACCACGGGGGAATTTCAAACAGCATCAGAAAAGGTTCTATTAGATAGACAGGTACAAAATAAGTTGAGAGCAGACCCTTTCGGACCAACTCAGGTTTCAAGACGCTGTAGGAGGATGGAGTGGTCTACTGTTTCAAAGGCTGCACTCAAGTCTAGAGGACCAGAATGGAGCTTTCACATTTATGTGCACTGAGGAATAAGTCATTTGTCACCTCAGGCCGTCTCACTACTGTGTAGAGCTCAAAAGACACACTGGTAGTTATTGAAAATACTGTTAACACTCATATAGCCAATCAGTTGACACCTTGGATAAGAAAGATATAGAAAGAGTCAAGATTAAAAGGTTTCTTTAAAACAACTCATTGGATGAGTTACCAGAAGGTACCCTGTTTTATATCAGTTCCTGTTTTATGTTTTTGTTTAAGATATTTTTGTGATAATGAAACACTTGTGATGTGATCATTGGGCATTTGTTGTGATCAGAAGTCCAGTATTTGTTTGTCACGTCATTTAATATGTTCTGTGAAACCTTTTTAACACTCCACTTCAAAGTTTTTAACCAGAGAACAGGAAAGTATTTTCTGAAGAAGACCTGAAAACATGGAATAGTGTTTAGAAGAGGCTGAATACTGTGGTTTCCCACTCCACATGAACAATAGTGTTATTACAAATGAATGTTGAATATTATGTTGTATATACTGTATTTAATGAAAAATGTAAACATTTTTGAAAGCACACCGAATTCTTTGAATGGTGCCATTAAGGAAGCTGCTCTTTACAGTAAATCTCTAAAATCATTTGTATGTTAAAAGTTAATGCTTCACAATGAACCTTTGTAAGCTTTTTTTGTCAGTGACCTTATTATTGATATTGAGTTTTTATAACAATCTCTGCTTGCAACTGCCCTACAGATCTCAATCTTTTCATGCAGGAAACCAAATCCATATTGTTAATTTGAGATTTTATTGTCTTATTGTCTGTCTTCTGATTTTGATTTCCTGAAAGCATGTCACTGCCAAATGCCATATGTGACAACATCCTTAAACATATCAAATAGGGAATAGCAAAAAAAAATTATGCTGAAATTGTAAAATCTGCCTATTTTCCTGTTAAAATGGTTAGATGAATGGTTAGTGAGTGCAGCAAATCAAATTTTGCAAAGAAAGTAAGTGGAAAGATTATGTACATTATTCTTGTACATATGCAAACTTCCTTTCTCTTGGAAATGTGTGACCTGTGGCGGCAGACTGCATTCAAATAAACCAATTTCATTCATCATTCATCATTCATCAATCTCTGTTAAGATCCAGCCCTGAACCATTAAGATCAGCCCTCTGTAGTTGTTCAACGACAATTTTCATTAGCAACAGACAGAGAAAGACAGACAAAGACATTATGTGCAATACAAATGTTCATATCTCAGGAATATTACCTTGAATTATGTGGCTTATTATCATACTAAATGGATTTAAATGGTAATTTTTCTTGCTCTGGAAGAACCAAACAGGATTAGTATGTGCAGGACAACAAAACAAGGAAATGGTAGAGGCTCCTGATTGCTCATCACATTACAATTAGTTTTGGTTGTGACTTCTCACAGCCGAGGCTAGTCTCAGGAGGACCTTGACAGATGAGAGTAGAAAGAAAAGCAGGTTGAAACTTCTTTATCTTTCCTCTCTCACTTCTTACTTAGATTTCTGCAGCTGAAGATCTTTTCTGTTTTTTTTCACAGCTCAATATCACTGCAAACTCCAGGGAGACATCCAGGGTAGAAAAGTCATGATATTTTCAGATCAAGCATTCTAAAACGCTCCTGAAAGTAGAACCATTACTTGTCAAATGAGGGGCTGTTCTTCTTCTTTGGGCTTATTATATGTGGCTTCTTAATATTAAAGCTAGGACGGTGTAGTGGTCCTGTGATTTCCTGCGTGCCTTTCCAGTAACAGTTCTGTGACACGGGCGATGATATCAGGATGCACCAAGCAGTCCAACAGGTCATTAGTGGTTATTGTGGTGTGTATTGGTTCCTCATAATCCTCTGAAGAGTCCTCTGACGTCCCACCTGCACAGTCACACGGTCTACATTGAGTTAAACCAGGGCTACATTCAGATTTCCCCTGGTGGCGTCTGACAGCAGATGCGAGCTTGGTTCTCGGTGCTGTATCCGAGCTGACATCCAGATCTTTTGTGGTCACCCCGCTCGTTTCTGGCGTGCACTCTTGCTGACAGCGTACAGGAGTGAGGTGTGGTCCAAAGGGAACACTGAAGGGCAGAGAATCACTGACCGAATCGCTGTTCTTCCTGATCTGTCCTCTGGAGTCGCGCTTGACTGGACGGGTATGTCTCAGGTCCTGGGTCAGTTTGCTGTGGCAGAGGCCCCTCAGTCTTTGAGCAGAAGCTGCCACCGCCAGGTTCACATACTGCATGTTCTCATTATGGGATGGTACTCCTTCCTGTGGAAACATAACACAAACAAACCGTTACAGAGAGTTCCCCAAACACCACCTGTCAGCAAAATGGAAACCTTGTCACCTGAGTGTAGTAGACTACTTTATATCCTAATAATCAATACATATCCCAATATCAATACATTTAGTTGAAGAGGAAGTCTGAAGTGGCTGCTGACTGAACAACATGCTGCAGGTGATGCTGATGTTTAAATCCAACACTGAGCCTTTCATGAAAATGTTAACACCCGTCCTGTCACCTGTCTTTCACATCATGTCCCTTTCGAATCTTATTTAAAATAATGGTCTAACAAATAACGTATTCATAGTTACTGTATTCTGTGTAGGGTGTGACAATAAACTGAAGACAACAGCAAGTGCTAATAAAAAAAACTTGCCATGGGAATAATTTGCAAGAAGCTATAAAGAAATAAATATTCCACACACGGGGCTTGGTTGTTTAATAATTAGTATATCACCAGAAAAATGATGTCTTGCAGCAGCAGCAGCTGGTTACTAAAAGTTTTGGGGGAACCCTCTGCTGCATGTTGACAAGCTGAGATAAATTATATTCAACTGGTCCTGCATTACAATTCATATGGCTGTCTTAGAAAGAACACAGAGAAATGACTACACGACTGACATTATTTTTCTAAATAAACTCTCTGAACGCTATAAAATATTCAGTTCTGTTTTGCCTGATTTAAAGCTGGTCTATTAACTCCAGTATAGTGCAAAGTTATATGTCACCTGTTCAGCTCGGCCAAAAAAAATAAAACCCACTGAACTTTGGAGAAGTTCAGCCCGTCTCTCTCTTTGTAGTTACAGGAAACATCCCAGGAGTTTGAGTTGGTCTCCAGCATCTGTGTTTATATACAGCAGCTCACACTGTGACTGCGCAGTGAATGACCTCTTGTGGGTGGGATAAATATACCCTGTAAGTGGTAGAGGCAGCCTTGCTTTGCCAGCTGATACACACAGAAAGAAAAGTGTGTGGGAGGTACGGTGGTTAGTAATCTATCACAGGCAGACCAGAGTCTCATCAGGCTTGTGGAGTTCTGACAAAAGTCCAACCAGTAATGTTGCACAATGACGGACTTCTTGCACGAGAGCGAATGACAATTAGGTGCTGTCTCCAAATGTTTTCTAATTCATAACAAATTAAATGAGTCAATTCACGGGCTTACTGAGGCAGAGGCTCTGGATATGTAAGATTAAGTGTTAGGGGGTGTATTATGGGTGTTCAGAATGTACAAAATAATTTGATATTCACCAAGTAGTGTCCTATACAATGCACACAATGCAATATAAAAAGTTTTGTACAACCGATTGGTCACAAGACCATCATGTGATATGGTTGAAATGAATGACATTTTAAAGATTTGTATTTTTTTGTACTCTTTCGATTTGATCGTGACAGCTGAAGAGAGACAGGAGATGCAGGTGCTCTACCAGGTGAGCTACCAGAGCACCCCGACACCAGCATTTTAGCAAGGATGTAGAGATACATCAAGATATGGCAAATATATGCATGAATGATTGTTAATGCTTGCAGAATTATATTTATGAAAACATTCTAATCATATAATCAAGATTTGACTCAACTGAAAGTCAATAGATGATAATATTGAATTAATTCTCAGGCCTAATTTGGGCCATTACTGGATGAAAGGAAAAGGTATTAATCAGGGAGCTACTGATTTGAGCGAGTGCTTAATATCACAGCATTAATTTGCTACCTCAGTGGGATTGAGCCAGTCATCTGTGTTGTCATCGCTTGGTGCGCTTTTGAAGGAGCAGACAACAGCCTTGGTCACAGCTTCGCTAACTCTTGCCATGTCATCTACTTCCTGTGCAGGAACAGAAAGCCAAGCAAAAAATAAGAATGAGTGCTGCATATCAAGATAATTACACTGAATGACAAAGACAGTCTGGAGGTATGCTGCAGGCACACACTGTTGTGTTGGTGACCTTGCGGGGAAAACTGGAGAGGCACCAGCTCTCTGAATAAACATTTGTCTGGTGGTGAGGAGCTTTTCATGCGGCACACACTCCTCGTTGTGTGCACACACTCATCATAATGACAGGGAATCTTTTACTGCTAGGCCTGTTCATTACTCAAAGCTGAGAGAGGCCTTCATCTGGGAGCACTGCACTCTGTTAGGATCACTGTTAGGATCAGCTCGAGCAAGAGCTCTTTAGGGAAAATGCTTCTCAAATTCTGTCAAATCATGGAATGTCATTTCATTGTTTCAGGTTATGAGCCGATTAGTTCAGGATAAGGGACAGAGACATGAGCGTGATGCTTACCAACTCGATCCAGGAGTTGACACTGACGGTGATGGGATCCACTGACTCCACATAGTGCCACCAGTGTCTGGGGACATAAAGCACCTAAACAGAGGAAATAAAAAGTCCACAGAAGCTTAAACAGTTTAGTGACATCACCCATTCCTTTTTGTATTTAGGCCTTTGTGATAAATATCAAGGGAATATGTAACCATACTAACCATCCACTAGATGGCAGCATACACCTTCCCCCTCCACTGACTGTCAGCAGTTCATCCATTCATAAAGTGACTCTATTAAAACGGGCGAGCTTTATTGATTCGCAGCCTCCTCGGCAGTCCTGATTCATTCATGGCCAGTGGTCTGACAGATGAGAGGAATGACCTGTCCTTTGATTTGATTTGCAGAGCCATCCTGTAGGAGACTGCTGTAGATTCCAAAACTATCCGCTCTGTGTCAACAGCTGAAGTATTTGTAGGGTGAAAATAATCTGAGCACAACAGGACATTTGTAGCTTTCCACCGCATGTAAACACCAGGCCAAAGCCAGCCACAACACTGACTGAGTTTAAGGTCATTGACTTGGAGAGTGTGGGCGGTAATGATCTGGCTCACATATCTAACCATTTTTTATTGTGTGACCAAAGGACAAATTCCATTTACCAAATGAAGACTGTAAAGAAGCTGCTGAAGAGCTGTTAAAGTGAACTGACCTTTCTTCATCCTGTCAGACTTTATTCACCACAAGCCATTCCCAATGTCCAAGAATGAACATCGCCACTTTAAGTTACTTCTTATTTACACCAAAACTTCCCTAAAGGAACTGTAGGAATAAGACAATAGGTGGTGATACGGGGGAAAGAAATGAGGGCATTTCACTGTGCTTGGTTCATCATCTGTCAGCTGAATAACTGTCGTCATTTTCCATTAGGTAAGATAAGCAAAAATGATCTGCTGAAGCATCAGCCGTAACCCTGACCTGCACAATGCTTCACCAGCCTTCAGAGTTGCTTGACAGCTGGGTTTGGTGTTGCTGATAGGACGATATTTAGTACGCTACAGGAGCTCAGGCACAAGCAGATAGTGGAAATAGACAGATGGCTAATTGCTCTGTCACCATTTTGACTCTTGAAGAACAAAACAATGTGGCTGGAATCAGAAACAAGGCAAAGGAGGACAAACACATCCAGAATTCAGAACTGAAAACTACTTCAAAAGTAGCCGAGGACATTTCTGAAAAATAGGGGCCTGTGATTGCGCCACACCTCAATCGTGACTTTACTCACCCTGAACTCAACCTGTTTCAAAAGCAGAGCAGGTGACAGGAATGTGACTGCTCTGTCAGGTGATCTACTAACCCAGACGTGACCTAGTTACCTTTTCTCCTGGCACGATATCAAGAGTGATAATGCAGCTGACTTTAATGCAACATAACCTTTTCACTTCTATTAATATAAAAGCTCCTGTCTGTTGAAGGTGATGCACTATAACTGAGAAGGCCAGACTTTAATGGCAACACAAGTCACGACCACTGTCTTGCTTCACACTTTTATGGAGGACACCACGACAAATAAATCACACTGTTGAGACTACTTTTACACGTCAAGAGCTTAAAGACGGAAAAAGCTATATTTTATGTTTATTGCTTCTGTGTCGCAAGCAGTTCATGACATGAATGTGGAGCTACAGTGTTGCATAACATCAAACTTTAGTAAATCACTCGTGGTGGTTTTCCAATGTCGAAAAACTGTTTTTAAAAAAGAGGTGCTTGAGGTGTGTTTAGTTCAATGTTGGATGAAAAATGTTCTGCCTAAAGGGTGAAACTGTACAGTCAGCTCACTGTTTGGTATGATACATGGTACAGGGCTCACAGCTCAATACTGCTACATGTTTTTTTTTTTTTTTTACACAGTTTGACTGAGAACAAATGACTGTAGAAGATTATTTTATCATTATTATTATTTGTTAAGCTGTTTTAAATGGCTAATTCTTTGTTTTTTATAAAAGTGTTCTCGTGTGCTACAACCAAAGATTATTTTCATTATCTGATTACTACTTTGGCACTTTTTATGATTTGTGTTCCATTTTGTCTCTGTATTGAATAAGACAAGTTATAATTCTTTATCATCCAGTCCAGTCTTGACCAGGGTAAGACAAACCTGAGTACCCTTTATGAGGCATAACTGATCAAGTTAAGCCAATAATGTCATCTCTGTGAGGCAGTACATTTTTGTACTGTAAAATATGGCGTCAAGAATCCTGACCTGCCCTGGCTGCAGAGTGACGACGTGGGCCCTGGCTCCCTGAAATGCAGGGAACCTCCTCAGGTCTGGATGGAGAACATCCACCTGGCTGAAGACGCTGGACTCCTCATAGGGGATCCTGGTTGGGTAGAGGTTAGCAGTGTCCTCTGGAGGAAAGAGGTACCAGCGCTTCCTAGGCGCAGAAAACACAAAAGAGCAGGAAAAAAGGGTTGTTGTTAGAAATGCAGCTGTTTTCCTCAATGTGTTGATCTATTTAGCAGGAAAACACAAAAGAGCAGAAAAAAATTTCAAATCTCCTTTAGACAGGGCAAATTGCAAATCCATCAATGAAAAACAACCCAGTACTCTCCAACCTGCTCAAAACTCAAATTTCATTCCCTGAATAATTTGGGTCAGACATTTTGTTTTCGGTTCCTCTGACCCACCATTGCCACACACATGTCATCATATCAATCAGCACTGTTGTATTTTCATGGTTCAACAGTGTCAAAGATCTGCTGGAGCTGAGTTTCATTCCATTTGAGATCAATACCAAATAAAAAAGAGCCTGGGACGCAATTACAAGGAGTGAGATAAAACTGTTGCTCTCTGGGAGAACAGTGGAGTGAGATAAGATATAAAAAGACCTTTTCCCTTTTGTTTCTTGACTCCTGCTGCCCCATATAGCGCCTCGTGCTCTGTCTCCATTTCCGTCCCGCTCTGGTGAGCTCTGCAACAAATTAACTCTCTTTCAGAGGGCAGGGGACAGATCACACTCTGTGTTAGCAGTTACAGTACCCCACACCTTTCATGTTGCAGATGATTTAGGTGGTTAACAGGCCAAAACCAGCACCGATGTGGTGAAATACAGCTGCTGTTGTATGGACTCCTGAACCTTCTTTATGCTAAGTTACAACTCCTCTCTATTAAATACACAAACTCATCATCACAGACATGACAGGACAATATCAAATTCAATTTTACACCTCTCACTGGGTATATCTCTCTTTATACTTTCTATTGTGTGGCCCAAATTTGACATCAGTGTTAAAAAAACGTAAATGTGTGTTGTTAGAGAAAGCACAAAGCAAAAGCAAATACAGACGCACACAGAAAAACAGATTACAGTGAGAAATCAGATCAAGGCAAGAAATCAGATAACAGGTCTAAACGCTCTCTGGCATTCTCCCATATTTCCAGACCACTATTTCGACTGGCTCTTCAGTGCAGAGAAACAAAGCTATTTCTTGCTGCATTAAACATTTTACCATATTACCATTTCCAAGGCCACTTAGACCACTAGTTACGCCTTAGCTGTAATTTGTACTCCATTTAATTAAATTCCTTGGTTGTGACTTGAAGAACTACTCACAAATCTATGAGGCAGGGAAATGTGTGATGCTTTATTTAGTTCTCTAGATGACAATATCAGAGTGGATGCATATTCAAAAGTTACATTTCAGAACGGTACATTATTAACTGGATACAAACGTGTTTGAATTTTTCAAATATCCTTCTGTTCAGCTTGGGTCTTATTTTTGGCTGACACAAAAATGTGAGAAGATTTATCAGTTAAAACAAGCACTGAGCAGAGATTGAGAGGTGATAAAATCAGCTTAAAGATTTAAAGGCCTGGAGAGGAACAAAACAACCAGTGTAATGACATATATCAGTGACATGAATATCACATTTAGTTGAAATGTAAGTATAACGAAATGTAGGATTACAAATAGGAAAAAGTCCATCTATGCTTAAGTTAATTTTATTATCACAATCACATGAGCCAAATGTAACGTATATATTCAAATTAGGTGTTTTAGTATGTTTTTAAGAATGTTTTATGTCACTGCAAACCACGCAGCAACAAGTAGTGATACATTCTTTGACTTTTTTTTCTTATACCCATAATTGGGTTTGTCCAGCATAATCTGGTTACTCTGGAGCATATAAAGCAGCAAACACCTGCTATGGTCCTTCTTACCGTCCTTGTACTTGCAGGACCAGGTTGCAGCCATAAGAGTCCAGGTGGCACGGCGTGTTGGCCCTCTCTGTGCCGATCCACAAGGTGCTCTCTCTCCCATTACGTCCCTCAAAACCGAACTCGGACCACTTTACATCCTGCAACACATACACACACACGCACACACAAAACTACAATTATCAATCCAGAATATGTTGTAAAAATATTAAGACAAGTCAGATTGTTAAATTACAAGTTGCCGTTCTTTTTGTCCATGATAATGACAGAACATGGAGACAAGACTCACATTTTTTCAACTGTCACAGTTGAAAGATGTGCTCCCACCTCATCAGCTACTTTGACAGGATATTATAGGTGACCAATGGCGATGTCTGTGTAGAGTAACAAAGCTACAGTATTTATCATCTTTCAAGGAAAACTGGTCTGTCAATCATGTCTTGTCAGAGCACAAAGGTGTAGCAATCACGCCAGCGTCCTGAATAATGAAGTCATTACCATATATGCAGGCAGCTGTAAATGACAGACTGGTCAATCTAGCCTTCAGGCGGCCCTTTTCCCAGCACCATTTATCCTGTAAAAAGCCCATGTCTGCCTGTCTCAAAGGCATGAAAGTCAGCGGGTAATAATTGCAGGTGGATGCCCAATAAAAATGTATCACTGCGATAAAAATGAAATGAATGGGTGGCAGTGGCTTGAGAAAGGATGACACTTTAATGTCTTTCCCTACCGGAGGACAAGAATAGCAGCTAATATAAACTCATTATGGGCAAACCCTTAACATTTTAATTGAAAATGTCAAAACAAGGAAAACGCCTATAAATAAGTATTTTGAAGAAAAAAATGAGACGAGAAGGCAATATTCTGGCTGCTTCAAATTTAATGTTTAATTTGTTGATAAGCCAAAGCTCTTGCAACTGCATTACAAGGTAATCACATCTGAATGAATTTTTTTTAATTACATTTTAAGAAACCACCTCCTAAATGTGTTCATTATCCGCTTAAAGGAAAATTGGTATTTGTAACATCTCTTGAATGTGGACATATCTATATAATGAAAACACTAAAAACAGGCCTTGGCAATATATCTGAACCCTGGTGGTTATCGTTAAACGCAAAATATGCTCTCACCTGAAGCTTAATACATTCAACTATTCCAAGGTCAAGACCAGATAAGTGATGATGACACGTTTGCTGTTTGCTGGTCTCCTGGTCTTGTTACATCAACCACTTTGCTCTCATACAGTCTGACTGCACTGTTAAAAGCAGTGAGTGACATTTGGTGAGTCATAATTGAAAAAGTATACCTGTTTTTTTTAAAATGAAATTATCTCCATATGATTGCATTACTTGCAAAATACTGGACCCAGGATTGGGATAAGGGAGAAGGCTCTTTTCAATAAAATACACTATATATATACCTTCCACATACTTTTTTTGCTATGGTGTTTTTTTTATGATGATAGATGGTCGCTTCATTCCAATTAAGGGAAATCTTGTCTGCTACAGCATACAATGATATTTTAAACAGTGTTCTTCCAACTTTGTGACAACAGCCTGGGGAAGGTCTCCTCCTGTCTCAACGTGACAAGGCCAACATGCACACAGCCAGGTCCATGAATTGGACAGGCCTGCACGGATCCCTGGCCTCAACCCCATCCAACACCTTTGGGATGAACTGACTGTGAGCCAGCCCTTATCACTCAACATCAGTGACTGATCTCAGTAATACTCTTGTGGCTGAATCAGAGCACATGCAAGTGCAATGTTTAGGTGTCCACATACTTTTGACCATGTATTGTATCTCCAATATTCAACGGCTTCTACTTTATAAAAATGTACTACATTAACTCATTCCTACAGCCCAGGATTGACTTGAGTTGTCAAAGTTTCCTCTTGTAGCTGGTCACTGATGCTGACAGAAAAAATGTTGGCTTTACCTGAATCACTCTGACGTTCATTAACACCTCATGTAAGAACGCTATAATTCTTCCATCATCAAAGTACATATAAAAGGTTTTTCAAGCTTCAATGTCATTAAAAGATCTGAGGTGGTAATTAACAGACACTAAGCCTCTAGTTGTTCAAACTTGTCTGTTGGATTTCATTAGAACTTTTCTAACCAGCACTAGAAAAGTGATCTGATATCTTAAAATGAATTACACAGAAGATTACCTCAAACATGGAAGGTTGATCTTGGAACAATATGGCGATGTATTTGTAGTCAGCATATGCCCAATAATCTGACTTGGGATATTCAAAGAAAGGCCCCACATCTGTCCCAGCCTGACCCCAGGTCCAGCTGAGAAAGTGGGCCAGTTTTGCCTCCACGTAGGAACACTGGGTTTCAAACAGAGGTGCTGTGAGAGCGGGAGAAACAGCAAGAAAAAGTACAAGGCAAGAGAGTAATCACTGGAAAATTGTGATAAAGTTTCAGTTAAACTATTCAACTGATCTGGGCTAAAAGAAATACAATTCGTATACCAGAATCACAGCACTATGCATCATCACAGAGGCATGAAATTTTGTTTTACCCGCTTTTATGAGAGAAATAAATCACAGTTGTAGTCATTTACTTGCTTTTGTTTTAGTAAACAAAGTGTGTGTATGGTTGAGTAATGCCATTTATAATTCATCATGAGCAATGTCCTCCTGTCGGCTCTAACAGCTGAAAAAGATGATTTAGAAATCTAATTAGCTAGCTTTTATCAGAGGACACGCTCTCTGTTATTCATCACAGGAGGAGTCATTACTGTAGCTGTTTTAGAGCCACATGGAGGGCAGAATACACCAGATGCTCAAAGACAAAAACCCTCTGTGATATTTTTTTCCTCTGCTTATGTGACATTTTAAATCAGATCATTAAACGGCCTCCAATACTTCATTAGCTCCTGATAACTACAGTCCAATCTTTAAATCATCACATGTCAGAGCATGAACTACACAAGACTGCAGGCAATTATTATGTGCTTACTGAAAATTGGGTGAGAGCAGAAGAACTGCCATATGAGGCTTGGTGCACTGATGTGAACAGGAACACAAAAACAGGAAATCTTATTAATTTACCATACTGAAACTGATGCTGAAGGTTTTGCATGGAATTGAAAATGAACATGCATATAGGAGCGTGCTTTGGTCAGACTATTTTGGATTAATGACTCCTCAATCATGTACTAATGTATAGAATACAGCAAAGAGAGAAATTTTATGCCATAGGTAAATGCAGGTGGGGTAATAACACCTATGAACAAAATCTTAAGTGCCAAGTGATTTTTAAAAAATATTTTATTAATACCCTAATTCATAGTTTCCTTATTATATACTGTATTCTATCTATCTATCTATCTATCTATCGGTAACTTCAGAACAACTCACAGAAGTCTGTTTTCATTCTGCATGTTCAATCCAGGTGATTAATTACACAGGAATTATTCCAACCCAGATCTGTCTAGATTAATTTTTGTTCTTACTGTTTGTCTCCTCTTTTCTCCCAAGTCTGAATTTGACGAGTTTGTCACCAAGGCAGCCAGACAGGTGCTCTGCAGTCCAGCGGAGAGCAGGCCAGCCACAGGTCATGTTTGTGAAGACGGCAGGCTGCTGCAGATGCTGCAGAATCCTCTGGATCTCCTCTGGGCTGAAGGGTTTACTGGAATCGGAGGCAGCCATGGCCTGTTGTACACACTGATAGTGAATTGCAACACAGAGGATGTAGATACAGATTAGTTGATAAACAACTGGTATTTAAGTTGTGGTGTTGGATCACCAGTCATTCACATAGATTTGTCTCTCTACGGCTATTTGTTACTCCCTCAGTGCTCTGTCATTTCACAAACAACCTTTTAAAAACCTGTGCTGTCACTGTGCGAGATCACTAAGGAACCTGGGGAACAGGTGGCAAGAAGAGGAAACTGAAGCTTCCTTATTTCCAAGAAAGTTTGCACTAACTATAGCATACAGCTGCAACATAAACAGGTATCAGAAATTCATACAGATATTTATATTTGTATGTCAGTGGAGATCAGTTTTTAAAGTTACACTACATTCATTCTTCTGGGGAAGCCTTCAGATTTGCTTCCATTCATTAGCAAGGGCATTAGTGAGGTTGACTGTGTCTCAAATATAATCATAATCATATAATCATAATAATCATCTCCCTTAACACAAACCTAGATCCATTCATTTTAAAGCAATACACTCTTATATTTAACTTTTAAAAGCAGATCTGCATTTTAAGTTATGACTGATAAAAAAAACTCCCTCCCTGCATTTAAAATTGTGAAGAGGCAGATGCAACAAAATGCAGCACAGTGCAGCAAATGTGTCATCATCACAGATCAATACTTTTTATGTAGTGATCTTCAAGTCATGAAGAGTTTGAACATGTGCATGTGCTTGAGTTTGAACATGTGCTTGTGTTCAAGTGGTTCATTTTACACTTAACAAATTGTCTTATTTCATTTTTATGTATTGTATTGTATTAACTGGTGCTCCACGCTAATTAGAGCTCAGTCAGTATTGGTCAGCTGTTATTTGCACATACCATATAAGTAACATGAAATGACAGTAAATGCCAAAGATATGTATGTTTGCAAAAATGTGGAAACACTGTCATTACAAAGTTTATCGTCCAGGGAGAAAGTCTTGTTTAGTAAACATCTTATTCAGAATTGAATTTTGTTTCTTTAAGTTAAATACTGATCAGGTACAATACTGGTATGAAACTCTAGTGCTGGCAACGTTGGGCATAATTACTATTGTGTTACTGGTAGTCCACTTTAATTGCTATTTGTCCTCTAAAACACATTAACCTTATTGTATATTGATTATTTTGTCTGTCAGGTCAGATATTTCCCACCTGATCGAACTAGTTCCTCCCCGCAAAGCACTTGTTATGTCGTTTTGAGTGAGGAAGTCGTCTTATCCGACAACTCAGATCGGACTAAACTAACTTATTGTTCTCCAGAAAATGCATTTCAATTTGTCAGACCATCCACACTGACGACCGTATTCGTTTCAGCCAACAATCAGACAATGCTATTAGCTACGACAGCCAAGAACAGGCTTCGACAACACTATCAAAGTCCTGTCCCAGGAAACTTTACTTTAGCTAACATTAGCTTCCAGGAAACAGGGGGTCTTTGGAAATAACAGGGGACTCACCTTTCACTACACGTGCTATTGAGGTTCAGGCGGAAGTAAACAAACCTCACATGACAGTATTCGGTTTCTTTATACGTCTGGAACACCCCACTGTGAATCTACTCCATTTCGGCTCTGTGGTCATTGCAACAGCCCCACTCAAGCTAATGCACCGGCCGAACCAAAATGGCGGTCTAAAGAGGGAAGTTTCCACTATCGCAACTATTTCCGTTCGGGCATGCGCAGTAAAGTTAAATGACAGAAACAGAAGCCATCGGCTGTTTTTGTTTTCGTGTCTGACAGAAACCGGGTGAGTCGTCCGTTTCCCGCCGCCGTACAGCCGTTAAACCCGGGATTTTAACTGCACCGACAAACAGGGAGCTAGCATGGGTGCCCGCTCGAGCACCGAGGCCGAAAGGGAGCCGCTTCTGTCCCCTTCTCACGCGGAGGCGAGCAGGCAGCAGCCAGTAAACAGCAGAGTGTACGGAAGAAGATGGCTGGTCCTGACCCTGTTCTCCCTGCTGGCACTCATGCAGGGGATGGTGTGGAACTTCTGGGGTCCCATCCAGAACTCGGCCGCTCACGCTTACGGCTTCACCAAGTCGGACATCGCGGTGCTGGTGCTGTGGGGCCCGGTGGGCTTCGTCCCCTGGCTGCTGTTTATGTGGCTGATGGATAAGAAAGGTGAGCCGGTGCTATCTGGTACACTGTGTCCTATCTGGACCTGTGGTGTTTGTCTCCTCGTTTTCACCACTAAACATCTATGTGGATGTTGTCGATTGGAGTTAATCCCTACAAAGACATGATATATTGATAGCTGATGGATTAATCACTCAAAAGTTTGGTGTTGTTACCTGACATCCTTCCACTGATAGTCTTATCTGCAAGAGGACCAAACAGCCAGATTAGTGGTGTTTACACTGTTTTCTGAGTAGAAATTCAAGGATGTGTGTGATGAGAGATGTCCTCCCTGGTCTCATTATGTGTTTAATGTTATGTTGTTATCAGAAATGATGACCCCATCATACTTAGGCTCACACATGTTGGCATGTAACTAAGTACATTTACTCTAGTACAAACTTGAGGTACTTGTATTTAACTTGAGTCTTTTCTTTTCATACCACCTTCTACTCCAATACATGTCAGAGGGACATATTGTACATTTAATTTTCATTTTTGATTTCATGAAAAAAAGCTTACAAAGTATGATCTTTTATTCTAAATTGATTTACCAATTAGTACAAGTACAGCTGAAAATACACTGATTAGCCAATTAATTAAAGTTTAGAAAATGAATTATCATTTTTTTAAAAGTAATTTTCATGCACAGCTTTCCAAATGTGAGCATTTACTGCTTTTCCTTTTTCATTATTGTAATAATTTGAATTATATTTACAGTATATATTACTTAAAGCTGATACAATATTACAATATTTCCCAGACTGAATTGGCCAATACTGGTATGTAGTCTAAAAAAAGACTAAAATAAAGGCATGAAATAGAGAAAAACATCTATTTATTTTTGCTTGATAACTTACTTAAATGATAAATTGATGATCAGAATTGCTAAATTGATTAATTACATAATAGTTGAGCTTTAGTTTCAATTTGATATTCTTTTAAAAATGAATACTTTTCTTCTTGAGAATTTGTGTTAATTGACATGATCGTTGAAAACGTCGGCAGTTATAACAATGGATTGATAACGCTTTTGAATGAACATCAGCCATAGGGTTTTCCTGAGTCCATCATCCAGCATCAGAGTTAGACCCATGTGAGAGTTTAAAAGTGCTGATGCAGGAGAGCGGCTTTAAAGACTTCTCTCTTTCAAAAGAGTTTAAAATCACAGTGTTCTTGAAACCACAGACCATTTTGTGAAGTGCTTTTGCCTCCAGAAGAGCTCTTGACCTGAGCTGCTTAGTCAGAGGGACCTTCACCTAACCAGTTCCTCCACATCACCTGACTGACATGGAGTAGTTGACGCCCGGGCTAGACAGTCAGATGACAAAAACAGTTACAACGCAGTAATAACATCTCAGTAACCAGGATGCTGATGAATTAAAGACAACAAGCAAAGTCTCGCCAAGAAATTACACAACTCATCTTGTGATGCTGATTCATCAGCAATAAGTGGTTCTGGTTGTTCTGTTTGCCTGATTTCTACGTCATATCTGCTGCTCTCAGTGAGTGTTAGAAACTTCCACTGGCAAGACTATGAAGTGAAGTAATCCAACTGTAGATTCCTCTCATACCTGTAAAGTTAATGCTCAACTTTCTCCATCTTGCAGTTAATTCTGCCTCTGAGTCTCATATCGAATTAGGGCAGCTCATTCAACACTCACAAATTGTGTTAAGCCACAGTGTGAGCTACATGACATCCAGAGGTTGTTGTCTGTGTATGATACACACTCTCAGTCTCTCTCACGCACACTCTCACTGGCTCTGCTCCAACTTGCCAGCAGGGAAAATGCTTGGCTTCCCTCTGGGAGTTCCCCCCTCCCCAAAGGTAGAGACTGTTGATGATCAACAACACAGTAGCTGCCATTCAGAAGAGGCTAGAGATCAAGTCATATATGATGCTGTCATGGAGTAGTTTGCCTACATAATGTGCTTATGGTATAACATACATACAGTATATGCTGATGTTGCAGAATGTGTCAGAGAGAGCTCATCCACCCATTTAAATACAAGGTTGTGAAGCTTGTAGATTCTGCCTGCAGCAGCTGGCCTCCAGGGCCTCGCCGAAATATAGGTTACTGCCTTTTTGTGTCACCAACTACAAATGCAATGCTGTGTGAAATACAAGCACACATAGAGTACAATAATATCTCTGCAGTAACATTATTATGACATGATGCTGCAGACATAAAATTTGATTAACTGATTAGGATCAGTTCTCACTTGTATGAATTGAATTTACCTGTGAGAAAAAATGAAAACCGAAAGAGAGCTGGAATGCTTCAGAGACCTAATTTGAAAACTTGCTGTATTCTTTGAATTTTTGATATTAACTTTAAAAAGATCTCTATGCATCCATGACAGGTTTAGGGCTACAGGTTGAAAATTATTTTTATTAAGGATTTTTTCAGATCAGTTTCACCCCATGCAGGTTTATCCTGCCAATCCAGAATCGAACTGACAGGTGCAAAGGTGCTTCTTGACCCTTTTGGCCTCTGTTGCTCGAGGAAATTTGAAAGGAATATCCAAGGCATTTAAAAAATCTGTTAAAAGTCCTCTGTTCTAGTTGGCTAACCCTACAAAGGCATCTGTGACTGTGAAACCTAAATGTAATAGTACAGTGAATTCCCTATTGTCTGTAATAGTGTTATAATGTAAATCAGTTGTTATAGCGTCATCATGCGATTATCATCTTCTCCAAATCAAATGGAACAAAATTCTCTCTGACTCAGCTGTGACTGTAGATGAAAAGTTGCGTTTTAGCTGACAGAAAACTAATATTCTGTTGTGGGATTTAATGACAAGTCTCAGTCTTGTTGGTCCAAATGACGTGTCAGTATTGGATACAGCAGAACACGGCAGGGAGACAAACACCTGACTGCATGCCCACTTTGATATCTAAAGAACAGCCTGATAAAAAAACGTAACATGCTCCTTAAGGCCATATTTTTCTTTCAGGGATTGATAAAGTACAATTCCACTCAAGTCCTGTTTGACTCATGTTGATAAATTACATATATATTGTATATTGCTGTAGTGAAAGCGACAGCAAATGTCAACTCACATGGAAAGAGAAGAAGAGGAAGCAGAGAGTGTTTCCTTAAATGAACGTCATGTGGGTGAAACTGAGAATAGAGACTTCCAATTTGACAGAGAAAAGCGCTTTGTCCGTACTATTGCTGTCACACAGTAGACGTTAAATAAGGAACTTTGAGATTCGTGTTGTCTCATTATTGGTCACACGCTCTCAGATGCCAGTTTATTAGATACATGTAGCTAAAACAAATGCTGTCATTTTGGAGGATGTAGTATGTGGTGCTGTTGAGCTGTATTGCGTTATACTGATAAGGGTTTCTATTATTTCGTCCACCCCATTTATACCAATGAGTGTAGAAAAAAAAAGAAAGAAAGAAGAAAGAAAAAAAACCTTCTACAATGCAATACAATTTAACAGCACCACAAACTACATCCTCTACAACACTTCTCTAAAACAAAAAAATCAATAAAGACTGAACATTATAACCATCATAAAAGAGGATTTATTGTAGAACTGCTGTATTAGATTACATTAGTTTTAACTAGGTGTACCTAATAAACTGAGCATGAATGCTTTAAAATAGTGTTGTAAAAAATTAGCAGCTACAATTTTGGTGGTCAATCATTTAGGCAACTTAAATACTAAATATTTGATAGCTTCTCAAATTTTATATCAGCTTTGGGTTTTTGATTGTTTGTCAGAGAAACAATCAATTTGAAGACTTCACCTTAGTTTCTGGGGAATAATGTCAAGCATTTTCACATCTTTTTTACATTTTAAAGACAAAACATAAACACATTAATCGAGATGTGTCTGAAATGTGTCTTCCAGGTTTGCGGGCGTCCCTCCTCCTCTCTGCGTTCTTCATGCTGATAGGATCGGTTTTAAGGAGCGTCCCACTGACAGACGAGCGTCTCAGACGATGGTAAGACTCCTCTGTAAACATTATGATAGCATAAGGTAGGTGGTTCAAGGGAGTCATGTGATGATGATCCTTTTGAAAAGTTCTAGAAAGGAGCCAGAGAGCAACTTGTGATCTTCAGTGCAGTCATAAGCCCTCCATAATTTCCGTAATTTGATTTATTAGGGAAACTTTTCTAACCAATTGTAACAGCCAATTCAGAACCAGTTATGTACATCATCAGTTTATAGACAAATAGTGCTGCTCGCCAAAGCTGGGGCCTCTCCTTGTTTAACAATGATTTGTGATGTAGCTGACAGGATTAGTAGATTAATGGATTTGTCAGTCCAAAAAGCCATAATACTCAGTTTCCAAAAAAAGCTGGGACACTGTGTAAAACATAAATAAAACAGAATATGGTCATTTGTTAATCCTTTCTGACATATACTCAATTGAAAACAGTACAAAGACAATGTATTTAATGTTTTACCTCATTAACTTCATGGATTTTTGTAAAATGCTAAATTTGATGGCAGCAACATGTTTCAAACAAGTTGGGACAGAAGCAACAAAAGACTGAAAGTTGTGGACTGATCCAAAAACACCTGTTTGGATCCTTCCACAGGTAAACAGGTTCATTGGTAACAGGTGATAGTATCATGATTGGGTATGAAAGGTTCATCCTGGAAAGACTCAGTCGTTCACAAGCAAGGATGGAGAGAGGTTCAACACTTTGTCAAACACATGATTGGATGAAGGAGATTATTACATCGGCCCAGGAACACTTTGTAAAACTAACTAACTAACTAACTAACTAACTAACTAACCGTAAACAGTGTTTGTTTGTTGTATTACACAGGTTCCCAAATTTTTGGTAATTGGGGTTGTATTTTGGTAATTGATTTTAGTTTTGTTTTTTTGAAACAAAAATATCAAACATTCACTGGCTTCATCAAATTTGATAGTAAACAGAATATCTTTGTGCTTTGGTCTGTTAAATATGGATTTAGAAAATGTACAAACAGATGTTACCTTGGGCTTTGGGAAATTATAACAAGAGGTTCCACATGCCTTCTGATGAAAAAACATTCATTTATTAATTTAGAAAGTAATTGGCAGATAAATTGATAATGAAAATAATCAATACGCATGCGATATGTCTAACACTAACACTTACAATCTTATAGTCGCCATCTTAGTTTAGAATGTTGGCGTTTTAATATTTGCTAATTAGCACTTAACACAAAGTAAAGCTGAGGCTGATGGGAATGTCATTAGTTTTGCAGGCATTTAGTCATAATCCAAATCCAATGGACAAATTAAGATTTTGAAAAAATTGAAGGGATCAAAGTTCACCGCAGTGATGACAGCTCATCCAGAGGGGTCATGAACCAAATTTCATGGCCATCCACCCAATAGTTGTTGAAATTTCAGTCTGTAACAAAGTGGTGGACCAGTAGACTGACAGACAGACCGACATTGCTGTATATAAAACATGTGGCTGGCATGGTTTAAAAATGTATGAGCAGCAGGATGAGCATCAGCACAACATGCAAACATGACTATTACTGTTGCTTGTAAGGGTGTTATGCTGTATTGAGCTGTATTGATTCCAGCCAAGGTTCTTTTCCTTTCTCCAGAGTAGAGACCTGTAACTGGATAGAGGGACAGTCAGGAAGCATTTGGCTGCCAGAGAACTGGATTCTGAGAGACAGCTCAATACTGTGTGGATCCTTTACTTCTTTTTTTGGATCCTTGCTGCCAGTTGCCTCCCTTATCAGACAGCACTTCACCGGAAGACAGGCCATCACTGGAAAACATAAAAAGAATCCCCATTATTCAAAGTGTTTAATTCTCAGTTTTTCTAATGAACTCAGTGTTCCTCTTTTAGAAAGTGCAAGAGCTCAGAAGGTCATTTCAATTATAATTTGCCTTTCAAAAATGTAATTTGATTGAATATTTCTGGGTAGTAATCTGTCTAATGATTCCTACGGGGCTCCACAATGAGGCAGTATATCATAAAGTATCAATACATAGAAGAAATTGTATTTCTACAGAATGAGTCGTATATCACTTTCACTCCTTGGATTTGAGGATTTTTATAATAATGTTTCTCTTTCAAAGAGCAGATAAATCAATTTTGTTTCTCAATGTCTCTATCTCTCCCGGTGTCATGAGGCTGCGGTAAGAAAGCCATTAGTGGAGTGAGCAACTAATGGTACAGTGATTCATGTAAATGTACGGAAAATGAAAAGCTTCTGTTAAGAATATCAGGAAGAACAAGCGATAGAATCATGATCCCCTTGTGATAGCGCCTACGTTGATAAAGAGTATTTACAGTTTGCTGTGTCTTCCATCCTGAATTTATTGCCTCTCTGTGTGCTTGTAGAATTCTTGTGGTCCTCACAGCCCATACTAATAGCTTTAAGGGCTCTTTCCACAGCCTTGACTCAAGAACGACGTCTACTTCTGCATGCTCACACCAACATGTGGACTAAACATGTCTGGTACATGTTCATGTCTTATCTCAGGCTGTTAACCTTGTATGGATCACTGCGTTGCATAACAACGTAATGTGGTGTAAGCTGTTTTACAGAGGCAACTTTCACAGGTCACACAAGGCAGGGACCTTCCTGAGGCTTTTACTGTAAAGGGGAAATAGATTTAAGATAGAAACTGAGCTGCAAAGACTTGTTTGGATGCACTCCAAGGGCAGAACTGTTAGCAGTCAAACTAACAAACTTACACCTCTTCATTAGGGAAGTGTCAGTCCAGTGCACAAACCAGTATCTCCTGCTTGCTCACTCCTCCTGAATCCAGCTATACATCAGTTCTTGTTGTGTGCTGAGCTCAACTTTAAAAGCGCACCAAGTTAAAGGTGTGCAGCCCAGGTCAGAGCTGGGCTGTTTTCCCATTGGATGATGGGCGGTAACCTTTCACAGCTGTGACATTCAGCTCTTCAGATTTGGTATTCAAAGTGGAAAACAAGATGGCACTGCGAAAGCCAAGATCACACAGCAAATGTTAGTTGTGACACAGTTCAGTCTAATTTGCATATTAAATGTAATAGGTCACGTCTCTTGAAGCCGTGTTTTAATGGATGACATAGTGGATTATCACAGTAAAGTGCAGACTGATAGAATCATGTAGCTCCCTGGATCACCAGTAGATGTCACTCTTTGCTTTGCAGTATTGGAGATAAAAGATTATCAGACTGTCAGTGCTTTGTTTAGTGACCTGTGTTGTTGCTGTGTGTGCCGGATGTCATAAATAGGATATTTCGTCCATACCAGAAGAATGTGCTTAGACAATGATTGAGATGACTTGAGAGACAGGGAGGGGACCAAACAAAACAGGTCAAGTCCAGCTGGCTCCAAACTTTTGAGTGTGTTGAGTTCAAGGGCATTGCAAGTGTGACCAAACACAGCACTTGAGTTTCCTGTTCTCCTGATCAGGAGACAAGAGGCGACAAGTTATCTAGGTTTAGAAGTTCCCTCGACGGCCCCCTGCAGATGTGTTTGTTCCACACGCCGTTTCATGTTTGATAGGTGATTACTTCTTTTCCTTTGTGTGACATCCTCTTGAGGAAGTAAACCGCCTCCTTGTTTTGAGTTTTTAAGATTCTTTTTTTTTTTTAGAAATCAAAGGCTGGTTTGAACTTGTGAGCAGTGGAAGTTCGTCTCTTTTACAATCAGGATCTTCTGTATAGCTGCTACAGTCACATTTGAAAAAGAACCGTCCCGCTTGTTTTGTTAAGTTCAGATAAGGGGAGGAAAGGCACTGTTGCATCAGCGGTCACTGATTAGACCTTGCTGTGATTAGGGCTGCTCTCAAATCAAAGATGTAAAATTTTTACCCTCCTCGGTCTCTTGTGTTTTCACACGTTCACTCTTTTCTCTCCCCCTTTCAATCTCGCTCTCCATCTGTCTTTCTCGTGCATTTGAATACAGACCAGCTGTGTGATTAGTAAGTGCCAATCAGTTAGATCTCAGACTCACTCAGACACTGTCTGATTGGCCATCAGAACACATTGTGGGTCCCGCAGCAGGCTGTCCTATTACTGTGACGATTGCTGTGGTGTCATTTTCAAGACAGAATTGGCCTGGCCTTTTTGTGATGGCAGAATTGGGTCTGTCAGCCCTGGTGGACCCGAAGCAGCGGGATAATTTCACCACAGTGCTGGCTTCTTTGTCTCATTCTCGATCAGATTCCGTCTGACAGGGTTCATCAATACTGATTAACTTAATCATCTTGCTGAGAAAAGCTGCTCTCTTTCTTTCCTTCTCCCACTACAGTGCGGCTGCCCCATGTGACTGCTCATCCTCATGTTACGCACCATCCGTCCTCATCACCTGTCACATTAAAGGCAATTTTCTTAGCCACATCCATCCTGAGAGCATATAGCAAGTAAGGCTGGGTACTGAGCTTCAGTACTTCTAAAGTTCTGAACAAACTTTGTAACAAAGTTTGAGAAGCTGTGGAGTACTGAAAGCTGTCACTAAATCAGTCAGATTCAGTTATACACCCTATTATGGCTTGTTTTGTTGGCATGTTTTGTTAAATCAAAAAAAGGAGACTATTTTGTAGAAAATGTCTTTATTCTTAGTAAAATAAAATATAGAGAAAACTATATTTAGGTTTTTGCACAAAAACATAGGCATTGTATTGGCACTGGTGTAAAAAATTCAAATGATACACAGTTATTGTTTTATATAATGCTGTGTATCTTTGCTGCTTCAATAATCAGCCTTTGGGCAAACTGCATTTGAGTACTGGGCTTGGAATAATCCTTGCGTCTAATGAGAAGATACAGTACAGCAGGTGGGCCAGTCTGGTATCTGGACCCTTCCCAGGCCTAAATGAGACTGTAATTACAGTGTGTGTTCCAATATCTAACCAGCACAGTGTAGATTCGTGCCAGTTGGTCGTGCTTTCCAGTCCATTTCAGTTCAAACACACAAAACGGCACATGCCGCTTATGGCGACTTGAATCAGTGTCTCTGTGCGACAGGTAAACAATATACCATGTGTTATCAACAGCATCGAAAACAACGTCAAAACACATATTTCACATGTCTCGTTGTGCCATGAGCCAAATAGAAAATGTACTGTACTGTCTCAGCCAACACTTAAAAGCTGTGAAAAGATTAAATTAAAATTAACTACTGCATCTCTACCACCTGCTGCTATTTGATTATCAGCTGATAGTCATCAGCATCGTACCTGTTACCTCATGCAGCCAGCACTCCATTCAAGTGGGTTTCTCTGCCCTTGCTGTTAGGAACCAAGTGACACGCCAGCCCAGCCAAATAGAGCATAGCCACAGTGATATTTGTGTGACAATAAACATAAAACTCTTTAATTATGAAGAGATGACATGTAAGAAATATCTCAAATGTTTTTTTTAATTTTATGGACGTTTCCAGAAGTTGCAACATAGACAATCAAGACAATTGATAGCTAATGATTCTAATGTAAAGTATGAGGTGCTGGAATTGAGTACCACTTGGTTAGAGGGACAACCATATATGACCTCTCAGTCACATGTTGAAAGAAGCTTTCAGTGACCCTAATGTTTCATGCAATGAACAGTAATCCCAGGAAAGCCACTTTGTAATACCATTTTTTTCAAGTGATATTTGTGGCTAAAGACAACTCAGGAATTTTAATATTCAAAAATGGAAAAAATGACTTTTACCATGGAGCATATTCTACGCACACTAATATACTTGTTAACACGTTTTTTTTTAAAGTTTTTGCACATTTAAAAAACTGCATATCATGTTTAAAAAACATGTTATCTATGTTAACTGGGTTACTCCGAGACTTAGTCGCTGTGTAATGTAAGCAAATTAGCCTGGTTTCTGTGAGACATAAATCATGGAGCGGTGTGTCTGTAAAACAAAAATAAAATAGCAAATGATAAAATGATGATCTACACGCTGAAGTGAAAATGACAGTTTGACACCAGTGGGGGACACATTTTATCGCTTGACACTGACATTGTTTTCCATCACTCATAATAAGATGGAGAAGAAAATAGCAGAGTGGTAAATGCAGCACCTGACACGGGGTTCGTCCCTCAATTGCTGTGGCTACTCAGTTGGCCTAGAAATGACAGAGAGGTTGGATGTGGAGGAGCCTGCACCAACGCACATGACCAGAGCAGAAACAATTATAATGTTAGAATCATCTATATAAAGAGATGAATAACCAGGTTATTTTGTGTATCCATGTAAATGCCATATCCCACATATGAGCACAACAGGATACTATAAACATACTCATACTATCATGGAAGTGCACTAATCTGTAATAGAACACCACTGAATACTTACTGTTAAATGAACAGTAAAGACTGAGACACATTTAAAGAAAAGAAGAAGGAGTGGGCTGAATAAGAAGTAAGCACCACAGAGTATTTTAGGAGGTGCTGGTGTGTAGGCTGGGATGTTAGCAGGTCTGAGATGTGGGAAGGAGATATAGGGTGAATGGGTTATTCTCCAATCAGTCTGTTACTGACCACTGTACTTTGTAATCTGCCACAACGCATTTATCTGAGAACTCCACAGGCAATGGATAGTTAAAAAGAGTTTGAGGACAGAAGCACACTGAAGAGTAAAACAAACTGGTATATGCCTGCTTTAAGTCTTATTGCTTTTTTAAAATATGCTGCTGGGTATTGAAATTCCATACATTTTTGATGCCAAATGAAATGTGTCCTTAGCACAGAGCATCGGAAAACTGTCAGGAACCAAAAGCTGGCATCAAATGTCTGTTCAGATTCGTAATCTTGTTTACTTTCTTCTTTGATCACGTAGTTCCTAATCAAATAAGAAAATATATATTAGACTGTGTTTTATTTAGGCAAAAATATATGTAATAGCTGCTTAAAACATGCTTATAGTCCTCATAGTACGGTATCAATTTTGTATTGTTGAGGCATTAGAACCAAAACTTGGGTATAATGTCAGCACTGGTATTGTGCCCTATATATGAATAAAATTGTTGTGCTCACACAGGTGAATTTTGTACATGGTGATAATGATGGTTTGACAATGACAATGATGGATGCTCTGTGTTTTTTAGGGTCTCAGCAAGTCCTGAAATGGTTTTTTATGTGAAATAAATGTTATTTAAACTAGGGTCTTAAATAATATTTTTTAATGATACTATTTTAGAAACGTTGTCATATACCCTTACTTTACTTCACTTGGCTAATTGGTGATATATGTCACACAAATTGGCATTAACAAGATCTTTAAAAGTCTTAAAGTTAACTTGATTAAACTTACAAACATCCAGTTTTCCCCTTCCAGCCTCCACTCACTTATGTTGAATAAGAATCAGCAGGACTCCAGCTGTCAAATTTACAATCTGAATGCAAATACACTGGATATTTTGGAGTACCATAAACTCAAGATTAGCCCCAGATCCGTCCTTGTCGTCGCTCCTCCTTATCGTTTTCTCTCTCTCTCTGCCTCTTTTCCTCTCTTCCTTCCCTACTGTTCTCCCTTTCTCCCCGCTGAGCCATCTCAGACTGCTCTAAATGAATGGTGTCTTTACTGAGCTCATAGACAATCAGCCGTGCTGTCTCAGTCAGACAGTCCTGGAGGGAGGGGGGGGTGGCAAGGTGGTGAGGGGTCTGGTGGCATCAGGGGACATCTCAAAGTACATCTGTCTCACACAGCTCAGTCTCAAGGTGCGACTGCACAGCCACTTGGACTCTCTCAAGGGCAGACTGTTACTTACATCCCCTGCAATGATTGTGCTGCCTGTCATTATTCCATCAGATATTCATAACAAATGCATCGTTACTTCCTGTCTTGTTGTGTATATTTTTAACTTAATAAATACACTGATGTCAGACTCACTGCTGCTGCCATGTTTGATTGTCTTTGTTGTTTAACAGTGATAGATTAGATACAATGAATTATAAATAGGACCTTCACAAAAGAAGGGTTTACCAGGTTTCTGGGTGGTAATACAGTTTTCCCAGTCAAATAAGATTCCTAGACAATGACAAAACTGAAATGTCTCGGAAAACAAGTTTTCATCTTTTCCATCATTTTCATTTTTACCATTTACTGGTAGTAGCTTTTGAAGGTCATTGCACACACACACACACACACACACACACACACACACACACACACACACACACACACACAAACACACACAGACACACATTGCAGACTTAACCTTTCAGAGGCCGAATAAACTTCATTACAGTAACTGAAGACAGCTGAGCTCAGACAACTGGATTTGCTACACCTACTGTCAGGTGTTAAATAGCCAGATAAACCTAAATACCTTAAGCACCTGGTTTGACTGTTAGCATATCCTAGTCTTACTATTATTATTTTACATTACACTTAAATTAGTCCCTATTTTGTGCAAATTGTTTCTGTGAACCTTGTGCTCATCACAAGATTATAATTGCTGATATTTGCTCTTCAAAAAAAGCTCAACTATTTATCCCTACTATCACACCCTTTCCTCACAATGTGATGTGTGATTTTATTTTTTGTTTGTTTGAAGAATTGAACCCATTTTTTCCCCTGCTGCTTCTGTTGCAGGTTGATACACGGAGGTCAGTTTCTGAACGGTTTAGCCGGTCCAACTATAATGAGCGCTGGCCCCTTCCTCTCCACTACTTGGTTCGCCCCTGACCAAAGAGCCACCGCAACGGCAGTGGCCTCGCTCTTCTCCTACCTGGGAGGCGCTGCATCGTTCGTAGTAGGACCTCTGGTAGTGCCAGCCCCCAACGACACCCTGGCAGGAAACACGATGGCGGCAGCAGTTTCCGACAGCACCATCCGAGGCAGGATCCAGCTGGTTCTGTATGCAGGTACTAACAGCTAGTGAGATCCTCTGAGGGCATGGAGGATCGATAGCACATCATTTCGACATCATGTCAGCACTATCAAGGGACACAAATACAATCAGGCGAGAGGATCCAAGAATTTTGCACCAAAAAAAAAACCCCAATTATAATCTTCATAACCACCACTCTGAAAAATAGATTGCTGGGACTGTTATGCTTAACTGATTCAGAAAATTAAAAGCATGCTGAAAAGAAACAAGCATGCTGTAATAGATTGAGCCTGCGGCTTTTGTTTAACCTAAGGGTAGTTGTTTTTTTTTGTTTTTTTAAATAAAATTTTAAAGGACAAAGCAGACACCTTTTATGAACAAAAAGTTTTGGAGCTCATCAAACGAAAAAAAGAACAGACATATGTCTTGTCTATTAAGCCATTATGTGCATTCCAGGGGTGGTTTCAGAGGACTTTTAGATGTCACAATGACCTTTTTTAAAATGTCTTATCTATGAAAATTGCATGTATGACTCTTTTATCTGTGTTGCTATGCTCTGGCAGAGTTGGCTGCAATTGCCGTGCTTTTTGCGGCAGTCCTGCTCTATTTCCCGTCTCGCCCACCGATGCCTCCCAGTGTGGCCGCTGCAAGCCAGAGACTCAGTTACAGGAGCAGCATCTGCAGACTTCTTAGGTAAAACCACACATACACACACACACACACACACACACACAGAGGCTCACAGGCTGACACACATACAGCACACACAAGGTCATCTGAAAGACCGATACCACCTGACATCTTTTGTTGGAAACCATTCTTTCAGTACATTATTCAGTATGCCTAACTTGACGTGTCCTTGATTCAACTTGTGTGTAGACGTGTAAAGCAAGTGAAACTTTCAGGACTGCATTTGAAATTAGTTTCAGGTGCCCGTATGTTTTATGACACCAGACTCTAAGAGAGCAGTCAAGAGCATATTTCTGCACCACCTTCAATGCACTCTAACCACTGTGTCTACAAATCCATTAGGTCTAGTTTGGTTTCGTATTTGCTCATGCATTGCATGTTCCTCGTCTTAGAAAGTTGAAGTGACAGAATCTTGCGCTGGAGAAGGATATGGAATCTTAATGAAGGGACCTGCCACTCACCATCTGCTTGGGTTGTTATTCAAAGAAACAGCCTTCCCTCTAGATTAATTACTAAGCTATAATATGCTGGTCACTGTTGAAAACCACATCATCCTTTACATTTGTACCATCAGGGTCAGGTTGTCAATATATTCTGAAAACACCATTGATGCATGTGGTTAGAGAGAAAGAAAAATGGTATATTATGGCAAGGTCCTGAATCTCACTAGTGGAGTGAATGTATTGATGTTTTACCTTGCGTAAGGGAAGAGCTAAGAGGAAATCTAGAGACAATGATTGATTCACACTCACACATAACTCTGCAACACCCTCATCACTGCACCCGTCACACTTTCCACCAAGGAAATACATATCCTCCAGGCCATGAGGAAACAACATTGCCTCAGGAGCGAGTGCTGCACCTTTTGCCCGGCAATGTGGAGGAACGAGGCCTGTGGCAGTGGCCAGGGATTAAAGGGCTGGAGAAGGGAGAGGAAAAACTGGGCAATGGTAGCCTGGGAGTTGGCCTAGCTTTGCTGGCCACCCTCGGTCCCCCGCAGTAAGAAATTGCTACACTACAGTGCCATGCTTTCCACAGGCTTCTCACCAGCACAGAGAGGCTTAACTCCATGTAAGAGCTCCCTCAGATAGATGACAGGGACCAAGCTGATATCAAACCTAATGCATAGTTTTGGACAGATGTACACACACACACACACAAACACACACAGAGTGGCCAACTTAACCAGGCCATCCAGCTGAGAGGGTTTCTGTTCCACTTGTGATAGGCAGCCTTCCAGTGACCTGCTTGGGTAACATGTTTTATCTTGGTCCAGCAACGTCAAGCCTTAGAATTCTCTTATGGGGACAAGACATAGAGCAGGAAAAGTCACCAGGTGTAGTGATACTGGAGGTTCGACAAAATTATGATAAAAGCTTAGGAAAAAGGAACGCAACTTTAGTGTTGTAATGACAGACCCGCAGAGAATTGTCTCAAACTCTGCAGCTCTGTGGAGCTTTTTAGCCTTCATTAACTCATTGTTTTGGTTTTACAGCACATTCATTGTTTGGTTAAGGCTCATTGCATTTATCAGCCCTGTTTTCAGCAGTAGCAGGGAGCTGTTTTCCACTAAAATGCCCTCATAAATCCACTGTATGCTTCCTGCAGTGAGTGCCTAACGTCAGAGTAACTGATTAGCTAGTGAGACAAGTGGAACATCGAGCAGCTAAAAAAATCAAATATTTTTTTCTCAGCCTTTGGTGAATATTGGACTTTGAATTATCAGGACGACAGAAATACGACTCAGAGTGAATGCTAATGTTGCTCTGCGCCTGCTGGGTGTAAATAGGCATCTTTACAACCTGATCACATGTAAGAGGTGTGTGTTTTGTAGCATTTTGTGGAATTACTGTGCCAACAAATGGACACAAAACAATTAATGTAGCTTCAAATTCACTTAAATTACATTGCAAACTAAAGTGAATAATTTTAGGTTAGACACAAGTAGTGATTAATTGTGATTTAATCACTGACTTTAGGTCTTTAAGTGTCTCCATAATTTTTTCTACCCCCTGTACATACTGTATGCATGTTAAAGACTCACCACAAATCACAGAGACTGGTAGAGTTTAGGGATGCACCTATCAGATTTTTCTCTGCCAATATGATTAGGGTATCTGCCGAAACTGATTTATGCTCCAATCACCAGTGCTTTTTCCCCCAAATTTTAAAAGTTAGATAAATATGGAATATGCTTGATCTCAAATACACTCCTTGATCCCTTACTCTGGAAATTAGCAAGCATTAAATAACCATGATCAACTTTTTTTCACAGTTGCATTTGTAGTAACAATTTTGATGCTATGATAAATGCTTAGAGAGTCTGGAAATTTTTGGTTTAGGTACCTTGAAAGTGCTTGAAAAGGGTTTGAATTATACCTATATGTAAGGTAACATGAGGTGACTGTGTGACAAAAAACATGGTAACATTTTGTGGCCTCCACAGTGACAGCAGGTGGTAGTCAGTTAGTCTGCCTGATACCTAACCATTGATATATCTCTTCATCCATTTAGCATGTCAGGGTCTGAGCACTGGTTAATGATCTTCAGCTTGATGAGTGCTTCCAGCTGTTCACATCTGCTTCCACAGCAGCAGTCTAATTAGAAGCCTGAATGTCTCTACACGTGGTATAAAGTTATGACTGCATTCTGATCACAATACTAAACCGCCCAAAACCCGAGTATTGATGATCCCTCCCTCCCCAGTCATACTCACTTTAGCTTTGAAAGTTGTCATCTTGATGCATTGATCCCCAGCCGGGTCTGCCAAGGACAAATAGCACTTAGCTGATGACGCCGCCAGCTTTGAGACTTCTTCAGAAATATTTCATCACCAGCAGGAAAGGAAAGGGGGAAAAAAAATGTCCCCTCTCTTACTCAGTAGCTAGCATGGGCATGCTTACATTTGGTTATCTAAATAAGCTCCCAGACGGGGGAAAAAGGTGCATGGATATTGATTTCCTGCTGTTGTGGCAAGGTTAATGAAAGGGGTGCTGGGAGAAAAGCGGAGAGGGTGCTCCATCACGGGGCTTTTATGACTGTCCCTCCATACCCTCCGCAAGGCCAAGTAGCTTCATACTGCTTAGGACAAGACAGGCCTGCAGCAGGGGGGGCAGGCTGTGTTTGTTTTTCTGTGGAGTCAAAGCATTCTGCGAATAAAAGTGATTCATTGTCTGGAGTGCACCAGTGTTAGGAAAGGGAAAGGGTGTGCATATGTTTACAGCAAAAACAGCGCTTTCATTGTACAGGCTATGCATCTTGGGACAAGTTCCTCCCATAATTTGCAAACTCAAAGACTGCCTTAAAATGTGTGTGTGTGTGTGTGTGCGTGCGTGTGTGTGTGCATGCGTGTGTGTGAACTTTATCTGTCTGTGTGTTGAGTGTTTGAAGCCATAGTAGGGATGCAGGAGGGCCCAGAGTTTTCTCCAGATGTCCCTTCACGATACTGAGCAGGATGCTGCCTGCATTATAATGAACAAGGAGGAAGGGAATAAATACAGGGGTTAAACAGTGCCCATAAACAAATAAGAGGAGAGCGGGAAAACAAACCTATCTATGAATCTCTGCTTGCTTTGCACTCATTTGTCAGACACCCAGTGATTCTAATCATATTGTTAAGGTTGAGGAGGTGCTACTGATTTAAATTAGCATGCCACCTCATTGGGCGAAGGTGATTAGCGTGGGTGTTCCAAGTGATTGTAATTGGGTTGCATGTGATTGGAGGGGTGCCATATACCCTAAAGAGGTGAGCTCCGTGTGCGCATACTGGATGTGCATACATAACTAGGCATATGGAGCTTTTTTTTCCCCCTGTTGTTCACAGTGCAGTGTGAGCTGATGGGATGTTAGCAGACAGCTCGTATCAGACTGCACAGCACAATATCTGTAGCCTAAAGCTGTTTGTCACAGCTGGGAGAACTCTTACTTGTACAGTTTGATTTCAGTTGATTGCTTCATACCTTAAAATGGCTTAGATGTAACTCTACACCTTTGCCAACATTTAGTATGCCTGGATATATAATTATGAAAATGGTCCCACCTTTATTTCCACCCCCCCCTCCTTTATTGCCTGCAGCTCGATACCTGCTCACCTTCGACTCTGCAGAAAGCCCCGAAGGGAAACTCCCACGTGCCCTATGCACTTTGAATTGGAATAAATGAATGAATTACCGAACCTTAACTTGCTAACACTATACCAGCAGCTTATGACCTTTATCAAGACGTATGTTCTTTGTGAACAACTCCAGAGCAGCTTAGCTATCTGAAAATAGTGAAATTTAGCTTGTAAAATACAGATACGTAGCTACACCTGGTTTCTCCTCTGACACCCCTTGGGAAATGTTCAGCCATGGCGTTGACTACTCATTTTGCTCATGTCATGTCTTTTAGCATATTATCCATCCATCCACCATATTGATGTTATATTAAGGTTAAAAACTTGATTTTCATTGGATGAACTTTGTTATACATTTGAAATATCTAAATTGAATATATTTTTGGTTTTAAACTCTCTGTATAAAACCATCAATTTTCCTTTGGGATCTAGGAAATGGTTGCTGGTATTTTTCACTGTTTTCTAATGTTTTATAGACTAAATGTCAAATCAATGAATGCAAAAATGATTGATAGATAAATCTATATTAAAAAATGCAGGGAACAGAGCAGCACCTTTAATTTCCCTGAATAGTATGAACTGATACTGAATGCTGATGACTGTTCCATTAAACAGTGTTGTCAAACTGGAATATGCCATAAAACCAAGATCTAAAGATTGAACATCTTCTTTACTGAATGAAATCAACAAATAAACCATTTTTCACACAATATGCTGACAGAGGCAACAGTAGTAGTTGTAATAGTTTTTGCAGTACCAGTTTCAGCTTTTCATTGTTGAATGGAAGAGTGAGTAATTTCCATTCACTTTCATTATTTTGATTCAAAATGTTTTTTTCTGGTTATTGCTGCAGCCACAGTAATTTGATTCCATTTTTTCTTTTCGCAGATCTGCATTATTTATTATTAATTCATCAACCCATTGAATCAATACACACACCGCACTCTGTTCAGCTGTACAACACTGTGTGAGGCCTTTAGAGTATTTTGAATAATCATTTAAGTCCATTGCTCTGGACTGCATTGTTTAGTTTTAGGTGTGTGTTGTCCTCTCTGATACCTCTCTGCTTTATTCTGGCAGCTCTGGTCACTGTGCTCAGGTAGTTGCTTATCTCTCTGTCTCTACGCTCTGCACGAGGATAGATCTTCTGCTGTGACAGCAGCAGGGAGATGAGCCAGAGCTGCGTGACACACACCGTGGGCCGGTGAAAAGAGCTGGGGCCGATGGCAGGCCTCCAAACACCAGTGAACAGAAGGGGGAAGGAGAAGGAGACATTCCATTATGCTGTTTTCACTGTTCCGTCTCAGGCCAGTGCTGTGAGGATATAGGCTGTACTTGGATGAGGTCTCACACACATTCATCTGATTAGTGACATTTTGTTGTTGGATTGTGACTATAAAACCCCTAATGGCTCTGTGGAGGGTGTCCTCAGGATTAGAATCGACTGCTGAACCTCACCTGCACAGAAGCTCAGAGTCTTAGACACACATCTATAAATATCACAACATTTGCCCTTTTGTTATAATGAGAGACCTTAACAGCAGATGTGAAAATACTGTAAGGTGGAGTGATCTGAACAAGGGAAAACGGGATGTAGTTCAGTGCCTCCTGAAGTTCATATAGAGATCTGCTGTTTCAGTTATTGATTTGAGCGAACTGCTGCATGTGATGATTGATGTGCTATGAACTTTATATTGGACCTCATGAAAATTGATTGGGTTATTTGAGAAGTAAAGATCTTTTTCCCCAGAAGACAGCAATAGAGCCTACTTTAAGATATTGTCAGTTTTGTAGAACATGGGAACATAGGTAAGTTGGTGTAGCTTATACATCAGAGGGTAACAAAAGAACAACCAACTGCTTTTTCACAGAACTTAATGTCCAGCATATTTTTTCAGGACACATTATGCACCTAGTCTTGCATACACACACACCGGTTCAACAAACTCATCCATATTCATATTTTGGGGAGACTCAGCACACAAACAATTAGCTTATAAGACTTTTTTTGTGTGAGCGCGATCTTGAATCTCTAATGTGTTTTTATCCCCTGCAGTAACCTGCGGTTCCTGATGATAGCTCTGGCCTATGCAGTCCCCACAGGAGTGATTGCTGGCTGGGCAGGGGTCCTCGACATGGTCCTTACACCGGCCAAAGTCAGCCAGGTAGGCAGCAAGCACACACACATTTCACCTTTAATCTTGTTAATGTATTAGATTTGAATGAGGAAGCGTGTCAGCAAACCAAGGTCACAGCATATAGTGATGATGGGGAAACACTTTCTTCATTGCTTATTTTGCCAAAATTGTTTCTGAAGAAGACCAGTCCAAACACCGCATTCTCAAAATGGTACAGTCCTTAGTCAGTACTGCTATTTTGACTGACTTTTGTGTGAACACTTCTGCCCAGCACTCTGAGCTGCTTGGTTACCCTTTCAGTGATATATATTATACGTTGCAACCAAGTATGAATAAAGACTCATTTCGTATTTCTGCATGAACAAGAAGCAGCACGAGAAGCTCCTTAGTCCATTTTCCAGGTTTGATTTTCCAATTTTGAAAGCCTCCACTGTGCCAGCAATTTGCAAAGCTTTACCCAATGAGATGAACAATACAATGAACAGCTGGTAAGATGTCTCATCAGTCTCATGGTTACATCTTGAAATACTTTTCAGAAACTCGTAATGCCTCCTGAGAGTGAGGCCTGTTATTGCCCAGGTGGTGTCTGTTGTTTTACCAACCTACTTTAGATGAAACCACGCCCACTTCTGTATGACGAAATCCTTGGCGACTGCATTCCCATGGAAACCAGACTCTCAGCAACTTAGAAAATAGCGATATGGGACACTGAATATGATGAATTTACTCTTTGTCTGACCACAAATGAAAGAAGAATTAGCTAGCTAGCATGCTATTTCCTAACTGGAATTCATTCAGTTCAAGCGCCTATAGTAATGTTAACTTATTGGCCTGACAGCAACTGTAGGCATGGAAACGTAGCTGTCGAAGCTTTCGTCATAGGGAAGTGAGCATGGTTTCATCTGAAGTAGGTTGGAAAAACGATATATTCGCCCCGAGATGATGCTCTTTCATGTCAATGCACATAAAGTACACATTGCATTTTAACGCAGATCTGAAATACTGGAGATGTTGAGGGATAATTAACCCCAAGGCCCCTGCGCAAGGCTAACATGAGAAGTGCATTTCAGTGTAGAAAGGCCTCCAGACAGCTGAGCTTTTCTGCAAAGCTTATTAACTCGCTCTTACTTCTTGTAAATACACTTTAAAGTTCAAAAGCACTGTCCCTCTCCGCACAAAAACAGATTCAGTCATAGAAGCAAATTATCATTCATCTTTTCTCTCTTTTTCTGTTTTCCATTCATTGAACCTACTTAAGCCCAATCAACTGCAGTTTACCATTTGCATGCCTGCCATCTCAAGTCTGAGACAGACAGACTAAGACAGACCAAAGAGGAAGACAAGTTGAGTGGGGCTAGGAGTGTGGCAGGTTGGAGAAAAGGCTCTGTGTAGTTTGCATCTTCCAGGTCTCGACACAGCAGTGTGTCAAAAGACAAAGGGAGAATCTTTTCAAGGTTATCATCAGACAGGTGCTGCTTGAGACGAGATCACACAGAGGAGAGTGGAGGATGAGACGCCGCTCGTCACACCTCTATCTTTATACCTCAGTGAAGAGGGAGCAGGGCGCATACCAAATTGTTCTTAGATTTCATTTGTTCTCAAAAGATTTTTTTTCTCTCTCTCACATTTCTTTTATCCAAGCTAGTTAAGAAGATAAAAAGTCTGTTAAGAATAAAAGTGCGTTGCAATGAGGTGAGCTGTGTTACAGGATATCCCATGGGTGCAAAACTTTGAGCTTAAAGAATAAATAAAACCCGATAGTGGTGCACCTAAACACGGTTATGGAGGAGTACTAATGCAGCAGAAGACTTCTGAAATGTGTCTTTTTTTCTTCGGGTGTGGAGATGTTTGTTCTTAAAGTCAAGTTGAGCTGAGGAAAAGCAAATACTGCATCTTCTTCTTGTTTAAGCTTGCTATGAACCTGCAGACCCAGATCGTAGCTTAAGCTGTAAGCTTTGTTGATACAGACAGATCCAGAAACAGCACAGAAAGATGCTGAGTGAAATGAGCATTTCATACGAACGCAAGATGTGCTGTATGTAGGCCTCTTTCCTCTTTCTATCCCTAAACTCATGCTCACATGCAATTTTAAAAATGTTTCTTGCTCTTTTATTATCTTTCGATCATCCGTGAAAAGTGTTACTGACTGATTCAGACGGTTTCTCTGGTAATATAAAGTATGCAGTAAGAGCCTCAGGCCAAAGCACGTTGCATTGAGAGCAAGAGAACAATTTCATGCTTTCTATTAATTTCCTCATGCTTTCCAATAATTTGTTCATTTTGGTGAAATTAGGTGGTTGCATGCGGGTGTACTCACAAACAGATGTGTATATCTTGGTACCTCCTTCCTTTGCTGATCACTTCTACATTTTACTGCCAGTTCTATTCTGTGCGTGTAGCCTGTCTAAATCTGTTATGATACAAAGTGTACCTCCAGCTTGTAGTGCCTGTGCAGACTCAGATGCTGGACAGGATGCATTATGTTTTTGGGTTGTCTGTTCGTTCGTCCCATTCTCGATATCTGAGGAATCTCTTGAAAAGGAATTCCTTCAAGGATGAACTGATTAGATTTGGGTGTTCAAAGGTCACTGTGACCTCACATCCGCCTCATTCTCGTCAACACGATATCCCAAGAACATCTAGAGGGGATTTCATCACATCTGACACAAACGTTAACTTTGACTCAAGGACAAACTGATTAGAATTTGGTCACCAATTGTTAAAGTCACAGAGCACATTTCTGGTCATAATTTAAGAATTAATTTGCTAATTATGACAAAATTTTACACAAATGTCTAATAGGTTAAAATTATGAATTGATGACCTTTTATGTCCCAAAGGTCAAAGGTCAGCTTCACTGTGACATCAGAATGTTGGTCAGATACTGAATTGGTGACACTAATCTTGGCTGCCCACCATGAAACTGGGGTGATATAGATCTTCTGTGCTGCCGAGTTGAAGATGTGTGTGACGCATCCACGTTTTAGAATTTGTAGCTTCTTTGCAGCAACATCCATATTTGAAGTATTGTCTACTGTCATGGCTTTAACTTTGTGTTCTATCAGAATCGGCTTTACTAGTCAAACATGAGAACACACACACGAATCTGACTCTGTTTTTTGTTTCTCTTACTGAAGTCACACAAATAGACTTACAGCAATAGTCCACCACAAGCTCCTTGCTGATATTGAGCTTTAGGTGATTGCTGTTGCACCATGTGACGAGGCTCTCTTCAGTCCTCTGTACTCCTCTGTACAAATAATCAGTGACACTTTGTTGAAGGGATGTGCATAATACTGACATGACACCTGTCATGAACATCAAGGAATCTTTATGAATGTTTACGTTCAAACCTTGCCTACATTCCAACTTCTAGTATCTTGGTTTAATCCGACTGTCTGTCCTCGCTGTAGGTTTCTGCCTACTTTTGGAGGTCTGTTTCTTTTTTCTTTACTGTCCATCTTTTCTCCCTCTCACAGCAGGAGGTCTGGTGCTGCTTGCTCTCACACTCATTTCCAACGATGACCTCTGTATTGCAGAAGTCAAATGCTGTTTTCTGTCTTCTAAAGTGCATACGTTTGACAGCTTTGCAGTCTTCTCACCTTAGTCTGTTTCTAGATCTCACTTCATCTTATCTCTCTTCTGTGCCCTCTGTTGAGTTTTGTCAGCATTTTTCTTTCAGCTGTATCTTCGGGGTTCACCAGAAAATATATAGACACTTCTGTCATCTGTTTTCTCAGCTCGCCTCGCAGTCTGATTGAGAGGTGACTGTGGCTGCTGTGGGGCAGTTTTCATCAGATGAGACTAATGTTGCTGCCTGCTGTCTAAGACAAACTTGTACCCATTCTATAGCAGAGACATCGTGATGGCAAAAGAAAGGCGCCTTGTAGATGACAAAAACTATTCCTTAACCAAGCCAGCTCTCTGGCCACAGCTGTCATGTGGAGATTGCAGGAGTTTACTTAGGATGACCCGGAAATGCACACAGGGTGTTTAACAACTTTGATTGATGCAGTAAATGAAAGGCAGTGGGGCAGAGACACACAGGGATTAGCTGGCTGGCAAACGGTGCAGCAGGTGGTGATTGGTGATCTGACTGAAGCCAGACTGTAGAAAACTTTGCAGGCTTTTGGGTGATGCTGCTGAAGTTGAGGATGACTACATGTTGGGCTGTAGGTACGTGCACATGGATTTCCAACTAGTTTTAATCAGTAAGTCCCGTATGAACACAGATGAAATTTCAACAACCAGCAAAACACACTGAGTTAAACATGAGCACAGCATCTGCAGTGCATCCGCAAGAGTGTTCACATCCAATCTACATCTGCTTTGTGGATGTGAAGAAGAACTAGAAGGCTGATCAATGCTAAGGATAAGGCCTTTGATTATTGGCTTAAAATGGCTTATAACAAGTGATTTAGGGAGTGAATTAGAACCTTGAGCCCTTGGTCTCCCTGCCCTAACAACAGTCATCTCCAGCTTATTGACACAATCGCAATGCAGCAGACATGATTAAGCTTAAAATCTGTGAGGGTTCACCTAAAGAAGCTGCCTCGCGCAAACGAGAGATGGGTGCCTTTCCACTGAGCTTTTAGCATCTCACGGAAGGCCTGCCCACACACAACACTTGGAGGAGCGTAATTTAGATCAAATATAATGACATCTTGACATTCATCATTTACCAAGCCAGAAGACGTTTTACATTTAATAACTTTGATAGTCCACTTTTCTTCATTATAGACTTTCCTGACAGGTCACTGCAGAGTATGATTAAGCAAAAAGCATCAGATCCTGCTTGAGAGTTTGGTCCCTTGCTGTCTCATCCTCCATATGGTTGAATTTGGTTGAATGTGAGTTATTGCCTCAGGGAGATTGATGGGAACCAAACACCTTCATTGGCACTCGGAGACGTTCTCGCCTGGGTGCCACACGCTGATTGTTTGTGTGTGTGTGTGTGTGTGTGTGTGTGTGTGTGTGTGTGTGTGTGTGTGTGCGCGCATGTGCTACACTTTCCCTCATATTGATTCTGCTGCAGTCCCTTGGCCATAAAGTCCTTTCTCCTGACTTAAAGGCCAAGTGTATGCATTTGCCGTCATCCGTGTAAATAAGAAGGGACAACAATCTTACACTCTTACACTCTTACACACACACACACACACACACACACACACACACACACACACACACAGCTGCTCTTATAGCAATGCTGCCTGGCAATTTACCAGACACAGTGATTGACAGGCCTCTGTAGACTTCAGACACTTAGTGCCTGCTCTCTGTATAACTCTGTCCTTACAGTCATGGGCTGCATTTTGAACACTGAATAACCTTCTCTTCTCTTCTCTCCTCCCCCACCATCCCCCGTTCTTTTCTCACACACAGGTGGACGCAGGTTGGATTGGTTTCTGGTCAACTGTTGGTGGATGTGTGTTTGGAGTAGCAATGGCCAGGTAAGCTACTGTATCCCTAGCTGTTTTTATTACGTGACTGTAACATGGCGTGATAAGATTGTCCAATTACATCTGACTACTAAAACCTGTGCATATCTAGACTACTGAAGTGATACAGATCCTCTCTACAATGGGCTTGCTAATTAACATCAAACTATTTAACTTCAAAAGTTAACACATGCAGTGCCACCCCTCTCTGGTTCCATACCTCTGAGTTGCCTCCCACATCTCAGATTGCTTTCAATGTTTAAGTGAAATCAAAATGGCAGTTCAGTGTGATTATCAGCCTAATGCCACCCAGCTTGGCGAAAAACTCGATGGACCTGGTGAGGCATCAAATTAGAAAATAAACATTTACTGTAACCCCTCATTTGCATTTGCAGACATTTCTCTAAGATGGTCAGAATAGCAAACATCAAGCAAGTGCAACAGAACAAGACATTGCAAGCCAGCTAATATTGCTTACTAGTCCAACAGCAAGAAGGTCAGCTCAGCATCTGTCTTGCTGCCTTTTGTTTCGCAAAGCTGTCACCAATGGCTAAAAGCCAGTCTGAGACTTACTCTTGTCTCTTCCAGATGACTACCTCATGAAACTGACTGAGAGAATGTCAATATTGTGCAAAGCTGTCACCACAGCAAAAGGTGGCTACTTTGAAGAGTCTGAAATATGAAACATGTTTAGCTTTGTTTAACTTTTTTTTGTTTAACCAAAATCCCATGTGTTATTTCATAGTTCTGATGTCTTTAGCACTGATCTATGTAGAAAGAGGCTACCATATAAATCTGAGACATCACGAGATGTTTAATTATTAAGAAGTGATAAAATGTATACATCTGCTACACAAAGTCACTTTGTTAAGACTTTTCTAAATACTGAATAGTTTTACATCTTTGCATCTGAAAAAACAGTTCAAACAAAACACTGACAAGGAAAAGTCACTCTTCAATTGAACTGCTCACAGCTCATGGATTCATACAACCAAGGGGCCATAAGCAATAAACGTTGGGAAGCACGAGGTAAAGTTTAAGAAATGAAAAAATGTTTTCAACAAAACAAAACAGCAACATATGAATAGGGCGTCGGTTGTTTTTTTTCCAACACCTCTGCAACTTTAATACAAACTGGGTTGTTAACACATTGTCAAAGCCATCTGTTGCAGGAATAAGTGAACTCCTGGCGTAACATAACACCAAAGGCAGTTATGAACAAAGGCTCATTTATTTCATAAAGCATGGAAACAATCAATTAATGTTCTGTATAATAGCCTTGACTGTGCTTCGCCTACCTAATAAACAAGATTAGAAACCGGTACCTTTTGAATTTTCTCTCCTGCTTCCCTAATCTCGTCTACTGCCTTTTAATATATGATCTGAAGCCGGTGACTCTGTGATAGAGTGAGGGAAATGGATGCTAATGCAATGGCCACTTCTCCTCCATTGATGGATAGGGAGCCACACCATGAAGACAAAGTGTGGAGTCTGCAAAAGCAAGGGATTCATTCCTGCTCTGACAGATATATGTTGATCGCAGGGTGAGGCCCAATCAGCACTTCCAGGCAGGCCCACTGTTTTCTTAAAGTTGTAATCAGGGAAATGAGCCCATAACTCCCACTGTTAATCAATGAAGCTGTTTGCAGCAAGAGATGAAAGTGTATGTAAACAGAGCTGTTGAATTATTGGTGTTGATTACATAGACTCTGAGTCAGTGGAGAGCTTGATTTGTCTCTCTTTGGTTCAACAGTTGATAATAATTTGCTCTATTTGCAACTACTGAAATGTGCTAGACATGGTTTGTCGTGTTGGGTATGAACTTCTCTTCGTCTCTGATCATACCGTTAAGTTGTGCTCAGTGGGTATCAATGGTGGAAATGGTCCGCTATTGCATTTTCCCATTTAGTTTCAATTTAGTCTCTAGGCTCCACTGAGCAACTCGTCAGATTTTTATGTTATGAGATCTTTGTTGATAAAAATCAGTTATCAAAGTGATATGATTACGGCTCATAAATGTTACCTGCTCACCAGCCAAAGAGGAATTCCAGCACTGGTGCACTAAAAGATCAGTCTCATCACTATTTAGTGTTTGCAAATCTGCCAAAAAAATGATAATGTGATCAACTCCACTGACTTTATAAATGAGTGATCACAGAAAATGTAAGGGTGTCAAGTTTTCATTTTAGCGACTGTTGAATCCACTGTTGAGGCTCAAAAACTATGTTTTTGGGTGTGAAGAATGAATCTAATGCTAAAATGGAAACTTTTAAATTTACCTGGTTCACATTGGACATAGTCTAAGTGAAAGATGATATACTTCCAAAAGTCGTTGTACAACTTTACACGCATGATTATTTCTTCATTATTATCTGATTTTTAAAGTCTGATTTTTTTTACCATTTAACCATACACCTATACAGTATACAGTATTGTACTATGTCTGTGTAATAATGCTATATGCTAAGCTACATTTCACCTGATTTCACCTGTTGCGATTTGTGTCTGCTGCTGCTGGGTCATTCAGAACAAGGTGCAGACATCATTAATTATCATCAGTCACTATGCTGATGTTTTTTTCCCTGACTTCTTCTTTGATTGGGGACGTTCGTTGGGAGACAAGCCCCTTGATGCAATCCAACTGGGGCCCTTTGATTAGAGAAATGTTTAAAGCCGCAGAAGCAGAAGACATTTAACAGTATCTTGCATCGTCCTCTCTCCACTCCCTTAAAACTAAATACTGCCTCTCTCTGCTTTTTTCTTCTCTTTCTTCATCAACTTGCTGCAATATGGCATCATTAGATACAGTCCCAGGAAAGCCTGTGGTAATGAACTGAGCAGAGAGCAATCTTTGTCCCATGTCTTACCCACTCGCAGCCCTTGATGTTAATGTCCCTCTCCCTCCAGCTTGCACAATACTGTGCCAATGCTGAGCACAGATTGCCGCAGGGGGCAGAAAACGGCCCCCTGTAAATGCTTTTTGTACTGCAGGTGTTGCAGTTTCACATTTTAAGTGGCTTATACTCCTGCAAAGCGAAGTTTCTTGGGGGATTAGCACTTGTCCTTTGCAAAAAAAAAAAAGAACTGGCTGTTTGCAAACATTTCATTGCCTTTGTCTCGTCATTGGACAGTCCAGTGGCAGGAAGCTTGATGCAGCACGTTCAATTAGTGGTGGATGCTCCAAGGTGTGGCACCCATCATGGAAGCATTTGACAAACAATCTGGCAGCTGTCTAATTGTGTGGCCCAGACAGAAGCTGACTGGATGACAGCCGCATGCTGCACGCTGCTTTTTGTCCACAGATTGAGGAGGGTGGAAAGAATAACTAACAAGCGTCCCTCGTTATCTTCCCATTACAAGCCCAAGGAAAAGAGGGGGAGAGGGGGGTGAGGGACAAGGAGAAAGCAGAAAACAGAACCAGGTTATTCTCCTTCACATCACAAGGTCTGAGGCAGACAATACTCTAGGTTAATGAGATGAGATAGAGCAAACACAAATGAGTATCAGGCACTGCCTAATTTGTTTTGCCTGCAAATGGGGACAATCTGTGATTGCATGCTGATCCTATTATACCGTCCACATCTATTTGGTTATTTACTGCACTACCTCACTACCCTCACTAAAAACATAGACAGGCCCAATTGATAATATCATACTGATGGTGATATTTCATCTTTCCCCGCAGGCACTGGCAGAGCAAAAAATGGGAATCTGATTCTACATGACTTAAATGATGCTATCTTTATGGCCAATAAATCCTGTTAGAGCAGTGTAAAAGATAGGCTTTTAATTCTGACATTACCTCATGAGATGACATGGCCCTCTTTGCTAATTGAGTAGTTAAGCAGGGCTCTGAATTATGTCTGCAGACATGCAAACCTTTGTAGCAAATGTCTGTTCTTGTTCAGCATTATTCTTATTGTCAACAAATTCTATGAAAAGACCAAAACTGATAAAGTATTTTAATACTTTCCAACCTCCCTATTCTTTCGTTTCTACTGAGGAGTAAATCTTTAAAAGCCCCTGACATACAGGTGCATTTTTACAAAAGGTGCAGTAATTTCTTTAGCAGCAACATGTTACCACAACAGGAGTAAATAACGTATTGGTTGCCATGGATTAATACACATTCGGTGCTTTAATGAGTTCTTGCAGCATCAGGACAGTATATGCAGGATTGACTCAAAATGAACTACTGTTGCCTCGTCCATGGTAATTATGGAACATTTCACCCAGTGTACCAGTGTGGCTCACTGATGTGCTTTTAATTGTTATGAGACAACAATGGGGTACCTTGGCACAGAGCAATACGTTGCTGTATATGAGGCTTTTACAATGCAGGCATTACTTGTTACTAGCGCTGACTGCTGGGTTAGGTCTTCATAGAAATTGTTGAAAACGCAGAATATCACTTGCCCTACCCTTTAAAAACACAAGACAATAATAGGATATTTATAGTGCTTATTATTTACTGGTTATTATTTATTGGTCAAGTGTAAGCCAGTGGTTTTCAAAACCCAAACTCTGCTTACGTGTATGAGTTTAATTCACACTGTGTCGCACCTGACTTATCTCGCCATATCAGTGAGAAAGCTCTTTATCAAGTGGACTCAGGGACCATCAGAGTTAGTATAGGAAATAAGCTACTTATGGTGTTTCTGCCTAGAGGATCAGATTGGAATTGATACATAGGAGTAGCTTGTGATCCTCTCTGCAAAGAGATGAGGGTTTGAATGGGTGCAGGCTAAAGATTTCATCCCTCTCTGGCACCGGGGGTGGTTGAAGGGTTGTGGATGCGGGCCAGTCAGTGGCAGATGGGTGATGCAGATTTGAGGGGTGTAGCTGTCGGCGGGGGGAAACCAGACATCTCTGTGTAGTGGCAAGCACTTGGCCCTTGGACTGGACTGCCTTTTCCAATGCGAGCAGCACATTCTTGTAAACAGAAATATGACGGCTTTAGACTTGTTCATCAGAAAAGACCCGCAAAATTCATCCTGTTATCTCATGGCACCCATACCTCGTTCTAAACTCTCTCACAGTGATCTTGAGTTCAAAGGTAGGAATTCAGATTATAGCTGATGTCATGCGAACATGGAGGTAATGTGTCGAGGCTGTGAATGACAGCTCGTGAAATCCCAGGAGACATTGATGTCACCGAAAAATGTCACCCGAGAATATTCTGAATGGAGAAGTTCTCATTATCCGTCCAAAGCGTGATTTCTCTCATCCCCCAGCCCTCAGCACACTGAGAGAACTTCACAACCTAGCCGAACTAATCAGCCATTTCCAACGCTTCTTTTCATTCTTGCATTAAGTTCATTGTCAGGTTCAGCCCTCATTTCTCAAGCATCTTGTCTGTGAGCAACAAAACAAAAGTAATTAGTGTCTGTCTTTCCTACAGGCTTCTGTAGCTTCATCTAATCTTTCACAAGCATACATATGCATACCCAGAGGAGCGGAGAGGAGTTAATGAACTATGAGGCTTTAGAAAGGGCTACAAAGAGAAACCACAGTGCTCAAGAGAGTTTGGGAATGGCCCGATGACTTGTCTTCCACACTATGATACAATGCGCATCTCGGGTCTGCGTGCTTAGCTGCTGAGATAAATTGAATCAACTCTTGGAAACAGCGTCTGCTTGTGTAATGACAAGTGCAACTGATGCACTCAGAAACAAGTGGGTGAAGGAAATGATCTATCCTTTCTATGAAACAATGAATGTCTCCAGTAATAGATTATGACACAAGTCACAGGGGAAGCAGACATTTAGAAATTGCATAGCTGCTCATTGTGTTTATGAAGGATGCCTCTTGTTTCTGAAGCAGCCGTCTTTACTCACTTCAGTAATCTTGTCTGCTCTTTGTCCTGCTGCATTTCAGGATCAGTATCTTGATATGTTGTGCTTCATCTCAGTGACTTTTATTAATTGATATTCCTCCTTTCTCCCCTCCTTTGTTCCATCCACCCCCAGGTTTGCAGACTCTATTCGGGGGATTCTGAAGCTGATCCTGGTGCTGATGCTGGCAGGAGCCTCACTGTCCTCTACCTGGTTCACGCTAACTTGTCTGAGCAGAGTCACTCACCTCCCCTCCACTGCAGGTAGGTCCACAGCAGCATCACTGTCAAGGTGACATTGCATACATGCAGTGTAGCTGGGAGACTACACAGCCCAGAGCCAAAATGACTTCAGTCGCCAGTTCAGACTTCTTTTCAGCCTGATTTACAAAAGTATTTGTACACTGAAGCGTGTTGTGTTGTGCTGGCTCTGTATTTCAACATGTTGGAGTTGAATTTAATGATTATTATGAGGTTAAAGTGCTGGCTTTTAGCTTCACTCCTTGCCTGTTTTGGAGTCATTTTGCCCTCAGTCTGGTCCTCAGCAAATAAAATACAGAATCAGCTGGATCTAGGACATTTGACACAAACAAATTATATCACACCATGTATCATTCGCTGTTCAGTCTGGACCCTCAAACACCCTGAAAGCTTCGTCAGCCATGTAGTTACTGTTCCATTTCAAGTGGACAGAGTACAGAGCCAAAGCGATAAAAAAAGTCTTTCAAAATACTTACTTTGGTATGTATTCAGCAGAACCAATCCATTTGTAGACATCAGTGATAAACCCATTAGGAACATTGAACTGGAGTCAGCTGCCTTTTCCTAAGCCAAACCAATAAGCATACCAGCATGTTGTTCAAAGCCGCTGATTCTAGCCATCATCATCCATCATCATTCTCCAGGCCCTGGCACTTCTCTCTTTCTATCTCACGTCCTCTTATCCGAGACACAGGCAGTCTGCAGCAGCCGGGCTGCAACCTTGTTCATCCACCTGGCATATCATACAAGGGGGTGGTGTGATACTGCAACAAAAACTGCCAAAATATGTCATCATCTCAGTGTGGGATGGTCAGTAGCACACACACAGATCAGAGTAATCTGGAGCTGCTGGCAACAAGTGACCAGTCTTAAAAAAATCGTTAAATAATTTGCATAGAAATTGTTAGACATTATTGCCTGTTTCTCATTTACTGTGGTCCTATCTATCGTCCTTGATACCCTTCAATTAAATTCACATTATTCAAAGAAGCAAGGCACAGACACAAGTTAACACCAAATATCATGTTCCCCTGAATATAAGAAACCCCGTTTTGGATTACTGCTTATTAAAAAATAAACAATTTGAATAAAATTAGGTACAGATATATATTATTTTATGGATGTATTTGTCAAAATTAAATAAAAATACAGTACATACAGTTTGTAGATATAGATATAGATAGATAATATCTTGGTTTCGGCTGGTACTTCCCATAATGCATAATCAACTTTTATGTAGCCAGGGTCTGCATGATGATGATCTTTAACCATGAGATTCTGTGACATTGGTAATTCTTGGCCACTAGATGGAGGATTTTGATTCTTCCATCCAAACACTCTACTAGCCCGAAATCCATAGATGTCTAGTCCATAATTATAATGTGACCACTCATATAATTTGTAGGAAAAAACATAGTCTTCTCTTCAGGCAACCAAGGTACATCCAATGTTCCTCGCTCCTGTGCTCACCGTGTATTTCCTTCCTTCAACAAGTCTCCTACTGCCTTCTGGGATTTAGCACCAGATAGCCTAATTCAATAACATAAGGGGAAAAGAGCAGTGGTTGAAGCAGTCTTAAGTGTCTGATATCAGTGCTTCATTAGGGTTGAATAAAGATGAGCAGGGGGAGGCTGCCTTTGATGGCTGCGTGAGTGGCTCCTGGGTTCCCCATCACAGGCAGGCAGGCGGGCAGACACGCGAGGGCCCTCAGAGGCACTGTGATTAAGGGGACGTGCAGGCTAATGGGTAGATCATTTGGACCAATCTGCTGTGATAAGGGAGATGGAGGGTGCCGTGATGCTCCAGAGGTGATGGCTTAATCTCTCCGCACATCCACTCTAATACACATTAACACATTTTACTTTAGGTCCCAGCCAAAGGACTGGAGTTGAGACTGGACCTTGAGCTGGACAAACATCCTGAACACTTTCTGATCGCACTACAGACATGAACGCACACACTCAGTCACCTTTGACAATGAAATGCTGTATGTTGTGGCAACAAGCCTGTATTACACAAACCTCTGCAAAAGATCACCTCTGCAATGTTTATTACAGGACCTAGATTGAGCCAGTCAACACATCATTATTTTAAATTAAAAATTTATCATCCAGAATTTTTTTTTTTTAATTCAACCAAGAAGCACTTGCAGTCAAATTAAACCAGCAGCAGCCAGCGTGGACAGTAACATTCTCGTCATGCCTGAGGAGCAAATGAGACAAGCTGTTTACTATGTGGACATCTGCACATTTTGGCAAAAGAGTCAGAAATTTGATTTTAATATACTGTAGAATCCATGAAATGAGTTGCATCTTAATGCGGAGTGTGCGAGTAAACAAAAAAACAATTGAATGAAACTGAAATTCAAATTGAATTGCTGCCGCAGTGCCATTAAAACTTTTTTGTGTCGCATGCCAGACTGGGAGGAAAGTCCCCCCCTTATGGAGTGTTATAAGTAGGGCTGGGTATCAAACCTCAATACTTTCTTGGCACTGACTAAAACATGTCCACTGCTCGAACTATCAAAAACTGACAAGTACCAACTGTGACAATGCAAGGTCAGATTTGGAACCTTGAAACATGAATGTGATATAAATTTAATACTGTTTACATTGCAGTTTCCTGTCAAACTGTAAATCGTTGTTCTGCCTTTTTTGTTGCCCTTTTTGCAGCTATCCTGTACACTTCCTGCATCCTGGTGGGCATTTTCATTAATAGCAGCGTGCCAATATTCTTCGAGCTCTTCATAGAGACCGTGTACCCGGTACCTGAAGGCATCACCTGTGGAGTGGTCACTTTCCTGGGAAACCTGGTCACCGGTCTGCTCCTCTTCTTCCTCACCTTTTACTCTACAGGTAAGACAGGACTACTGCATGTATACAAATGGATAAGAAACATGTGAAGTAGTCGTACAAAATATAAATACATTTGTTCATCCTTTTGTACTCCACCCACTAGAGCCTATATAATATCATTGGGTCACGGTAATGCCATTTAGATATTTCTTTTGTATGTCGCAGTATTATCAATGAAAAAGTCAAACTCCTAAAATTTTTATTCTGAAGCTTTCTGCACCCCTGTTAGTTTCTCCCTCCTTCCAACACCTACGGGCTCCATTGTTTTCAAAAATCCATTTCAAGCCCTGCAGATGCTGCCAATAAAAAGATGAACAATAGGAAAATTAGGTTACAATGCAATTGACACATTCGGCACAAAGAAAGAAAAACTCGCAATTGTAATTTAGCCTCCGATTTATCTTTGAGTTGGCTGCCTGGCGAAGTTTGATATAATAATTTAGGCCCACAGCAGAGAGGACGGCATGTCATCTGCTTCTGCAGATTTCACAGGAAAAAGCAAAATCATAAGTAAACCTAACTCAGTCATCCGTGTAAGCGCCTGCGTGTGTGAGTGCTTTTTTGTGTCCTGGTGTGTGTTTTGGTTGATGAGTCCGACTCAAATGCGATGTTTTCCCACCAGTCTTCGGTTTCATTAACCTTCCCCGTAAGTTTGGCTACGTCACAGCACCAATCAGCTGGAATGATGGCTCTGTCGCGGAAACACACTTCTTCCACCCGGTTTGTTTGTTCGAGATGTGTTTTCACACCTTCATAAATATTCATGAGCTTCGTCCTCCTTCCCTGCCAACTCTCTCTGATTGCAACGAGGCTACTGACAGCTGCTGCCTGACAACTGTATCTTGATCCTGCCTTCTGGGTTGTCTTGCCAGCGCAGGTGGATGTGATTCTTGTTTGACCTGAACAGCCGTTGGGCCCGGAGGCCCTCGGGGCCCGCTAACAAGTATGACAGCCGGGGCACAAAACAAGCTTGTCTTGTCGAAATCAGCAGGTCTCAAACATTTCCATGACACATACTCATATATATATGCAACACGTGGGAAGATTTTTTTTCCTGACTGTTTTCCTGCCAGTGTGGCTTAAAAGAAGAGAAAGTTGCCAGCGACTGCCAACAAACAGATATTTGGCACTTAGCATCAAACCACAGCAAAAAGGATAATTTAAGAAAGTCGTCATATCTTATTTTAGGATTGTGAAACCAGGTACTGCAAATACTGTCTTCTAAATTCAAATACTGTCTTGGTACCTTAGGTGGGATGATCTTACATTTAGATTAAAAATCTTGTTAGACTTCAAGCAGTATTTAAAAATTACACTTGATTAGAGAAAATTCTTGGTCCTCCACCTTCTGGTGCTATTGGGACACATCTTCAGTGATGAACCTGGGGTCACACGGTGTTATGAGAGTTTAATCATCAGACACCGTTGCCTTGGTGACCCTGCTCAGGTTTGCATTAGGTTTGTAGTTGGTTATTTGTCTGAGCCCCTTTCAGACAGAACCAGAGTCACTGGCTGAGCATCTCTCACCGCAACACCAAGCCTGTACCTTCTCTTTCTAAACCTGTCCCTGTCCCCTCTTCTGAACAGTTCTTCATTTTTTTTCTTAACTGTCTGTTTGGAGTTTGGCTGTGAACCAGGGTTGGTCTTGTTATAACTCACCACAGTGAGCGATGGTATACAGCAGACCTCACAGAAGCTGATGTGTGACTTCACAGCCTCTGTGTACTCACCCAGACGTTTGGTAGAAGACCTGAAAATATCTCAGTCGACAGAGTTCAGGCACGTCCAGAGATCCTCCACAGATTCACTGCTCCACTGCTTTGATGTCTGTATGAAGGAATCAGGTGGAGTAATAGGCATTGTTGATCGTGGTGTAAGGGTGATCAAAAATTTTCTTCTCCCTGGTCGGGTATTTAGAAATATTAGTAATTATATAAATGATAATGAAACAATGTTTGAAGTCTACTGGGTTGGGCTTGGGAGAACGTCATAGACTGATTGGATGAGAAACTTGAGAGATGGTTCTGCTCTCCAGAGATCTGTCCAGGTGATCCTGCGCTCCTCCACCTCTGCTTGTATCTCATCCTGAACCAGTTGACACTTCTCCTTTCCATGGGCTTTGTCATAGCATGGTTTGAGAAAAGTGCCCAGTCCTGTCCACCCCACAGTTGGAATAAGTTGAATGAGTCTTATTTTGAAAGGGTGGAGCCCTTAAGTGCACCTTTGTCACAGGGCTAAGAGACAAGAGACAACACAACTTGCGATGTGGGGTTTTATTTTTTTAAATAAGCCCCACACACACACACGCACACACTCAAATATTGTAAATACAAGAATTTTTATTTACTTTTATTTTATGTTGTCTGTAAATCAAAAATCAAAACAAAACCATGTACAAAAGAGCAGCTGTCTGTTTTATTCCTCAGGGAAGTCTGGTGCCAGAAGCCAAGTTTATATATATCATTTTTCCTTGCAGGGGAATTTTAATAAGTTCCCAAAATATGTAGCACCCCTTCTTCCACAATATGATAATGAACACATTTTCCTAATCCTGTTCTAGAGAAGAGAGATCTGGAGATATTTCATCACAATAGTCTAATGCCTTTTAGGGAGGAATGTATTAGCATTGCAGTAAGCTTTTGTGATCCATCTTGCTTGAACACATGCAGTTTTCACATCCTGTACTGTGTGTAAGACATTTTCAAATCTGTCTGTAGCTTTGACATTGTGTCCAATCACAACATGTCGAGTATATTTATTTCAATCTTTTTTTATAATGGAATATTGATGTATTGTGTGCCTCAAAAAGACAAGATAGCTTGTGGTGCTTTTTTTGTGAAGTAAGCCACATACACACAAACACTGCAAATACAAAAACTTTTATTTACACTTTTTTATTATTTGCACACATGTAAATAAATATAAAAACACAAGATAAGATGAAGACAAGAGCAAGTGAGGTGAGGAGCTGCTATATGTTGTCTCGGTGGAAGATGGTCCAGGAAGTAATGGAAAGCGTGATGAAGACATTGTATCGCACGCAACACACTGCCAGTTAGTCTGGTATGTAACAGATTAACTCCTACAGAACAAAGACAAACCAAAACAACAGGAAATTATATGGATATAAAACAGTGAATACGCCATGTTCGTGAAATTACTAATAGCACTCATTCTACTAATTCTAAGCAGGAGCTGTGGCACTGTATACAAATAACACATGGAACTAGTAAAAAGCTCCTGATCATGTTGAACTGAAGCCCCTTGGCTGAGAGGCTAAACGTCTTAAAGTATCTAGAACCAAGTCCAGCTGTCCTCGATTCAACCCTCCTTGGATGACATGGAGTCAGTTGTTTTCCTGTTGTGTTACATGGTCACTTTCTGACAGTAAGTAGAGAGAGAACCCGTGCAATGCAGATACATGAAATGAACTTCGATATAGAGTCGGTTCCCCGGCAGCAGTAGTAAACACAGATGTACTGCCAAACATTGCATTTGTGTACTGTAATTACCGTTGCTTACCTCCAAATGGAAAGTGTTGTCTGTCTCTTGATGTTTGATGAACAGGGACAGCCATCCCAGCTCCACCAGATTCAGTGGGACCGCTCTCTTTCAACCCGGCGCCTATGTTGAAATGAAAAGCTCAGAGCGCACAGTGGGAGCCTAGTTCAGTACATTCAGTGCTGCAACGCCACAGACGTCATTTTTGACACTGCAATGAGCATAAACCATGTTTAAAGTTGTATGGTTAGTTTAGTTAGTTTAGTTTTAAAGGTTGAGAATGAAGCTGTAGGGATGTTGAGTGGATTAGTTTAATTTTGTTTTTGGTATTTTCACAGTAAAAAGCACAGTAGTTGATTGACTCCAACAAAAATGAAGCCGTCTGAAAATTGTGATCCAGATGCCAAATGTGCAATATTTGGAATTGTATGAGCCCTATGTCAGTACGCTGGTAAATCATAGATTAGACAGCAATATGCCAGGTGTGGAGAGACCGAGCTTTGGGTAGATAGAGCAGCTCCAGGCCAACACACACACACACACACACACACACACACACACACACACTCAAAATCACAAGAGTCAGACTCATGAAGAATACATGATATATCCTCCGCTCGACACTTCTCTCTGCTGTGCTAAATGATTGACTGCTTGGTGTGAAGGTGTGTGTGTGTGTGTGTGTGCGCTGCATGTTTTTTGTATAACTGCGCGCTTTGTGTGTCGCTGCTCCTACGTGGGTGCGAACGTATGTGCTTGTTTTTTGAGTGCAGATGCCGACACGTGTGTGTGTGTGTGTGTGTGTACTATGTGTGTGGGCGGGTTGAAGGGAGTCTGATGTGCTAAGATGGATCCTGGCAACTTCCTGCGACAGCCGGAGAGAAGATCAAGCTGATGATGGAGGCTTTTGCTGCTCTTTTCTTCACTTCCCACCCCGAAGTCGTCTAATGGAGTACGATGCATTGAAGGTTTCTTGTCAGGAAGTTCTCACTGCTGCAGGCATGCAAGGCTTTGTAATGTGAGTGCTAGATTGCCACCAACCATCATCTTGCACGAAGTGTGTGTAGGTACCAAGTTGTTAAAATTTGCTGTTCCTGGCACAGTGGCAGGTAACCAACCACTGTTTGCAGGTCAGAGCTGTTAGGCAATACATCAATGGTTTAGTATCCTCTGGAGTTATCTGGAGTTCCTTTGGTTATCATAAAAGTTAGATATATTTAAAGATGGAAGTCTGGCGTTATTCTCTATTTTTTTATTGTGAGCAAATCCCATGAAAAGACAAAAACCAAATCATTCCCACTGTAGATGAAAATCTTGAAAAATGTGTTATATACAATAAGATACTCTATATATTGCAGTCATGTTATGAAGTAGCATATACTGTGGTAGAAGATGGATTTTTACCACCTCTCCTCTGAGAAGCACTCTGGATGTTAGAGCAGTCAGATTGTCCATGATGGCCGAACTAAAGTGGACGTTTCCCATCCTGTTTGGAAATCAGCTGCGTTCTTTTCTCCTGAAGAGATCACTCCTGCGAAGATTAATTTGATTATTATGTAAATTCCCCTCGGAAGTATTTCAGTGGGTTGTCTCGTCGCTCTGATTTCCTCTCCATAATGGATGTGGTAAATAATATGCAGACTTAAAAACTGATAAATTCTGCATGAGCCTCGTCCTTTCAGGAATCCTTTTTACCTCCTGATATTGAAAACTGGCAACCTTAGCCTTTAAAGATTTCCATCTATTTCCAGTTTGCAGTTCATTTTTGGGTTTTCCTTTTGGCTGCCCGCTGCCTCGTTATGCATTCTGAATTATCGCTCCCTTTCCCTGCAAGCGGAGGGGCGTTTATGAATTTACCTCCTTGTCTATTTTAATATCCACGAGAGGCTGGTCTTGGTTCAGCGAGCCCTACCTGGCCTCTTGACTTTGTTGTCGTGTTTTAAAAAACCCCCAAAGTCTCTGAACCATGTGACTCAGAAACATGAATGGAGCCCCCAGCCCATATATCTGGGCTTGTCGCTCTTTTTCGATTTCATCTAGTGTGTGTTTGTGTCATTTAGCACGGCGCACCGGGCGGAATACAAAGCAGCAGAGAGGCATTGTGGAGCAAAAGAGCCTCAAAGGTTTTGTAGTAGAAGAAGAGGAGGAAGAGGAGGAGGAAGATGAGGAGGGAGGGGAGGGGCGGCGTTGATTTTTCCGTTCAGCTGTGAGTTGTTTGAGTCTCCTGCATGGGGGAAGCAGGGATTATTCAGCACAGAGAAATAATTGCGACAGTTCTTTAGTTCCAAGAAGTTTTTTTTTTGTGCCTCTCTGCTAAACTTTGCATCCTCGTCTGAAGTGAAAATGCCTTTGCAGTCTAACTTTTTCAACCCCCTGTAAAGACTGTGGAGGTGTTTAAAAAAAACAAACAGCCTTTCTTTGTAGAGCTCAGTCGTTCCTGAGAGAATAAAAGGCCTTTTTCATTTGCTGTTTTTGTAATTTTTTGAATCGTGAGTGAAAAGCAACATTGACAGATTAAATGAACAGCAGCACATTAACTCAGTTCACACAGGTGCAGAGCACACACACACACACACACACACATACTTGGCAGTCATTATGAATAATCTGCCTACTATAGGTGTGCTCAGCAACCTGTCGATCCACGGTAAATATTTTCACATGCATCACGATGAGGAAGTGGCCATCATTTTTGATTGATGATCGTGAAGCTCGTCTATGTATCTTCAGGTGCGACCTCAGTCTTCTCAAACACAGGCCGCGGCCGTAGAGGAGAACTGAACCCCATTCGTTATAACGCTGCATTGACCTCAATTAAGGCTGATTAAGGCCATAAGATGCCTGTCGGCCCACGTCTCCGTCTTCATCTGTAGCGCCAATGTGCTGACGCTGGCAGCGACAGTAATAGGCTGTTAATATGATGAACATGTTCACACTGATGTCCTCTGAATATGATGATACCGTCACAGTGAACCTGGTATGGTTAATGACACCGTTGATCAATTGAATAGTCGTTTGTGGCTGATGTCCAGTTGTTATGGTTCAGTTCCATCTTGGCACAGCAGGTTGAATCACTCAATGTCGTCTGCTATCATCGCTACCACGCCTGCCTTTTGCTATTTTTACAACTCTTCCTTTGAGTACTATCTGAATATAATCTAATCTGAAATGTATCACTTTTTGCTGAATTTTCCATTTATTTCAATCAAAAATGAGAACAATAATCAAAGTTTGCAGACAAAACTTACCACAGGTCATCCACCATAAATCTATCCACATGGCATTCACAGTCACACATCTCAGAGTGGTTTTTGCAGACTTTAATTTGAATACATTAAAAAAGTAGAAAAAACAGTGAAGAGCCACTGAATGTGCTGTTCCCTGTTCGTGTGCTGTCTGGTGTGAGCAAAGGCATTGTGGGATTCAAGGCAACACGGGACAGATCAGGAACGGTTAAAAGCCGAGAAAGAAAAGACAAAGATATTCAATTTTATGCAAATGAGGGCGGGATTTGTCTCAAGGCTCAGCAGGTCTTTGCCAAAAAAGTGTCAAAGAAGAAATGATGAAGTGATGTGAGTGGAAGTTTAGTCTTCACCTGCTGTGAATGAAAATCTGTGGAGCAGATTATTATTGCAGTTCTTTATTCCTCTTTTGTATGTCCCTCGCCTCCATTACAGATACAAACAAAAATGAAGTGCAGCTTGGCACAATATCACGTAAATTGTCTTGGAACAGCGCGGATATTCTGTTTACACAATGTTTGCTAAAGAGCAAACTACTCGGTAGATTGCCAGCGTTGACACACCCACAGCAATGAGCCAAGAGAGACCGAGGCAGTGTTGCACAAGTTGTTTGCTTCCAGTGGGTCTTCATGACAAAGATCATGTACAGAAACCATCCTGTTAACTGGAATAAACTGTAGAACTGTGGAAGTTTTAGTTCCAGATTTATAATTAAAAATTGCAATTCTGTAAGGTGGAGGGAAATGAAGGACAAAAAAATAGTAAAAAATAATAGTCTTGGGCTTTAATGCCTAAAAAATATTCACCATCATCCACCCCATCCTCTTCAGCAACTTAATTATCAGCCATTTAAGCAACTCAGCTCGTTAATGCAAAGTGCTTCAAGAATTCTTATAAAAGCCTGATCATCAAATTAATTAAAGCAAGTAAAAACAAGAAGACAGGACAGATGAAAATAATTTATCGAAAGTTTAAAAAACAGTGTAGGAAAATTAAGAGAAAGGATTTAAAAGATACCAGTGATTTTATATCGTCTAAGCTTCTCAACTGCTTCAAAGCCCAGAGTCACTTTGAGAGCTCAGGCCCGAGTTTAGAATCCATGACTGTTCGCTGTATTATAGGAAGTTTTCAGCCTGCAACACAGCCCGAGCCAGATATATCTGTCCTTTTAAAGAATGATCATTAAAATCTAATCATCAACTTTAAAGCAAACCAGTAAACTGAGGAGCAACGTGACTTCTCTCTCCTCGCCTCTCCTCGTATCTCATTTTCTCTAATCTTTTCCCTTCATCCCCTCTTCTCCTCCTCCTCCTCCTCAGTTCTCGTCCGTTCAGCCAAACTTTAACTGTTTCCTCCAAACTTTGCTCCAGACATGTCCTTGGAGATCAGAGGGGAGCAATTGAGCTGCTTGTCCATTTTTACCACATCACCTGATTGAATTATACAATTACCAAGCTCCCCATTAGATTCGTTCAAGGCTGCAGGCCCCAAACACATGCACACACACACATTTTGACACATGTTGTGTGTCTCTAAACTTTAAATGGGCGAGTCTTTGTCGGGCATACATGTGAGGAAGCGAGACAGAGTAAGACAGAGAAGACGGCAGGTCAGATAAACACAACTCCATTAACCCGCCTCCACGCCGGGTCTCCTGCTGTCCGGCTCACACACTCCTGATTAATGAGGCTCCTTCAGGAGTCTTGACACCTCGCTGCAAACACCCTCACCCCATCCCTCAACTTCCCTCTCCTCTTGAGCCCAGTCCTCACCTCCCTTTTTGGCTCGACGCATCCTTTGCTTTCATCCTCGCACCTCTTACCCCACATTCTTTCTACTCATGAAAGCGGCGAAAGCGCCGAGCACACAAAGGTGAACGCCTTACAGCCAGAACTCATAATTTAGCACAAAGAGCGAGAGCCATGCAGTCCATGCTCCGACCTCTTCACGCATTGATCAGGCGCTCTTGAGGCCAGGGCAGTTGATTGACGATATTCTGAAAAGCTGGGTGACTGGGATCGAAGTTGAGCCGGCCTGAGTTGAGACACATCGCGCTGGCGGGTTCCCCAGGGCACCGCTGCCTGTTGAGGTCTGATTTCTCTATATTTAGTCTGGCCTGTTATCAGGACCGGGGCAGCTGCCTGCCGCCACCACATCCTCCACCCCGACTGAGAAGTTGGCCCTCACCACCCGGTGCCGATTCTGCTTAACATCTCTGTCTGGACAAAACACCTCCAACACCTACGTGGTGCTGTGATGACCGGCTTCACAGCAAAGCACTATTTGATGCATTTGAAAGAAGGAGTTTATTGATTTGGGTTTGGCCCAGACTTGAAGCTTGAGCCAAGGTGCGACGGCGTGTTCGTGCAGGCTGTGCGGCGAAAATCCGAGCGTGTGCATCACCGAGGCCGAGCGGGAAGAAGAGGTTATTTGTCTGTGTGCTGATGAGTTAAGATGCCAACGGTTCAGTGCAGTTGCGAGCTTCCCATCTGCCCTCCGGATTCAGCATTATAGCAAACAGCGCCAGCACCTCTCCTGTGGTTAATGGAGCTTGAACAGAGCAGAGAAAATAGAACACCTCATTCTGCACTATGTTTAGGTTCAAGTATAGGTCAATGATAATGGGGAACACTGCCAATATCATTGAATTATTCAGAATCATTATGAAAGACAGCTCAGGAGCCTCTTCTTATTTCCTATATGGGATGTCAGGATTTCCTATTGATTAGCCATTCTTTTTATATGATACTCATAAATTATTCAGTGTCACTTCATACTAACTCTCATTAGATTTCTGCACAATGTATATGCAGATGACTCATATTTCATTTTGAAGAAACATGTGGTCACATGTTTTGGTCTGTTGCAGGGTTCAGTTCAGTGGTCATTTCCTGTTCTTTCCTGTTTTTCTAAGTGGTAGCAACTGCAACAGCTAACATGTGAATGCATCCACCTGCTGAATAATTTATTTTGTGTGTGTTTACACTACAAGTGAGGGAGAGCTGAAAATTATGCACACGTGCATTCTCATTATATATTTATTATTATTTATTATTTATTTATTTATTTATACCTCTGCTTTACTATAATTAGGTCTGCACTAATGGCTTAAAGCAGGGACACCCCTGAACACCCATAATCGTTGAACCTTGCTGCAGGCATTTGCTCCCATTCAGCAACAAGAGCACTGGGTGATGACCACTAGGTGTGGCTCGCAGTGTTGGATGGGATTGAGGTCAGAGCTCTGTGCAGGCCAATTGGGTTCCTCACACCAAAGTGAGAAAACCATTTCTTGGAGGACCTGGTTTCATGGGGGGTCATGTTGAAGGAAAGGCTGTTCCCCTAACTGTTGCATGCTGTTGTTTAATTGTCTAAAATATGATAGTATGTTGGACAGTAGCATGGGACCTAGCCCAAATTAGGAAACAGCCCCTGAAGTATAGAGCTGTCCATATACATTTGGCCATGTAGTGTATATTTGTATTTTTTGTCAAGCAAAGTCTAAACATGTCTCTTTTTCTCTCTCTCTCTATCCAGAGCTGTCGTGGTTGAACTGGTGTCTCACCGGCTCCTGTCTCTTCAGCCTCGTCCTCATCCTCTTCTTCAGGGAGTCTTACGACCGCCTCTACCTGGACGTCTTTGTCTCCGTGTGACACGGCTGAGGACAAAAAAACGCGACGACTTACTAACAATGGACTGAATAATTGTTCTTGCACAACCGAGAGGAGAAAAGGGAGATCGATAGGGAAATTTTAATATGTACGATTTTAGGATATAATTGTATATATTGGTTACAGGGGTGATCGATTGCTGTTGTATGGCTGCTGAGAAGAACCGAGAAGCGACTCTACACCAATGTTTACTTTTCTAAATGATCGACTCGTTGCCATATGACCTTTTAACACATCATTACCTGTTCTTGTTCGTCAGTCTATGTTTGTATGTAAACAAACATTTGTGAACGGTTTAATTCTCCTGACCAGGCACAGCACGACAGACTGTTAGTAGTTGTTGTTTACAGATGATATAATATTTAAAGTTGTTCTCAGTGTCGCCCCCTTGTGGCTGCTCGGTTCGCCTTCTTCGACCATGTCTCAAGTAACAAGTGAACTCGAGCACGGATCAGCATCAAGTCTCGGCCAGCTAACAAGGAAGCAAAGAGCGATAACAGCACGGCTCCATCAGCCAATCAGCAGGCCTGACTGTGCTGGGTCGGAGCTGAATGAGTGACCTCCTGGTGTTTTAGTGCTGCTCTTAACTGCCAGCTGTGACTCGCTGGGGAGGCCGACACTGTTAAGTGACCTGTGATACTGCTTGATATTGAGAGGCAGGTATTTGTATTATGTTTTATTGCCCTCTCAAGATGAATATTATGCAAAAATTATTGACCAGATTCATGATTGGATGCTGGCCAGAGAAGTTGGCCGGGATTGGATAAACCTCTGCTTTTTTTCCCGCCATTGAACCGTTCACGTGGAAGAAGCTGAGTCATCTGAACTGTGACACCTTCACATTTTAGAAGTTGTTCAGCCTATTTATGGTTAATTGTGTCAATTTCTGGGAGACTTGCTTTTTAATCTAACTCAATAATGTAAATTTTTTTTTTACAGTTTTTAAAAAAAAAATTGTTTTCTTCAGCAGTCTGCCAGTATTTATTGGAAATGTCTCAACACTAACACAGTTAACACCTAGTTTCGTCGAAGCAGGATGTGACAATTTCTACCACAGCTGAGATAAATGAGGGAGATTATTTTATTACAGCGGAATGTTGCGACGTAATTGCCAAGCTGCTCCCACTCCAAAGCACCAGCAGGTGTCTCTGTGCTAACTGAGAGTCAACTGACAAAAAACCAAAACAAAAAAAAACCTTAAGGGAAAAAGAAAAGGAAGTTACCATTTTGTTGGATTCCTTGACTGATAAAACTGGAGCTGTGACAACAGCTTCAGATCTGGAGGGACAGAGCCACAAAGAAACACACCAAGGCAAATGAAAAACATCTGTCACTTACAGACAATTTTTTTTTCTCTAACTTGTCCATGACTTCTCTTTGTGTCTTTGTCTTGCACAGCAGCTATAAGAGGTGTTCTAATGTGTTTTCCTCTGGGGTTCGACGAGGCTCTGTAATGTGTTTCCTGGTGCTTGTTTTTTTATTTTTTGCTCTCCTTGTACAGGAAAGGTTGTCTTTTACCTTTTGACGTGTTGCCTTAATTGCCCAGTGCAGTGCGTTCAGCCTCCCTCTCTTCCACACTGTGACTCTTTTGTCTGTATATACTGTTGAAGGTCATGTTCTTCTGTTCCACAGCACACACTCTGTGGGTTTCCAGGCTTTGGGTTATAAATGTCCTTGTTCTTTGGAAAGGAAAAAGAACAAATGTGACTGTTGAATATTTCCAGCACCTTATTAAAATAAACATTTTAAGAATAATGCTGCTGTTGTTAATGAGCTAATGAAGCTTAATAGAAATGTACCACTGAATATCTTCATGTCATCAATCTGTGATGCTCAGTGTTCAGGTCCACAGTTAATTTATGCTTGTTTCTTTGCCTGCTGCCCTTCATCTTGCCTTATTTCCATGTTCTTACATTAGTGGTGTCCTTCATTTCCGTCACAGCCTTTCAGTGACCTAGAGTGACTTGGTGCTTTTGCTCCAAGGTGGGTGTATCCTACTCTGTTCGCCCATCATTGATGTAAACATCACAAACATTCATAAAGCTAAAAATCTGTGCTTTTACTTCAAGCTTTCACGTCCAATGTGTTCGAGCACAGAGCCGACACAATAGAAAGTGTTTCACTGTCCAAATCAGTACTGACTGCTATGTCTATTTGCTTCAGTTGAGCTCCTTACTCAAAACTCAGCCTTTCTGTACATACAGAGAGGCTGTAATAGTCAATGAACATATTTTTTTTCGATCTGTGTCTCATTTATGATTGATTCCTTTCAGAGTGACTGTTGAGCAAATTTGAGAGTCTAGAAATCCTTTGGTCTATTATGTTATTAATGATTGACTTTATGTTGCGTGCAGCTGCAATAGAAATTTCTCAATATGACATCAGGTCTTTAATGTGTAAAGCTGGAATTACGCCTCTACGAGCTTCATGTAGGTGAACATGCACGGAAGGTCACTCTATTTCTCTACAACTTGTACAGCATTTACTTTTATTTCATCTCCATTTCAGACCCGCCTCCTGACCAGTGTTGAATCAACCAATCAACTTGCTGAATGCGCAGGGCCACACAACACATTGCTGACATTTGGAAAATGTATGCACCATCTCCTCTGCAACCTATGATTACCATAACACCCTTCTATGCTTAGGTTCAGTGTTTTGCTGCTATTGGAGGCTGGATTTCTTCCCGATTTCCAGTAATTAAGCATTTGACTTTAATATTGCTCTTCCATAACTTTGGTGGACCTACGAGATATTTAAAGCAGTGTGGTCAAAATCAAGGCGGCAGAGGCAGAGATATGCACACTTTTAGTCCCTAATATGGGTCATGCTCCAAATGCCCTGGATGCCACATTTCACATAATGCAACCAAGCATATTTTCCTTCAACCCTCCATGTCTGATAAATGCCTTTCAAATGTCTTTCAAACTCCACATCTCCAGCTTGTAACACCGGCTTCCAGGTGTCAGAATTTTGAAAGTTCACACTCAAGCTGAGATAACCCTGATGACATCATTTGAAGATTTTTTTTTTTCCTCAGGCCTGACACTTTCTGCAGAGCCTCAGATGGAAGCACAGAACTGAGTAGACATGTAAAATGTTGATGCTTAAAATCAGTGTGAAGACATTTATTTGACACCATAAACATTACATCATGTATTTCCTGAAAAAGAGTTGAAGAGTGTGACTTGAAATCTTAGATTGATGGTCTTGACTTGTGGGTTGTTGTTTTTTTTGTTTACATGTGGATCGCAGACTGTGCCTTTAAAGACTTTAAAGATTACATCAGTCCTCCGTGTGGCCTGAACTCATTTGCTGTGTTATTTTGGCAGCGCAGCAACATTTTCACACGTCGTCCCAGGCAGGAAGCTCTCAGAGGAACACCTGCATTCTAGGAAATCTCTCAGTTTTCCTTCTTTTTGTCTTCTCCCGGATTCCAATCAGGATGAACACACATGGCCTATAGGCATGACCTCACTGTCTTTAAAGCCTCCGTTAAGTGCCTGCATGTTTCGTCCCCTCCCCCTGGTGGCCCAGCTGGAGATGAGCTCATGCTCTGTTGCTGGCGAGAACTAGAGTCTCTGGGGCGAGTCCACATGCAAGTCTTCAGTCTGGTTCCAATTACGATCAGTGGCTGTGTGAACTTAAAGACGCTGAGATTAATGTCACCTTGTCCGCAAAATTATTCTGTTCGCGATCCTTTGAACCGGTGCCATTCAAGCTGGCAGGGACTCCTGACCCGACCCACAACTTTTGTCAAGAATCAAATTCTCAAGTGACGTGAAAAATAGCTGCTAGAAACGAACGTGGCTCTGCATAAGCTCAGATGGGATGGATTTCGGTTGGGTGTGCCTCAAATTATTGCGAAGCGTTTACAAAGCAGGCCTGCAGGGATGTAAAATTAATCCACTGTTGGTTTATGGCGATCTGTTTTGGTTCTTGAGGAGCTGTCACATGAATTCATCACAAATCCTGTAGTGAAAGAAATGCGGTTTGTTTTGGCTTTTCAGTTTATTGACACAGTTTCAGCTTTTTCCTCCTCTCTTCCAGCCTGTGTTCTACGTGCGCTGCGATAAAGCCAAAAATCTCAGAAATATAATATATAAAGTAAACTAGAAAAAGGCTAATTCTGTCCATAAATAAACAACGTCAACCTGCCAAAAGAGTAAACAGACTACAGCTGTTAATTTATATGTTTTATTGTGGGTGTAGTTGTTTATCTGCAGAGTTGGAAATCCAAGAAATGGTCCAGAGAAAAGGTTGTTGAGTTCCTTCACATGATCGTCAGCCAAACGCTCAGAGATGTTTATGTAAAAACTATTGTTTTTCAATGAAAACTTATAATGAATTTGGAATGGCTGCAGTGACCAAACAGCCATTGTTGTGGCATCATTTTAAAGCGACCGTAGAGGGTTTCAATTCATAAACAAAAAAAGATCTCATAAATCAGCCTTTTGATTCAGCAGCAAAAATCTATACACATAACCTCTGTTGATTTATTCCATCCTTTAAACAGAAAAAACACAAGCTGCATAAACACAAACAGATTCAAATGGGATTCACTTCAGATCAGATCTTCAAGTGGACCATGGCAAATCTTCTACTTGTTGAAGTTTTGAATTCATGTCAGAGACAAAAGAGAAGCCGCAGGAGGCACCAACCCACAGCAGAGAAGTCTGATTCAATCCAGTTTTGTATGATGTGGAAATTACTACAAAGAGGGGAGCCATTTTGTTCAAACAGACGATGCAACAAGGCCTCGGTGTAAGCAAACACGCTGAACGTCCCCAACAAGCCCGGGACAAAAGAGGTGGCTGTGTTTCCTTGTCAGAGAGAGATAAGGTATGGATGCACACATTTCCCACTGTTCACACACACACACACACACACACACAGACACGCACACACACAGAGTGCTGACTGTTTATTAACAGCCTGTCAGCATGAGCTCAGTCCTAATTTCTTCCTCTGGCTCACTGTCAGTGTCGGACATGGTATCATAGCTCTCTGGGGAGAGGACGGAGCCACACAAAGCGAAACAATAGTTTTCTTTTACCCACAAGCAATTTGGGTATTTTGGCTTTTGTTTCTGCGCCTGTCAAAAGCTATGAAAGCAGCGGGCTGTCTGACGAAAAACTAGTGTCCCTGTCATTGTGTGTGACATTTGTAGACCCCGTCTTTTGTTTCCTCCTTTTAGGCGGTGCCTCTTACATTTCCCTGTTGTGTTTCCATTGAGACCTTGTTTATTTTTCTTCCTCTTGTGACTAAAACTCACTCGTGTCTCTTTTCTCAGTGCTGCACCTCAGTGTCTCCTTGGGCCTCCCCCGAGCTCCACAAGTCCCTTAATTGACTTCTCCGGGATTATGAAAAATGAGCCAGGCTTTCAAATGGCTCATTTAGCACAACTGCTATCACAGTGCCTGTTACTTTATCTTCAACATATTAAAAAGGGCTAGGTGCTCTTGATTAGGAGCGATGGGCTGCAAAAAACCCAAGCTACCGGCATTTGACAGCTGGCCGCTAATTCGCCAATTCATCACTGGTGAATTTGAGGTATTTGGCCGCTCCTGTGGGAAAACACAGCATATATTAAGATATAAATGCTTCACCGGCATTAATAAAAAACCAAGAGACAGAGTTATGGGAGACGTAAGGAAGACACACACACACACACGTGCCTGCAGGCGCATGGCGGGTTGATTTAGTTCTTACAGAGCGTTTTGGTCACAGGTTTATGGGCTGTGACAGCCGCGTGTCGCGAGCAACATATCAAAGTCGCACATGCTCATTAATCGCAAATTGCTTTGTCTGGAAGCATCAGCTAAGTGCGAGCGCACATAAAAGCAGCCGACTAAGCGGTCTCTGCCATACACAACAACAGGTGTTAAAGCTGGATGTATCATATACACTCAAACACATGTGTAGTCAACAGCAACAGGAAGCCAGTAAAATACTACATATGAGTAAGTAAGACACTATGTTAGACTTAACCCATAAGAACTCATGGTGACACCAGTGTAACAAACACTTTGAACACCTAAACTCTTCCTTATACAGCTTCATGCTTGACCTTAACTCATTAAGTCCCTGAGCAACATAAACTAAACACCCTGGTGTGTTGGTGTGTGACATGACTTCCCCCAAAAAGTGAAGCAAGTAGCTAATTTCATTAAGTTTGTTTTTTTAAACTAAAGGTCATTTTAAACCCATTTAACAGTTCTAATGCTTTAATATCAGGTCCTGTATTACATTTAACCTGTTCTGACCATATTTCTTCAACAAATTAATATAAAACAATAAATATACATGTGATTAACCAAAAATATATACAATATAAATATGATATATATAAAATATTATAGATTATAATATGAATATTTTTTTTAAAGTGCTCCACTTGGTCTGTGGTATATCCCCCGTAACTTTACAGAAAGTTATGAAATGGGTCTGGGTTCTTATGGGTTATGCATCTTTTTTAATCTTTTTGTTTTTCAAAAATGAGCTTGTTAAGAAGGAGAATTTCATTATATAGATTCCTGCACTTCCTATAGATGACTTGAAAAACTTGAACATGTTGGAACAGTTTTGGTAATTTGCAACTCAAAAGATGTTCAGGAGTCTAAGTTAAAACCTGGCTAAATATGGTTGAAAGATAAAAATATAAATTTGCAAATCACCAAATCAGAGCTTTCTGTTACTGCTGCTTTTGCCACATTACCGAAAAAACCACAAACAAAAACTTCTCAAACTGGTTAATGATTTGCACACAGCTTGTCTTTCTGCCTCCGCTAAGTGAAGTGTATAATGGCATCCAGAGAAAATAATGGACCCAGAGGAGGATTATCCATCCTCCATTATTTTCATATATAAAAATACCTCACCATGTGTTCTCTCTTAAAGTGATGTATTGGACACGTCCTGCCAATAGCCAGTGTGACACCTGACGGCACTTAAGCGATTCTCCTCTCAAAGCTTTGTGAGGATCGAGCACTTATCACTTCAGGGGCTAAAAGTTGGCTAAGTTTGGGTCTTCGCAGCTGTTTTCAGTCAGCTTGGATTCACACAAAGTTATTATGGATTTAAGGCTGACAGGTTTTCATTGAGGAAGAATTGTAACACCCATTGTCAAACCACAGTGCTACATGCAGTCACCAAGACAAGGCTAAAGAAGGCCAGTAGTACGACATGTTTCTTTCATTGTAGAATCTTGTCACCATTGAAATCATCTCTTACCAACGTGACCACAAGCCTCTGCTCTCAAGCACAGTTTCACGATTTTTAAACCCACAGAGTCAATATGTTTCATATTCAGCAGAAACATTTCAGGTTGGACTTTCACTTGCACAAAAGCTGATCTCAAAGGTCAAAGAAAACATGTTGGCAGGTCAAGTCAGAGATGGCTGACTGAAGCTGATGAGCCATGATGCTGTCAGTGTAGCACCTTCTTATTATTCCTAAAACTAGCTGTGTCAAACTTCCTGAGATGTTCTGAGGAGAGAGAGAGAGAGAGAGCGAGAGAGAAAAAAAAAGCATCAACCTGCAGAGCCAAGTTCTGCTTGGTTGAGGCTCCTCGGCTCTAATGCGTGAGGACGCGGCCCTGACGGAAGCAGCATGTCCTCTGAGCAAGAGCAATTATGATAACCATGCAAGCGGAAAGGCGGTAGCCAGAAGAACGGGGGAGACGGGCTTTGATCCGGCAGGCTGCCTATTTAAATCACAGCTCACCTCCACTACAGACGCCATCCTCAGCTAATGTAGATGGGCTTTCAAGAAGGAGTCCGAGACCTCAGCGGGCTCCTGCGGCTCCTCCATCATGATATGCAGCTGTTTCGCCCCCTTAAAGCATCGTTTGTTTCTCCTGCCCTTCCTCCTCATCAAAGGTGAGCGACGGCGCTTTTGTTTTAGGGCCGACCGGTGAGTGATGTTTTCCTTTCATAGCCATTTTAGACGGTTCGCCTCAGAAGCGCGAAGCTGTGGAGGCACATCGAAGCACCACGAAGGCTCTGAGGGAACAGTTAGCTCAATTAACTTTCTATCAGAACACAATCCAAGTCTTTATAAAACTCTTTGAGCTCTGGATCCGCTCCGTCCCGACAGCGCTAGACCCAGCGAACGCAAAAGGTTTTTTAACAGAAAGGGACAGAGAGAGGAAGGACGACACTCTGTTCGACCCGCGTCTCTGGACACCAGAGTCACACTGAGGGGAGGAATTAATGAACTGTGATACATCAGCTTGTCAGATGAGAAGAAAAAGCACAGATTGCAGAAATTTAATTAAAGCTGTTTCCAAGTTAACTCGCACAAGCAATTAATAAAAAAAATGAGTAGTAATCTACAATGTGAAATTTTTCACCTTTCAATTATGTAGATGCCTCGATTAGTTTGTAATAGTTAGTAAACACAATTGCACTGGGTGACATGTTCCTTCATTACCATGAATACAGCCACAGTTTATTTTCAGTCAATCCCACAAACGCCATCCTGCTGCTGGATTTACTCACTAGGGCAACAGATGCGTGTTAATCTGTGGCTGAAAATAGTCCCTAACAAATGCACTACTTACTGCTGTTTTCATGATATTCACTAGAACTGTTGGCTGAACTTGAACTTGAACTGAAAATATACATAAATATATATATTCATTTCTTCAGGAGCTGCTGAGGACTAAGTGCACTTACAGAGTAGGGAAGTGCTGCATATCTTTAAATGAAAGCATATGAATAACCCTTTCTAAACACATGATACCAGTAACAGTGGATTACAGCACTTATTTTTTGAATGTACAAACTGTTCAAACAATGTGACCTAAGCAGAAAACCTGTGTCCTAAAGTTAAGAACCCAGACTCATGTCATAACTTTCTGGAAAGTTACGGGGGATATACCACAGACCAAGTAGAGCACATTTCTCATGTTTTCTTTTTAAAATCATTTATTTATATTATAATTTATAATATTTTCTATAGTTTATATCTATATTTTATATATTATTTTTTGTTAATTATATGTATATTTATTGTTTTATATGAATTTGTTCAAGAAATATGGTCAGAACTGTGGTCAGAGTTTGGGCTTGGCCTCTCTCTTTCCTTGTGCTTCCTGTTGTTTCTCCCCCCTCGTGTGTCATGTTCATCTCAGTCTGTCTCTGTGTTGCTGGGCGTGGACCTCTGGGTTCCCTCCTCCTACCTGCCCATCTCATCTTCTACAGCTGCTGACTCTCCTCACCTGCACCTAATCTCCTCATCAAGCCCTGCAGTATATAACCCCGGCTCAGACGTCCAGACTGATTTTCTGGAAAATACATGGATGATCTCAACTCTGAAGCAAATAAATCTTTTCTTTGACTCTTTTACCTCTGCTCTCTCTTTCACTGTAACAGTTGTATCCAAAACATGGTTGGAGCTTCTCATTTTTTAGCACTGACCAATACATGTGCTGGTTTAAATGGCAAATATCGTAATGGCTGGTTATGTCAGCAGCCACTAATTAAAGTTTAATCGTGATGACTGGCCAAAATTAAACTGGCCGGTCATCCCAGAACTGGGCACACAAACCCTGCTGTAACAGGCCAGTGTTACAAACAGAGTGATACATCAATTTTAGGAGTCACATTCTACCAGTTAGATATTCATTCATTCACATTTTAGGCTTATCAGCTAAAGGGTTTTGAACCAATCAAGCATCTTGTGAAAAATAAAGTTTGCCTGTCACCACTATTTCAATGTGCCAGATACATATTTAGTCAACTTTGCATACCTTCTGCTGCCGTGTATATGGTTATTTTCACTATACAAACAAGAATTAAGTTCTACCAAGGTGGATATAAGTATGGGATCAGAGCCAGCAGATGCCCAGTGTAGAGGCTGAGCCGCACTTGAAGCCACTGAGGTGCTGCACTATGGATGATCTGACTGACGTGCTGATTACAGTGTCTGATGAATCAGAGCCTTTCACACACACACACACACACACACACACTTTCCAGCTGAGCACTCAGTTCATTTATTTTTCCTGATAAACTGGAGCATATTTCCAATAATAAACAAACAGTAACATCCAGAACCACGAGTAACAACAACCGCAGCAACAAGCTGCCTCAGAGGTCGAAAACTGTTGATCTTCTCTGCAGAAAACCTGAGCACACAAAGGTTAAGACCTAATTGGAGAGCACTTGGACAATAAAAACTTGATCTCTAGTTTTTTATTGTCACTCCCTGATCTACGCTGTGATGACCTTGGTTTATATAAGAATGAGGTCAGAACCTAGACGCCAAACAATAGTCTGTCAACATAATGGTCCGTACCATGTGAGCTGAGTTATGATTATCAGTGTCAGTGCCACAAGGAAAGTCAAACAAAAATCACAATGACGGTGGTCTTCGCCGCGGTCATCTCGAAACCTTGAGCTCTGCCTCGGTGACCCCACTGGGCAGAAAATTAAAGGTGCAACCCGTCAATGCGAGTCCAGGCTGGGTCGTCGGTTTCATTAACCCATCCACGTGCCTGCGGTGCGGCGAAACAGCACCCGATTTGAACTTGACAGATGCCGTCGGTGACGTCAGAGAGCTGCGGTAAGATGCCAAACAGCCGCCTGAGACACGGCAGAAGGATGTGCGGTATGTTTGTGTGAACGTGTGTGTGGGTGATGAATACTGAAGCGGGGGAAAAAAAGAAAATTGAGCTTCAATTTAGAGCCAAGTGACCCGCCCAAAACACACTCCACTGGGTCTTAAATCCTCTGCTGGAGAGAAGGAAATGGCTGCATAAAATTACCTTTTTTTCCCCTCAATTGTTTCCTTCGGTGCCAGAATGAACTGAGACAGACTTGATTGCATATTGTATATTGTTTTGAGCACATTGCATCCAGCGATGTAAAGGAAGAAGATTAGATGTATGTGGTGCATAAAATAATGGAAACACATATGCACTACTTTTCCTTTAAATCATTTTTATGAAGGCAATGTTGTTCTGATTTTCCCCGACGTTGTCTCAGAGATTCATTTTCGGTTTTCTGTTTATATCTTGCTGCTGTGTGTGTTTATGGTGAGAAAAAAATAATATGCTGTCAATTTAAACAACAACCGCAGCCTTTGGGTTTGAATATGACCGCAGAGCTGCAATGACTGACCAATGTATTGATTAGCTGATTGACAGGAACGTTACCTGCAACTATTCTGTTTTGATCATTTTCCAAGAAAAAATGCTAAATGTTCTCTGGTTTCAGCTCCTCAAATGATTTGCTGCATTGTCATAAATAACTGAAGTGGTATACATTATGGTTTTGAACTGTTGATCAGACAAAACATGTGAGACAAGAGTTTATTTTTTAAGCATTTTAAGGACTAAACAGTTAATTGAGAAAATAATTGGCAGATTAATTGATAGCGAAAATAATTGTTAAACCTAAACCTGAGTGCGATTTTTATCAGAAACCTAAGTCTTAATCCTCAAAAAGCCCTTTGAAGTCCTCACATGCCTTCACACTCAGTCTGCAACTGGAATTGGGCCTCAGAAAGATAGAAGCACGAGAGAACACACACGCAGCAGACGGTTACATCCATCTAAATTCACTTGATTTGCGAAGCTCTTCATTTTCACACCCTGTGCAGTGACTTCACTGCGAAGGTGCTGTAAACCTGTAAACCTCCTGATCCCTCCACCAACAGGCGACCGGAGCAGAGCACAAACACCAAGAGAGATCTCGTGGCGGTGAACCTGTTTGTCGTGTTCGGGGGTAAAGACAGCGGCGCTCCGGTTCGCCTCCGCCGCGAGCGCCACGGGCTCAGGGAGGGCTTTACCTGGGATGGAAGCGGGGGGGAGCAGAGATGAAAGTTGTTGCCAAATCTTCTCGTGATGCTCAAAACCCCCAAAAGCTTGCAGCTATTTTCCGGATTGACTGATTTCACAGCTGGGATGCAGAGCAAAAAACTGTTGCTCAGCCAGACTGTAATTCTACGCATTCCTGGCTTCGACGCCCACACGCGGTGCTGATCTCGCAGGAGCGGCTCGTGAACGAGATGAAAAAAAAAAAAAAAAGAAAATCTGGTTTTTATGCGCTTTCCCTCCACAAAACAGGCCCGGCTCGCTCTGCGGCAGGTACGGAGACGCACCGTGACTCATTTCAACTGATTACTGTTCAGAACATCTGAGTTATTGGTTTGGTAGAGGCGGTGGAGGAGTAAAGCTAAATTAGTATTGCAAGTAATGATGCCCCGAGGCTGAAAGGAAAGAGAGATGTTGAGAAATTACCTCGTGGTCCGTTCATTAGCCCGTCTATCTCTGCAGCGTTGTGCAGCATTAAAACAGACCATCGCGGTCAGTACAAGAGCTGCCTTCTGTGTAAACACGCTACTACGAATAAAATGCTTTTTTTTTTTCTTTTTTTTTTCTCAGTATGATTAAAATGTGCCTTTAATCTGCCGTTGTCTGCCGCGGTAATGTCTGAGTTTTGAGGGCACGGAAAAGAGAAAACTTTTCTAACCTTCTTCTCGCGGCGGCTTTTCTTTGAATGAAATTGTCAGTTAATGGAACACAATGGCTTTGATGCACGCGTGTGTGTGCGTGCGCTCGTGTTTCAATGACATTGCAGGAAAAAGGCATCAAACAGGCACAAGGACAGGGAAATTGCTTAAAAGCCTGTCGGAGCGTGTGGTGAATGAGCAGCCTGAAACTGCTTTGCAGTTACTTTGTCACTTTCTCATTTTTTTTGAAATTTTAATACCCATGTTCCTTTTTTTTTTTTTTTGTCGTTTAAGCACTTTTAAACTCCCATGCTTCAGATGCAGGTCTATATAGAAGCACAAGCTCAAACTGTATTGTTAAAACCTGGAGCCCCGGGCTTCATAAATGATTCACGTTGAACAACTTGTTACCACCTAAGATCTGTGAAGCGAATTTAGTGTAAATGGCTTCTCTGCCACAAGGAGAGTGTGTCGGGGTTCACATCGCAACGCAAACCCGCCTTGGCATTGGTTCAAATAGAGATTAAGGAGCATTTACTGCAGACCGCTGTGTGTTTTTGGAGGAAAATGTCATGGTATAAACTAACTAAGCCTTATGGGCGTATACGAGCAGGAATCTTTGTGTAATCCTAATGTTTGAGTGTGAAACTGAACGGGCGGTGGTCTGCTCCTCCACGCGATCCTGACGCCTCCGTGAGACGCAGGACGGGCAGCGAAGTCACATTACCTTGCTCCACACTCAGAGGTACCCGTGTCCCCATCAATATTTCCATGCCATCAGCAGTTTTTATTTACGACACTGTCATCAATATTGCTTCCACTCAGTGCGGCTGCCAGCCTTTACAACCTCCGTCAGCTGGTAAGTAGATTGAATAAAACGCAAATGGCTCACTCAAGCTCTGCGCTGCACAACCACCATAAACCCCAATGTTCATCAAATGAGCCTCTCGGAAACAGCCCCCCCCCCCCGACTCTGTGGCGGCTACTTTAACAGCCAAATGTGCGGGCTTGGCTGTGTGTGAGAGGGAGGCGTTGGAGGTGATTTAACATCGTTTGGTCTCTCCTCTCTGCTTTATGAGGAGGAGGAGAGGACCCTCCATCACTGCCGGCTCCGTCTCTCCCTCTCATCTCTCTCTGTCAGCTGGGGTTAACTAGTGGCACCATTAACCCCCCCCGCCGAGAGCGTCCCAACTTCTCCTTCAACTACATGACCTTGTGACCTCTGAGGACACCTGTTGAGGCAGTCTTACTTTTGCTCTTGCAGTTTTTTTTTTTTTAAGTCTGTGCTATTTGCCAAAAACAGTCAACGTGTTACTGACTACAGGACGCCAAGATGGCTTCCATTCAAGTACAACACACACAGGCTGTGGTGTCATTTCATGCCCATAACACACACTTAGTGCTTTTCAGGAGAGTTGACACATATAGGAAACGGGGAAGTGGCATTTAATGATGTGTGTCACACGGTACCAATGTATGTTGCCTTTTAGGGCTCTATTTTCATGCAGCACATACAAGTAAATGTACTTAATTACTTTCCACCTCTGCCGAGAAGTTAGCTCCTGCACCCACACTATCTTCAAACTAAGAACTGTGCTTCCACAGGAACAGTTAATGCCACCTGCTGAGGACAACAACCCAAATGTGCTTGGCAAAGAGACTGTGGAGGAACAGAAGATAAAGAGCTTTTTGAGGAAACCCTATGAAAAACTCATTACTGGTAAAACATCCTTGTAAAACCGTTAACAGAGTGACTGCCATTAATACAGTTGTTTCTTCCTCTTATACATTATTATCTGAAGTGCGACTATTAGCTCTGTGTCACACAGTCACAGTCTTTGTAAAACCATCCCCAGGCTGAAGGATGCCACGCCATTGTTCCGACGACCCATTATCCCCAAACCACAATAGTCAGAAGCCCATTTGTCTGACAGCCAGTTATCCCCAAAACAAATGCCCATTGCACCAAAGGTCCATTGCTCCAAAGATACACACTCTCCCTGTTATTATTTTCACCTGTATTCTGCAAAGACCCGCCCCCACTGCACCCCTGATTGGCTCTGACCCTGACATTTTTATTAACTATCTAACCCTGACCCTAACCAAGCAATTAACACTCTCCAATCAGAGGCAGTGTGGGCGGGTCTTTGCAGAAGGCGGGTGGGGAAAACAATCAAGAGAGGGTGTGTATTTTTGGAGCAATGGACCTTCAGAGCAATGAGTGTTTGTTTTGGGGATAACGGGCTGTCGGACAAATGTCCAATGGGACATTTTTCCGGGTTTGGGAGAAATGGGCCGTCGGAACACTGGCCAGTCCCGGCTGAAGCGAGCAGTTAGAAGAGTAAGGTGCAGTGCCTGTGTGTCCACTTGTTTTGTCGGCCAGTGAATGAAACATCAACAGTATCAGATTAGAGGGACAGAGCTGAATAGACAGCTTGATTTTGTTCTACAACAGATTGCACTTTGGTGGTTTCTTGACTCCTTTGATTACATTTCCAATACAACCAATTCCCTTGGAGTTCCTCCCGGGCAGGCTTTGCCCAGACCACACTTACTCACACAGAAGAACTGGCCAGTGGATTAATGCTAAGCTGATGAATCAAATCAAACAATTACCCCGTTTTCCCACAGAGGAGGACAGAGGGCCGTGATGATGGAGGCGACAAAGTCTCAGTCCCCGCAGACGATGAGAGCATTCGCTGGCTGCGGCTTCAGACGCCGTGTGATCTGCCCATCCTGTCTCGTTGTGTGAGAACACAGACACGTCTGTCTGCTGGACGCCTCCCGGGACGCCGCACAACAAACATCAAAAACAAGCGGCTGCTCGCTCTGTAAACACGACAACATGGAATAAACATCAGCTGGTGGGATTGTAAAACTGTGATCGGCGCTGGCTGCTCGCAGCGCTTGAGGTTTCTCAGACCAACGCTGGGCTGCTGGACATATGGATGATCCAGATGAAGGCCACAAGCAGAGACGTGTTGGTCTGACAATACATTGTTCTTTATGTTCCTTTTCCCATGCACCTTGCAGGCAGGTCAGCTTGTGCTAGAAATGCCGACTCATTTATTGCAAGCATTTCTGTATCATGTACTGATGGATTTACACGTTGTTAAGGACTTTATTAACATTCAATACATCGTTCAGATGAGTAATAATCCAGTAATGAGAAGCCAACTTTTGGGTTGCCAGGTTTGAAAAGTCACTTTGACTGGTGGTGCCGTACAATAACAGTAATGTGATCTGTCTATGGTAATAGATTTACACAACAGTATGTAATTATATCTGTAGTTAAAGATGTTATGATTAAATCTCCATTAATAATTGTTTTTCTTTATCAAAGAATATGTAGGAGATAACAGAAACTCAGCGAGAGTTATCACTGACTCAGCAGCTCTACGGCCTCTTTTTTTGTTTTATGACACATTTAGTGGTTCGGTCTGGTCTCAAGTCGCTGGGCGGACGATGATCTACTGTACTCAACTGAATGTTAAATCATTATAAACCTAAAAGTAAATGAAATATTTTAATTAAAGCATAAGCAGAGGTAAGGTGATCTCTGTCCTGAAACAAAAGAAACATGGTGAGGAGGTGAAACACACACTGGAATACGTGTGTTGTAAAGGCTGCAGTAGAGGCGAACAGGAAACAGAACAAATATTTGCAATGACTTACTTGTATCCATCCCTGATTCCAGCGGCCTGCAGAAGTTTTCAGTGATTACACTCCATTAAAGCAACTGTACACCACCTGTCCAGCGATCAGCCAAAGTGAGCAACTAGGTGGAGAAACTGAACATCTGGGTGGTAAAGAGTCAGATATTTTTCTCAGGAGTTGATGGAGACCAAACCAGAGCTTACAGTCATCAAGCGGACAGAATCATGACTGGAGTTTTTTTTTTTACCCTTCGTGGCCATGAAATCAATTAATGCAGCTTTAACAAATGTTTTTTGTTCTGAATGTTCTGTCTTTGTTTTCAGCTCGAAATAAACTGCATTGAAAGACAAATAAGGTTATGGTAGGTTAGAGGAAGTGCACCAACCAAAGCACATTTCTGTAACCTGGCAAATATAAAGCTCTTATTTATGGCTCTAAGTACAACATAAATAATGATTAACCATTCAAAAACCTGCTGTTATAATCGATAAAGCCATTATCTATATGTCTTAGTGAAACGTGGTTCCACCATTAAAGATGCAGTTTAACTTCTTCCGTCCTCTTACATGTTAACAGATTTGTAAACAGTGGCTCTCAGGTACTCTATAATTTCTGAGATAATTCATGATGAATGCGACTCTCAGTGCAGCGCCCCGTTCGTCCAAGATGCCGACTCATTTTTCACGCGGCCGCTATCTCTGTTTTAACCAAACTCTCATTAATATCAGTGATCATCACGAAGCCAAAGCCGGCGTTTTCCTCCCTTTTCCCCAGGCGTTATTCTCATTCCTCACTGTCGCGCAGGGGGCGAATTATAAAGCCGAGCATGCGTCCTTCCCGCTCCTTCCCCATCGTCTCCTCCCTGACTCCTCTACCGTCTTATCTGAGAGGCCTCCTCCCGGCGACCTCCTCTTGGCTGCCTGCCAGAGCGCCGATCACTGCATCTGTCTGTCAGCAGAATACCAACTGATTAATGCTTTCACTGCGACCATTAATAAAACTGCCGAGAGGCCGTTCTCTCTAATTGAGAGGTACAGCTCGGGCTGCACCGGCCCAAATGAGAAGGACATATACAGAAGGGATATGTGAAATCATGGGTGGGCGCTTGTGTTTTTCTGGGATGAAGAGTCTCGCTTCTGACACCCAACGATATTAAGTTGCTTCAGTGCAAAATCCAAACAGCGCACTCGGTTATTTATGTGAAGGCTAAAGACTGAGCACACAGAACGTTTCATCAGATTTTATTAACTGTCTTTTCCTGCGTGACAGCAGCTGTTCTCCGGCTTTGATCTTGATTTCCTGCGCGGCGGCAGAATCGCTGTGCTGTAATGATGGAGCGCTGGTGTCTCGGCCACTGGCACCGGCAGTGATCCACGGGCACTCTGCTGGACACACCCTGACTACTTGGCTCGTTTTCCACATCCATCTCGCCTGTTCTCATAGAGCGAAGGATTCCAGCGCTGCAATCATTTGTCCCCGAGATGAAGGGGGAGGATGCACTTCTGTGACATGTGTCCGACTCAAAGTGTGGCTCCGCTGGCTCAGGGTACACAGTTATAGGCAGCTTCTTTTTGAAGAGCACTACACATGGTGTCTATGGGGTCTTAGAAAGTATTAAAGGCTGACAAATCAATTTAGCAACAATGTCCTTAAATAGTACTAAAAACTTTTACGCCATTACCTGAGGTATTACATTTTGAAGCATGTTTTTAATATGTATATAAGTCCACAGAGGTTGCGTGCTAAAGTTTGCATGAATTTAATCATTGCATGTGTGAAGAGGTGTTCTGTGCAGCATTCACTGACCCACCGACTGACTGCTGCTTGATAACATTACACAAAGGTCTCTTCATACCTGGGTGGCTAATGGGAAATGCAAGTTTTCAGATAAATTGTCGGAGGACACAGAGTTTGAACTGTGGCTGAGGCCTAGAAATAACCATGAGGTGTACTGCTCTATGTCAGATCAACGATCCCACATACTCACTGTTAGCCAGAAAAGCGCTTCGAGACGTTGACAGCAGGGTCGGATTACAGTGACCAGATGGGAAATATCTGTAAAACAATAAAACGTTCCAGTTTTCAACATTATATATATAATAATATTAATATTGTACTTGTTTTCGGCACTTTCATAGATGTTTATCATGCACTACCCCCTCATTATTCCCCAACCCGATATAAAACAATAGCTTTGAGTTATAGGCCACACTCGTGGTTAGTTGTCTTGCCACAGAGAAAGTCTTGTCTAAAGAGCTCCCGGAGGCGTGCTCCTTCCTTTGTAGAGTGTCTGGCAACAAAAATGCTGTGTTCATGGAGTCCATGAAAACACCAATGATGTGCGCATACATGTGTGTGCATGAAAGTGCGGTACACTTAAGGGTCCTGGTTTTAGGGGGTTGAACATATGGCCACCCTCGGCCAAATACTTTATATAACTGTTTAGATTCACAGCTAAATCTGTGTGTATGCACAAAGACGGAAATATGGATTCTGTTCATCTGGTTTGCTGCACATTCGCTGATTGTGTTTTATAAATCTCAGTCATTGTGGAAACAGATGCATCTGCACAAGCTCCATTTCCACTCCCACAGTTAACCATGAAAGTTTGCATATTGATACTTGTGTCTGCATCACCACTCATTAGACCTGCGAAGAAGAAAAAGTGCAATTTAATCAAACCATTGTTGCAGTGATATCTCTACCATCATTAGATGTCAGAAGGATGACCAATGAGTAATCTTTAGAGCTCGCATTGGAGCAGACTTTACAAAGCGCTTTGCGATTCAGGATCAAATTAAAAGACCATTAACGGAGAAGTAATGGTTCCATTGTAAATAAAGAGAAGGATAAAATTCATCGCTCATAAATAATTTAGAATTAAGTTTATAAATCCGCCTCTGAGCAACAGTTTACTGCAAAATAATAACACAATTAGTGAAAGTGGCAAACAACCAAAACAAACAAAGCTTTACTTTCATTATTCATGTCCAGCTCATCATTTCTCCTGCAGCTATCTCTTAAAAAAGTGTGTGTACGCTGGTCTGAGGTCTGTGTGAGGAGACACATTCTTTCTTTCTTCTATACAATAAAGTACAAATGCTTTTTTATGTGTGTGTGTACACATCATTTATATTTCTGGCTCCAGGTCTCTATCACATATTTCTGTGCTACACCACCGTCCCTGCCCGCTGCTGCTGAAGCTGCTACCACAGCTGCTGCTTTATCATCTACTGCTGACCTCTGACTGATCATTCCCACCGTGCCTCTCTGAATTATGTTGCACTGACACAAGAGCTAAGACTGTTTAATCGTGCTGTCTTACAATCAATGCATTGTAAATGTAAGTTAAAGTGTAGTAGAACTTGAAGTGGCGATGAGGCTGTAAAACCTATGAAAAGGATCTTGAAGAAGATCTTAAAAGGTATCAAATTGAACTTCAGGATTCCTGCATGTAGCTTGCTAAAGGATGAAAGTGGTTGGTCGTTTTACATCTGGTCACTGGTAACTCTTACTGCAACTCAATCCTTTGTGTGAATCTTTGTGGTGGAGTTTTTGCACCCAGTCTTTTTTTATCATTAACAATTCCCCTGAAGGGACTGAAACCATGAACCATGCACTGAATTCATCCTCTGAACAAGTAACGTCTATATAGCCACAGTCTGATACAATGTAAAGTCCAGTCATCCAAAAAGTCCTAAAAAACATCCTGTTCCATTGACATATCACTTCACTGTGATGATCATGACTGGTGTAGTTTATTCCTCTCAGCTCATTTATCCAGCAAAGCATCACTGAGCAGGTTCAGTTCTGAGTGCAGCCAACACTGAGATACTCTCCACAGATTAAAAATACTGATGGAGCCTCGTTTCAGAGTACGGCCAAGTATACTAATCAACAATACAGGAACACGTCACCCAGTGCAACAGTATGGATCATTTACTTGTTTCAAAAGTTTGTTGGACAAAGCTGGATTTCTGTGGCATGAAGACATAAGATTTAACAGTCCACCACTCCACAGATACTTTTTAGCGAGATAAGTTAATTGGTGGTTTTAGTCTTTCCAAAGTTTAAATGTTGATACACTGTTGAACACCAGCCCTGGCCTTCATTTCTCAAGTGGTATTGATGCATATAGCTGCCAAAAATGCAATAAGGCTCCCACTTTAGTGATTGCTGTATTAAGAAGGCAGCGTGTGGCTTAGCTGGAGTGAGTAATGACTGAAGGAGGGTTGAGAGAGGCCGTCTTTCCGACTGAAATGATATCTTCAGAAGATACTCTCTGTTCTCGTTCAGTTCTTCCATAGGCTCCTGTGTTCTGCAGGACACATCACTGTTACAGAAATACACGTTTCACCACAAAGCAGATCCTTATTTGCATGAAATGAAGAATTTTCTGGAGCGGACGGTGCATTTTCATCCAGCAAACCCATAGAAACTGGATGAAAAACACATTGTTCATTCCCCGAAGAGTCTCTTAACAAACCTGTCTTCATTAATAACTTATAGAGATCAGGACAGAGGTCAGACTTCATCTCTCCACAGCACCTACAATTTAATAATATCATGAATCCCAGCCTTTAAAAAGATCTCAAACCCTCCCCCTCAGACAGAGCCTACTGGCCGAGCTGTTGTGTTGGCATCAAGGTTTATTATCCTTTATAATGTACAATATACAAAAATATAGGGTACCAAAAAATTCACAGTGTCTAAAAGGCAGTGATTACAGTCTACATGACAGGTCTAACAGTACACCTGGTAAGTTGCATAGAAGGGCACAGAGCCTCACATCGCAGGGGACAGAGCTCACAACTGACCAATCGGATGACTGGCTTTCAGACCGGGCCAATAGAGGCTTAGTTAGATCAAAACGCCTTCTTTGAAATGTCTCTATTATATGTGACTATTTGCACTCTATAATATTTGATACTCTGATATCGTCAGTGCTACACGGACTTATTTTCAGTCTGGATTCACGTGTCTAATTTAATTTGATGTTTGAGCAGCTGGGAAAGGTCACGAGCCGCAGGCGGTCGGTCACATTGTGGAGCTCTGTCCCCAAACAAACCTCATGGTTGGTGTGTACTTAGCTGCTGCACTTTTTTTTTTTTTAAACAACTATAAGGCTTTTTTTTTTTTAAACAAACAGTGTTAGCTATACAATATACAGATACATTTACACGATCCTCTGCAGGGTCATTAAATGGGCTGCAGAAGGCTGCCGCTCCTATATACAGATAGAGCTCTCATCTCGTGCATGTACAGTAGCTGAACTGAAAAGCATTGCTGGGTTAGCATTCATCAATCAGGCAATAATAATAAAATATAGCTGTGAAAATGCCCTTTATAAACCAAGCTTTGACTATAAATAGTGTCCGTTCCAACTCCGCAGGAACCAAGAGGCGCGATGCTTTAACTTACAATGATTAACATCTCATACGTGAAATATAGAAAAAACCGTAGGACGCGGAGGAGAGTCAGCGACTGAATGTGGGGAAAAAAAAATGCACACAAAATAATCGCCTTTACAGACCTCCTCATATATAGTCATATGTATGAAAGCATTTACATTGTACAAAATACAGCAATCCCCCTTTGTCCATTCAAGCATACAGACACGCAGAGATACATGTGTTCGCACGCACGCACGCACGCACATCCACACACACACATGCACTCGTTTTGATCTTCACACAGGCAAACCTCTAAGCAAGCATAATTTAGTTGTTTTTTTTCTTTTCTTTTCAAGCAGGGCCAAAAGGATGTTTTGTTACAGTCATTCTTTGTAAAAACCATATCAGTCATTTTTTTTTATTGTTTTATATTTGTGTTAACATTTCATGTATTGATGATGCAATGGTTACCAAACTTCTGAAAAAAAAAAAATCAAGAACACAAAGTAATGTGTGAAATTAGAGAAACAAGAATTAATCAGCTATATCTTATTTAACAAAATATTTCCTCCTATGCTACGGCTCGTCTGAGAGTAAAACAAATATCATCTTAAAAAACAAACGTTTAAAAAAAAAAAAGAACAAGTGCCAGTCTACTAGCTTATTCTACCATCATAGAAAACCCAATCCAGGTGTTCAGCACACTGGCCATATTTGATATGACCACCGGGCTATTTAGCACTCAGTAGAATCGATGCATCCATTGGAGAATCAATTGGAGAATCAATCAATTCCCTTTCAGAAGTCTTTATTGTTCTTGGAAAAAAAAAAAAAAGAAACAGAAGAAATAGAGAGAAATCAAATCTCGCCCCTGCCCTCTATTGCATACAGGCACCCAAGGCATTCCCAAAGCTTTATGTACAGTTCAGACCGCTTCCCACAATCCCCCTTGCTCTGACTTTATGAGCGAACGCCCTCGTCCACAAAAGGTGTGTGACTCCGATCATGAGCAGATTTAGAGAATATCTCTCCCACTCAGGCTGATGTTTAGTGTCGTGACTCTTCTGAACAGCCGTCAGCTCTGACGCTCTTGTCTTTCTGTCCGTTTTTCTTGTTTTTCTGTCACATGAAACACCGACAATGGAGGCCGTGCATCCGCCCCGAACAACCAAGCTGATATTGATCTCCAATTTGCTTCATCGACCTCAGTGAGTTTGCTCTTTTGTTGTCGTTCTCTCGCTCTGTGCCGTGGTGGATGATACGTGCTTGTTCTCAGCAGTTTTGCTGTCGAGGGACTCAAAATTCATTACAGGCTGAGAATGTGGTTAGTAATGGAGAGGCGTGAAATGGTGACCCAGATCCAGAGGAATGTAAATATATATTTTTATAATGTTCTTCGTTCTCCGGATTTGTGGATTCTGCGCTCAGCACCTGCGCTGAGGTGCTGACAGTCCGTCTAAAGCCGTAACTCCTCCTGCCAGAGTTTTCCTCTTGATCCCCACATGAAACTCTGAGTTGATACTTCTATATCCAGTTGGGCCCTTACAATAACACTGCCCCCCCCAGCTGGTTGTCCCTGACTGCACCAGGACACGGGCCTTGTCCAAACCCACATCTCCTGATGGAAAGTTCCAGAAACGCCCTTGAAGACACAAACCCTACCAAGCGGAAGAGACTACGGGAGCGAGGAGAGGGGGCGATGGCGAACGGAGGAATCAGGCCGAGCTCTGAGGGAGGTTTCAGTTCATGTCGGTTCAGTTATGTCACCGCGGCGTCGGGGCGGTGTCTGTTTGGGGCGGTGGCGAGGAGTGGGGGTTCGGAGAGCCGGTTGAGGGGCGTGTCTCAGCTGTTGTTGCTGTGGTTGTAGGTCCTGCACGGCGAAGGGGAGGAATTGGGCTGGTAGTCGTATTTGCCGAGCGCTGTGGGATAGTAGGTGGTCGTGTAGACGTTCGTCTGCTGGAGTGGCGTCGGGTAGAAGTTGGATCTTTCATCTGGCAGCAGGTTGTTCTTGTTCAGCGTCTGAAAAAAAAGGATGAATTAAACTCTTTTATAGAACAGATAATATAATAGAATGGATTCATACGCTACTCATATTACTGAATATTTAAAATACATATATAAAATGTATCTTCTTCTGACAAGGAACACAAATCTGTACTGCTAATAAAGTTTTTTTTGTCTCTGAGTTTTATTAAGTTTTTCTTAAAGGAACAGTTCGACATTTTGGGAAATATGTTTTTGTCACCCTGAAGTTACCAGGCAGCCAGTGGACAGTCCAGGAAGTCCCTCCTCCCAGCCAGGAAATAGCTAAGCTAAATGTATCCGTGCAGCTTCATATTTATTTTACACATGAATGATATTGACCTTCTCATCTACCTCTTGGTGTATTCCCCAAAAATGTTGAACTGTCCCTTTAAAACAAGTGAACCAAAGCCAATAATAATTCACTCTGTTTCCAATGCAAGTCAACTTGACATCAGATATTTTCTGGAATTCTGGAATTTTAATTTTTTCTTTGCAATTTGCTCCTTTTACTTTAATATTTACCCTTATAGAAGCAGATTTTCATTGGAAAGAATTCTCCGTCTCAGACATTTTCAGTTACTTAGAGGACTCAATTATGGACAGAATAGACTTGTCACTTGCACATTTTTTGCAGGCAGACACCACGTTATGTGTTTTCTATAAGAGGTACAAGTAATATCAGTAATTCTTGCCCACAGGTGAATGAAATACCTCCACTAGCCTCAAGGTTGTGCGCTATAAGTATATTCATAACCAAAGCAAACCAATTTAACAAATTTAATTTAGTTTATGTCAAGCATACTCAATACACTAATATATGAGATGGTGGGAATTCACTGCAGCTCTCTTTAATGAAAACAAGTCCAAAACCAACATTTTATTCTAATGCAATTGCTGAGTCTCTGGTAAAAGCCGACCATAAGGTGAAACACTTTCCAGGGGAAGCATTAGACTAATGTAATCCATCTGAACAGCTCTGGGGACAGAGGCAGGAGGATAATCAGGTTAGAGTCGGTGAAATACACAACGCTGGGCATCATAAATTGGCCTGGAGGAGAGGGAACCTGCTGGATAAACAGTGATGTAGTGGCACACTGACATCGGCTGCACATCTAGCACAGTCTGGCCCCTTCTGGTCATTAAAGCTAATGAGTTCAGGCTCTCAGCACTGCGATGGCTGTCAGCACGGCGTCCGCACAGCAACAACAAAAACAGCAAGGACAACAAGTGTCAGGAGGCCGACCCGATCAGAAACACAGAGATGGCTCGGTGTGGTTGGGCGCCGTGTTCCTGCCATGCTTTGGTAGGATCTTAGAAACCGTCAGGCTGATGGGAAAGGTTAAGATGAATCCCTGCTGGGACACATAAGCTGAAGCCAGACAAAGGCCACGTTCAGACCAAAACAAAATGCAGGAGGTGCCACTGAGAAGATGAATGCAATCGAGAAAGTCCAGTTTGAATAATGCATCCATAAACTGAAGGCTTATCTGTTGGCAAAACACTGCAGAAAAGTGCTGTGAGACTAATTTTATTCTCTGCCTTAACGACTCGAGGTAAACAGCATCAAAAGTAGTCTACTAGCAATGTGTGCTTGCATGCATTTGATTGGCCGATGTGCTACTACTGAATGTGGCCTAATCTATATGTTAACATGAGTGATGGGATTGAATTGAAGGAGTCATCAGCCAGGAGTTCAACAGGAAGCAGAGAGTGAGGAACAGTGAGTTGTGAAAGTCAATATAGACATTATGTGGGACACAGCAACAGCAGCAGATTGCTACACACCAACTGTGATTAAAGGGCCACTCCAGTGTTGTAGCGTTTCTTAAAGTTTCACAAGAGACAGATTTTGAAAATGGTCAATAAAAGCATCAGAGGCCAGGACTCTGACTTTTAGTCTTGAGTATGTGTCAAGAAAAAAAAAATTCCCATAATGCAAGTCGATAGCATTTCATCTTTCTAACTCGCTCGCTCAACCTGAGGGAACCCTGATGACATCATCAGGGTCGGTGATACAAATAATGGTCACTTAAACAGCATTGCCATTTACCAAATCTATTATCCCTCCCCAATATTCACCACCACGCAATATCAATCTGTCCAAATGTTGCTGTTGACTATGATGGAACTTATACAGAACCTATAGACTATAGACTCACCTATAGAGGTGAAGTAAGATAGGGACTTTTGGGTGGCCTGTATCAGTGAGCTACAACTGTATTACAACTTTATGTTTCCTAAGAATAAGCCAATGTGTTGGAATCAGAGTTTACTGACACATGATGTAACATCCAGGTGTACTACCACAAAAACAAAGACAGTAGAGTTTGAGGTGCGACAACTGTGTTTGGCCTGATGGATTAGTGTCAACAGCAAATGTGGCATCATCTCCTCATAAGTTAACAAGTTAACCATGTGTCTGAAAGAGATGTAAACATATCTCTTTGTAATATCATTTAATAATCTGAGCTGCTTGGGAAAGAAAATGGGTCAGACAATCATGACACAAAAATGTGTTTGGTGTCATATATGCCGATTCTAATGATCTTAAATCAGTGATTGGGATGTGCCTGAAAAAGTGCCATGCTACCACAGATGAGAACTTGTTATGACCTAAACCAAAGGGTTGACCTTTTGGTTTAGGTCATAACAAGTTAGTTTCTAAGTTGATTTCTCTCTCTACAGTTGATTATCACAATCATGCTTTAGGGCACTTCACAGAGACAGAAGAATCAATAATGATTTCCCAGTGTTGAATTATCAACGATCAGTTAGTGAGGAAAAAATAGAAGTTGTAGAAAATGGGACACAAAATTGAAAATCTGGGTGTGTTGACTTGCTGTAAATGTGAGTGCACAGCAGACTGATAGCCGTGGGAGGTCGAGGGCAAAGTAATGCTTTAGAAAGCTAATGGGGCCCATTAACAAGGATTTGGTTTGTGGGCAGGTAGAGAGGCTTAAAGTCTATAGGTTCTGTATAAGAGCAAGGAGGAATAAAAATGAACGGTAATTTATCTTCTGTGGTTAGAGATCTAGTGAGATAAATGCATGAATAAAGGCTCTAAATAAAACATGAATCCTGTTCATTGTCCTTGAATTTCAACTTTTACGCTTTGTGCGTGAGCGTAACACCAAATAAATACTACTTCTATTTCCATTTTTATCGCTTTTACAATATAATATTCAAAAAGATGCAGCTACAAAGCCCTTTGATGATCACCTCAGTGAGTACCTTGAACTCCATGGGCGTGTACTTCTCGTTCTTTGGCGTGGTGTTGCCCTTGTAGTTGAGGTGGTTCGGGGTGGTGGGGTGAATGATGGCAGACTCCTGCGAAGGCTTGTGGACGCGTTGACAGTAGACGTAGATCAGGAAGGACAGCAGCCCCGCCCCGAGGAAACAGGAAACGCCGGTGGCAATTAGGTGGATGGAGGTGAATGCTGGGAAATGAAGAAGGTTGGTGGAGTGTTATTAAAGGCTCGGCATACATTACAACATCCTGTTCTGAAAATGTCACACACTCCTGGATTTATGTACATCCCAAATTCACCACAATACATGAATTTAATGTTCATGTATGTGTTAAAGGTGGATTCATTCTCCCGGCAGAAACCTGGTTGCTTTTTGGATTCTCTATAAATGTTACATTTTTTGATCTAAGTGTCTCTGGATGAACTGAGCTCATGACATGTGTAGTTAAACATATCTTTTTTTTTATATAGTGGAACAGAACAGACAGGAAGGGAAGACTACTACCTTACACTGACTCACAATTTCCGCATGAATGATTCAAGTCTTGGATGTCTTTTTGTCAAGAATTATTTTGGCAATTTTGGTCCGTCTTTCGTGTCGATCTCTATCTTTTCAATATGCACTTGGTTTTGTATTTTTTGGTTTTTTGCTTCCTGTCAGTAATTTTGAAAGGTTATGAAAAAAAACTCTTCAGTTTTGATGTAAGTGAGACATTTTTTGGCACAAGCTGTTCTAAATCGCTGTCGTGAATGTGTCTCAATTTGCAGTTATCCAATAGCTGGGAAACTTATTGCAGGTACATCGCAGTGTACAAAATGTCTCTTCCTCCTCCTGATTACATGTAAGAACTTTGCACAGAGCGAAATAAAGACGCACGTGAAAATGCACACATAATGCATGATGGGCAGACATCTGTGGAAACATGCTCGCAGGAACAAAGTGAGGGCAGCTGCTTATCCACTTACCTCCACAGTGTTGGTCCTTATCAAAACCAGATGCAGGGAGAATGACTGCGGAGAGGAGAGGAACACAGGGTCAGACACACACATGCATGCACGCACACACACTCCCTGGAGAAACAGTCTTCAGAGCACAACAACCACTGACATCAGGGCAACATCAGGGGAGTTGACACATGCAGAAACAAAAACAGCGGATGAGAAATTGAAATGTCGTTGGAAATGTTGCATAAATGGTCCTTGGAGAGGTTTTTTTTTTGTGCATCAGTGAATTCCAAAAACTTTCTAGAGAAAAATGGACTTTTGAGTGAAAAAGCAGCTCCGCTCTGTCAGATTGAACCTCCCTCGTTGCTGTTAGAGACACATGATGGCAGGACAATAATTTACAGCTACAACGCGCCTTGTACCCCACAAATCCTACAAGGAAAGAAGAAGGGAGCAGGGAGGGTAGCTGCGTGTGTGAGCAGACTTAATTCAAGTACATCTCCTGATTAATTTTTTGGCCTAAATTTTCAGCTTCCTCGCAGCCGCCTCCCCTCTGCGAGTGACCTTAACAAATCCATCCATCGCCTCATTGAAATTTGCAATAAAATTAGATGTGATTTGGTGTTGTGACAACCCATTAATATTAATCGCCTTGGTCTGGACTCATTAGGGATTCTGAGCGTGGAGAGGCCAACGCTGGCAGGCCATGAAAGATCATTTCAGGGGAAACTTTCCGAGATCGTCGTCAGCATAACAAGGTGTGCCGAGGCTAACGGGGTCAAACGCTAACTCGTTGGATTCGCACGGACTTAATTATGGTTAATTAGCAGATGCAGATAACTTCAGTGCACAAAGAGGACGTTAAATGTTGTTGGCGACACACACACAAACAAGGCATGTTTGTGTGTATGGACATGTTGAATGAGGATGGTGAGGATGATGACGCTGAATGACTGTGTACATATTTGACGATGACAGACGAGCTGTGTCCCAAAATCCCACGCTGCTGCTTTCCAATGATGCTGCCAACAAATATTTGGATATAAGGAGGACTAAAGGATTGTGGGCTGAACCAAAAGCTCCTCCCACTAAAAGATGGTCTGACCTTACAGAGACCTAAGACATCATCTTTGTTTGGGTAAACCTTGTCTAGCCTCAAGTGGATGACAAAGCAGTAGAAAGGTTTGATGATAACAGGATGCAGTTTCCATGTTTACTAGTGCTTCAATGATCAGCCAATGAATTGAATACATTATTGTAGGGCCGGGTGATAAATCAATATTTTTTCGTAACTTTCAGTGGAATTACATTGTGATGATGTGATCTTATCATGTCATTCAACAAATTCTGTGCCAGCTGGAATTAAAAACAAACAAAGTTGGTTGCCTGTGTTTTTGTTTGGCTGAAGAGTTTGACCATGTGTGCATAAAACTGATTCCAAAAAAGCTGGGACAGACAGACTGTGATAATTTGTTAATCCTACTTGGCACAGTCTCAATTGAAAACAGTACAGAGACAATATATATAATGTTTGACTCCATCAGCTTCATTGATTTTTGTAAATATCTGGTTATTGTGAATTTGATGGCAGCAACATGTTTCAAACAAGTTGGGACAGGAGCAACAAAAGACTGTGAAAGTTGTGGACTGATCCAAAAACACCTGTTTGGATCATTCCACAGGTAAACAGCTTCATTGGTAACAGGTGATAGCATCATGATTGGGTATGAAAGGGGCATTCATTTTGGGCTGCTGGAACTTGTGATGGACAATTTCATTGGATTGACGTTTCAAAATGTCTGAGCTGGTGGAAGTTTCTTTTTGTCTTTTTGACAATTTACTTTGGTTGTCAGCCCTGTTCCTGCCCGTAGTATAGCACTAAAATGGAAAAGACACAATCTGTAACTGTTTTTTGAAAAGTGAACAAGGCTAAAGCACTAGAACAGAAGCACATCTTGTACTCTGCTTTCCACGTCAAAAAATACAAGCTTACGTGTTTCTGTTTGAAGGCATGGTACCATTGTTCCTGACATGGGCAACTCAAAAGCATGATAAAATGAGTGAAAAGCATTCAGTACATTTTGAGATTTTCTAAGCTGCAAAGGAAACAGGTTGTCCCCTGGCAAAAGCACTCCAGGAACCTTTGAATGTCGACGCCAACCTCGACCAAAGCTATGACGACTTTGAAGGCGGCTGCACAGGCACAGTGTGTATCTGCGAGCTGACTGACTCACCAGGTATTTCATTGCAGTCTCTGCGCTGAGTGCCGTTCCCCACACAGGGAGCGTTGCCCTGAGCACCACACACCCGACTCCTCATCTGCAAGCCTGAATCATCACAGGCTGACCACAGCGACCAGGCCATCCAGCCACCTAAACACAGAAAAAAGAGCAATCAATAGAAACCCAGACAAACAGAGACCGCATCGAAATGGGACGGCCTGGAAACCGACGCGCCCACCCAAGCTGCCACCACCCGCGGGCCACTAACCTTCCCGGCCAGCCAAACAGTCCGAACGCACCAAGAAGTGTTTGTGATGTAAACAGGATTGGAAGAGTAAACCCATGTAGAGTTTGTTTAGTGCATAGCGGAGATGTTTGTCTCCCGAGCCAAGCTTTAGTGCTGTTTCCCCGCAGCGGGCGGCCGAGCAATAAACAAAGGCTCCTACCCAAGAGGAAAGAGAAAATTCCCAGCTCTCAGCTCCTCCCTTTGAACCATGCACTTGCTGCACTCTTTCACCCTGTATTTAAGAGCACCGGAGTGGAGGGAGCACAGGCTACTGCCATGAAAGGCTGATGAAAAAGCCGTTTTTGTTATTCAGGGCGCTCTCGAGTGTGCAGCCTTGGCAGAGAGGGCTTGAGTGGAGGCGCAGGACGGGCCTCTTTTTACCTTTCCTATCAGTCTGGCGCTCACCGACAGGCCGCTCAGTCGCCGCCATCTGCTCCCTTCTTGCCGCACAACCATCTAAGACACACAGAACACACCAGCCACCTCAAATGTGTTTAATAACCGTGCATCACTACAGCCTGCTTTAATTGCTTCATTTATTCCCATTTATTTTTGTCACCCAGACAACCCGCGTGATCGTGCCGTTGAGTCCGAAGGAACGCCGTCAGGGCCCGAGGCTCCTCGTTAGTATTCCGTCCCGGCAGTCCTTCCTGCTGTCCTCTATTACTGCTGGAGACTTTAATCAAATGACCTGCGACAGGGGCGTCAAATATCCCTGTGACTGACAACCAGCTTGCCTCTGATCACGCATGCAGAGAGGACGGCGCCACCAGGAGGACCCCGATAGATGACTGATATCGCACCTGTCAATAAGCAGCCGGACGAGGAGACGGATCGGGGCAGGAGAGGTTGTTAGCAGATAGTCCATCGGCACAGGTCCAACGGGACGTGTTGGTCAAACAGGAAAACATTAATCTGATAAAGGAGGCTGATTAGCATCTCGGCAAAGGGAGGACAAAAAAAAAAAAAAGACAAAAAGCCATTTACCTTTCTTTGTCTGTAATTACCAGGGAGGCTGACTGTAAGCATTACTCTCCCTACAAATGACAGCTGAGCTGATTCAAAATGAAAAGCAGCTGAGGAAAAACGACAGTTAAGCAGGAACAACTATTTAATTTGGGCAGGAATCATCCTGCAGCGCGAGGCACCACTGTACACCCACGCACGAGCACACACACACACACACACACACACACACACACACACACACACACACACACACTGTGAAACACAAACATGAAGGCCCCAGACAATATTTGCCCAGGCCATTTTTTGTTTCCCAATGAATAAGAAAATATGAAAATCACACAGTGGCGACAAAACGTTGAAGGCTGTTTGATATTAAACTCTAGAATCAGAGTCAGGCTGCACCCTTATTGTGAGTTCTGATGCTGGATTAGCAGGCAGGTCTCTCATGAATATTTCAGTGTCCTTGTGGAAGCAGAACGGGAGTTTGTGTGGGGGGGTACAGAGGGCGTTGTTATACATCTCAAATCTCATCAGCACATGGTGTGAGACTTTAGGGGGAAGCGAGGCTAACCTGCAAATCAAGAAATAAATTTAACACCATCACACCAACACCTCCTCCCCAATGGATGTAAAAGAGATTAGATTCGTGGTGCTCGCAGCATTGAAAAGTTACGTTTAAAAAACATCAACGGCAAAGTCTCTTACACTGGAAACTCCGCAGAGCATTCAACAGTTATCTTTAAGTTTGCTTTCTGCTGAAGGAAACTGTGTTGTGTTCTGTGGATTACCTCAGCAGGAGGACTCAAAACTTTTTACAGTTTTACAGTTGTTGTTTTTTTTTGTTTTTTAACCTAAAATCATAGTCTGGAACAAAATTCACCAACAAATTAAAGTTAACAAAAGCTGACTGTTTTCCTTGCAAACTTTGATTTGCAGTTCGGAGTTGGAGAAGCATCCACCCAGAGTAGCTGGTGCTCTTTCTTTCTTTCTGGAAGGATATTTGCTTTTGAAATTTAAAGTTAAATTTTTTCAGTGCTTGGAGCAGCACAAACAAAATTTCATTTACCACCATAGAAAGCTTGGTGAAAGCAAAAATTATTATCCAATGCACACCTGGTAGACAGGCGTGTAGGAAAATGAAATTGTGAAAGAAAACGCAGTGGAGGAGGATGAAGCTTCGTCAGCACGCATGCATACTGAACAAAAGGCCCACGACTGAAACAAGATGGATGGAAGTAGAGGAGAGTGAGAAAGGATCTGCACTAATAACCAAAACTTGATTGTCCTGTCGATAAATCTATTTTTGTCTAAAGGCTTAGGAGGATCCAGAAAGATACATTTATACGCTTGATATTGTGTTATTTGTTTGCTTTCTAGTATCAGTATCAAACATGCACTATACAATATATAATACACAAGCAGACAAAACAGATGCATTGTGTAAGATTTCCACGTTTTCAGTTCAGCAACGCAAACAGATCTCTTTTCAAACCTTTTCACAGAGGTGGGCTCTCAGAGCACAGCGGGAAACGATACGGTGGGATGATGGTTATTTTCTCAGCATGATTCTGTTTATCTCTTCATATATCTAAGACCTGGTTTATTCATTAGGAAGTGATGAAAGAAGCAATTTAGTAAAGGGGGCGACACAAAAATGAAGCGGCGTGGGATGTGATTGCGTGCCTGGAGATGTGATGAAAGGACCCCATGCGGCGGTGGCATGACGGAGTTAGATTTGGAATTCATGTGTGACCTTACCGTCACAAGTGTGTGTGTTGCACAGAGCCTCCTCGGTGTGCAGTCCTATGCAGATGTCGCCTCCGTTGGCGGGCGCAGGGCTGTTGCAGGAGCGCGTGCGTTGGTAGTGACCGCCGCCGCAACCCACTGAGCACTGAGACCAGGACGACCAGCAGGACCACGCACCCTTTACTGTGATACAAACACACACACACACGTGCAAATAATGAATACAGCAGCAGGCACGTCTTTCATAGGTGTACGTCTATAATATATTAATATTTGGCCGAGTGAAAGGATGTGGTCTCAGCTATGTGAACAAATGACATGTCATTTCAATGTTCAGTATTTAAATCTCTCTCTCCCTCTCAACCCAACCGGTCGAGGCAGATGTCTGTCCATCTTTGAGCCTGGTTCTGTCCGAGGTTTCTGCCTGTTAAAAGGAAGTTTTTCCTCGCCACTGTCGCCAAGTGCTTGCTCATGATGGGAGCTGTTGGGTCTCTATAAGTAATATGATAAAGAGTATGGTCTAGACCTGCTCTGTATGGAAAGTGCCTTGAGATGACTTGTGTTGTGATTTGGCGCTATACAAATAAAACTGAATCGAATTGAATTTGAACTTAACTCAAAAAGACTTGGACCTGCTCTCTGTGCAACCTTTTCTCTTTTTTAATATTTAGACCTTGGACAGACTTTTATCACAAGGCCAGATAGATACTAAAACTAACCTAGGCTATACCCAACCTGTTGGAGCCCAGCTGGTCCAGTTGGCCTCAGAAACAATCCCATCAGGGAGGAGGAGGTCGATCGAGGCCCGACTGTTGCACACACTGCATACAGTGTATTCTCTGTTGTAATAAATGCCTGCTCTGGGTTTTGCTCTCTTGCTGCTCATATCCTACGCCATCTTTGCTTTGTCCCGTCTTACTGTTGCTTTGATTTAGTCTTCCCATGGGGACCGTTAATGTCTCATTTGATCTAATCAGTGGAGCGTGACTGACTAACTGACTGGCTGGTTGACCGGCTGATGTCCGTGTGACTGACAGAGAGGCGGCGTTGCCCGGTAACGTCACAGAGCTGCAGTAAACTCCATTAGCTGAGTGGATTAGTGTGACGCTGAGTGAAGCGGGCTGTGACCACTTAACTCTGACTAGCTCTCACATCCAGCCTGACTGACTCTCTGACTAACTGGCTGTTTACCTGGCTGACTGGCTGAGTGTCTGACTCACTGAATGGCTGGACGATCCACCGACTACCTGACCGACATACTGTTTTTATGACTCTCTTACTGCCTGCCTTGCTTCCTGTGCGGTTCTGTTTATTTATGTTCATAAATTTGAAGTCGAAAAGGCTGAGATGCACCATTCCTCACCTCCACATGTTTGTCTGGCTGCGAGCGAACACCAGGAACTTTCATTTGAAATGGATGAACCAAATTTATTGGCAGAGCTGCAGACGTGAGATTTTGACTTGAGTCATACTTGAGTCACCAACATTCAGGAGTAATAAAAATGAAGTCAGCAGGCAGGCCTAGTGTATTTACTGACACTTGAAAGACTTCACTCAAGGCGAGCGTTGACAAAACTTGAAACCTGACTTGGATTGACTTGAGACTTTACTTGGACTTGACTTGGACTGACTTGAGACTTTACTTGGACTTGACTTTGATTAACTTTAGACTCGACTTGGACTGACATGAGATCTGACTTGTACTTGACTTGGGTTGAATTGAGACTTGACTTCTTTCTCAATTCACTTGAACTTTTTTGACCAAGCTGAGACTAGACTTGGACTTTTGATGACAGGCCTGTGGCTTAATGACTTGAGGATGGACTTGCTTTAAAAGCTTCAAAGACAACTCTGCGTGAAGTTGATGTTGAAATAATTTTTAATTTTCACAGCTGAAGACTTGCACCTGACTTGCAGTTTGTTAATGAAGACTTGAGACTGCTTTAATAATATTTCACACTGGACTTGGACTTGTCTCAACTGACTTGTGAAGTGACTTCAACTCACTTATAAAGGCTTACAGACTGTGCTATATTGATTGATTTATGAATCATGCCATGATGAAATAATTATAATATAATTATCTGAAACACACATGTTCATTTTACATCACGCTGAGGTTTCGGAATACAAACTTAACTTAAAGGACTGTTTTTCAGGTCAGATGTTCTTGTAATGAAACTCATAATTGAACTCTGGCTAACTGTGACTTACCGACTGGCTCAATGACCGTCTGCCTTTTCTCTCGCGCACACACCTCCCGCCTGCACACACACACTAGCACACTATTCATTTCAATCTCCTCTGCAATCTATATTCCCTCCATCCTTCTCTCTAATCTCATCATCAATTACTATTTTCCACTCATTCTCTCTTTTGTCACTGGCCTTGTCCTTCCCACCTGCGTGTCTACCCAGGACAGGCGCGGTGAGACCACTCGTACACGTGACACTCATGGAAAAAGGCTTCCTGATTGGCTACCTCCCAGTGGGAAGTAACCAAGGCTGTCTCTTCTGGGCATGCTTAGGTTATGTGTCAGTTGCCAAAGATGTCACGTGGATATAAACACATGACAGGAATTTGATCAGCTTTGCACCAACCAATCATAAATCATTAATTCATAAGATAATGCATATTTGAGCTCTTAAGAGGGGACTGGACCTTTTTCTAATGCGATTGCCATTATGTGTGTGTGTAAGTATATGCCTGTCCTCAGTCTGGTCTAATAAAGTGCAGCCTGCCAGTCTGTGGCCAGCAGAGTTCTAGGTCAGCTGATTATGGTTTGATGAGGAGTTTGGAATAGATAACTTCATTTGTCCAAGGACTCTGTCTGCACTGCTGCAGCTGCTGGTAACCATTAGCTAATGAAGCTAATGATCCACTCAGCAGTGTTTTAATACCACCATTGACCTCCCTCACTCTCTGTCTCCATCTCTGTCTCTCAGTGTGCACGTCTTTCCTTTATGAACCCATAATGGACTGAGGAAGTTAGAAAAAGGCCAATAACTGGCTTTATTTGCACTCAATCTAAGTGTGACTCCCTGCGTTTAATTTGTTTTGGGGAGATTTTTGGAACGACATGATGGTAAAAACACAGCACGTCAAACATTCAAAGTCATTCAAGGATATCAAATGTCATGATTGAAGTTTTCTGCAGACTTTGGTCAATTATTTTCTAATACAACAGTGCAAAAAAGTTTTTTATGTCATCAGCTTAAAGCTTGTGATCTAAAAATGTCTCATTTAGGGAAAAATATTTATTTTTAGCAATTATAAAATGTATGTTGTGTTATGTTTGATATACATAGTCTGTGCTGCATTACATCACAGCAATCACTGTCTATCATCAAACTGAAAGTCAAACACCTCGTGAACAACCCATCAGATTTTAACACACCAACAGTCGGATATCTAAAAACTGTCACGCTTTCTGCTCTCAGGAGACACCACCGTTACACAGTTTACAGTAAACAAGGTCATCCTGTGTCAAGCACAGCTCAGAATATTTATATGAAAGAAGTGACAAATAGTGAAAAAAATGCATATAACCTGTTGACAGTGCAAGTCCATTAAAATAATTGTGTTGCTTATGTGGCTTATGGTGTGTCTTCGCTCACCAGGACACGCCTGGACGTTACAGTCCTGGTACTCCACAGGCGAGCCGCGGCACGCCACGGGGGCGCTCTTCCCCTCTGGCCCGCCGCAGGTTCGCCTCCGGGTGCGGTAGCCTTTGGAACAACTCTGCGAGCAGCTCGACCAGGTCTCCCACGACGACCAGCCGGCACCCGCCACTCTCACCACCGGCGTCTTCAGGAGCTCCTCGACAAGGGCTACGGGTAAAAAGGAAATAACATACAGTTCCAGGTTAGATTAAAGTCACAGAAATATATGCAGTGCTGCCTGATTGAGATTTGAGAGAATTTACAGAGAGATATGAAGCATGCAGATTCTTTGAGTGTAAGTCACACAGTGTATATGACTTTGCCAGCAGGCATATTTCTCTGCCTGTCCTTCTCCCAAACTCTATCTGTGTCTTTCATGCATTCCACAGTTCCCTGCTGTCGGTGTTTCATCTGTTTGTCAGAGTCAATGCGGCCCCCCCAGGAGGCTGACAGGGGGAGACAGGTAATCGATTCAGGAGAGGGGGGCATGAAAAAGCCACCAGTGGGGAGCAGCGGACTGTGACCCTGTGTGGCTCCCTCTCCGTCAGTGTGTATGTGGGAGTGCTGGACTGTGACCCCGTCACTAACAGCATGTAGGGGAGCTAACAGGTCTAACGGGGAGGCCTTTTCAACATGTCAGCTTCTCACTGGAAGAAATCTTAGCACGCTGCTGCCTCCTCACTGTGTTCATATACAGGAGTGAGTATTTCTGTTAGTGTGCATGTGTATGTGTCTCTGTGTACACATAGATACAGATAAGAGATCATGATCTCATCGACATTTCTCCCAGCATTCACTAAAGAAATCTGCTCAGACTTTGCCTTTTGATTCTCACATTTTCTTTTCTACTGACTCTCATTTAAAAAGAATTTTGATCACTACTATTTATTCTAATACAACCCGATTCCAAAAATGTTAATTAAAAACAGAATGCAATCATTTACTGACAACGGTTTTACAAAGTGTTTCCGAGTAATCTCTTTTAATAATATTTTAAGAGTACAATGAACCTCTCTCCATCCTTGCTTGTGAACGACTGAGTCTTTCCAGGATGAACCTTTCATACCCAATCACGATACTATCACCTGTTACCAATGAACCTGTTTACCTGTGGAATGATCCAAACAGGTGTTTTTGGATCAGTCCACAACTTTCACTTTTGTTGCTCCTGTCCCAACTTGTTTGAAACGTGCTGTTGCCATCAAATTCACAATAAATTTATATTTGAGTGGCAGAATTGAGTATATATCAAAAAGGATGATCAAATTATCACATTCTGTTTTATTTACATTTTACACAGCCTCTCAACTTTTTTTGGAATCGGGGTTGTACGTATTAATTCAGGCAGCTGAATCAGGCAGTGTCCCTAAGGTGGAAACTGGAGCATTAAACTTGAACTGACAATGTCATCAAGTGACTTTTTCACTTTAACGTCAGTTTATTTATAGCACGCCATCACCCAGAGGAGTCTCTGCACAGATTACAGACTAAATGAAAACATCAGACAAACCATGGCCACCCAAACGCATCACAGACACACAAAGAGAATCATATAAAAATAATAATTAACGGTGACAACAGAGGCAGTTAAAGTAAGGTCAACAAGCAAGTCTTTTAAGTTTTTCCCAGCCAGCAAAACTAGGATGGATCATAGCATAATTAATGTTGTCATAAAGAATGTTGTATTTTCTATAGATGTGAGGAAGGGACAGATAAGGGCACATAACCTCTTAGTGTTATTCTCTTTACAATAAACAAGATACTGTTTCATTTGTCAGTTTTATGTTAATTGGAAAACTAAACCATTGTTGCTCTCATAGGACCATCACTTGTCCATAGAGAAGCTCCAGGATTTTGTCTCCGGACAACATCATCACCAAAGTCTGTCAGTGAGCTGCTTAGCTGGAGTTTGGTTCACATTAAACTGAGCAGTACCAACAAGTGAATTCTATTTTAGAGCATGTTTTCCCTTTAATTAATGAATTCCATGTACCCACACCAGGACCACGTCACTGTGTGTGTCAGCTGGTTGACTTACTGTCGGTCTCGCAGGCTGCTGTACCGTCGTTGGGACAGAAGCGCGTCTCCACCTTCCTGCGTCCGATCTGCAGCTCGTGGGGGTCGGACAGGTGGGCCCGGCACATGTAGCGCATCCTCTGCTCCTGGCGAGCTCCGCCCTGAGTCACGTTGACGGGCATCCAGGGCGTCCAAGGAGTGTTCCTCTTTACCTCTGGACATGCCTCCAAGTTACAGGCTTTGTATTCCTGAAAGAGAAGGTGGCACAAGTCAGGGGCGCAGTGGAGTAAGTTGTATTCATAATTTAAAACAAAGACTAAAAGTGAAAAGCTGCAATGCTCATTACACTCCACGATACGCTCTGTTTGTCCTCAGGGTGGTACTCTAGAGGGAAGATCCAAGGGTTGCTAGGATCAATAGAATTCATCCTTCAGCAAACATGAACATCCAAAACAAATTTTATAGACATCTGTCCATTACTTTTTGAGATGCTTGTCCAAGTGTTTATTGAGAGGAAATTCATTAGTCTTGAAACAAGAGAATTGTAGGATGGCAAACTAAGGTATCTCCTGTACTGTTTCTGCAAAAGCACAGCTCTGTGTACAGAGACATTGAAAGATTGATATTTCTGTTAGAAGCTGATCTCCAGGTGGTCCCCAGAGATATTGACCTTTAACAGGCATTTTTAATTCACTGTACCGACTCCAGCTGAGTCGTTCAAGGGCAAGAGAGAAAATCAAAAAACGTGCCTGTATTTATCGCTGCTCTCATCATCACCTGCTCACCTCTATTATGATTTTGCCCTCACTTCATTAAACTGTCACTGCTCGGCAACACACAGCGTTAAACATGTATAGATTAACAATTTGTGACAAAGCTGCAGCATGTCTCTGTTCAAAAAACTAGTTTCATTTGTCCTTAAACTATTAAACGTCTGCTTACAAACCTACAAGCGCTGTCATGGAGGCAGGGAGATCTGTGTGTGTGAGTGTGTGTTTCCTACCAGTGCACATCCCGGGCAGCTGTTGCCATTCTCACAGGTACGGACCCTGGAGTGGACCCCTCCCCCACACTCTGTGCTGCACTTGGTCCAGGAACCCCACGGGGACCAGAAAATTGGCTGGGGACAAGACACCCCTTCATTGCAGAACCTGTGGAGATGAGTGGTGGGAGAGGAGGCGGGGGATTATAAGAGGGTTGATTGTGACAAAACTACAGAGCTGTAGATCAGAAACTTGGAGTCACAAAAAGAGACTTGAGACTTGACTTTGACTTGATCTACTTGACGGCCTAAAGACTTAGTGTGAGATTTTGCAAAAACATTCAAGTCTTAAGTTCATGTCATAGTTTAGGTCTCTTAGTTGATTTAGGTGTTTTTCTCGTTTGTTTTCTGTGCATTTTTAGTTATATACTCCAGTGTTTTTGGTTTAGTCTTTTTGTTCAGGCATTGCTTCAGTGGCTGGGGGCGTGGTCTCAGGTGCTGGGGTCCTCTCTACTCTCTCAGCTGTCTACAATATCACCTAATGACCGGCAGCTTAAATACCCCTCTGTTTCTCTTGCAAGCTGCCAGATCGTCCCTCTGTTTTCTAGTGCTCTGTGCTTCCTGTGTTCCCTGCCTTTCTCCCCATTTTCCAGTGTTTCCTGTTTCTCCAGTGTCTCTTGTGTTCTGTCCTCTTCTTCACCTGCATGTTTCCTGCCGTCCAGCCTCAGCACCCACCGCCCAGCCTTCATCCACTGAAGCAACTCCACACCACTAGGACTTCCTGTTTTCAGTCACCTTTTTTGGTTTCTTTCTTCTAAGTCTAAGTCTTCTAAGAGTTTCATTGTTGAATAAATCCTTTTTACCCCTTCACCCTCGTCTGTGTCTCGCTCCTGGGTCCAATTAAGAACTGAAATCGTGACAGTTCAAAACAATAAAAACTGCCCTCATCAGAACAATGACATCATTGGAGGTTTGTTCACTTCAGCGACCTATCTTATATTTTCCTGACATACAATCTCCCACTGCTGTGCACACAATGACAGGCGTCTTTGAGAAACAAAGGCAGACGTAGTGTGACATAATGCAGAGACGGCTGCTTGCAGCACATCTCTTACCAATAATCAGTGGTGGCTTCTTTTAACCATGACCACAATCTTTTCCCAACATTAACCGAGTAGTTTTACTTGCCTAAATCTGCTTGTCCTGCTGATAGTGTGTCAGATGAGAAAACTCTTAAATGGCTTATATGTTAACACTTACATGAAGGCAACAGCAAACAACCTATTTTGTTATTTAGAGCAAACTCCCCCATAAAGACATAACAGAACCCATAAATCCTGAAAACAGCTTTGGTGTCAATGAGTAACATGACTGAGTAAAGACAGGGTGAATCTAATATCTACGGAATTGTACCATAGCACCAACAGGTTGAATACAACTGTCACATTTATTGTTTGCACCATGTTTGCGTACTTTTTGTTAGCACATGTGATCCCAGTGGGAGATGATATTATAACAGAGGTTCAGACAGGAGAAACGGACATGCTATGGAGTGCCATGGTAAGTCAGTAGCCTGGCTGTTAACATGAAGTGTGTGTCTGTGGCATATGTACGTAATTCAAAAACACTGTTGTAAACACCAGTGATACTGTATTTAATAAATAAAGTAGATGGGCAGATTTTGAAATTGTATCATGTGGGGGGAAATAAATCAGGGGAATTGAAACTCCAGGAAAGCGGGGAGAGGAGCAGGAAAATCAAAGAGTAGTCAAGCATGGGATGCATATTTCATCATTTAGCAGAATCAGACCATTTATATCTTATATATCATTTATATCATTTATAATAGATTATCAGTGTGTTTTCTTGCCAGATTTGCTCACAACAAGCAGAGAAAATAGAACAGATGCCGAAACTAAACTTGCTTCTAAGCCTAAGGTCATTATTTGATTGGAAAGATGTCTTCAGGGTATCAAAGTAATCAAAGTGGCTTGACAACGCAGCTGGTCATCCTCACCTCTCATCCCTGCTCGGCCCCACGCACACTCGGCCACCGTGTCGGGGTGAGGGGTTGTTACAAGAGCGCTGGCGGAGCTCGAAGCCCGTACCACAGGTTGTGCTGCACTGTCCCCATGACGACCAGGGCGTCCAGCCTCCATTTCTATGGCAACAGACACATGGAAAAATATTAGCAACAAAAAAACCTCTGCATGATTATTCACCAGTGCTTTTAGTGTTTCTCTTTCATGCAGTGTTGTCTAATGCTAGAGAAAAAAAGAAAAGAAAACGCTTTTTAGCTCTGTGTAATCATTACTCTGATTCGGAGCTTCTGAAAACACAAATGCAAACACACAGGGAGCTCGTTCTGACTGGGAAACATTCATTCAATTTGCTTAAGTGCTTTGTTCCTGGGTAGCACTCCTCATGATTTAATTGCCACTTTCTGCAAAAGCACAATTCAATTTCGACACCAAGGATGAAATCTGGCGTAGCTATCCAGTGGGATGAAGGTGCCTAAGCTCTTTGTCTCCGCTCCGTTCTCTCTAACGCTGGTTGGCCAATTCCCCCGCAGACAGAGGCGGTGAGAGGTGTCACAAGGAGAACCTGGATGTCACTTACATCTTCTAATAAGATTCCTCACGTTCATGATCTTTCTCATGCTCTGTCAGCGTGTAAATTGCGCCCTGCGGTGGATGCTTCAAAGTCAATCAGGACATTGCCGCTACAATAGAGGAGTTTAAGAAAAGATGTTGGAGTTCTCCCGATCCTGGATGAGACTCAATTGCCGAATGACAGCCTTAATGTGCTCAATCATGGCTTTGTAATAATGTCAACTTGACAATGTCCAGCGTACTGGGCCAGAATACATTATAAGCTCAGCAAACCTCAATTTGTACCAACTTTAAATTTGTGCTGTACTGAAGACCTTACTACCATATTTTGTTTTTCACTAATATACTGCAAAATCCACAGCTTAAGTACAGTTTTAAGATGGTCAAAATGTAATGAATGAAAAGCGCAGTAGAGAAATAAATAAATCTGCATGGTCACTGAAAGCCGCTTCCCCATCTGAGGTGTTCCAGACTGACTGCCTTCTAGAGATCTAAGGGACCCACTGAGTTTATATTCTTCAAGGGTATCAGAAATGTATTTTGCCCAGAGGCTGATTAGTAATTTATAAACTAGAAACAGCAGTTTAGAATCTATTCAATAAAGATCTAAGGACAGGGTTTAATGCGCTCTGTTCTCCTGGTTATGGTTAGCAATGCTAAATAAAAACAAAATGCAATCATTCACAAACAAACTGTGTTTACTGATGTGTTCCTGAGTCCATGTATTAATCTCCTCTATACAATCATGTGTTTGACAAAGTGTTGAACCTCTCTCCATCCTTACTTGTGAACGACTGAGTCTTTCCAGGATGAACCTTTCATACCCAATCATGATACTATCACCTGTTACCAATGAACCTGTTTACCTGTGGAATGATCCAAACAGGTGTTTTTGCTGCCATCAAATTCAGAATAAGCAGATACTTACATAAATCAATGAAGTTGATGAGGTCAAACATTAAATATATTGTCTTTGTAGAGAAACAGACAACATCAACAACAGTCATTACTCGTTATAGTTCTGCATTCAAGCTGGGGAATAACACTGAATCCTCCTTGTTAGATAATACAATGAAGTCATATAATTATTTCTTAATACCATAGGCTGGAGATTGGACAAGGATCCTCAGTAATTTGGTTTAAATTGATTGCATTAAATATGCCTAAAAATAATCAAATCAAGATTATTATGATTATTATATGTGATGGCGATGGTTTCATTATCATCATCAGTGTAAAACTCTCAAAAGTCTTTTTCTCTACCTTGAGCAGTTGGAGACCTCGATGGTCGGGCCCTCGCAGTTCTTGCCCCCACATCGAGGGGCAGGGCTGTCACAAGACCTGGAGCGACACAAACAGGAGCTCACGCCGTCCACGCCGTCGTCGTTGTTGCACGGTTGCCATGGCGCCCACGGTCCGAAGCCGCCATTGGTGGTTTGGTTCCGCAGCTGGAAAACAAACATCAGCCGTGACGAGAGTGACATCAGGTCAGCGAACACCAGCCTGGGTTATTCAACCATCCAACACGCGTGTGTGTCAGTGACAGCAGAGGTAGGTTTAGAGTGCAGGACTTTTCCTGGATGGTTTTCAGAGGATTACAGGTGAATACATTTACTGCAATTCACTTCACTTCAGCCAAATTCGATCCAGTTGATCTCAGTGTAATCTAATCTTTTTCACCTCAGTCCAATTCGCCTATCTTTCTCCCTCTACTACTCCTATATCCCGTCCTGTCACACGGAGAAGTCGTTAGTCATGGGTGACGCCAACCACTGTGACATGTGAGAGATGAGCACGGCACCTGAGTCTTACGGCCCCCATGAGGGCAGATATGAGGCCATGTTTCTTACAGTAAATGCCGCGGTGACGTCACTCTTACCGGACAAACGGTGATGTTCTGCTTCCACTGGCTCATGTTGGAGCTGTCCTCCAGTGTGGTGCACCTGCGCTGCCTGAAGTCCCAGCCACAGTAGGGGTCCCTGGCCTCCAAGCACAGCCTGCAAGGGAAAGAAGAGAGGAGGAGGGGTCGTCAGGAAAGCGAGAAGACAGTGCATTACAGTATGTGTAAATGTGTGAGGCAGTTAGTCTATTTTACATCTTCCTTAGACAGATGTAACATAGTCACCATAAAATCGCTAAAAAAAACAAAATAAACTTCATATACAAATATGTTTAAAGTGCAACTTTACACCCACTCTTAAACATGGCCCCCAGACATCAAATTCACTACATTTTCTCTACAAAAAGGCAAAAAGTGTTGTTGCAACAAACACTGTAGACTGGGACTGAGATGAATTCTAATGAATACAAGTTGAAACACATAAAATAAATTCAAAAAGATGATAAAAAAGTTATATGGGAAAGCAGAGAAATCACAAAAAGAGATAAACTGAAAACAGCGTGTCCACAGTTAAACACCAGTGCACCACTGTGACTAAGCCTCCTCCAAACACGCTGGCCTCAGACCTGCTGTACTGTACATGCATTATAAATGAACTGAAAGAGGACAGAATCAGACTTTCGGCTCATCGTTCCTCCCCCAGCTGTCACACAAACAACACTGTACACGCTACATCACCCAAACAGTGATTAAATATTTGTAAGCTCCTCCAGTAAAACAGAGGCTTAATGGTGGCTAATTAAATCTAAAGCTGTTAATGACGAGGCTAAGCCGGCAGAGCTGATCTGGATGCCTCAGGAACGCAGGATAAAGGCATCAACTGAATGCCCCCCCTCTCTCTCAAAGACTTCACTTTCAGCCTCCTTTCCTCTCCTCCATATCCCTCCTTTGTCTCTCTCTTTCTTCAGCTATCCTCCCTCGCTCTCGTCCCACTCCTTCATCCCAGCACCGTGGGTTCCCGTCCTCCTCTCTTCTCCATTCATCTGAAAGGAGAGCTTGTTGTTGTTGTGTTTTATTCCTTTCCTGGCACAGGCCTTCACGGTTTATTTGAAGAGCTCTGTAGTGTTTTAGCCTGGAGGTTGAGGAATCTCCGAGTGTTGATACAGCTCCCTGTGCCAGGTCCGGGGCTCCGTGGTGAACCTGGGGTCGGCTTAGATGCAATAAAGACATTACTGCACGGCCAGCACATCAGAGGTGACCCCACGGAGAAAAAGTGACCGAGCGCAGGAGGGGAAGAGAGAGAGAGGCCACGTTCTCTTGTGATCTGTGGCACAGCCCGAAGAGGACGACTTCCCTCACCGCTAACCTTCTCGTGAGTCACTTTAATTAAGCGACACTATTACTGCGACGGCAGATGCAATCTCCAATACAGATGAAACAATAATCATAATGAGGTCGGCCGCAAAATTCGCAGTTCAGCGAACCTAATCGTTCATTTGAAAGGTTGGAGGGACGGAGTGCGTTGCCGTTTTGGATCAAGGTCGACTATATTGTATCTGTGACAGTTTGATGTGGGGCTTTGCATCATCATCGCGGCTTCTCATTTGGCTCTCTGATTGCCGACACAACTCACCTTCAATGCACACACACACACACACACACGCACACACCATTACAGAGATCAGCTAAGCGGAACAATTAATAAGTGCACATTTCAGGGATGGAATAAATAATGTTATATGAAAGGGAGAGGTGTGAGAGATTTGAGGCCTAATTAGCTCTGGGTAAAGAGTGCTGAGAGGCAGACAGGGAGTCTCCTGACCTCAGGGAAAGATACCTTTAGTTCTACATTCACTCTGTTTGCATTCACTTAGAGAAAAATTCTGGTGGAAATATGAAAAAGATGACTACGGCTCGACCGAGCAGTCGAGGCTGGAAGCTCTTAAGACCAGAAACAAATTCATTTGCTGTAAAGAAATGCTGACAAATTGATCGTAGTGCTAGTGTGATCGTGAGACATTCCCACAGCTGCAGGCACACACAAATATCTACACCTCTATGAATTCAGCACTGTCCCCAAATCTGTACTACACTGCCCTGTGCTGCCAAAAGTATGTGGACACATGTTTCTGTGCACTTTATGTCTGGAGCTGTTTTACCTGGTTTAATTCTCATTAATTCAAATTAAGGCCGATCTTAATGCTACAGCACACAAACTTTCTTTTTTAAACAGAGGGCTGATTCAGGTGTATCTTAATGGATCTTACTGGACAAACAAAATCCAGTTCTTTCTTTACTGTACTTTGCTGTGTTTTATCCACCCGGCTGGGCTCTACATGAGAGTATTTCACTGCATATGTGAGCAAAAGTGTGTGAATGTGACAAATTACTTCATTGCCCCAGTGATTGACTGATCTGACACCCTGGCTGGCAAAATTCACCGAGCTTGGATGGTGACAAATCTGTCATATTTCCTCTTATTATCAAAGAGTGCAAAACACTCAGCCAACGGCTTCTCATGTTTAGCTGAATGATACTTTAACCGCTAAAAATGACAAACAATGCCAACAGTAAGTGACATCAGCTGTTGATTAATGTTAGTTCTGAGGGTGAAGTTGAAGACAGGCCAAAATAATAAATAATAAACTTCATAATAAACGAAGCATTGCTCTATAATACGACTGTATATATGTGAGTGGACTGAGAGTGTCTTCCCAACAAATCAAAACGAGTGACACGTCTTCTCTCTAGCTGACAGCACGTCAAAATCCGGACACATTTTCTTCCAGTTAAACTTTCATTCATATCATATCAATAATTTAAGCAAATCAGCTTAACAGTTTTGAACAACAGGGATCAGTATTTTTCAGTATTAATGCAATCTGGGAGCAATCTAAAGAGCGGCGGCTGTCATGGCAGCAGATTAATGCTCATGATTTTAGAATGCAGCGTTCAATTACACGGAGAGTCCACATACTTTTGGCCATACAGTGTAATTCTAATCAGGTTTGGAGTACGTATAGCTGGAAAAGACAGTCAGTGTGGATATTAAAACTGCTTTGTTTTCTGGTGTGCTTTAGATGGAGACTGCTGTCCCACAATGCCATGCACAAAGGAAACAATAAGGAGCTGATCACAGCTGCAAAAAAGCTGTAAAAATTTGGGATGATGAGAAGACAGCTAAAGGAGGATCTTGGAAAACGCTCTGTCTTTGTGAAGTTTCATTGTCAGTGGAATTCAGCATCTCCCTTTGATTGAAATTGATATGGAATATTGTATTTTCTGTGCAAAACAGTAACATTGATTTCTTTTATACTAATGACAAAACAGTATATGATGACACATACTGTGTAGCACATGAAATGTATTCCACTAGTATAATATGTGGAATTGGGACACAGCGCAGGTTTGCAGGCTCAGTATTTTCTCCGATAATTTCCTTCACCAGGGGCCATTTAATAAACGAGGATTTAGTGTTGGAGGGAGGAAAGAGGGCGCACCAAGACGTTTATCTCCCACTCTGACCTTTCTGCAGCTGCATAAAACACCAGCGGAGCACTCTCTGTGCCTTTCTGTCCTGACGGCTCACTCTTTTTTAAAAACAGGGCCGCTGTAAAAGTCAATTAGAGTTAGCGTGGCCGGAGAGAGGGCCGTGTGAAGGGAAGAGAAAAAGCTCACTTCTGTAGCAGGCAGTGCAGAGGGACGACAGCCCGGACGGAGGGCTGAGTCTGCAGATACACAGGAATGTGAGGCATCTAAACTTTATGAGAGAGTGTGTGTGTGTGTATTAGAGTGTGTACATAATCCAGTATGTTTTCTGAATATCCCTCCTTCTGTGTACACTGTAAGGGCGTGCCTTTGTACTGTGGGTGTGCCACCATGTGTGAGAGCATCGCTTTGACAGGTCTGCTGGCCACTGGCTGATATTTAATTCAGCAGCATGCATGCCTGGTGGCACACTATATCAAAACAGAGAAGCCGTGGAACATGGCCTGTTAAATTTTAAGCAGGCCGAGCTGCAAAACCCACCAGCCTATATAACAATATGTCTGGACGAGTGGCATCAGAAGATAAATCTGCCGGATTCTCTCTGTGGGGGTGTAATTGGCATTTTAAATCATTTGTGAACGCTGTAAAAACCAGCGTCTCCTTTTATTACAGGCCCTTTAACAACTAGACATAAAAACAATAGTTCACCTCGCCTTTAATGGCAGGCCGTCAGTGTATAATTGCAAATATGATCACCAGAGCTGATAAATTATGGATTGGAATCAGCCATTATTAGCTGTAGCGCTGACATTCTGGGAATAGGTTTGCAAAGAGTGTCTGGAGGGTCTGATTCAGTTAAACATATGTCTGCATACGCCGGCCCCTCTCCATCTCTCCGCAACAGCTATGTCATTTTTTTGCAGCCACTCCCAGGAGACCACCGCTGACAGGCGCTCGCTCCTCATCTCCTCTCCAGGGGAGAGAGCCCGTCCCTGGGGCTTTTTTCCCCCACTGTGCTGGGTTGAGCTGGCCATTCAGGAAGTCTGCTCATGATGAATCGGAAACACAGAGAACTCCTGCTAGCACTCAGCGCTAATACATCCAATTAGGCCCAGTAGGAGCCGGGCTGAAGACTGATGCCGGGTCCAAAAAAAAAAAATCAGGAAAACAAAAGTGAGATGGCTGTCTGCCAGAAACTGCCTGCTGTCCTCCATGTACAATTTTAGTCCCTGGTGAATACAAAGGAGCTGCATCATCACAGAGACACAATGGGGAGGCAGAGACAGGCTACAAGGCAGAGGGAGGACAAGGAAATATAAGTACATGTATATTTACAGGCAAGGTAATATATGGCAGAAAGATGGTAAACTGAGAGAATACACAATAAACTGACACAGTACAGAGAAGGACTATACAAATGTAGAGAGAGGCCACAGAGAAGAGAGAGCGAGGAAGGTGAAGAAGCAGCACTGAACTGTTGTCTCTTCAGGACAACCAGTGGAGTCTGACGGGATCAACTCAATCAATTCGCCTGAATCCATTTTTGAATGTGCTTATACTAAAATCCATTGCAGGGTCACAGTGGGACGGAGGCTACGCCGGGTCACATGAGGCAAGAAGCGGGTTTTCCTAAAATTCTTATCATAGATCATAGATGATCTATTGGGACTTTGGGAACTGTTACAGTTGTGTTACAGGGTGGGAATTCTTTCCCTTACATACGATCTTTACGTTGAATATAGACACCAGCTTGTACATAATCTAAACAATAGGCAAAGGTCTCATTTTGGTCTTTCATCAACTTGCTTGCAATCAGCGCCGGCTAAAAATGAAAATGCTCAAGCTGGATGTTTCCTGCTTTGCTCTTTGCTTCCAGAAAAGATGACTAGGTTCTGTAAGGTATTCATTCTCCTCTGAGCTTTGCAAATCCAGGTGGCTATCATGGCCACTTGCTTGTTTTTATTTACCTTTCATTTTACAACCATCCATCCGAAAAGGGATCGGAATAGTTCGACATTGTCGGCATTGGGGGAATTAAAAGGTGGCAGGCCGGAGGTTAAGGCACAGTGCCAGTCCGAATCAAGGCCGAGGTAAATCAGAGGGTGAGAAAGCAATATAGAGTGAAATGGAAAGAGAGAGAGAGAGAGAGAGAGAGAAGGGGACAGAGAGCAAAATGATTACGCTGAGCTGCAGCCAGAACAAAGCCTGTAATAAAAGTAACAGCATTCTGGAGCAGTAATAAATACATCCACTGTGCGAACACCATCTCTCTCTTTCTCTCTCAGTCCTTGGCTGGTGAAGTGTTCCTCTGATTGGTCATACAGGCTTAGCAGCAGTGAGCTCTAGAGGCCTGCTGACAGGCTGGCAGCCACGGCCGACGGTAAATTGGGTTTGCTTGGGATGGGCCTGTAAGCTCCCCTCACACGGAGACAGACAGGGAAGTCCACATCGCAGTATAGGGCTCCTATAGGGGCTGATGTTAAAGCGTAACGAAAGCCGCATTGCAACATGTCACGTACATTGGTTTTAACAAGCAGCCACACACACACACACACACACACAGACTGTGGCACAGATGCTAATGGTCAGCAGTTTTCCTCAATGACCACTCAGTTGTTTCCTGATGTTGTTTTAAACTCCGGCTGCAGGCAGGGTGAGCTGCCTCCTGACTGCTGCCAGGTCACTGTTAATCACACATACACAACCAGCCACTCATATACACACACACACACAGCAAATTGAAGTGAAACCCCTCGGGCGGAAATGTAACCATCACCAGCAGGACACCTCCTGTAATAAAATGTAATGTTTGTGTAAGCAGATGTGTGAGTGGCTGCAGGAGTAGAGCCGCCACAGAAAGCCTGATTTGTTCCGTTTCATCCTCCTCACCATTATCCTCATCATTTATTCAGCCTCTCCTCCTTTGCCTCCTTCTCGCAGCTATTTTGGTTTCCATATTTTTGCAAATTTTTTTTTTTTCATTCTCGTGCTCTTTCCTCGTTCTCCTCGTCACCAACTGCGAAAACAAGAAGAAAAAAAAAGCTTCCAACGCTCACTCGAACCCCCTCGTGTGCAATGTCTGACACCTTTAGTTTCGACAAATGAGTAAAACCAATCCAGCGAGGAAAAGTAGTGTCCTCACTCACAATGTAGTGCTTTTTGCAGGGGGTGTATACACCATGCTACTGTTCTGTGAGACTAGAATCATCCTCTATTTGTGGACTACCTTCCTTCCCTTGAAAGGAAAAAAAAAAAAAAAGCTCTGATGGATGCAACATTGCAGCTAAGTTAGCATGCCACTGCAGCCAAAATAAATCACTTCACTAACAGAGCAAGATAGAGAGATAGGACAGAGTGGTGCTGTTAGCCAGAGGTGCCAATTGGCCAGGTCAAATATAATTACCACAAATAGAGGGCAAACACACACAAGCATTTGCACACAGACTGACGCACACACTCACACACAGTGGCACAAGCTGCAGCACTTGCCTGCGAGCTACCACTAAAAGGCCACAAATCACCGGCTGCTGAAAAGGTTTAGCCACGCAACAACAACAAAAAAAAAGCACTTCAGTAAAAGATGACGATGTAAATATCATTCTTCTCTCAGGGTTGCGAGCCTTGCCAGAGTTGCCAATAGGGATCAATAACAAAGGAAACCTTAACATTAAAAGCACTTAAACGTAATTGAGTTTCCAGACTGCAACCATCGCATGCATTCAGTCAAACATGCTGCCGTAAGCTAAACTTCAAGAGCTGGCATTTTAACTCCACCAACTGCTGCAAACATGCACGCTTGCATGCATGGAGCGTTTCTGCATTACAACTACAGTTATCTGTTATTCTATTAGCAGCTGGATATTTTATAACAAAGCAGATAAGCCATGACTTCTCCATAAATCATGTCTCACCTTCTCTCTGTCACTGCGAAGCCCGACGCTGTGCTGTAAATAGGACCATTCTGTGTTTATGTGAATGTGTGTGAAGCAGCATGCGTGGCTGCAGATGAGCCGCCGTCAGCTATAAAACCGTCTGAGTATATCCAGCTGTTATCAGCGTGTGAATGGATGTATGGGCCGCCTGTGAATGGACCGACCGTACACAATGCGGAGGAGACGAGGAGAATGGCTCATTCAGTCGGCAGCACAATGACAGGGAGTGTGTTCAGACAAAGAGCAGGGTGGCAGGTGGGTCTTTTTCACAAGGTCTGAACAGAGCTCCCAGGGAAACAGAAAGAGATAGTAAAATAAAAATATAGAGCGAGACCAGAGCATGGTGGTAATGTGGTATAGTATTTTTTCCCAGTGACACATTAACCAATCCCTTGAGAGTTTTTTGGGACTACGGAGGCACAAGATGAACGACTTCACAGCAGCTTCTCCAAGAATTAGTGTTCAAATTTGAGATAAACTGTTAATCTTGCAGTGTAATATTTATGTACGCAGATATGATGACTGTGATACTCCAGTTTCCCCCGTGTTTGCAAGCCCTGAATCAACAAGTCTTTAATCTGGGTTTAGGAGCTGTGTAACAGGGAGCCCGATCAATTTCTGGAAGGGACTGATGGAGCTGTTCTCCGACGGTCCTGACAAGCGTCTCGGAGAAAAACTCAGTTGAGCGAGCTCCCTCAACAGATTCCAGTTGGTCAATAATCCACAAATTTTGCCCTCCTGCTCTGTTCCAGCTTCAGATTTCATGCATAGGTAGGAACAGCTTTCAGCTCCAACACACAATAGTGAATCTAGTTTAGCTCCGAGAGCTTCAGAAATGACTGTAATTCAGCGACAAGAGTGCTGACTTATGCCGTCAAGCAGGGCAGCGATAGCAGCAAAAGTACACCTTGTCAAATTCTTCTTTTGGAAACTTTTGCCTTACCTTATTACCCACTGTTTACATCAACAGCACTCATATCAATATTACACTACGGTATCAGCTTCAACTGCAGAGCTGGTTAAATACAAGGATCGACAAGGTGTTGAAGCGAAGTCAGAATCTACCCCCTTCACCCTAAAGAGTCAGCCGCTTTCAAATCTCTACGTCAATATTTATCAAAGAAAATAACTTTTCCTTGGCTAATTGCTCCTTCTGCTCTGAGAATGTGTGTGTGGTTGACTGTGAGTAGCACATAAAACAGTCAAACAAGCGCCTCTCTTTGAAAGCTGCAGCTTCTCAAACGTGAGGATTTTCTTCTTTTCTTCTTTATATCAATGTAAACTGAGTATCTTTAACTGTTGGCATGAAAAATCAAACTATTTTAAACTGTCACGTTTGGCTGAGGCAAACTGCAATTTTTCACGAATTAACAGATTAACTGTTAATGTAAATATTAGCTCTGTTGCCATGCATTCATTCACTCTCTGGCCTCCTTTTATTCTTAATCTCTTGTCGTCCATCTGCCCTCTTCTGCTTGCTCGCGTCCCTCTGGACGAGCTCAGGTGTCACGCTGACGGACAGGTTGACATCTGTCGTGTACCGCGGCTCAGTTTGCCTTCGGCTGCAGTGCGTTTGAAAGGGAGCTCGAGTCACAGAGGTGAGCAGAATATTGCAGACTGGATTAAAGATGGCCTGTCCTGCCTCACCGCCCGCCCCCCCCCCTCCTCCTTTCTGGTGCCCTTGGAGCCCACTCTTCTTATCGTTTCACCCCACTGTGTCTTAAATAGGACTGTGGCTGCTCGCTCTGTTTTTCTCTGTGGATCTGCTTTTCTCTCTCTTCCTGTTCCTCTCTGTGTCTCTCTCTCATCTCGCATATCTCACCCACATCTTATTAAATGCAATAGTTTCCCTACCTGATGTTTGTGTGTGTGTGTGTCTGTCTGCTCCCATGTGTCTAGGAGTTTGGATTTACTAGAAATAGCGAGCTGACTCATCAGGCAGTGCGCATATGAGAAGTCGTCCAAGCACCAACCCACACACAAATCACACCGAGTAGACTGCCCTCCATATACACACACACACACAGAGAAACACACAGAGAGAAAAAAACATCAAGCCATTTGTATGCTAAAATGAAGTTGACTTTGAAGGGCTGAGGTGGCCGGCTGAGGATCCTGATTGAGAGAGCTGATGAGATACAGAAGGTTGGACAAACAGCCAGTGAGCTTTTCTCCCCTCGCTCACCCTCGAGACGGAGATTTTCACATGAATAACACTGGAGCTGGAGATGGCAGAGCAAAAAGGCCTCTCTCTCTCTTGCTCTCTCTCTCTCTCTCTCGCTCTCCCTCGCTCTTTCTCTCTGTGTCTGTACCTCTCTCACATACAAACGTGCCTTCAGAGAAACTTCTCTGACAGTGCCCGAAGTAGCTTCACACACACTTTTTGTTTACCTTGTGATTCAGACAAACAAAAGCCAGAACATTGCTCTCTCTGTATTAGGCAGAACTTCATTACTGAAAAAAAAACCAGCACAACAAATTAATTTCCTCTAGTGAGCAGATACCGCCCCAGTCATTTGTCTGGTTCCATAAGGACTTTAATGATTATAGGCGAGGTCTTCCAGGCATTAATCCTAGTTGAGGACAGATAATTACCTCCAATAGAGGACAAACCAGGTTCAAATGAATCCAATGCCAAAATGCATAAAATGAACAATTAAATATACACTGTGTTTTGCGCACGGCTGCTTTAAGAGAGTGAGGACTGCTGTCTCCCAGAAATTGGATCAGACAGCGCAGAGGTGACAGGAAGTGAGAGGAAAAACAAAGGTCCCTTCCAGAATCAAACCAAGGACGTAGCAACTGCAGTACGTGGCATGATGCCTCATTAGAGCCGGTCATGATCAGTAGCCCTGATCCAGGACCATGATCCAACAGTGCTGCCACTGGAGGCTAGGAGCTATACAGCAACAATACTGATGGAGAAGCATGGACTGAAAGAAATATCTTTGATTTAACATAAGATGAATTTGGTCATTCAGTGTGTGATGGTGCTGGGCTGTGAGCGGAGAAAATGCACTTAGACAGACCATAATCATTGCTATGGATATGACCAATGCTAAAATCTTATTAGAAGATTATGATAATCCAAATTTGTATGGATTGTCATAATCTTTCAACTGTTAAAGTCTGCACCCAAAATAGCATCAAATCTGAGGAAAGTCCACAAAAACTGGGCTTCTGTGATTTGATAGGATTTTACGAAATTGATGATTGATAAAAAGATGAGTTTGTACAGCCGTGAGTACAGACTAAGTATAAAATTTTCTGAATGACAGAGCTGGGATACGTAGTATGATGTGCAACACTCACGTCTCAGTTTTGTAGGTGGAGCACCTCTCCAAGGGGATCTTCAGGACTCGATTGTTGAGCCCCACGAAGAGCGACCTGTCGCTGTGCAGGATCTGCAGACTCAGGATTGGTTCTCGCACCCCCGGTGGGAGGAGCTCCATCTCCTCCAAGTAGCAACCTTGTAGGTTTTTATTGGGCGTAGCCAGTGCCTTCAAGATGGTGCCATATTCTGAATGGACAAAAAGAAATAGAAAGATCTTGTATACAGGCAAATCAATATGCACATCGCCATAGAATGCATACTATATATGAGGTGTGTGAAGGTAAGTCCTAGCTTCGATCCTTTCTTCTCCTTTACTAACCTGTGCTGATGTACATAACATGGTAGAGGGTGTCCATGCCCTGAACAATGTCCACAACCAGGTTGGAGAAGCGAACATCATCCTGCATGACCAGTGGATCAACAGACTCCGGCTGGACCACGTCGTTCATCAGGTAGAGCCTCTGGGCGTCCTGCAGGCTGCGCTCCGTCAAACCCTCGTTGGGACCCTCGTCGTCTATAGTACCACACTGGAGAGGAAAAGCAATGGGGTGAGAGAAGAGAGAAGGGTGAGGTGTCAAAGGAGGATGCGAACATGTGGTATAGATGCAGGAAAATAAAACAGGACGGCAGAAAGAACGCAAGACAGAAAGAAAGCAACCAAACAATGGAGAAGTACCGCACACACCCAGTCATTGTACTTACCAAATCAATACACCATGTCTGGCTAGATTGTTTCAATTTTTAATTCTATTCTCAGTAATTGCAACTTTTTCAGGGGATCAAAACTGCAGTGTGATTGTGGTGTGACCACAGCAACAACAATTTAATGAGACGGCGCAGGAGAACAAATATGAAATGACAGCCTTCTGAAAGCTTTGTTTGAGTTGCAGAGCTTAGCTGTGGATTCCAGCTTCTGCTCTTTCTCTGGGACTTGAAATGAGGGATTGATTTGTTGGTAGATTCCATTTTTGGCTGATGTTTAGCGTGGTAGATGGTTTTGAGGGTTTTACAAAGATTTTTCAATTTCAGAAGGTATCTAATATCTACATTTGTAGATGTTTGATATCGATATTATTATATTACGGTCACTTTTTTCCTTGTGAAAGGATCTTGTAGTTTTTCTGCAACCAAAACTCTCTGGGTCTCAGATATGACATATATACACAGACACATGATATATTTGTGACCATTTCTGCTCATAGTCACTAACCTGTGCAGTTAGCTGGCCATGAAGTTGGCTAAATTCAGTCTACAAGGTAACCTTTGTGCTTCTAACTGTGCTGTGTAGAATCGCCAACAAATTTTGGACACCAAAGGCTTTTAGATACTAGATCAGAGATATTTCAATTTGCTAATGAAAAAAAAAGGCCTTCTCTGGACTGATGCCACCTGTGGGGCAAGAACTGCCTGGCAACTGCCTGCTTTCCACTGTATTTACAAGGAACTTTGTTGGGACTGAGGCTTGATTTGAGCTGGTTCTGAATTGGAGTATGTCCATATGTGTGTACAGTTTGACATTCTTTTGCAGGAAAAATGAAAAAATGCAGGATTTTGAAAAGACACTGTTACATGTTGCAGTAGTTAATAACAGTTAATTACAGATGCCTGGAGGGACTTGTTGCTTCACTGTGTCGGACAGTACAGACAACATCTTTCAAAATTATATATATACAGGAGTTAAAGTGGACCACCACCCCGGAGTTCAGCTCCGCCACCTTAGTCAAATAAAACGTCATTTTCCCTACTGCGCCACAACACTGAATTTTAGGGCTCACCTGTCAAATCCCACTTTAACCATATGTGCTTGTATATTTCTTGTCAATACTTTTATTATAGCTAAAGTGTTAATAATTTCTACTCTAGTTAAATTGCTGATCCCAGTGTGGGACTAATAAAGGAATATCTTATCTTATCTTATCTTAAAATGTGATGGTTTGTCACAGTTATACATGTGAACTTTGTTTAGCCTCGATTAAGTAGACCAGTCTGGGTGTGGTTAAGCGGTTAACTAACCTGGAAGTTGTGGATGGGGTTGGGTGTAGGCAGCCAGGTGGAGCGAGGGTTCTCCTGGGAGCGGAAGGGCCCGTTGAACGCCTGGGTGATGGCGCTCAGGTTGAAGGCACACACCGCAGACGCTGCAATACTGTTGCTTTATAGAGAGATGGATGGGGAGGACAAGACAGCGAGGGGAAGATAGCAGATAGGGAGCAGAAAGGGTGGAGAGAGAGGGTACAAAAAAGTAAATGAAAAGATATTATTTCAACAGTAATATTCATCAACTGTTTACATGTTAGTGATCAGGGCAGCAAATGTGAAGCCGTATCAGAAATCAGCAGTGGGCAGCTGTGTAATAAAGCCATTCTGCAATGTGTTCCATCCTCTTAAAGCAAGTCCTATCATTACACCTGCACTGAACAGGCGCTTCGTCGCTGGCTTGCTTCAGCTGGAGGCTGAGCTACGCTATCAGCGCTGCGCAGTGAATGGGGACAGTATTAAGCCGAGGATATGGGAGGCAGTTGTACAGATTATGTGCAAACACACACACACGGCTGCCTCACAGGTGTCACACACGAGAGTAAACCCCAGCTAAACTGGCAGCGAGAGTAAAGTTATTATCGTGACGCTCTTCAGCCATAATGTGCCGCAAGGTAATGAGTTTCCCAACTGCCTGCTACTGCTGACTGTTTTCCCCCTTTTCCCCCGTACGAGCGGCACTACACTCAGACTTTTTACTACACAGTAAACAGCCTGCTGCCTTGGCACGGCTTGTGGGATGCCGATAAACCGTCAGTTAGGAGATAGTGAGTGATAACATTATAGCGAGAGAGAGAGACAGAGACACAGAGAGGGAGAGTCATACAGCGAGGGAGAGACAGAAAGAATATTGTGAGGACTTTGTGATGCTTTGTAAGCTGTTTCAATACCTTGGGTGAAATATAAATCAGTGAAGGCTGCTGCTCGCTGAAAAAGCTGTTTGGTAAATGGTTTTGTTGGGGCCTAAATGTGTGGTTATCAACCTTCTGGCTGCTTTTGTTTGGTTTTCATTCTCTATATTTTCATTTTCTTACAGTCGTTCATCTATAAGCCAGACATGAAATACTCGAACTAGAGATACTATATACTAGAAATGCCATTAGTTGACAGTTGGCGCTACATGTTTTGAGACAGTTTGTATCAAAGAAAGTCTTAAGTTATTTGAAATGGTTTGCATGCAAATGACTTTTCAACATTCAGCATATGTCTATATATGAATGGTTAGAGGAGAGAACAATGTTGATGGGACATTCTGCGCCTTAATAATGTCAAACATCTGATTCTAATGGATTTTGTAACTCCTATTGTTTTTCCATTACTTATAGCAATTGATCAAATTTATGTTCTGAGTTTTTGGCACTACATATCCAATCATGCTTTGGCTGACGCAAACAGGAAGTGTAACTGTGCCACGGAGGCAGTGAGTTATAGCTATACCATAAAAAGTCATGTTGAATTAGCTACTAGCAGTTTCTGTTTGCACTGTGACCAGCAATGTGCAGACAACAATCACTTTTTGGACGACACAGCACGAATTGGATGAATATGAGGCAAGATGTGAAGGAGCGCCACTTCGTGTGATTATAAATGAGAACAGATTTATGGACTGCGCATGGATGTTCATTCTTGACCTTATAATAATAAATGGTGAAGAGACTCTCAGCTCAAAAGGTCCACTTACTAATTAATCCGAGCTTTATCTTTACCCACATCAAAGAGAAGGCGTTCAGTACTGATCTCAGCAATAGTGACGTCTGCACATTCAGGTTTGGCTGACACGCGACACAATATGCATCAATCAAAGGTCTTCCATGCTTAATAAAAATCCAGTTCTTAGGGTTTTTATAGATGATCTACCTCTGGGAATAATATCACGGGTCTCTCTTGTTACCTGTCTAAATTAAGACCAAATTAAAATCCTTATTTTTTACCTCTTAGATGTTTCTAAGCCCACTTAAGTCATCTGTGATTACTTTCTCTGCAACCCAGTTCAGGATTTTTTTTTAGAAAACTAATATGTTCTGTCATTACTGCAGGGTGGCAAAGTGCTGTGCAGCTTCAAATGAGCTCTGGCTGAACAGCAGGGGAGAGCACAAACAGGTGGCTCGCCGACTGACTCACAGGCTGCCGAAGAGAACAGCCTCTGGACCGCAGTAAAAGGACCCTTTCTCCTTTTTTTCTCAATGGCTCTGGTGAACACAATTGTGACAAGTGTGTGAAGCGGAGGGAGTGCTGTGGTGAACCGGCAGTAACCGAACCCCAACTGGAGGAAACCACAGGCAAATAAGCTGCGATAAATGAGCGGCAGCCACGACAGTTTTCACACTCACACACACACACACAAGCACACAGTTCGACATAATAGGAAACTAAACTGAGGGTTTGCGGTTGCGCTGTAGCTACAGAAAGTCCGATACTGTCCAGATTATTTGAGATCTCCGACTTTGACAGCGGGTTGCCGCACGTAATGCCAAGAGAATGGAGTGAAAGGGAGCACTGGAAGTCTATCGCACTAATGGATGCAACCCATATGTTTTGAGTCGGCCTAAAAGCCCAGGAAAGTGATTGAAAAGCTGTTTGACATCTGCTATGCTGTTTGCTGCCACTCTCTGAGGCCCAGCACCACGATGATCACTTTCATTATGAGTGAAGCTCCTTCAAGTGATTCATCTCATCCCAACAGCCTGATCGTGTCACGAGCTGTCCTCTGAAATGCTGCTTGATTTCCTGTCTTGTTTTACAGAAGTCATCCCCGTTCACCTCTCTGGTGTTCTTTCCTTTTTCCGTTTCTGTGCAACAAACTAATTTGTTTGAAACCTTCTATCAAATCTTCATATCCCGTGTTGCTACTCGGCGGCAGATGAGCAGCTAAAATGAGCTGCAGGTATGACATAAAAAAATCTGTTTACTCATGAATGTTTCAAACTGTTTCAAAGTATATTTTTGTATGTTTACACTGTGGAAAAGACTAATGCTGGTGATATTCTACATTTTTCTTGAACTGATCCTGCCAATAATTACTTTTCATTCATGTGTATCAAAAGTTTGAAAGTCTGATATTTGTCTGTGCCACAGACACATTGTTGGTTTTTATCTTTTCACAAGATTTGTTGACAGTAAGAAATATAAAGAATAACCAATCTTATCATTCAAGTAAAGGAAGTGCATACTTGTTTCACCACTGGCCTGATACCCATGATGTATCGCTGCAGATGCCAGGACAGTTTTCCACACAAGCAACTGTAGCTGCAGCTCAGTTCAGCCCCAAAGAAAGAGGTGTCAGAAAGGTAATGAACTCCTTACTCAGGCCGGCTGTTCGGCTCTCAGCAAGCCACAATCAGTACAGATCAGTACAACAGGGAGTGTGTCTGGTAAACACAAGTGGCTGATATGCATCTCACTCAATAACCTTATCTGTTCAAGACTGGATGCTGGTATAGTCGCTACATTTTAAACCGGCACCCTGTTGTGTTTCTGTTCATGATTTTCTTTGTTCGTTCATAACCCTTTCTAATTTTTGATTTGTTATAATGACTACCTGATCTGTCACAGCGCTTTAGAAAAGACTCTTTGGCATGTCAGCTAATCGTCAGCATACTGACAGGTTCTGTCAGAAAGAGCCGCGAGCATCAGAACTGGTGATATTCGCCTATAACGCATTGGCTGGCAGCAAACTGGCTGACACACATAAAAACAAATCAGTGAATTCAGATGTGCGGTGCATATGTTTTTATATTAGGTTAGGTAATAATTAATAGGACAGAACATTATAAGCATCTATGCAAATGTGAAAACAAATTCTAAAATTATAATTATTGTTGAAAACCTGGACAATTTGGAAGTGAATGGTGAAAAGTTTTATCGTTTTACAGATATTTGTCAAGACACCCGGCTTGAAACCATGACAATCTGTGACGAACCAGGACGTCTGGTATGCTACTGATAATTAGATAGACTTACATAGATTCTAACTTGTATAAACCTCAGTCAGATGAACGATCGATGAGTCAGGCAGACTAGACTTATTATTAACATATTAAACTAAAGAGCTCCTCTGCCCCTGCACTCTCTCTGCTACTAGAGGGGAGGAAGGCAGTTTAATAAGGGGGATGCGTATCACATACTGTCTATATTTCTTTATCTTATATCTTAATTTTTTTTCTTCTGTTATTTTTTAAAATATTATATATCTGATTGTATTTTTAACCTTTCTTGAAAAACAAGAAATAAGAAACAACAAGACAATTTGCACATGCATTGAATACATTCACATCAATGCAGAGAGTGGAGTCCAGCTGAAACCCTGGGTTTTCATTTAATGCGCCTAACCTCATTTTATGTGAAAAAAGGAAGCGCTAAAACTACATTAAGGCCAATGTTTCAACCTCAGTGAATACCTGCATCGCAGCAGAAAAGGAAAAGGGCCCACTCAGCAGAGCTACATGGCTGCGGGGACCAGAAATTGAACCGAGGCTGCCAGGATTATCCATACATATTTTTATGCTGCACAACAATATGCCAGCAAAAGCAACAGCTTTGGCCCAAAACAGTCACATTCAGAGGCAGACTGAGTCAGCAACACCTACACTAAACAATGAAGCAACACCACAGGTTCAATGGGTTGCACGAAAATCCAGGTGTTAGCTGCTACAGCAAAGAGCACAGTTGATCTGATTATAATAGCAGTGTTAACCATCTGAGAGATAAAATGTAATCACTGTAGTATTTTTTCAGTCTAAGCTTGACCTGTTTTCACAGTATTTCTAATCAAATGCAAATTGGCCTTAAGTGAGGGAAACCAAACAGAGCAAACTGTGGGCTCAATTTAAAACGTATCTAAAAGGAACGATAAAGCCTCTGATACACAAGCAGCACATCCTGTCAAACTGTATTCAGATCAGGCCCAGTCTTCCGCCGAGTCCCCGCAGTTCATTTCAAGGTAGATTTGATGTCAGCAAGATGATGCGACGGGAAGGGAGCGCATATCAGAAATATTGTACAGTTGCGTGGCTTGTTTCACTTGGCTGCCCAGCGTATCATTTCTCGCTCACGTCAAATCTGATCTCGCTTGGAGTCAGTCACATGTTTTCCATGGATAGGAGAGACATTAGGGTCTAAGAAGTGTTCTGTACATGTCAGGTTGTACATGTCCCAGTGAGTTTGAATTGAATGAAAAAGACAACAAAAAAACTCACTGACCATAAGACAACTAATGATTACATAGCCTGACTATTAGAATGAACTGCCATTTTATTTTACTGTCATTATTTACTCTGGAAAAGAAGAGTTTTTGTTTTTTCTTAAGTCATGAGCGAGTGACATCACCTCATTAACCTCATTCTCAGTTGACTGGAAAGTTTTCAGAGTTGTTATATCTGTAATCAACTTAAGGCACCAGTATACTTCATCAGAAGTGCTTGTAGGATGGCTGAACACCTCCCACACCTTTCTGACGTCAGACTTACTGAGAAAGTAAGCAAGGTGTGAACATCTCTCTCTTATCTCCCTTTTTTGTGGCTCTTTTCTTGCGGAAGAACGACTGCAACACCTGCACAAGAGCCTGTCTGAGAATTCATGATACTGCGTCTCCACACTCTCGCTTTTCACCCATTTCGAGCGTGGCAGTCTATAAAGTCGTTTGCCTTCTGCCTTCTCTTCTAGCATAACTTGGCCCTTGAAGCATCGTGCACAGCCGCGTCGATCTCATCCGCCCTTGTCGGATAGAAAGACTGTTTTCCCATTTTTAATCCTGCCTAGGAGCTCTGATTAGTCGCGCGTCTTTCTTTTTTTCAATTTATCATATACAAATGCCTTTAACAAGTTTCCAGAGCCCAAGTTTACACCTTTAAATTGCTTGTTTTGTCAGACCAACAGTTGAAAACTAAAATATATTCAATTCACTTTAATAGAATACACAGAAAAGCAGCACATCCTCACATTTGGGAGAACTGCTGCCTCATAAAGGACTTAAAAGATAAATCACTTATCGTAATTGTGCTTGAATAATTTTATGTCAATCTGCTAATCAATTAATTGTTTCAGCACTCCTCATCCCGCCCACACGCTCTCAGATGTGAGACCTTATAAGAACTAGTGAAGTGGAGGGGTCAGTGAAGTCACCCAGAAATAGATAAGGTGGCTCATAATTAGTTAGTAATGGCAGGTTAGACACCTCAGCTGGAGAATCTCCCCGCCGCTCCGAGCCCACGACAGAAGGACCCTGCCAATAAGGGCCCGGAGTTAATTAAAAGACCTGGCCGTGCTCTGAGGTCTTAAGTGTCCTTATTCTGATGGAATGCTAAAACCTCCGCTGCATAAATGCTCGACAGGCTCCGGTGGCTGGTACACCTCTCAATAAAATTACAGCTGAATCATTTCCTTCCTCTCCTCTCCTCCTCTGAAGCAGGGCAAGAATGATTAATTCTATTATTGACTGAGCTGTTGTATGTTTTTTTTTTCCCAACTGATTGATTAAAGGGGCATTCCACCAATTTTACACATCAAAATCAGTTTGCCATTCATCAGGAGCACTACTCAGATAGTGAAAAACAGTTTTACAGTATCCTCTGTGACTTTGGATGAGCTCTGGAAAGCCAGAAAAAAAAAACATTGATGTCTTCATGGTTTTCATTTTTGCTACCACTTTGAAATGACAAATTATTAACAGAAAGCCTGTGTGGGATGTGGGAAAACATGAATGTTTATGAGGCAGAGGGGGTTTTACTAAGTTATGCCATTACTTTACATTGTGGGAAGTTGGATCCAATGTTTTCCCAGGCGGGAAAATAATTTTCTGGAATAGTTAATAGTTTTGTCAATAAAACGTCAAAAAAAATAGTAAGAAATGCTCATCATATTTTCCCAGAACCTGAGGTGACATTTTCAATTTGCTAGCAATTTTTTTTTTTTTTTTTTTCTCAAACTAAAACCCAAAGATCTTTAATTTAGAGCTAAAACACACCAGCAAATTCTCATATTTCACAAGCTGGAATCGTTTTTTCATCGCATGAAATACCTGAAACATTTAATTAACACTCAAAATCTGTGCTTTTCCTGTTAAGTGTTGGTTTTACCAATAATCTAAAGACAGTGCATAGTATATATAAGATGCCATCTTAGTCATTCATAGAACATCACATAGCCAAAGGGTCACACAGAGAGAGAGAGGTCACTGTACAGCACTGAGACCTGGCCCAGATCGTCAGCAGACAGAGAGGATAAGTACTCTGTTCCAACTCTTCCTGCTCTGTTTTACAGCCCCAAACTCCTGGGAGCAGCTGTGAGCCTGTTCAATTTAGGCCAGACAGATGGAGACAGTGTTTGTGGTGATTGCATTAACATATCCAGCCCCGATGAGGGAGCCTGTTTTGGAGGGAGGACCGACGAGTTGCTTCAGAAAGGAAGGGGCGAGGAAGGAGGAGACAAAAGGACGACGGACAAAAGCTGGAGCTCGCTGATTTTTCTCATTACCTCTTCTCATTTCCTCCCCACCGCCCCCCTTTTATACCCCTGGGTTTTCTTTTCTTTAGCCTCTTTACCTCTCTTTACCATCCCTCACCCTCTATTTTGCTCTATTACCAAATATGGCCGCAGGCTGATGGAAAGCAGCCATGTGGTGGCGAATGCCGCAGCTTAACAGGTGAGAGAGCAGAAGGTGAGAGGCAGGATTCAACTTCTCCCCCGACAGAACACAGAATACATCTGAATACCAACAGCCATGCTTGCTCAGACACACACACAAAACCTATACACCGATGCCTGCGCAAACACACACCGTACAAGCACACACACAAGATCATCACCAATTCTTAATAGTCTCACGTGACTTGGACTGAAGTCTCCAGTTGCAGATCTGACAACTTTACACTCGACTTGCCGAATTTAAAGAGATATATGAACATGTGCTTGCAGGTTGGCTTTGGAGAGAATACCCGAAAATCAAACATGCTTGATATTTGCAATGTATCTCAGCTCAATGGTATTTCAGCATTCAGTGGAGCATGAAATGTGCTGTTTGGCCACCAAGCGAGTGTTTCATCTATATATATTTTATTTAATAATTAACCACAATGAAATACAGACAAGTTATTTCTCTCTCCATTTTCATTTGCTTTATGCTAATCCTTTATTTCACTCCTTCCTTTGTCCCCTTTCTGTCGCTCATCATAGTGATGCTATTAATTCTGTTTTGTGGGGATACAAAACATGCATGATTTGTGAACTGGCATGTGACTCTTTTAATGTGTGACGCCATACTTTAACTGCCTTTCCAGAGTTAGTTCTGATCATAGACTGGTGTGTGGTGTGGAGGGGGCAGTTTCGCTCGTCAGGTGTGCCATGGATTCAGTCCAATCCACATGCAATGTACGTAACTCCTCTGTTTCTGATCTTCTCATATAACTCTTGTTGAACTGATATTGAACTAGTCCTTTCTTTTCCTTTGGTTTTCTTCCTGGATTTCTTATGCCAGTGGCCTGCTAATGGACCTGAGAGGCTGCAAAAATGTACAAAAGAGTGCAAAAGTGTTGGGACTGAATGCACAAGATATGTATTCATTTGCAATTTGTCTCAAGGAGAACCTTTAACCTTGATGGTGAATCTAGACCAAAGGTCATGAGGTCACCAATATAATTAGGAATATTCCTTAGGGAAGCACACATAGAGTATTTATACAGATTTGCAAGGCAATCTGCTGAGTACTTATTAATAGCAATATCTTTATTGAAATCTTGCTCTGGATTATGGTGCGTGACAGACTGACCAAACTCAGTGACAGACGGCATCCTCCTCTACTCAGGCAAAAAAAAAAAAGTGACGCCATTACACTTTTACTAAACACAAAAAGCCTAACAAGAGCTCTAATCTACACACTTTGGCTGTGAGTGTTTCCTCTCTGTAATGAAGTGTGTGACACCCCCACCTGGAGCAATCAAACACCAGAGGGAGTGTGAGTCAGTCTGCATATTCAGCTCGGCTGAGAGCTGCATGCATCCACACCGATCATTAGCAGCAGCGGGGAGGCTCTAAACTCTGGGAAATTGTCTCTCTCTGTATAGGTAGGGAAAAGTCGAAGTGCCAAACCTTATGAAGTGATGAAGTCTGAGGGCTAAATGATGAGAAGTTGGTGCTGAAGTGTTTTGGTGTGTGTGTCAGTGTTCCCCCATTAATATTCTTGTTGGTGTTGAAAGGGCTCTTGAGCACAGCTGCAGCTTGTTTTCGTGGGGTTGCTCATCTTTTCTATTCAGCAGTGAGGGCAATGTTGAGGAGTAATGCATAGAGAAGGGTTACATTACACCGATTTTACTTCCCACAATACAGACACTTAAGGGCCGCTTTGTTTTCTGTTTGTACTGTGAAGTGTATGAAGGAAAGCTTGTATTTATTCTCTGTCACCCTAAATACAGAGGCTTCATGGCAAACTCGAGATGAACTGTTCTAAAAATATTCCCACCTTCATTCCACAATTTGTTTTCATCACCCGCACGCTGAGCTAATTTCGATGATAAATGTCAGAAAAGTTCAAAACATTTTTTTCTCAAGCTGCAAGTATTCCCTCTGCTATGTTATATTGAATTTGAATTATAGCATAAATGCTGGATATAGACACTATCAGGTCACGACTGTTGTTCATGCCTAGTGAGATTAATCATCGAAAGGAAGTATCCAATTGCAAATTTGAGAACTATAAAGGAAATGATGGGTTATACACAACAGAGGAGCAATAATAAACATGATAGTAGAGCTTTTTAAATAAGTAATAAATGATACTTTTGAGTAATGAAATAGGTGTTGATTAATTGTTTGTGCCTTTATAGATATAATAAACTGTGGAGGGATGTGTCTGTGAAGGTTCATCCAGGTCATGGTATACAAGTGCAAGTGCATCAAAGGCAACTGGACTTGTAGGTTCTTGAAGACGTAGGAGGGACGTGTAATAGGGTCGACTGCAGGGAACTGTAACCCCAGTACTATCAGGAATCTTAATCAAAATCAACTCCCTTTTCCCAGGAAAATTACTTGCTGGAACCCAGGAGTTTTATCATGGCTAATTATTTTTAATGAGGAATAAAGTGCGGTGCAGAAACAGTAAACAAAAGCAGGTGGTTCAGCAAGTGGCTGAATCTGCCAGGTAAGCCTCCATCCGGAGCAGCATTCCTCAGGTGGCACAGAGGAGGAAAAACATGGAGACGACACGCACGTGGCTTCGGGTGAGGGATTCTGCTTCGCTGCCATTACAAGCAATAATATGCGCAGGTCAGGACAATAAAGACGGTCATGTATGCTTCCATATATGTACGACCATTTGGATGTGTGAGAATATTCTGAAAAACAGACGATCCAACGATTCTGTATGGTCGACAGTGTGTACATTTGAGAGGAAGGTGGGTGACTGTAGCTTAAAAGTTAGAGAAGCCTGCTACAATTTGGAAGGGCGGGGGTTTGATCCCTGGCCCCTGCAGGCTGAATGCTGAAGTGTCCTTGGGAAAGACACTGAACCCCAAATTGTCCCCAATGGCTGTTTTATCTCTCAGATGTCGCTTTGGATAAAATGAAATTGTAGCTGTTGTTCTACTAAAACATATTACAACATGATCTAACGAATATGAAATTTGACAATTAATTGCCCACAGTTCTGAGTTTGAAAACCTTGTGCAGAATCCTAGAAAGACATATTTTTAAAACCATGCATCCCTGCTGTGGACAGTGTAAATGAATGAATGGTCAAACTTTGAAATGTTTGGAGTTAATTCAAAGTTGTGAGTGACGTATCACCATCTGAAAAAAAGCCATAATCCTATTGTAACAAAATGGTGGATAGCAATAAGTTTGATTCATAATAGTAAGTAAAAGTGGCTCATCTATGTTTAAAACCCCGAATTTGTTTCCCTACATCAGAAAGCTTATGGGTAAAAATCCCTCCTGTGCATGTGCAGATGGGTGCAGTGCTGTGACATGTGTCCACATGCGTTCACTCACACATTGGTGGTGAAGATGCCGTAGATGAGGTCTTGCTCGGGCAGGTAGAAGGTGCTCTGCAGCTCGTTGTAGTAGAAGGGGATCTCCCCGGAGCGGGAGCAGTTGAGCCTCGCCTTCATGAACGTGGTCCAGGTGTCCTCCAGGAGAAACCGCCCGCCGATGTCGTTCTTGCAGACCCTCGCCACGCGGGAGTAGACCGTCTTGCCGCAGTCGTGCTCCACCGCGTTCTCCCGCAGGAAGAAGAAGGTGAAGAGGCCGATGTCGTAGGCCGAGATGAAGTGGGGCTCTGCCGGGAGGAAGGAGATAGGAGGGAGGGGAGAGGATCATTACATAGTGACTCCGGGGAAACAGAAATATTTGCAACATTTATCTTCCAGATGTTGCTGCTTCGACCCCTGCACTCCTCCATTATTGAGTGCAATGAGAACTTAGAACTTCCACTGTTGCACTCCTGCTTAAGATGCTCTGGAAGAGAGCCTCAAAGTCAAATGCGTAAATAAATGAGAGGAAAAGGTGCAGAGGGAGGAGGAGGGGAGAGGAGAGAAAATTGTTCCTAATAAATCCGTCTGATGTTTTGATGGTAAATCCATGGAGCTATGTCTGTTTAACTGGATGCCCGTGTTGCTTTTATTGCCCTGGGTGACACAGCGATGATTAACGTCCCTCCCTGCTGGGTAGGTTATCACGTAAAGCAGACTGAAGAACAGTTTGAAAGGGATGTTACTGTCATCCTTTGTAAACACATGACTCATTACAGAAAACTAATTCATTGCTGTGAGCGTGCTGGGGAAAAAAGAGCTTAACCTTGTAAGCCCATGCAGTCTTGCATCCAACACATCCAGGCTGACTGAACATCAGCTTTTTTGGAGGTTTTGCATTTGGAATGGCTTAAAGGATCAGTTCACCCAAATTCCTCAAATCACATTTTCCCACTTACCTTTTTTTTAGTATCAAATCGTGCACGTTGTTTTGGCTGGTAGATAGTTTGACATTTTAAGATTTTTGTCTGACATTTCTGCAGATGTCTGATTAAACTCAAGGCGAGTGGGATTTTGCTTCACAGCATGTAAAAATTACATTTGAAGCTCAAGCTCAAAGGCAGCAACAATGTCCTGGGTACTCTGCAGAAATGGTTTTCATTGGAAAGACTTTCTATTAAGGAAACACTTTAAAATAATGTCCACAGTCAGAACCCTCTGTAATCTGGGGAACCTGTTTTTGTAGTTCGAGTGAACTGACCCTTTATTATGTAAATGCATTTCAGTATATAGCGTTGCTGTCCAGTAAAAAGCATCACCTATGGTTTTTACATTGTTGCATGCATTTAAAATGAAGCAAGTTTCAGTGGTTCATAAAAAGGTGACATCTTGGAGATGTTGTTGCATTGTTTTCTCAGGACAGCACAGTACATGGGGGTCTAGATGAGATATGATGTTAGTGTCAGCCAGCATGTTATCTGTTAAAGTCCTTGAGAAAGACACTGAAGTTGTCAATATCAAAGCTGACGTATGTTATCAAATTTGAAGCCATAATTCTATTTCAATTGATAAAATCAATCAAATTAGGTCAATGATTGTCACTAAATAAAGCTATAGATTTATTCATTCTCAAATCCCACTTGTTTATGAATAGAATATCTACCTTCTTGTCACATTTTGGATTTTTAAGTTGTTTGAAAGTGATTATTCTAAAAAAAGAAACCCGTTGCTGTTTTGACACTGAGCTGACTGCAGCTTCATCACGCTTTTGTTTCTACCGTTTCCTACTGCTGTGTGTCCTCTTTCAGGCGAGTACTGCTCGTGCGCAGAAACGATGAAACAGAAAATGCTCCTCTGCTGCCGCAGCTTCAGTTTCCCACTGGGACCCATTTATCGCCAGTGATATCGCACGCTCGCATGCAAACGCGAACGCAGGGATAAGCCTTAATTTGCACAAACCCATGCACACCCATAAACAACAACAACAACAAAACCAAGAGAAATACTGACATTCTAAACAGTCACACACAAACACACCATCTCTCACACACACGACGGACATGACCTGTTAACAGCCATGATGGAATGTGCCTCGGGGACTGGCGAGGCTTTTTATAAGAGAATATGATTTTGAAATGGAGCAGGAAGAGACAAAACCAGTGTCCACACAGCTACAGCAGCCCCCTAATTCCATTTCACGCCCAGGATGAAAAACAACCCGCGGTTCAGACTGACTGCAGGTGAAGGCACTTGGTGGAGTAAAAAGACAATTTAAAGAAAGAGACAATCATCTGAGGGACTGTTCCAAACTTTCTGAAACTTAAATCAAGTTCTACATTTAAGGGGCTGCAGAAGTCCTCGCAGTCTGATGATTGTAGTTATTCTGCAAGGATGCGGAGTGAGCATGTTGAAAGTGGGATGGCGATCTCATCACCTTTTACACCTCGACATTTAATGAAGGGAAGGCTGGACTTGCATGTATAATCAAAGGCTTAATGAGCATAAGAGTCATTAAAGAAAACAGAGCAAACCAGCAGATTCATGATAATCATTATTATTCTTATTATGTATGACACCAAAAGGTATCATTGAATGTTTGTACCTGTGACAAAAAAAAACAACTTGTCACACCCATCACTCTATTGTACATCCCCATTTGGAAAAGTTAATGGGTGCTAACAAGCATGCCGATGAACAAGTGAGTGGTGCTACGCCTGTTGGGTCACTGCCAATTACTGCAAGTGAGGCTGAAAAGATAACCATCGTAATGCGTTAGCGCTACTTTCCCTTCAGCTAAAGGCCATGTGAAGGAGCTAATTGTGATTATGCATGTATCAGCTATGTAATGTGAGGGATAATGTGTGTGTATACAGCATTCCTGAGCTGCTATGTCTTCTTTCTGTTTTTGCATACCTGTGTTTATGCATACTGTACAAGTGCGAGGCAAAGGGCAGGTGGAGCTGACAGATCCTGCATAATATTACCGAAGCTGCGTGGGTGCAAATGTGACGCATAGAGTTTTTCCAGCATCCCGCTGAGTGGTAAACAGATTGTTCAATCTGGCAGGCTGGTTGGGTGCTGGAAGAGCGAAGCTGCCATCACTAACATCACATGATGCTTTAGATCAAACACGGCTAATGTAAGCTCTTCGAGATACACATAAAACCCGTCCTGCAGGAATGCAACAATGATCCCTTAATGAAAGGGGGATGAACTATTTCTATTTATTCATTTTGTGCTTTCTTCTCACTGTACTTCGGTATAGGTTTGTTTTTATGAGGGTTAGTTGCGTCTATGCCTCTTTTCTGGACGAAGGTGGAAGGCTTGAATGTTCAAAAAGAAGAATGAACAAATAAAAATGTCCAACTCCATCTCTTACAAAATATGCTTGTGTGCCACTAATTGGTTTTGCCAAATAGGTTTAGGAGGAAACGCACTTTCTGCCTGGATTATGTTCACTGTCAACTCTTTCTTCCTGGCACTGCACAGAAGTCGTGGGCACGCAAAGCACAGGACTTCAACACCGGAGGCTGAGGTTCACATTCTGTGTCCCATGTGTTTCAGCAACTAGAAAATGATCATGGTTGAAAACACCAACTCATCCCACCTCATATTTGAGGTCATGTTTTTATGGATGGTTACCAAAACAAATCAATAAAAAATATGAGTCTTCATTCCAGACAGACACTTATTTTTACACACAATTATAACTAATGGTTATATTGATAAATATGGCAGAAAAAGCTCTGCTCATTGAGGGAGCCCTGAAAGCAGCTGCAAGGATTCTGCTGGAGAACAAATCCACACTAATAAACACACACTTCAACATTGAATCTAGTTGTCAATAGCGAGGGCTTAGCACATAAGGAAGATGTTGGAGTGGTGGATGGAGCTGTGGCAGCAATCAGTAATCAGCATCAGTAATAGTGATGTGTCAGGTTATAATGGCCGCCGTGCACACCTGTATGAATATGAAAAGGTATTAGTAGTCAGCCGGTGGCCAAGCAGGTGATGAATGAGCTGCTAATTTTGAAGCATGAGTGAACATTTTGCAGATACATCCAGTTTGTGTTGCCAGTTAACAGTTAAAAAAAATGTTTGATATGAATGTTTCCTTGTTATGTTGATTAAAAAAATCTGGGCACCCAAAAGTATTTTGTTCATGCAAATTAGATGCATGAGTAACATAAATATAACAAAAGTGTTTGCACGTGTTAGTATGGTTACATGCAGAGATGACATTTCTTGCTTTAGTTTAATTTTCTTGACTCTATATACACACTGTAAAAGACACTTTTCACAAACGCTGGGAGGGGAGTGAGAGCAAATAACAGAAATATAAATATATATGCTGTTACATATAAAGTCTTTGGGGGATTGAGAGAAGTACAGAGAAATTGTTTAAATTATTTCACAGGACACTCTATAGCTCGCCGTGTCATTCAGATGCATGATGGGACACAGTTAGTCGGCGCCTGGCGGGCTACCAATCCAATAAGGGAACAGATTGATTAGATCCAGGACCCCCTCCCTGCCTTCGGTTCTCCAGAACTGGAGAGGCTTAGAGCTGGAAATGAGATTTTCATTCACACCCCAAATCCACCGGGAACACAACTCCATAACCCTCACAGAAGCCACGAAGCAAGGCAGGCTTTGTCTGTGATGGCATGGATGTGTGTGTGTGTATCTAGAATGGAGTGCAACATGTGTGTTGGACTGTGTGTGCAGCCAGCTGTGATTATGCTATCTACTTTGCTTCTCCTTTTTTTTCCCCCTCCCACATACTCTCTCTTTGTGTGAGCGCGTGTCGATCTCAAACACACACATACAGTAACTTGGACACACATAAAAGCAGCTTGCATACAGTCTAAATACATATATATGCAGAAGCACACACACACACACACACACACACACACACACACAGGCAGAGTCCCTGCGTGGTGTGAAGCATGCTGTGTGTTGTAATTTCACCCTCTCCCTGCCGTGAGGAATAATTACATCACTCACTGACTCCTCAGTCTATCTTCTGTGCTTCTCTCTCATCCTCATCTTCCTCCCCTGCCCTGCAACTCTCTCATCCTTCCTCTCACACACACACACACACACACATTCACCTTCACACTCTCCCACCTACCATCTTTGCTTGCATTCGATCTTTCCATTTCGACTTCTCCATTCCTGCCTCTCCTTTATTCTGGTCAACTCTCTACAGCCCAAATCTTTCATAACCTACTTCTTGTAATAATACAGCTGTACTGACATATGTGAATATTTGTTTTTCCCATTCAGTGCTGATGACTGGTTGATTATTGCATTAGTCATAGGAAAGAAAATTAATCATCTCTGTCTGAACACCTCTGATGATGGATTAATTGATTAAATCTTTAATCAAGCAGAAAAGCATTTGAGGCTTTGCTACTTTTCTCAGATTCATTTCATTATAAATTGAGTATCTTTGAGTTTTGGACTGCTGTTGAGACAAAACAAGATCAACAGCTTGGACGTGTTCTGACATTATATAGACGCAATGTCTCATGTAAAAATTTAGAAAAATGCAGCCATAGTTTAATTGATATTCAAATTAAATAGAGGCAATATCATTCCTTTGCATTTTCATTTGATTGTATTTGTTGACTCATTTCTTCGTACATACATGCACATCTCTTTATGAGAATTCTGCTCTTTGATTGTTTTGAGACAAACAGTTTAAAAAGTGAGACGATACAGTGTCATGTGTTAGAAATAGATGCCCAATTAGAAGAGGGAAAGACTGTAGCCTGACAAACTAATGAACAGCAAAGGAAGAAATAAAGCAAAAATATAGCCTCGGGTCAAGACTGGGGCTCAAATTTAGCAGTTCAGCAGAAGCTACTGGAATTATTTTTTCCGTTGTGGTACCACTGTGAATTATCTAACACTGATCCAAAACCTGAAAGTGGACTAACAGGTTTTTACAGAGCAAAACCCTTAGCTCTGTATTAGTGCCACACACAACAGAACATTTGGCTCTGTGATTATTAATCAAAATGCAACTTAACATTCTTTTAAATAAAAGAACCCAATATGTTCTAACACGCTTATTGTTCAATCATATCCATCCAAATCTTGAAGTGCTCTAGCTATTAGTCACATAGCTGTGTCTATGAAGCAGAACATGAATTTGACCTTTACTTCCAGAACAATGGATGCCTGAAATAACTCCTCCCACGTTTCTTTTTTATAGACCTCCATGAATCCAGTAATCTAATCGTTCCTGCACATCAAAGGCGGTATATGACAGCCTCTTTCCTAGGAAGGTCCATCTACATTTCTGCTGGAGTCAGGATGTGTGCGAATGGATTTCTGCTGCCGTGCGTTCAGAGGAAAAGGCACAGTGTCAGCAGCAGGGAGATTATTGACACCGACACCTGCAGGATTGACAGCATTTCGTGTTCTCCGCTTTTCCATAAATCCCAATAGCAACACCAATTCCTATACCTAACCTGTACTGTGTGTTCCAAACACAACTTCAAATCCAAACAGTCTTTGTAATCCTTTGAAAACACCCCTGTCCTGTCGGATTGATCTATCTTGGCTGTAACAAAAGAGGCGATTGTGCTGGAAGCAAAAGTGCACACTTGGCCCATCTGCCTCTCCAGACAGGCCTAGGAAAATGTTGAAAGTAACAGAAGGAATTTTCAGAGTTCAGTTTGACACAAGTCTTTACCCTACAATCTAACCTTGAATGGATTATTTTGAAATCCAACGGGAGTTTAGACCCGATCAGATTACTAATCCTACTTGATTACATTTCTCATGCCTGAGACAAAACAATGACCCTGTGAGACAACAAAGCTGTAACTCAAACCAGTACAGTCCGGATCATTTTATTAGTATTTCTGCGAATTTCACAGAACTTTGTGTTTTAAATACTCTAAAATGAACTCGAGTCAATCTGTGAAAATTAATCTTCAGTTTCAATGATCATCATTATTACAGAGCAAGAATGCTAAGCATCTGCTTCAGTGGGGGGATTGGCTGCTTTCCTATGTTTTATATCACTGTAAACTGAATATTTTGGAGTTTTGGACAGTTGGTTGGACAAAACAAGTAGCTTGAAAGCATCATCTTGAGCTATGGAGACTTGTGATGGCTGTTTTTCACAAATTTGTGAGATCATTCAAGTCAAAAATTGACCAACGAATTGAAAAAATAATCATCAATTGATAATGAAAATAAGAATTGGCTACTGCACTGAAAAAACCCCCAAAACATTTTAATTTAACGTTTCAGTGTGAGCCAAGGAACATCATAGAAATGGTAGTTCTGGCTGTGCGACTGTACCGTTGAGCCATTTGGAGTTGTACTGTGCAGTCCGGAGAGGTGGCATGCCGCCCAGGCTGCGATAGATGACAGGGTCCCGGCCAGAGAAGTCGATGACCGTGGCGGCGTACAGCTCTCCGCTCTCTGTCACCACCGCTGTGGAGTTGTGACGAGGGTCGTACGGGCAGCGTGCGACACCGTTCACGCGCTCCAGCACGCTGCTCATGTTGCCCACCTGACATGGATGAAAAGATGTGATGCAGAGAAGAGGAGAGACAGGATGAGAAAGAGAGCGTAGCAGGTGAAGTCTATAGTGTTTTCACTGAACTTCTACAAAGTGACAAACACACACTTATCTGTACCTCTCTGGTAATACACAGTGGCTGGAAAGCATTGGTTCCACAGGTCATGACCTCAGTCTTGTTCACCAGCAGGACTCTGATGTAGTTCTGACATTCAATCTGCAGAGAAGTGGGTGAAGAAGGAAACTTTCAGAAAAGTTACAGTAGAGCAGAGAGCAGCTGAGCTGGCAGGCTAAATATTCTTTGACGTGTTGCCGAGAAGAACAATGAACCAAGTCCTCTGGTATCAGACTGGCACGGAACCAAAAGCAAAGCAATTCAGTGTCTGCATGCTTTTGCTCTTGTAAGTCCATTGTTCAAAAATAAGAATACTCGTTTGCAACTGAATGGAAGTCTATTTGTGACATCGACAGGCGCGCTACAATAAGTCAAGAGAGTGTTTCAGTAAAAGGAGTCAAATGTGTTTTAACAAAGGCGTGAAATAGATTTATTGGTAATGAAACTTTCACGTAAGTATCATTTTTTGTAAATGGTGGTGCTTTGTGTTGAGGGGAAAGAAGTGAGGTAATTGCAGCGATGCAGGTTTTGCAGAGGATTGATTGTGTGTTTTGTATTTCAGGTATCATCCTTCGCTCTGTGACTCTGTGGGAGATAAAAAATGACGTTGCAATCAGTTCTCGTAAAATAATCGAAATAAGACACTGCTGATCGCAGCGTTGGCTATAAGACATATTTGAAAGGAAGTCCTTTTGTGTCTCGCTATCTTGCCCAAGGCTGTCTTGTGTGCGTTTTCCCCTCCCTTCCCTTTGCCCTCTCTCTTCACTGCAAGAAAAACAACTCTTGATTGAAGGGTCTGAAATAGCTGTTCTGTACAGAGCCCTCCCATGAGGCCCATAAGGCCCTCGCCACAACAGCCAGAAGATATCAAGATGGCCTCTCTGTACGGCAGGCAGCACCGACATGAAGTGTTGTAATTGGGGGCGGGATCGAGGTTACCTCTGTTTTGCCTTTGCTCTGACAGGACCTCCTGGTTTCCTCGTCCGGTGCCCACTCTGTCGCCTAAGAGACAAAAACAAGAGAAAGCGCAGTGATGACAAAGAGGCCGAAAAGCAGTCAGCTGAGTCCTTCAGATACTACAAAACAGTTACGCAACAACTGACTGTTGCTAATACTGTAGGCACGCACAAAAAGATGCATGAAAAGACTTTAACCTCATTGCTGTTTGTTTATTGTGTAAACATGGCGACCGGCTTGCCAGCCAAGAGCTTATTCGAGGGTAGCAGGCAAGGTAGCCAGCGAGGCAGTTGAAGGGCTGAGGACGGCATTAGCATGTAAATGGATTTCTCTCCATCTTCTTTTTCTTTCTTCCTCCTCTCTATCTCTCGCTCGGAAAGTTTGCAGCGCTCGCCTCCGCTCCGCCACCCCCACCTCCCCCCCACCCCTCCTCCTCTTCACTTCTACCGGCCAATTATATTCCTGTTGATGGTTGTGTCTTGGGCTTAATTATGGATGCAGGCGGCAGCGCTGCACGACTGCACTGCAAACACACTAATGCATGTGCACACACACATGCTGTTCGGCCACCAAAGCCGCACTGGCTCTTGTTAAGAGGGCTGAGAGATGTCCCTCTCTTGGCATGAAGTGTATGCGTGTAAGGTGCCAGAGGACCCCCTGTTGTGTGTCATTGGCCTCATTTTACTCATCCTCCTCCATCTCCTCCTCTTCTCTGATCTCACTGCCCAAGTAGGAAGCTTGCCTAAATGTCTAAAAGTAAGAAAGTCTAACACTGTACAACATCAATCTACCCGATTCTCCTCATTTCTGTCTGCTTTCTCTTTATTTTTCCTCCTCATTTTTTTCTTTTATTCCCAAAGCCATTATTGCGATACACAAGAGGACCCATGGCAGATTATTATCTAGATCTTATGAATTGCTTTTCCAGGACAATGGGCCAGTGGGACAAAGTTGTGACCCAACATTGAGTGAAGCCTGCGACTGAGGCCAAACGAGAGTCAACAGTAAACTGGGTCAGTGTTCCAGGAGCCAAATGGAGGACTCAAACAAACACTATGTAGCTCATCTAAACTCCTATACGGAGTCTTGGACAATTAAAATTTTTTTAGATGTGAATTTGTCCTGCAGTGAATCACTTTTTTGGATCCTCATTTTGCTTTAATTAAAGCTCAGCAGAAGGGGCTGAACGCCACCTAGCCCTGAGACTCGGTGAGGAATTCTGCTGGGAAAATGTAGTTTGGAGTTAATCACATTTTTTTCGATCCTCGGTGCAGAGAGTGTAGCTCTTTAGGAATCCAAATGGAAATAAAACAGCATAAGCACGTTTAATGAGAACTTAAGAGAACAGCCAAAATCTTTCTGGGGACAAAATGTAGAGCGAAAATTCGCTGAGTGCTCCTTTCTGTTTATAGTATATAAATAGATCTCTTATTTCACAGATCATGGAGTACATCGACTACGCTTGAAGGAGTGGGAGTTCGTGATTTTGGATGATTAGCCTCGGCATAAATTCTCGCTAATGAGCGAAAACACCAGACTGAACAGTACTATCCACTGCCTAATGAGCTGCTCAAACATCTGCACATTGTCCCGGGATTTCTTTTATTGCTTGCTATAAGCTTATTTCATAGACATTCATCAGTATGTGATTGTTTTTTGATTGTTCACTCTGTCAACCCTTTGCGCTGCCAAAACACTGCGGAGGAAATCCACGTTTTTGATGCCATGTTTGATTGTTGGAGACAGCTTAAACCTGCACTAATCAACAAACTTACCCGGCGCAAACTCGCTGCCCAGCACACAATGGCAGACAGGCAAAGTCAGAAACCAGCTGGTAAAGAAAGTGGAAAATTTAGCTGCTAAAAAGACAGATATTTTTCTCAAGAGACCAAAGCAGAGCTAAAAGGAGGCTTAGATTCATCAGGTGGACAGAAACACATCACCAAGGCAACTGTATATGAGCCGAAACAGCTTTATAAAGTCATTATATGTCAGTTTGTTTTGGAGTTCTTCTGCCCCCTGCTGGCCAGATAATCAATCATGCATCCTTTAACCTGCATCAATTAATGTTATTTTAACACAACAGGCTGCACCACAACACTGACATTTTATCACGTTGCAAAGTTGACAGTGAGCAACAATAGCATACGTGTATATGTCATGTTTAGAGTCATGTGATGAATGTATGTCCAACATTCACTCTCCTATAGTTTAGTTGTGCCTTCACCAACTCCAGAGGGAAGTGCCTGGTTCTTTAGCAGCTAGATGCTCCACTTTGTTCACCATGGTCACTAACTTTGCTGTTGCAGCTGGCAACCAGGTTGATGAGAGCAATGAGAGTGAAGCAAACAGTGAAGCTGGAGGCCATGAAACTAAAAGTGCTGAAACGCTCCATAGAGCTGAGGTTTGTCACCGCAGGCAACACATTACTACACGTAGTCATTTGATAAAATGTTCATGTAAAAATATTGATCAGAGCAGCTTCAACCAAGTTAAACTGAACTAAGCATAAAAAAGCAGACACCCTACATTTATGCAGGGTAGAGTGGGAGATTGAGACAAATTCATTAGTGTTATGAAGCTATGATTAGCTCCTGCAGCCGGTAGAGCACCAGTAAGTGAGCTCTGGCCCATATTGATAGTTACAGCTCATCTCCCTGCCTCCCACAGCAGTTCCCTTCAATTAACCTGCTTCTGACTGCACCGGGGAGAGAGGCAGCAGCAGGGGACAGCTATATAAAGCAAACTGTGATTAAAATGAAACTTGAGCTCCCGACACCGAACATGAAGTAGACGGGGAGATAAAAATACCAAAAGCAAAAGCTGGAGCTCGACTGTCGACTGCCACCAAACGGCGCGCAGACGGCCAACAACAACCCCAAATCTGCTTCCCATGAGCATAGCGTGGCACCTGCCATTCAGAGAGGAGTCCCGCCCCCTCCGCAGCAGTCCATCACTCCGCCTGTTGAAATGAAAACACTGCTCCTCCACAGCCCCTGCCTGTCAGCCCCTGACAGCCTGGGGACTGATGGGATGACGTCATTGTAAACACACACACACACACACACACAGGGTGATAGATGCCTTTGCGATGAATCATGGCTTGGGGCATTACCATCTTTTCGGCAGGCCCCCGTCTCCAAGGATCCCCATCAGCTTAACCCGCTGACCTTCACCAGAAAGTGCCCCCTTCCCCTCCCTCCCCCCTCCCCCCTCTCTCTGTCCATCTCCTCTTCTTCACACCACTTTGGAACAAAGCCACACTCACACAGAGCCTGTGAGAATACCAATTTCGCCTCAACATCCTCTCCCTCAAATACCTTCCCTCTGTACCGAATCCTGAATGGCTTGGCTGCAATCAACAGCATGAATTAAAGCTGTATAATGTGTGGGCAGGATTTTCACTGAAAAATGTTCTCGTTAGCAATCCAACACAAAAAAAGGTATGAGATGAAGAGGGAAAACAATATTGTCACACATTTCATGTTGATGCTGAGGATCTCGTTTGCTATATCATTTATAATGCAGAAGAACAGCTCAGTGTGCAGGTTCACTGTCCAACCTCTGTTGGGGTTATTGAAAATGTAAAATTATAAATAAAATAAAATCATGTAAAAACAAAATACAAATTTAAAAAAGAGAAAACAAAATGAAAAGACGTTACAAACCGAAACAAAAATCTAAACTATATAAACAGATCCTCTTTCCTTTTTGTTATTGCCTTTCAAAATTTAACTGTCACCACTATGGTGAAACATCAGGTGTTTTTTTTGTTTTGCAAAACAGCTTGCCTCTGTTAAGAGTAAAATCCACTTTTGGTGATTTTGTAATTACTTTGTATGACACTTCTTAATTAAAGTCAACGAAGAAGGAAAAACATGCTATGGTTGTCCTGTCCATGCAACATTTAGGAAATACACACACAAGATAAAAGAAAGACGGCATGCTGCACACAGTTGAGTACAGCCACTGAGTATGAATGAGGTGCAAAAGTGCATTCAGAAATGCTTGTAAAACACAAAGGAAATGTCAGCAAACACTTCTAAACATTACTGGTAATATATCCGAACTGAAGATGCTTCCAGTGGACGGATGAACCATGACAGAGATGTGGAATAGGAAGATGGCGGCACATCCAGGGGGCATAAGGGGTCAAAGGTTTTCTAGGCACTATAACATCATTAATACCTCGATATAGAGTAAATATACACATCAACACAGACTGAGGTTTTTTTCCACATTTCAACAAAGTACTGTCATGTCCCTGGTGAGGACAGTCCATGTATAAATATCCATATTTTACAGACATGAGCATAAAAACGGAAGAAATGAAAAATAAAAACACTTGTTTTGAAATGTAATTTAAATCAGTGTCCCTGATGCACGATATACCAGATAATTAAAGGGCTGTTTGCTGGTCTGAGAAAACGAGTTACAGACCTTTTTCATGCTCGAATAGGCCCAAGGCTACAGAGCCTGTTTATTATTTGTGCCTGTAGCCTCCGATGAATGTTAGAGTTCATTTCCATCTATTAGCAAGGCCAACAACCATGAGCGCTCACCGCCATCAATTCTCAATCCAAACCCGAGCCTGACACCCAATTTCTACCAATTTCAACACTCTTTAGACACAATACGAGTATCTCACCCCCGGCATCTTTCTTAAAAGAGGGGGGGGCATGAATTTTTTATAGGCAAATAAAATTGCAAAAAAATACAATTAGTAGCAGGAAAGAAGATTCATCACTCTTACTGTAGCGAGATGATGTCCAGGCTCGAAAAATGAATTCTATTTTTTTACCAGAAACAGAGAGGAAGAGGAGCGGGAAACACTAATGAAGTAAAGAGAGTTTGCGAGCAGCGGCGGCTGAAAATGTGGTCGTTCCTGAAATGTGGCGCTGTGTTGATAAGGCCGCTGACACACTGCTAACATCATGTGTGACAACTAATTATAACTCATGAATATTGTAAATAAGCGTGTCAGGGGAGTAATGGTTGTTTGAATAGAAGCTGCATAGCACTTGTTAGAGTCAGGATAGACTTGTATAACAATGCAAAAGGATCGGACTGGTGTGGGTTTAGTCTGAAAAATATGAGAAATTAAAAAGAAATATTTTATTTACAAATTTCAAACAAAGAGCCAAAAACGTTAAGAATCTGAATAATAGCCTATATCAAGTAAGAGTTAAGCTTTTATTTAATATGTAAAGCTTACATAATATCTTTAAATGCAGCAGATTAGCATTTAAAGACATTCTGATTAAAATGCCCTGAGTGTGACTGATAAGTCTCTACGTATTGATAGTGAGTTTCTTCAGTTAGGGCAACATTTCCTTTAAACATGCATTTATTCAACATGCTCTGGGGCATAAAAACATATAAAAAGCTTTATTTATCATTCATGGAAGCAGGTCATTTGCATATCACAAAATTGGAAGATATTCATAGGAAGGGGTGAAATATTCTGTCAGTGTCCCCTGAACTTCCTCCTCGTAGGCTCCTCATGTTTTCATCCTGCCACACTTTAGGGTTTATTCTCTAAATGTTTCCTCGCCTTCGAAACAGGATGAAAAAATACTTGCATTCACCCACCGCCTCACCCAGAGAGAGAGATCATCTATCTACAGTATCAGCTCTCTACAAGGTGTCCCCCCTTCAAACCATCCTACACTTACAGACTGTTGATTCTTCCCTCTCATATCCAGCCCCTCACTCCTCAGCGCGAGGCCTCCTTTCCACTAGCTCTCTCCGTCTATGTAATCTGCTATTTTAAGCAACAACCCACAGCCGCCGTGCATGCACACACACACACACACGCTCGCAAACCTGACAATATGGGCAATTTTGGCACGAGCTGCTGCCCAGGTGGTGCAGAGGAGAAACACTCAGCCACCGACGCAGCCACACAGGAGCGAACACCCCTGGCAGTGTTCGCAGGTGGGAAACCAGTCGTGTCTCATGCGCTCGTCTAACCCACTTGTCAAACAGACTGTTGATATTACGTGTTCCCGTAAACCCCAGATTGTGTTCAGTTTCTATTACTGGCATCAAAGGCAAAACACCTTAATTAGCAGTTCACCACTTCAACGTCACACTTTGACTCTTTGTGTGCTGCTTTGGCAAAGAACTTTGGATGTTAAAGGAACAGCAAAGTGAAAACTGTGAACTTGCAGCTTAATTTATGTTGATTATGAATGTTGTCGTGCAACCAGCTTTTAGAAAAGTCATCTGTTTCTGGTAATTGCTCCCATGTTGCTTCTTTACCAAAGTTTTGTCATCTTATTTCCTCATTACGGTTTGACCACACAGAAAAATAGGTCCAAATAAGCAACACAGCACTGATTAGTCAGTAGTTAATTTGGTAATGACAGTAGGTGATTTTTGTGCAGGACTAGGAACTATTGCAAGTGACAAAGGAGAATGACACATGTGTGCAGGCCTTTCAGTCACACCTGCATACAAAGCAAACAGAGCCAGGGCTCAGTTTAGAGCAGGAGGCAGCAGCTCTGTAGGAATTTGTGAAACTTGGCAACAGATGAGTTTAATTAATTGAGAAATGAGCAATATATATTTGTCACCTACACATGTTTATCACAGCTATTGGAGCCCGTCTACATCTTTAACTCTTTTGTTTTTTGAGGGTGTGTTGATGATCAGTGTTCAGCTCAAACTTTTCATTCGTTTCTTGTTGGGTTGAACTTTGTATTTCAACTTCTGATTTATGTCACAAAGCTTTGTTGTTTGGAGCGTCCTGGCCCAGTGGTCGCAGCGCACGCTGCATAACTGCAGCGTCCGTGGTTCGGTTCTGACGGAGGACCTGCGATCTCTCCTCCTGTTTCCTGTCTGCCTCTTCACTGCCAACCGTCCAATAAAGTTTGGACGGAACGGCCTTTTGGCAAAACTCTTTGTTATTGGAGAAAACTGTCTGTGTCTGTGCTTGGGGGAATGTGTTTTTTGGGGCCTGAATATGCAGCGTCATCAAGAGTGTCTTCAATAAAATAAATGGAAAATCGGTCCTTCAATATTGAGTATGAGTATGGATCTGCTGAGGCAGAAAGGCTTGGACAGGATTTCATCAGCCCCAGCAGGGACAAAATACTAAAATGCAGTTTTGAACTTCAACAAGAAAACTTCAGAGGTGAGGTACACATGGCAAATGCAAACCATTGTCATGTCCCCATCAGCATCTTAGGCCATGTCTTCCTTGTTTTGTCATACTTTGTGTGATTCACCTCTCTCTGGTTTCAGATCTCCACTTCCTGCCAGTGCGTGTTTCCCTCCATTGGGATTGTCTGTCCCATCCTAACTCTCTTCACCTGTGTCTCCCCTCTCCCAGTGTATTTAGTCTCTGTGTTCCTGCCTTCTGTGCCAGTTCATCTTCGTCCTTTGCGTCGGGCACACCAGCATTCCTAGCGCTTAGTGCTCATGTGTTTCTGATCTCTTTTTACCTTGCACTTGCTTTTCCCTGTTTTGGTTTTGTTCGCCTGATCTCCCTCCTACCTGTGTACCGAACCCGAGCTAAGAAAAGATCATGATTTTTTGGAAAAACCTGAACTGTCTCCTGAGTGGTGCCATTGAGTCAGCCTTCCTGTGGTTACAACCATCTCATCACACCTCTTCGTTTTCCATCACATCTTTACTTTGTCTTTGTCTTTGCCGTGATTTCATTTTCAAAACTGCTGACTGCTGTTTATTTACTTTGCGAGCTTAGTGTTCATTTGCTTTTCACACGATCACGATGCTGTCAAATGTCTGTTTTAATGAAGCTCAATGCGGCACTAGTATACATTACTGGAAACAGACAGCGGGCTTTGCAGAGTTGACACTGATTCAAAACTGGGGGAAAAAAAAAATGCCTGCATTGGCCCGTCCTGTGGAACGACTCGCCTCTTTTCTTCTGTCAGGATAAATCTAAAAACATTTTCTAATGACAGTGTTAAAGTGCGCTCTGATACGAAAATAGACAAAGTGCTTTCGAGCTGTTTTCATTCCATTTTCACCGCCGTATGTGGAACTAGTCATTCGCTGGCAAAGTAAATAAATGAATGACTGACTGAATAAACAGATACAATACATAAATACATAAATAAACACCCATAAGCTCCCATTCGCTGTTATAAACACACTCATATAGGGTTTCCAAAACCACATACAAAACCGCAGATGGATGAAACATGACTTTCAACAACCCTTTGTCTTGTAGCTCATTGTCTCTAAACACAGATCCACGGACACACCCACATCCTCTCCTTTGTGTTTCATTCTCTCTCTCTCTCTCACACACACACACACTCGTCAACCACAGCTACCTCTCTCTCCCTGTCAAACACCACTCTCTGACAGACTGAATCAGTGCAGCATGAGGTCACTAGCCTACACCTTCATCTACACACTGCTGCAGACATGGAGGGAGGCAGACCGGAGGAGTGTTCAGAGTTTGTGCGTGTGTGTGTGTATGTGTGTGTCTGCGGTTCAGCTCACAGACCGTTTTAAAGAACTGACTCGATGTTGGCGTTGCTGAGAAATAGAGTATGTGCAGAGACCAGCAGACAGACAGCAGCGGGAGAGGTGAACAGCAAACAGCAAACAGTCATTCAGCCATGAACACAACGCTACAAACACTCCTGACAACTTGTACCATTTCAGCCTGTCTTCCAGTGCGGAAGGCGGCATTTAGACAAATATTTCATCCTAAAGCACCACATATCCAGTGAGTCCAGCTCAACAAATATGCCTGACTGCGCTCTTGAAAATGATTCAATTTTCACACCGAGGCTGGCCATCACTTAAGTTCTGCAATATATGATGTGATGCTGACAGAGCTGGGTGTTCAGCATCATTTTGCTTTGAGCTTCAATACTCAGCTACAGTATAGACACCAGAATGCATACATAGCACCAAATCTTAAAAACAGCAAGTTTACATAAAATGCTTGGACCGGTTTTCTTATATTCTATTATCAGACATTGATGCTCCGACATGTTTGCAACATTTGATTTAATGAAAATAAAGAGTGGAAATACCTATTTATATTCATCAAACTCTAACAATATGTTCAGGTATGAGCAACAGGGAACAAATGTGGGCAGGCAGAGCAGGTTGAATCAAAGGGTCTGAGTGTCAATGAACAGGCTCACAGACAGGCAGCGGGTCTAAATACAGATATAAACAACAGGCAGGGAGACTGGAACAAGAATATTTACAGCACATGCAGGAATGGTAGAAACACCGGGGCGAATAAGAAACAAAGAGGACAGGTAAATATACACTGGGGCTTAATGAGAGAAAGAAGGGCAGGTGTGCAGAGCGAAGCAGGATCAAGGTATGAGGTTCTGAGGTCATGTGATGGACAGGTGGGGAAAGACAAGGCCAGAGGAAAAGAAGAAAGGGAGACAGGGCAGCTGACCTGGGTATGCCAATGTTGTTATAATACATTTTACTTTCAGCCCTACCTAATGTGTTGACTGAAGCTGTAAATACTAATACTGTATAATAAATTGAGGAATTAACACAACTGAATTAAATGAAGAAAATAACTGACTAACAATCTGGGCAAGCACTCAGTGCCAACTTTCACTACTTGATATTTCTTGATACTTGCTGCGATACACAGCCCGACTTTAAATAAGTGAAATGAAGTGAAAATGCTTATGCTGTCCTCTCTGATGGTTATGAAAAAGCTTCTCAGATTCTGAAGACAGGACATAACATGCTGCTGTACACCTTATAAAGGATTACAGGGTTATTCAAAACTGCTTTTATGCTTAACAAGACATAAAAAAAGAGGAGACATTCAAGAAATTCTACAGCAATTACATAAGAAGAGTGAAATAAGATTGTTCCAATGGAAATATAGAAATATGCTTCTACGAAATATATAGAAACACAGTGCAGTCACAATAGTGGGTATTTTGCAACAAAACGGATACAAGTGATCACAGCTGGGAACAAGGAGCTGTTTTCTCCTCCTCTAATGTAAAAGTGTTGAGCTGAATACATTGTATGGTTCAGTATGTGCTCGCAGCCTGTATGTGGTTGCCCACTCACCCTGCTGCTGCCTCCCACTCACTGTAATTCCACATTAGGGAGGCTGACAGGTGAAAGCAGACAGTCTCTCCATGACCAACCAACCAGCACAGCGGATTACTCCTTCTCTTCCTCAAACTCTTACTGTACTGCATGCACCCACACATGTGCAGATAAAAGATGCAGGTAACACAGATGAATGTGCACACCAGCATCATGGTGTATGCACCATACACAGTTTTCATTAAAAAGAAGTTATCACTGATTGGAATATGAAAACGCTCTGTAGTTTAACACCTAAAAATATATGTTATTACACAGAGGGGCAAAATCAGCAGCTCTCTTTTGACTCTCTGGGGTTTCCGACACACCAAACAGACAGGTGGCGCTTTTCAGTTGTGCGTGACCAACAATCGTCTGTAGACTTTGTGTTCGCCATCGTTGGCTGCCTTATCAGCGGCCATTTGGTCAATTCAACACAATGAGTCGCCGGCGAAGGCTGAGGCGGGAAGGTGCGAGACGGCGAACTGATTGTCCAGCCTTGTGAATCCAAGTGATCTCACCCGTTTAGTGCATTTTTCCTTTTCTCTTACTTTTTTCTTCTTGCACAACCCAAAGACCACAGGCTCTGACAACACTGGGGGCAAAAACAAAGCCAAACTAAAATACATGGAGCCAGTAAACATTTTCTTTTGTTGTAAGTATGAGAGTTTTTAAACAGTTTCACAGTGTAATGAAAATGTACTCATTCTTTTTTGCTTTTATTTTCCTTAGGGATCACAAATGCAGACTCCTGGCTCGTCGTTCCCACTCATGCAGTAGTAGTCTTGTAATCTGTAGTGGTGTGTTCAGGTGCAAGACATGAGGTAACATCAGTGGACTGACTGACAACGTAAGTCAGGTCTAAGGTTATGCAGTGATCTTAGTGTTTTCATACTGTGTCATGTCTCTATTGTCCACGTCCAATTTGTGTTTTGTCTATGCATGTATGTAATACAGCCAAATAAAAAATTAGAGAGAGGGACATATTTTACAGTCGAAAAATAAACTTGTCTGTGCTCTGTGGTGGAAAAAATAAATGCAGATATCTGTGATGAACTCATACTGACAGATTTATGAGTTAAAGTATTTAACCCTACTCTTTCAAAACTGTGCCCTTATTCATTGTAAATACACTGTAGGTTTGTAAGTATACCATGTATATATTGCTTCATGACAGAATAGAAGCAAACCAAATCATTTTTCTCTGGAAGCAGCCAGCACAACAACTTTCTGGGTGCGTAGGATCACAAATCCATGTGAAAACCACTTTGTGAAAATGAAAAACAATGATGAGCCTTTCAGGTACGGCTGCAAAAACCTTCCCTATGTCATTAGAGATCGTTATTCTTTCCCGGTCGGCCGGCCAAGCTGCAGCGTATTACTGGGGTGACAAGTAGCCTCCTCTTGCTCTCAGCTCTGTAGCTCACAGATTATCCCTCCTTTCTGACAAAGGCTGCATCAATAATTAAATCTCTGGCCAAATTGCTGCACAGAAATTAACGAAGAGTGTGAATTAAATCAGCCATGAGTCATCAAACTCAGGGCAACAGAGAGAGGAGCTTGATACTGTGGGCAAATGAAGGGTATGAATATCTGAGAGGGTCAGTTTGATGCTCGTCCCGTGGCCTTTCATTCATTTTGATGCTCTGCTTTCTCCTTGAATCTCTGCCTCAGCACTGTGACGACTGTAGCTGTATGAAAAATGGAGGAAGTAGATGAGAGGTACATATGGAATGTGCCCATTTCACGCTAATACCACCTGCATGAGCAAAGGTCAGTGTGTGCTCGGCATAATGCAAATTCCTTCTGTCCCATGTCCAACAAAAACACCTACAATAACAAGAAGCATCTATTTTTCTTCTGGTGTCCCGGGAGCTTCCCAACAACCTCTGCTGATGAGGGAGTTTGCACAAGACATTTCCTGTTTAAAGGAGCAAACAGTGACACTTGACCATGTGAACCTTGTGGTCGGCTCTGCCCTCCTGATCCTGACCTTGATCCACCGCAGGGAAGCGATGCACGCTGGGACCCAACAACAGCAAACAGTCGAACCAGCTGTTCGACACGGCAGCAACTCTCCTTCTGACAGGCCTAATGGTTCTGGGGTCACAAAAGTAATGCATTACAGTAATATAGAACTTTTAGCAGTGAAGAAGTAATACAATGCATTACTGATAGGATTTCTGTAATAGTATTACATGCACTATATTAAGTACAGACTGTGAACTGAAATTATGCGTTCAGCAGCTGTACAGCCAAATAAAACACTTGTCATACTTATTGTTCTGTACTACTTATTTTGGTGTAAGTAAGGCAGGTGTAACACATTGCTCCCCACAGACAATAATATCATAAAGCAACATATTATGCTCTTAATGCTGGGGCCAACTTTGGTTGAATTCAGAAACTGTGGCGCCATGTTTTGCTAACTGCAACAAGGCTCTGATTTGTGCCTCTGACTAGATGCTTGTCCACAGTAACAACAGCTGAGACTCATGGGTAATGTAGTATTTAGAGCCGTCCGCTATGCATACATGGCAGATAAAACATGCTTCAATGTATAGGTATATTGTTTCACTGTCTGGGAGAGGTTTGTGTTTCTACGTTGTGGGGTATTGTTGAAAGTTAAAAACACAGACTGCGATGCAGTTTTGTTCAAGTGCCGCTGTCAGCCTGTATCTCAGCCCTGCATCTGGTAAAGAGGTCTTTAGCCGTGATGAGACAGACCATCATGTCACACAGCGGGACAGCCACCTGGGGGCTGCTCATCATCAGCCTGCTGTGGGAGCCAGAGACCACAGCTCAAGTCAAACAACCCCAAACACAAACACAATGTCAAGGACAAATCCCAGGCCCCGAACACACAGGGGACCACTCCTGTCTCACAACTTCTGACATGTTCTCAGCAAGAAAACTAACAAACAAAGAGTCTTCCACATGGAAAATAAGGACACAACATAAGAGAGGCGACCTCGAGAGCAAATAAGCCTCGCTGTGGAGAAAGCAGCTAAAAAAACAAGACCTCGCTTTGGGTCCATTCATATCAGGGATAACGGCTGATGAAATTGGGTATAACCTAGAACTGTATTTTTTGGAAAGAGCGAAATCACGAGAAAAAAAAAATCACCATGGTCCCTTTCCAAAACCCCATTAACCCCCATGCATTTAGAAAAAGGGCAAACCAATGGAAGGGAAATGCTTGACTGTGCTCTGCCACATGGAACACTGCAATTCTACAGCAGCACACCTACGGGATCAGAGACAGGATGTGTGTGTTTTGGAGCTTAAAGAGACAAAAATCAGAAGTCAAGCTGAACTTTTTTCACTGGTCCGCACATGTTTTTCCAATCCTCTCCCAACACGTCTTGGTATTACAGTGACGTGAGACGCCGGTTTGGATGAACGAGCAGCTTTGTCTTGGCATGTACGTCCATTATCGCCTGTAGCACGGAGGTAAGTGCGTCCAACGCTGTTTGGAGTAAAGGTCTGCATATTGATGTGCAACCTGATTGTTCCGTACAATGGGAAACTAGTGGAGCGACATAATGAATGGGCACAGAGAAAAAAAGATTCATTGGAGGAATAAACCTGAAAGAAACGCAACAGCAGTTCCACATCAGGAGCAAATATAATGTTCTCCTGGGGAGAGGGAGAGGCCTTGTGATTTTTTTTCAGGAGATGGGATTTAGAGAATGCACAATGGCAGAGGGAGCGATAGAGAAAATAAGTAAGAGAGGGAGGAGAGTGGAGCGGAGGGTAGAGGCAGGTGGATGGATGGAGACAGATACGAGAAGATCCAGACGGTAATATGGTGTTTATGTTCCACCTCCATGTTGCTGCTGTCTTATCTATGCAGGGATTATCTGATGGACTGACAAAGACCTCTCTCCTCCCCCTCCCATGTCCTCCCTTCACTTCTCCACACTTGCACGTATTGCTCAGGGAGGAACAAACAAATAGCACTGACTCCCGCTTCTGTCATTAAAGAGCTTTTTGGTGTGAGTGCACTTCATACAACTCTCCCCACTTTGCTTAATGTGAGGTCAGTTTCTGGCAAGACCTTTATTTTGAAGTTCACTCGCTACTTTCTTGGGCTGGTCTTTTTCTTTCTGTTACATACATGTTTCATTTGTTGCATGTGAGTGCACTTTATGTGTTTCATCTAAGCCATATGAGTGTTTGCTGGATGATTTATATCATGCAGCTGTGTTAATGTCCTGTCATTCCATTTTTTCCTCCCTGCTGTTGAAAGCAGCAGTAGCATAAATTGCATCTGCATCAGCATAAGATAAATAACTAATGAAACCTCGTAGAAACATGTTGTGAAATACACTTTTCAATTCCTTTTAATCACTGGTCACCTTTTTAAAGTGTCAAACACTGCCTGTTGTTTGTAAGTAAAAGGAATCACATACAACAAAAATGACCTTTGCAGCAAACAAAAGCTGCATATTTAGTCACATTCTGGTGAAAATATGATGTAACACACTGAGCATATGAATCGACAGCTGAGAAAAAGTTTACGGTGCAGGAGTGGTTTGAGAAGTTTCTATGGACGTTTTAATACCTTTCTTTTGGCAAGAAGCTTTGTCACCGTTGGAGTCCATCCAACCGACTGCTGTGAATCCAGCCTGACAACAGCTGCTGTCCTCCCTGAGCAAGCTACAAACGTTTCCGAGGCACCTTTCAAGTCTGCAGGGGGTTGGTGTTTGATACTAAAAGAATAAGTAATTGGCATACGTCCTATGCATCTATTCTGCGAGCAGTCCTTTAAACCTATGATATAATAATATTTGCACTTCCTATGCTGCTCATCAATTTGCAGAACATGTTGTTCTTTTAGTAACCTGAGCAAAGTATATGAATTCTATTTCTGCAAAAATGTCAGCAAAGAGCAGGATATTATAATATACTCTTTTCACTCCTATGTTTCTACCTGCAGTAAGTACGCCTCCCTCCCATTCGTATTCTTTCTCCTCCTTATTTCCATCCCCGACGTCCTCCATCTCTGTCAATGCTGGTGCTTAAGCTCAGTAAAAAAGTGAGGTCAAGTGCATCTGTGACCCTGTACCAAGTCGGTGGCTGATACCAGTTCATTCCTCAGCATCTTCTCACATGAGTTTAACGCTGGTGCCTTGACCCCGTCACATAACTGCACATCTGTGAGTGCATGCGGGAAAAAAAAGGAAAAAAAGGAAAGAGGGAGTTTAAGTGCAGCCATAGATGCAGTAATTATGTGAATGCTTGTGTATATACGTGCGGATCGAGCAGCGATGTGTGACGGCATTTGTTGGCAGGCCTGACTAAAGAAACGATCTACACAGCATCTGACACAAACAGACAAGGGCAACGCTGACTACAGTGACTCACAAAAACCTGGGGGGGAAAAAAAGCAATCCAGCCAAAGACAAAGACATAAAGTACAATTTTGTAGCTCTTGTACAAGTATGTTAGCGGGAGACGAATCAATATTCTATCTCTTGTTAGTACCCTGCAACAGGCGGAAGAAAGAAAGACCCATCTAACCAGGGCTCTGCTGGTGTTATTTTTTAATACTTTGAAACTACAAAAGAAAGTGAGCGAAAAGGAAGAAGAAGAAAGAAAGACGGAGATCGGCGTGCATTCATTCCCACCTCAGACATGAAAAGTTTGCCTATCAAAAGTTGCTGTTATTTCTTTATTTTTTTTTCTGGACAGCAGTGGGATGGCTCATAGCACATCTGGCGAGATCTGTGTCTCGATACAAAGAAAAATAAACAGAAACAGATGACAGAAACAGAGCTCTTACTTCAGCTCTCCTTTCCTCTCCCACCCATGGAATACTTAAGCTTTTTCTATACCTCCGCTGTTTTTACCACTCTCCCACTCCTCTGTTTTATCCCCCACCACACACACACACACACAGACTCACACACACACGCACGCACACACCTCCCACCACCTTCCTGCTGCTGTTCTGATTGCAGCGGAGATCAGGCCGACCAGCACAACAGAGAGAAAGAGCTCAGTGGGTGCCGCGAGGACGGAGCATGTGGGTGGATTGCAGTCAGACCCACCACCAGCACTAATACCGGCACTACATCCCACAAAAAAAAAAAAAGTCAGACAGAGAGAAAGGAGTTTAAAAAATGAAAAGAGAAGGATGGTGGAGGATAGAGATGCAAAAAACTCTAAAAATATGCAGCGGCATCTGAGTCTCGGCTCTGCCTGAGTAGGATGGCTGAGCGGTCCCACTGCGAGGTGGCTGGGTGGGTGATGGTGTGTTTGTGAGTGAAGTACAGTATGTGAATAAAGTGCATAGGTATGATAAAGACGTCATTTATTCACACATTGCCACTCAAATGTTCAGGGTGTGTGTTCACGTCTCTGACTTGTGGTACATCTTTGTGTGTGTTTCTGTTTGTGTATGATCGGGTTTATTGCCTTCAATATTCCATTACATGATAAAATATTAAGTAAAACTATAAGGGATATTTCTGATTTATTACAACGTGGGTCCATTTTTATTATAGTTTTGGAGCTTAGTGCAAATGAAAACAGTGCACACACACGACTGCAGTGAGTACAGTAGGTGAAAGTTGAACCATGATGTAAACTGTATTGGATGCTAACAACAGACAGTAATAATGGGTAATAATTTCACAGTTGGCTAACGCCGGAGTTTGCTTTCAACCTGTCTGATCATCCGACTGCTTGTGTTTCTTGCTCTGTCAGACTCTTAGTGATGCTGCTGAGTTTCCAAATCTCAGCAATTATCTTTTTGGGTACAATCGTATCATAACTGATAGTTGAGTCAGAGATACTTACAAGAAGGAAGAGACCATTTGTAGCACATGGTTATTTAAGTTTGATTAGATTGAATAGGCTCATTCCCATTGGCAAACGGATCTTATTTAAGTTAACAATACTAATAACTTCACACATAAGGTAACATCAGTGTTGACAGTGAGATATGTCAGGTTATAGAGTACACTGTGTACACCTGTATGAATATGATTGGATGTAAAAAGTCAGCTGGTTGCCAAGCAGGTGATGAATGAACCACACGAATGTTGCAGCTGATGCCAGTCAACTAATGAAAGCCTGACTTTGGTTCTGTGCCTGAGGTAATAATTGACTTCTAAAATTACAGAAATAAAATCCAAGTTGTGAATAAAGGTGGAATTATTGTTGGAGTGAAAAATATTGGGTAACAAGTGTACAATAATCCTTATACAATACAATACTGTCAAAACTTGCACAATTACTAAACATGGTGATGTTCCAATATTTTAAGGCCTGTTTGTGCCTTAAAATAATCAACTGGGATTGAGTTATACTTAATTTATCAAACAGTTCATTCAGGATTTAGTTGTAATGTGTCTTTACTTGCTTGCTTCCTTTGTTCGTACCATTTTTACCATCTCTTCTTTGTCATATAAAGATGATACACAGATGTTTTTATCAGGCAGTAGGGACATGTTCCTATTACTTATTTATTGAAAACCCCCAGAAACAGTACTTTGCCAAAGTCTCTTTTCCTCTACAAAAACACAACAGGATGGTGGTATCGCTCTGTGTATGTGTCCTGTGTAGGTAGTGCACAATGGGGAAACTTTTTTTGTGTGATTCTGCAGAGACACACAGGTTACCTTGCAAGGACAGCTGGATTCAAGACATCACGTGAGAAACCGTCTTGCCCAGCTACAAGTTATGTGCTTGTGGTCGAACCACAGTGGTTCGGACCGATCAGCATCCTCTGAGGAACGACTGGCAGCTACAGGTGTGGTTTAGGTGTGACAACAGTGAGAAGTGACTGTTGGCTCGAAAACAATGGTGGCATCTAAAGAGGTTAACATAGGTCCTGCTATAGCATCAGTTATTGAAAGAAGAGCAGAGAATGTCACTGAAGGCTCCCAACTGGCTTCAGCAACATCATAAGGTTCGATCTGATTGGTTGAAGTTAGCCTGTGATAGATGCTGATAGACAGATTGTTCATCCAATCACCTGCCAAGTATTGTTTGAAAGTTCCTGCCCTTTTCCAAACGGTTTCCAAGGCCAACCTCTCAGGTGGTTTCTGTGTAACAAACCATCTGGTGCGTCAGGTTAACATAAGAATGGGAAGGAGGTGTACTGCAGGCTCACTGGAGAAAATGTCCGGAGAGAAAACGCTGAACTCGAGCAGACTAAAAGCTTGTCGCCTCCCTCGCAGTCGCTCTCATTTTCACTCCTCTTTTCTCTCTCATTTGTCTTCATCTCAGCTCTGTATGTGTGATTTTGAATGAGTGTTGTTCTCTTGGTGTTTGCTTCACTTTCTCGTTCCTTTTATTCCTGTTATCTTCTCTGTCTTTCATTCTCCGGCTCCTGCCTACCTCTTTTATCCCCGGCTCTCCTTGTCTGGCTCCTCTCCCTGCTCACTCTCTTTCTCCTCTGATTGCCTACGCATTCATTCCTCTACGCTTGCCTGCTCACTAATGGCCGTGGCAGGTGTTCTCCCAGGTGCTTGAAGAGAGCAGCCTGGGCTGAGCCTTTAAAAGCCCTGGAATCAGCACCTTGGTGGCCCTCCCCTCTCTGGCGTGGTCTGCCTTCAAAACCCTCTGCCACCGAAAGACTGCAAAGCTGGCATGTACTCAGTTGTCTGCCTCCACACACACAGACACACATGCAGTACATGCTGTATGCAGTGAGAAAAATACATCCAGCCCTTCACATCTTCTGCTTGCGCCGAGACAGAGGTTGTCTTGGCTTCAGGTGCAAGGCGGATTGGTCTGGACCGGCTCTCCAATTTGGTGCTGTCACGGATGGCCCATTGGATGACACACAAACAAACCACACACACCAGCACATACAACCTCTAATAGCTTCACACTGAAGAGGAAAGCGGACACTAAAAGGGGGAAGGGATGGTGATGGTGACAGCGGTATGTGGTTACAGGCCATGATAATGGCCCACTTGGAAAGCTCAGGCCGACCAGTCCCAATAGATGAATGGGAGGGCAGAGAATGAGGCATTGTGATTAGACTGTGAGTGGGCCACCCTCTTTGGTTTGCTTTTCAATCAATCAGCAAGTCATTCTAAATAGCATCAGTATGACTTTCACCTGCTCTCAATGGACGACCTTTATTTTAAGGTAAAGCCAGTCATGCTTTGTGTCCCACAGGGCTGGGTCCATTTCTACAGGTTGACTTGGCTCCTGAGTGTAGCTGCTGCAGTTCACTTTCACACTGGCAGCTGACGCTACTTTCAAATAAGGTAGAATGTTTGACTTTAGAAGACTTTGACTTTGAAGTTGTTTGAGTTGTGAGAGCACTGTTGTAAGGTGACTTCAACAACTTCAACTTGTTCTCTTTTCAAAGGTGGTTTTGTCTTCTACACTTCAATGACATGCTAGACAAGAAAAGAGCAGGAAACAAGAGTTGAAAAACTGTAAGAATAGCTTCCATGGAATGCAATATTTTTGAGAACATCACAATGCACCACGACTCCTTCAGATTTTCCACATACAGCCTGCATTACAAAACATCATTAATCTGATATACATGAGTTGTCTGGCAGCAAATTTGGTGTGAACAGCGAATGTGATGTGAACGTGGACAACGAAACCATATCTGAATCTACCTGAACGAGGTGGTCTGTGATTGGTTCCACTCAAACTGTTTGTGCATATTCAGAATACAATCAGGACTCTCACAGGAAAGTTTAAGTAAAGACGCACAGCGGAATAGTTAATCTTGGCCTTGACCTAATCACTCCCTGCAGCATACACTAAAACCTACACAGAGAGAAAGTTTAGGCAGTGATATCTTCTTCCCAGAGCTAATGAAGCAGCTGCAAAAGCTGCATTGAATAATTGTTGCAGAGAGTCGGACATGTCACATAAGAACAGCATAGCAATTCTAGGTGACTGTTTCTGTTACCTTCTTGGGACGGATAAACTGCCTCACTGATATATGAGATGCTAAATGCGTTGCCATACAATTTTTCCTCAGAGCATTGTGGAGTTCAAATGCTCAGTACATGAGCAAACAAACAAATCTTTATTACCAAATTCTCAGGCTGAACCTTGTGCGAACCAGCAGCTTTTGAAATCTGAATTCGAAGCTCCCCTTGCCAATGACTGAAATCTCCAACATTCAGCTGTCAGCTCAGTCATGACATACAGTATGTATCCTGGATAAAAAGCTTACCGAAGGGCCACAAAATCCACAACAATCATGATGCAATAATTGTGCAGCAGAGGCAGCTCAGGTGGATGCTGAGCCACAGTTAACTTCATAGACAGCGTATGCATAGATGTTGTTGTAACAAACCACATTTACAAGGAATTCAAGGCTAAACTGAGGACAGTCAGAAGCACTACCTCAACATCATGGCATTATGGACCGTTACGCAAATGCTTATTGATGTGAGCACTGATTTTATTGTGAAGCAATCGCTTAGCTTAAAAAAGAAACAACATATCAGGGGGCAGCTGTAGCTCAGGAGGTAGAGCGGTTGACCACCAATTGGAAGGTTGGCGATTCAATCCCTGGCCCCTGCAGTCTCTGTGTCGAAGCGTCCTTGGGCAAGATACTGAACCCCAAATTGCCCCCGATGGCTGGGCATGTGAATGTATGTCACTTTGGATAAAAGCATCTGCTAAATGAAATTGTAGAATTGTAGACTTGCCCCTCACCTCTGGACAGTATAGTGTACTTCAATTCAGCTTCTTTTATTGCCAAGGCTCCAGGGGATTAAAGAAAAGTATCCAACTGTATTGTAGTAGAAATACACAAGGTCACTCCAACGGAAAGTTTCACTGGTACCTTATAGGGAAATTACAATTTTGTGATACCTGGCAACCTTTTCTTAAGTTGAAATTTTAGGCTGAAAACCCAACCGTTCTTCACCTTATAAACTTAAACAGACGCAATGTATTGATATCTGGACTGTGTCTGTGTTATTTTCTTTAGCATCAAATATATCATAGATGCTCTTGAAACATTTTTTGTATTCTCTTCTATTCTTGCTTTTCTAATCTATTTTGTCGTTGTTAACCCAGTCGCAGTGCAGTTTTGATATTGCTGCTTTGATATTTTGCCATGTTTCGGATTACATTTGAAAAATGAATAAATTACCATTAAGAAACAAACAACGCAGTCGGTGAATATGTATCTTTTCACTGAACTGAACAAAATGAATGAGTCAATTGATTCATAATTGTTACTCGTTCATAATAAGTGGGGTCAGAATCACAACTGTTTAGTCTTTTCTTTTCTGTTGCAGACTGAAAAGCTCATCTGCTCAGACTGCACCTTGGCCCATAATAAAACACACACTCTCTCTCATTGTTTCTAAATGAAGCACTTAAAGCAGCACATTTTATTTTACTTGCATGATTACTGCAATTTTTAGGTTGCATCCACATGGTTGAACGCGCTTATTGTGAGTCGCACTGGAAAAATAAAGAGCGATGTAATTTCCACCTCCATCATAAAAGATGTCCTTCAGTCCACCTGTCCTTACGTTGTACATTTCCTATGTTTATGTACATCAAACTGTTTGCTGACATCATTTCCTGGCGATGTCAGTAAAAAGCTACACTTTGAAGAGGAAAAACGAGGGTCGCGAGGGAGAGCAGACAACTGAACTCGAGTTTGAACTGAAACAAACAGACCCAGTGGGAAAAACAGCCTTAGCGTCTGACAGGTGGTTTGGATATTTGAGCAACATATCAGTGGTTCAGGAATCTAAAGCAAATGCCTTGGAGAAACGAGGCTTTGATGTTGAAGCAGAGGCTTGGACTGGCAAGTGGGAGATTTGGTTTGTTTTCCACTCGGTTATACAACAAAAGAAAGGGAGTATTTTAAGATGCCGCCCTCCTCCGTCTCTTTGGACAGCTTTCGTATACTGGCAAATGAGCATGGGGGTACAGACCCTCCTCTCTGCTTCACTGGGCAGTTTGTATAATGTTCTCATTGATTTCAGCCTTGGCATCCTGGATGACACCTCCGCATTGGCCAGAGCGAAGAAGGATCTACCTCATTTATCCCTATAGCTCACAATAAGCCGAGGATGTGTGTGTAGGCGTGTGTGTGTGAGGGAGAAAGATAAATTTAGAGAATTTAGGTAGCATGTTTGAGCACATGCGTGTGGCTATGTGTGTGTGTGCACGCGCTGTACACGTATGTATGTTTGCTTCCTGCATGTCATGATGTTAAGATGGCAGATGCCGTTTTCCAGGACAAAGAGTTCAGCTTCACAGAGCCGCGGAGAACAACACGAGCAGGGCGAAAACAAACGCAAACCCTCAGAAGTCAACTTCTCTCCTCCAGAACTAGACAACTAGGACATGCAGACAAAAGGCGCATTGATATCGGCACTGACACACGGGTGGCAGCTGTACACATCATGTCATTCAGTCGCGGCTGCCGTGAAAGGGGACTTTGTCAGACAAAGTCGAGTCTGGTGATGTGCTTTCATCCTGTGGGGAAAAGTTGTGTAAAATAATGCCTGTCATTTGTCCTTGAAATAATAATGTAACTGATGCTGCAAATTGGTTTCTTAAGCTACTCTTGGTTGCTTTAAAAGAAGATACAGAAAATTGAAAAAGGGTTACACAAGACTGTGAACAAAAGGCTAATATTGGAGATCTGGATAGAGCAAGTAATTGTATTTTATTCCTATTATATTTAAATGACTGTTTTACACTCTCCAGCCTATTAATGACAAATCGTGCATACTTTATATGCCTGTCAACTGTCTCTCTACCCTTTCTCACTACACCATGAGTACGCTATCACCATACAATAAATTTGTATTTTAGTCAAAGTCACATTATAAAGTTCTTGTCACCTGACAATGCAGATGCAGGTAAGAATAATTAAAAACAGACCCTTCTTTGTTGGCACATTTTTTACAATCAGATATCAGAGAATTTACCAAATCACATTACCCATGTTGTTTGACTTGTCCATGCTGTTTTCACTATCAAATAACACAAGCTGCGTGTTGTTTCTGAGCAGCCAATGCTCTAATCTCAAATGCCAGAGCTTCGAAAAACATCAAAAAATAAATGTTCGCAGTGGCAGATTACAGCAAGTTTCCTATCTCGATCATTTTCAATATTGCACTGGCATCAGCTGAAACCGATGTTTGCATGGGAAGCGGAAAATCTGTCTCATGACATGGGGTGTGCTTTGGAAAAATGTGCACCATCACAAAAGTACACAAGATGTGTAGTTAATGGGCTAAAACATGCAAAACCGCCACTATGGTCCATTAAACTCCAACAGCAGCAGTGGATTTGCTCTGAAACCAAAGATGTATCGCAGCTGTTTTTAAATGAATGATAGTGCATGGTGTGTTATTATACTTCACACTCCTGTCCCCTTCACTTACATTACTAACTTTACAGAGTTAAAAGAAATGACATTAACCTTAACAGAATATGTAATTAAATATGCCTTGCAGCAGCGGAAAACTTTGGCAAACTGAAATGAAGATATCCTGCAGCCATTTGAAGTGTGGAAACTGTGCACTGCACTCTGGGTTATATAAAGACTGCTCTTCTTTACTCAGTGACAGTCATATAGCAGTTTAGATACACAGTCCCATAGAGAGGTGGGGGCTTGTCATTCGTGATGCCTGATGCAACCGTATGGCAACCCTGTGCCCCACAGCTAAAACTCGGGGCTATACCAAAGCTACTTTACCGTACAACACTCACATCACCATAGGCTTTTCACAAAACACACACATTACAGCCACACAATAATGCAAATGTCTGTGTGCATACACTTAATGCAAGCCTGCAATTTAATTATATCTTCTGCAACATGGAGGATAATACAAAAGTATTTATGTTGATTCTTACCTCAGCATGCTCTCTTCTGCAGAAGGTAATTTAAACTGTCATGTAAATAAATATCCCCACCATTAACTTTTATAACGCTACAGGGGTTTCTCATCTCCCTGATCTGGAAATGTTTTTTTCCATTTCTATTTAACAGCTGTTCGGAATAAACAGAAGAATAAGTCTGTAGTTAGACACGAGACATAAAGCACCACCTACAGAGACTTCAACTTTACTGACAGAAAATCCAAGGAAAGAGATTTCACATTTCCACCAACCATGACAAAAATGTCAATAAAATCTGTCAGCAATTTTTCACTCAGCAAAATTTCAATTTCAAAAAAGACCTTAAAAATTAGTTCAAACCACCAGATGCATTTTATTGAATTGTTGTGACTAGTTAATGAATTTTGTCACCTCATCAAACATAACATACGTAACATATTGACATGTAATATTGTACTCATGTTAGGTGCCATTTTCCCCAAAGGACCACACCACAGGATGTACAGTGAAATGCAAAGTGACAAGCCAAGACAAGAAGAACAAAACATGCAATAGAAAAAGACAATATTTTTACAACCCTGATTCCAAAAAAGTTGGGAAAGTTGGTATCTGACATATACTCAATTGAAAACAGTATCAACAGTAGTACAGCATCACCTTCATTGATTTTTGTAAATATCTGCTTATCATGAATTTGATGGCAGCAACATGTTTCAAACAAGTTGGGACAGGAGCAACAAAAGACTGTGAAAGTTGTGGACTGATCCAAAAACACCTGTTTGGATCATTCCACAGGTAAACAGGTTCATTGGTAACAGGTGATAGTATCATGATTGGGTATGAAAGGTTCATCCTGGAAAGACTCAGTCGTTCACAAGTGAGGATGGAGAGAGGTTCACCACTTTGTCAAACACATGATTGTAAGAAGGAGATTACTACATGAGCTCAGGAACACTTTGTAAAAGTGTTGTCAGTAAACACAGTTTTCAAATGACTGCATCCAGTTTTTAATTACGGTTTACACAGCATCCCAACTTTTTTGGAATTGGAGTTGTTCATCACATTTTTTATAAATAGGCCAGCATTATATAAATGTGATCACATCATGTTTCTTTGAGAATGTGGGCAAACTGAATTTCTTTGGTTGTAACGGTGCAGGCTGACAAACTGTAATAAAAATTTGGATGAAATAAAATGAAGAGATCTGGTCCAACTGACATGACAGTTGTGAAGAAGCTTTTAACAGATTCAAGGAATTGGATGAAAGTATAAGTCAACAGAGGGATGGACTGCCCGCTGTTTTGTTGCTCCTGAAGTTAACAGAAAGCAGTCTTTGTTGCGTCAGAAAACATGTTCGGTTTAATAGTTCATCAAAGCAATAATATACAACTGTGTTTGGAGGATTCTGGTTGAGCTTCTTATAACTCTTTCTGTTAGAGTTCTGTCATAAACTGCTCCCAAAGCATCTAATCAGAGGATGTTTATGACAACCAGAAGTTGTTTCAAACTTGTAATGAATGAATGAGATCTGTGCCTGGTTATCTTGACCAGGATGTGAGACACACGCTCGCAAGCTGGCACTAACTGTCCTAACCTTAAACATCTTCTACTGTGCTTTTAAGAGGCATTGCTGCATTATTATTACTATATTTTAAAGGTCATGTATATTCACTGCCACTAGATGTGACACTGGAGCACCAGCAACTCAGACCAAAATGAAATGTGCGCGTTGGCTGAAGCTCTCTCCTAACCAGAAACAGTCGATGTACTGTCCTCAAAACCACCAGACTCCATTGACAAAAACAGTCCTTTTACCTCACAGATCATCATAAATCACACTTCATTCAAACTCGGCAGAAACAAAATAGAACTCACCAAAACCATCTTAGTCTTTCCGCCGTTACACAAACTGTGCTTTGGTCAAGATAGATCTCTAATTCACAGAGTTAGATGTGAAAATATTCTGGTATCTACATGCTGTTTTTCCCAGCTGTACACCAGTAACATGTTCATCTTGGTGAACTTGCTTGCTTCATCTTGCTTGATCTGCCAAGTGGCCTAAATCCATAGTTATTAGCATGCTTGGTATCCTGCTAATGTGAACTATGCAAAACATAAAGTAAAATCCACTTTAGGTGGCCAAAGTTTGATGGTTTCGTTTGAACATGAAGGCCTTCAGCTGACTGCTTAGATTGACTGACAGACCGACAGAAGAAGAAAAATGGAGACATTATCGTGCCTACCTGTATCTGCGACATGTTGCTGAGGTCCAGTCTGAACAGGTAGTTTCTGGATTGGGGAGAGAGGAAAATTAGATACATGAGCGTGTGCACAATATGACCAGCCTATATCTAGAAAAAAATGTGTTTAATAATGCAAATTAAGCATCAGAGAAGAGACAGGCCATTTGAGCTGCTGTCAACTTAAAGCAAAGCCGATTAGAGGCCACACTGTAACTGTCCATCAGCCTTAAGTCATTGTTTCGAGTTATATGTAGACCTGAGCGCTCTGACATTTGTGTGTACATGTGTTTTTAACAGGGTCAAACCAGGCGAAAGTTGAACTCATGTCAGAGCATGCAGACACACACACACACACACACACACACACACACACACACACACAACAGACATGCACACACAGACACGCACACACACACACTGGCATGACGTATTTCTTCCAAATTCATCCCTTCTGCCAAATCCAAAGCTTGACTTGGTCCAACGAGGCCTCAGCAGAGCACTTAAGAAGCATCATTATCCGAAAACCGCGCCGTATTAGTGAGTCAGAAAGGGTATCACATTCTCAGTAATGTTCTCTGTGGGGTGAGAAGCTGAGTGGATTTGCAGTTTCTTACCTGGCACCCACAATAAGCTCATTCCTAGTCAGGTCAAGGGTGAGCTGGGAGTAGTCTCTCACACCAGGGTGGGAAAAAGTGGAGATCCACGGACTGAGCGCTGAGAGGGGAACAAAGAAAGAGGTTAGTAAAAGCTAAATCATAACAAAGTTCATGAGATGAAAGTGGTGACATTTACAGGCAGTGCACATAAAACACAGTATAGTTTAATGCACACAGAAGCCTTTATAAATTTGATATTTTCTTCACAAATAGACGTATATTTATGTGGCAAATAATGTTGAAAGGATTAGTTGATCAACAGAAAATTTGTCAAAAAGTATGATAATCAGTTGTTTCCATCTGCTGTTTCCAATTACTCAAACGTGAGGATTTTCAAATTTTCCTAATTGAAAATGATTAACACAGTGATTGATAATGAGTAAAAAAAAGTGATTAGTCACAGCTGTAGTGGTAAAAAGTACAGTGAGCAGTGCAGAGAAAACTTCCTGCTCTGCGATTGTGTCCTGCAGGGAGGGACAAAGCTGTCCAGGCCACATCAGGCGCAACAATCCTGATCGAACCTGACACCGGGACAAACACAGCTCTGTGTGGCGTACGAGGCTAAAAACCTCCACTCTGTTTGAAACTGGCTTTTACAAATCAAAATTTCAAAGCACCGGAGCAGAGCGGCCGCCTGGCGGGGCTTTTAATGTCACATTGAAAACGGCAGGAAAAGAGCATTTTCTCTTCAATCTTTGTGTGACCCAAAGTGTGGACCTTTAACCGGATTTCGCCACGTGGGAGGTTTTGCGCAGCGTAAAGGGATTTGCTATATTTCTCATGCTGTACACAGTATCACAGCAGTAAGTGAGAATTCAGAATCCCTGAACCAATTTGAAAAAGCTGTGTTAAATAGCTTTTAGCCATTTCTACAAAGCTTTAAGAAAGAAGAAAGAAATGGCTGTGAACGATGATTCCCCTACGTGAGTAAGTGTTGTGTTGTGTTTGCAGTCGTGGTTTAATATCTAAAGTCTTTATGTGTAAAACTGGCTTTTCAGAACGTGAACAAGTGAATCCAAGAAGAAAAAAGTGTGGTGATCGTGGGTGAAACATTTGGCCACGTTGCTGATATCTCTATTCATTAGGGAAGCAGTCATCCAACATTTAAAACCTTAAACCTTCTTTTTCTTTAAACATTTAAGAGGCCTGTTTAAGCTTGAGGCTATTGGTGCCAGACTACATCAAAGTGTTGGAAGAAGTCATGGCGAACAGAGAAACAACTCTCCATCATGCAAACGGATGGGTTTCAGGATTGATGGGGCCCATATGGTTCTGTCATTTGCAAACATAACTAGAGATATGAGTGATAAAAAAGACAGCAGGCTGCAGCTATAGTACAGTATGGTGCTCTTGATTTAAGACAGCTACGACACACACACACCCACACACAGGAAGAGAAATACGCAAAAACACACACATAGTGTAATTAAGGGTGCCAGTAGTGACGGGGGACTTCAGTGAAATGAGAATTACCCGCCACAATCTGTTTTTTCCAGATGTTGATTTGGAACGGATAGTTTTCACTGAGCTGCTGTCGGACTGAACTTCACTCAGGGTTTTGTTATCCTACTAAAGATATATCATCTCTGAAAATTGTTAAACTATGGCAGACAATACACTAAATGCCCGGTCAGTTAAGACTGGAGTTCTGGAGGTAAACGACCCTCCAAAACCTGTAAGAACGCCAACTGTCGCCAACCAGCTGTTTGCATTTTTTATGCGCAGTGGGATTTGCAAAGAAAAGGCCAAACCAGGAGAAAAAAGTGAAAAGAGAGTTTGGGTGAGATCCTGCATGGGGGCCTAGAGAGGGAAGTGAAGTTGAATGAAAATATCATACACTACTATATGGTTTTATTTGCTGACTATCAACATCAACTGACCCAGAATGGAACAGACCAGGTCCAACTTGACCCAATCAGTTGTCACTCTCATATTCATAATCCACTAAACCATGTGTAATGTGTGTCCCTGATTTAATTATGAGTTATTTTTTTATCTAATATTACTGAGACACTGACACTTGGACCCTGGGACTCAACAAATTCAACTGCATCATTTTATATAATGTGACTGCAGTTGGTATAAACTTATCATGCGACTTGAATGTTCAGAAAAGAATGACAATTTTAATAATGTTTGCAATCTCAAAAGTGGATATCTCAACAAATTGTTCAGCCCTAAATGGAAGTGTAACGTGCACAGAAAAGAGAACATCACACCTCCACATGCACCGCCTCAAGCAACAAGATGATACACGCTTAATTATATCAACAACAGCTCATATCTCATTACGAACATAACAAAATAAACAGGAAGAGAGTACTACAATGATCGTTATCAAGCAGCCAGATCAGACAAGCAATGTAATCTGTAACAATTAATAACAGACTGTAAGAAATGTTCTATACACACAGGATTCAATCACTGATAACCTCAGCACACATCATAAATTAAACCGTGCACATTCAGCGAGAGGCCGTCTCTTATTCTCTCTATAAATATTTATATTACATACTGTATAAGCACATAGGTTGTTTCCATTTCTCACACTCGAGCGTGCATCTATGGGCTGACCGTCGCTGACATGCAGGGTGGGTGTAGAAACCATACAAGGCCAGTGCGAGGAGGCGAGCGGAACCATCTGCACATTGCCCTCTGATTAACGGCTGCAGAGGCCGAAGCTGGAGGGCTGACTGGGAGTGTGGGCCGTCTTTAGCCTCGCGGTCTTATGCAAACAGACCTGAAGTTGACTTAAAGAATCCAACGCGATCACAGGTTTGCACAAAGCACCAGCATGTGTGAACAGAGTGTGTGTGTGTGCGGGGTGCTTGCAAATGTGAATACAATTCTAACACACATATGAGACCATTGAAATTCTCGGTCCTTTAAAAACTGCTTTTACATGCACCTCATTAATGTTCAAAAGTGCAGTTTCAGTCTCATAAAAAATCCAACTTTCACATGAAACTACTGGACAAAACTTTCCACTTTTATGACATGTTTTCCTGCTTTATGATTCCCTGCGAGAGACGGGTTCCCTTTTGTTGCTTGAGGGCAGCATTTGTGTAAAATATCACTGTGATATATTTCATGATGACAGCGCTATTGAATGGCCAAACATTGCAAAGTTAAGTTAATATTACATTAATATGAATATCTTTGGCAACATAATATTATATTAATATATTAAACTGCAGCCGTCTGAGGTCGTAACTGCCGGCAGAATCATTTTAACAAAACATTTATTGATTGCAACCCAGAACGAAAAAAGGAAAAGTGCAGATTCTCTCCTTTTTCAAACTGATGCTTTGTTTGCTATGTGCAGCCATGAAGGCTTGTTTCAACAGAGACGTAGCTTCATCACACTCCAGCTGCTGCTGCCTGGGTGACATGAGTTTCATGCTTTTAGCTTTGTTTCTCCCCTGTGTCTATATTATTTCTCAAATAATCACCCAAAAGACTACAGCAGCATTTAAAGCATTTTAGCCCTTAACAGTTTGTGATTTGTCAGTATACTAAAGGCATCAATATGGTTCAAAGACAAAGCTTGTTAGATTGTTATACTGTCTGAAATCCACTCCTTCCACAGCTTTCTGTCAGGTCTGACAAATTGGGGTATTTTCCATTCTACTTCATGATTCATGTTTGTGCAGGTGTGAGGAGGTGAGAAAGTGGGCAACTTTTTAAAATGTATCTCTCAAACTTTCCTTTTTAATCCTCACACAGCTACTTCTATCATCTGTCATGTGTGAAACAGAGTACAACACTGAGGGACTGTCTGAAAGCATGCACCACTATCACAGTATTTTAACGATTATGGCATCTTTCCTCTCTGACAGCCAACTTTTCACACCACCTTCATATGTACACACAGTATATACAGTTATCAGTATGTAAGAAGTATGGCAGTATAATAGAAGCTGGTTGGACAACACTTTATGGAGTTCATTTTAAGGAAACTCCAGCCTTATCTTGCATTAAGCTGATAAAAGCAAAAACTAAATTCAGCCTTTAGGGTCAACAGGGTTACTGTAAATGTTATTAACATATTTGGGAAACATACTGGCATATGCAAATATTAGCCAGGGTACGAGAGCTATCTAGTGCATTTTGTGCAGGCATGCTTTTGAAGTGATATGTAAATTGGGATGCGATTCTAATTGGTTAAAAGAACACTACACAGCAGAATAGTAACCATGTGAAGAACACATCTTTAACAGGACAAGTGTTAATATCCCATCTAAAAATCAAGTAACTTTGTCACTATAGTGCTGTTGTGTATCACTGTATGTGTTAGATGTGTAAGTATACATGTTGCCTGAAGGCTGGTTCTGTGTTTTTCCCCCTCCCTTCCAAAGTCATATCATATTACCAAAGAAGAGAGAAGCTAGAGGTGAAAGCAGAGGGATCTGGGGAGAATATACAACAGGAGAAATGTTGTGGTAAAAACAGAGAACAGTCACAGGGCTCATAAAAAGTAGAAGGTGACCTGAGGTTAATCTCAGTCCAGTCTGTAGGGGTAAAATACAGCGCCCATCAAACCAGGCCCAAGCCCCGCCCCCCACGTTACATACTAAATATATTCTGGAAAACATCCAGAAATAGAAAATGATATCATTTAGACAAGTGACAGCCTGTTAAAGTGACTTATTCTCTCCATAAAATAAGACCATTAAAACTGAGCATATGACATGAACCATAAAATAAGAAAGTGCAGTGGAGAAATAGATAACAAGAGAATTATTCCCACAGAGGCATTATGCACCTAACAGTAAAAACAGGAGCTGTTAGCGTTCAGTTCAGAGAGTTTAATGTGGAGTGTAAATCACTTGAAATCCGAACTGAGAAGCATTGCGCGCATATAAACATTTCCCCACATCATGAATATCTCTTCAAAAGCTTGTAAAAAAAAATAAAAAATAAAGCATGGCCGAATCTGATTCAGAAGCATGCAGGAGGGCTCGTGAACCCTGAGCTTGTTTACTCTCTTAGAAAGGCCTTCCTGACGGCGAGGGGTCTTTCAATGACTGACATTTATCCTCCTGCTTACAAGTGATTTTATATGCGCCGCTCTCTCGCTTCCCTCATAACTGTCTGGTCGGGCGGTGGGGCAAAGAAGGGACAATAAAGCAGGATGGATATGAAAGCCCCTCCCTCATGGTTGACTCAAGGGCCCCAAGCTGGACTTGATGAACGATTATTGCGTTCTTTTTTCCCCTCTGCAATCGGCAGGCAGACGGATTAATGCATTAGCCCGTGGCTGCCAGAGGGACGAGGAGACGGATGAGGACAGTGGCTCAGACATTCGTCTCACGCAGACATAAATCATAACCTCTCTATCTCCTCCCATCTGAGAGTTTTTAAACATTCGGCTTCTACCCACACAACCAGCATGTGGGTGCCGTGAAGTGGCACCCCGACTGATCCGAGTCGCTGTTAGACCCAGTCTGGATGGAGAGCAGGCCAACGGCGGGAAATGCCAACATATTATGGAGCCGAGGGAATGAAAGCACAACATATTATGGATCCAAAAAAAACCCCTGCGTCTGCACAAACAAACACACACACAGAAAAGCACACAGCTCCAGCAAAAATCTGATCCGTTTATCGCTTAAAACCCGATGGAATGTGAGATTCCCTCAAGTTGGAGCTCAGAGGAAGGCCTATTTGATAAAGATCCAATCTCACCTTCATCTAATCCCTCCAAATTTGAGCCGCTGTGCTCGTCTGCTAGCTGGCCCATCAGACTTTGCCCATCTCTGAGCTGGGAGGATGGTGTCAGCCATTAAGGGCACGGTGCGAGCTCAAAGAGGATTTTTGTACTGAACAGTAAATGTTTCACAGACGTACCGTATATAATAAATGTTCCTGAGACAAGAGGAATCTGACAGCCGAGGGTGTAAGTTTGAACTGAAGGATACACCCCGATAGAGCTACTGAAGCAACAGAGCAGTGATACAGATGTTTTTAGTCATGCTATCAGAAACAGAAGCCCAGGTTCAGTCTCTGGATGTGGTGCCTCTGGCTCAGCCACACTGAACAAATGTGGATGGGAAGCTGGTGATGGATCAGGTGCTTTTGGCCTGTATGTGTTAAGAGAACTGGATACCGTGTTCAACAATGGTGCTATTCATTGCGGTATGTTCATATTCTAAAAAAAGTTCTTCAGCGTCCTCATGTTTCTGTGTTTTTGAGCCCACGGGGCATCTTCCTCTGGCTCATCCGGCTGACTCCCTGCATGCATTAACGCAACAAAAAATACATTTACTGAAACAGGTTTTTGAGATGTTTTAAATTTTAGCTGGCCTAATAAAGTCATTTCAGAGTGTGTTGATCAGAAACGATTATTTATGACCTTAGAGCCATTTCTTTTGTGAACTGTGGATGGGAAAGTGTGTTATGTGACCTGTGATTCCAACTGTGGCCAAAATCACTTCACAGAACAGCAAAGGTTAAAAACCATTTAGAAGTCCTGGTAGACCATTTTGGCCATTGACTGTAAATCTCATAAATGCATAACAAACTACAAACAGAGGTCGGAGCTCTGATGACCTTTAAAACAAAATTGAGGCGTTAAGCAAACTTGCATTTGTCTTTTCTTTGGCTTTTTCAATTGTTAGTCTGACAGCAAATGTTCACCTAATAATATCCTGCACAATATCATTTTTTTTATCATTAGCATTATAATCAGCTATCTAGTTGATTTCTCCCCTCAAGCGCTGCTCTGTTTAATGAGCTATGAATGACACATATTGTAGTAAAGGTAGCTGTCTATCACCATCCCCCTTCAGGGGGGTACACAGGAACACAATGTCTTGCTAATGGGAATAAGACTCGGCGAAAAGAGGCAATATTAAAAATGGCTATCTTCAGGGCAAGGTGGTCGATCCAATATTGTTAATGAAACAGGTCACGCGAACGCTCGCCGCTATCTGCCATCTGGCAAATGATTCTGTGAATGAAGGATCACCTCCAGTGTCAATTAACTCATATGTGATTGCATTCTGAATAAATTTAACTCGTCCAACAGCGAGAAATATGAAAATAACAGTTGTGGCTAAATAATGGCACAGGAATGGATCCATCCTGCGATATAGAAATTTACATACAATATCCATTTACTGTAGACACGTTTTTGTGCAAAAAAAAAAAAAAAGGCTAAAGCAGCGCCATAAACTACACATTTCCCCACATTTTCTATTATGTTCTGTACTGAAGGAGGAAAACTTTCCCTGAAGTGCCAAATCTTTTCACACCTCAGCCTTATCTGGCCAAAATCCCTTGAAATATGTTTTGTTTGGTCTTCTTCCTATCACTCTTCGCCCTTCCTCACACTCCAGTCTCCACCCCGTCTTGCCTGTCCCGTTCTTCACTATCTCTCCTATTCTAACTTCAGATTTTTGCCGTGGCTGACTTGCAGGGGTTGATAGTTTGAGAGAGGCTGCCGTGCCTCAGTGGAGCACAACTCTCCCTCTATCCCTCCATCCTTTCATCCCTCCACCCGGTTCATCCTCCCCTTCCCCTCCTCCCACTTGACTGAACTCAGATAGAGGGGTCCGGGCAGCGCCGAGAAAGAGTCTGGAGGGATTGGGGACCCGAGCAGCCACAGGAGGAACGGAGCCGGGGCCAGGAGGCTAATAGCCTCTCAGTCAGCAACCGGTAAAGATGTCTGTCCGCTTCTCACGAAACCAATGGTGAAGCAACATCCAAAGCCGCTGACAATTTGCCAGAGTTCAGTGCGTCGTAGTTGTGTTACAAAACTGACAGGAATGTGAGCAATTTTCTCAGAAAGAGAGTGTGACAGAGGGCCAAAAGCAAGGGTGATATCAAAAGAACCATTCAGGCATCGTATCTGTTAAATTGCTGGCTTCATCTGTTAAAGTTGTTACTTTTTTGGTATTCAAACACAGGTATCTGTTAGGTAAATATTCAGCAATGGCTTTAGTCAAACAGCTCTAAGAGATAGCTGATGTTCACACGATATTTGAAAGGAGAGCAGCAGCAAAGGATTTGAAAAATAATGACATCAGAGGATGGATTTTGAAGCTTTTTGCTATTTTGCAGGTGATTGACTACTTAGATCCGTGGTTTGATTAATGACCATAGGGAGGGCAACTAGTCTGAGCAACCCTGCAGAAGAAGGCACACTGATGCAGAAATGTCTACGCCGCACATGCATCATTCTAAAGTGCTGCCTGTTTTCAACCCTGTAGATCCCGACTGTTCTTCTTCTATTAGGAATATGTATGCGTGAATGTTGAAATTTTACTGAGACTTATGGTCTGATGACTATTGGGGTTCTCTGACGGATTTACTCTTTGACATATGAGGGGAAATAATTAAAAGAAAACACATTTTGATTTAATTTCTAATTGAGTCATTGACAGTATTGAAGTTATTAAACAGATTTCATTTTCTTTGCACATGAGAAAGAATAAATGTATTGCAGAGTAAACCCTCTGAAGCCGACTCTGTTTCTGGACTATTTTCACTTTGCTGCTCAGATGTGCCATCAGTATGATTTATCCTGGAGATCAGAGATACTGACAGAGATGCTATGACTGGAAAGAGTAAGTTGTGCTGATCTGAAAATAAAAGGGCAAGAGAGAGGGTTGATATCACGTTATTTAGACTTATAGCCTTTACCTTAACGTGACGGCATTCAATTGAAACTTGTTTGGAAGTGTTACCTGGTCCTGCCTGGTAAATTTGCGGCCTTGATTGATTTTTGTGGAAAAGTAACCCCGGGGCTTACAAAGACGAGGATGGCACATGACGCATGCATTTGCACCATGAGGCCCATGTCTGAGAGGGGCTCTCCGACAGGACAGGAGACAGCACGGACGCAGAAAAGCAAAGAGAGCAATTTTCCTGCTGCCTCTCTACTTTTCAGTTAAAGTGGCAATAAAGCCTTTAAATGTTTTCTATTCTCTGATCCCCTTTGCTATCTCTCTAGGGCCCGCATCAGATATCCTGACATACCATCAGTGGGTGAGAAGCTGGCCCCAGCAGCTTTCTAAACCCGGCTCTATTCAGCCGCCTGATTGATGGCTGCAAACACACCGCAGCTCTGATAGCACCACTCCAATTTAGCCCGCCACTATAATCATGAATGAGGAAACAGAGACAGGTGGCAAAGTAAGACAAGAATGTAAAAAATAAAAAAATAAGATCAGAAATTGGCGGCGAATCTTTTCTCTTTTAAGCGAACAGTCATGTCTTACAGGGGCATTGCTCTTGTGCTGCTCAAGAGCCCTTCAGATGGCGACGCGACGGATAAACGACAGCACCATTACCCAAACGATGAAAGAGATAGAAGGACTCATACAAAGTGTGCAATACATTTTTCTGACTATTACAGAGCATAAAAAGAGCAGGCTGAGAGAGAGAGCGAAGTGATGGAAAGGGAGACATGAAGCGAAAATGAAGGAGGAAGGCAAGAAAGGGAATATAAGTTGAGGGACATGGAGAGGAGAAGGAATGAGAGAGGAGGGGGGATAAGACGGGTAGAGAGAATACCACAGACTGGCAGCACATAAGAGAGGGTATAAAAGAGAAGATTTGCAAGGAATTGAAAAAGAAATGAGCAATGACACTAGTTGTTTCTATCCTCCTTTGTCTCTCTTCAGAGTGATTTGAGCAGAGAGGGTGACCCAGGCTGTGAAGCCATCTGATCTGTCAGACAATTCCTCATCTTTTCCATGAAGGAGGTGCCGGAACCTGGGCCAAAGGTCTTATTATCAACCATCACTTTCCTACGCATGCTCCCTTATGAAACATCTTATTGCCTGGATGGATATTGCTGGACTCGGTGTAATAGAGGTGCAGAGTTTATCTATTTCTCTTACCGGGCTCACCCTTAACACACACTCCAAAACCAGTTCTCTGTACCTCGTAACATGAAGCACAACTGACTCCATAAATTCCCCAAACAGACTCCATATCTAGATTCAGAGTGTTCTACTTTCTACCCTCATGCCATGCTCTTATCAGACCCACGGCCTTATGCTGAGAGCCAGTATCATCCATCTAAATCACGTGTTGGCTCGTCAGTGTGCGCCTGTGGGTGGAGGTTATGTGATTCCAAAGCTGGTTGATATAAAATGCTGGCACGTCTTCTGGAACAGCAGACATACAAACATACAGTCTGGAGTCTTTATGGTGCGTTCCAGCAGATTGGCAAAACACTAAGCTGTCGAGACCAAAGTAAAGCTGATGGAAAGGTTTGATCCCAGTGATGTGTGGATGTTTGTCTAGATTGCCTCTTGCATATTCTAATGATGATACCGATCACTGCTGTCAAGTACCGTATTTATATCCCGTCACATCTCCAGGCAGTGTTTCTCTAATGTTCTGTAACAGCGTGGGCGAAAAATCATGTGTTTGCAAGATGATTTTCCAGCCCAATCGTTTGTATCGGACGGTTTGTATTACGGCTCTGCAGTTCTGTGTGTAGTAATTTGCACACAACTTGAAAGTTGCTTCGAGGGGATTTGGTTTGGGCAGTATTTCCATTAATCTAGAAAATGTAAAATACACACCAATTGAATATAATTAATAATATTATATTTTCAATATTAATTTCACTGCAGGTACGCTGGACTAAATTATACAATTTTAATATTTTATTTTTCTATTATTTTACCTGCTTTTACTTCTTACTGTAAAATTGTATTAGTCTCTCACAGAAAAATGATTAACCAAACTGTCAGTTGTGAATAATGGTTTACTCTAGCTCTATCATGGCTAATAGAACAGTCCGAAAATAAAAGCTGAGATAAGAAAGATGAGATAAAGTTCTACTTTAAGAAACTTTCTACTTTATCAAAGGCCTAGAAAAGACTCAGGATTAATCAACTGTCCACAGACCTAAAACCGTTGGTGTACTCGTGATAGATGTATCAATAAATTTGTCCCAACATGACCAATTCACGTCAGTGTAAACCGCCAACGACTCAAAGTTTCCAAAGAAATGCTTTACTGCAGATAGCATGCACCACTGGACTGACCGACTCAGGGGCCAGAGGAGGACCTCTCACCTTACTCACACCCTACACAGGATTAAATCTTGCTGCATCGCACACTAAGAGCCACGTGAAAACCTAGAGAGAAAACTAAAATAATAACTTGGCATTAATGGTACATGCAGTTAAAGCAGGTATAGATGGGTACAAACTCCTGCGTGCCCATAGTAAAATCTTCGCAGTCGGCTCCCCGGTCTCCTCCCAGGTGACTGAGGTAGCGCTTCAACAAGCTGCTATAAAACGCTCATCAATCACGGAGGCTAATCTCAGGTTCTCGCTGACACTTTCATTGTGCAGGTCTTTTCTATACGGCTGCTTCCACATAATGCCCCGCTCTGCCTGCTTCTGACAGGCCGGCAGCCCTGCAGCTCCCTGCCATGAGAGCCATTCTCAAGCGGCACGCCTTTGAAGTGAAGCACCGGCGGAGCTCGGCCTAATCTGGACATCTGGAGGCCTGGTGGGTGAAGCGGGACAGAGGCAAAAGACTCAGCATATAGGCGACCTCAGCTCAGCTTTGTGGGGAATGAAAATAGCCGTTTCACCGGTTCTATGGATTTGAAAAATCCAATAGAAAGAGGCTCCAGTTCTCAAACTGCTATTACAGAGAAAAGTCCAGCAAAAAAAAGGACCAAATGGCACAGAACTCTTTATGTCCATCTACAGTTCCATTAGCCAGAGTTCAGAGCGACAACATGGGTGAGCTGGCCCTCGAGCACAGGGGGAGACTTGGGAGGGAACAATACTGCAAAAAAAAAAGGAAAAACAAGACTTGAGGAAATGTCTGCAATATGGTTTGGAGGGGGCAGAGTATATTTCTAATCACAAGAAAACCTTCTGGCCACCTCTTCAATTTTTGTGTTTCTGTCCTCGATCCCCACCAGCGATTTTTTGGTCCTCCAATCTTAGTCACCGCTCTCGGCAGAGGGAACACAAACAACCCTATTCAAAAATAAACACAGCAATTTTGTGCGTGTTTACCTTTCATTCTGCCATATCTATCTGTGATTCTGTGCCCCCAAACTGTTCTGTTCCATTTCACGCCGCGAGGAAGACCTTGTTTCTTGGCCCACTGTACAGATGAGCGGGCTAGATAGCGAGCGCCATTATTCTGCACAATCATTTCTATCTTGTCCCCTCTTGCTTTCTGTTGTTCTTTTATAGCTGCATGCTGACCCGCGTGAATGCCAAACCGCCAGGTTTTATTGCAGCTGGCACGGGGATATGGTTATGAAAACACTTTATTCTGTTCCTGTGAAAGTGGCATGTCTATGTTCCTTCACATAGAAAGCATATGCACGGGTACACAAGGTTACATCCAATGATATTTAAGTCTCTCAAGTATATGCAGGGAACCGTCCCCCTTAAGATACATGATAGCAATAATTTGCTGCCCTCAGCCTCATTCAAAACACACAAAGCAGGCACAAACCATTTCATTGCCGATGTTAATAGGTGATGGGGAAGATTTTAAACCACAGCAGCACTGAGGGTTTAAGGTAGATCTCATTCACACAATTTAACGTGTCACCCTGTGATGTTAATGCATTCGGCTTGTTTTCACATCAGCTCAACTTTTGCTTCAGCTAAACAGAAATGTTTTTTTTGCTTCAAGATTTAGGTGTAAGCATGGAGAAAAAGTTGCCCCCCCTTCTGGCTTCATTATATAATTTTTCACCCAGTATACTGTTAACAGAGAATTTCATCCTTCCTGTATGATTTATGAGCATCGGTTCATTTGGTCTAGAAAGAAGCCCTTGCCCTGACACGAAAATCTGACATTTACTATTGATTTTTTTTGGACTGTTGAGAAGTTTCAGATACAAAAATCAACCTTTTTCTGCCTTGATGAAAGGTCATACGAGCACTTCAACACACTTTAACGTCTAAGTTTATTTCAACTTGGGTTCTTATTTTCATAGTTTTGGCCATCATTTTTATGAGTTATGGCAACACTTCACTCACTAAAGTAACACAGCAACACAGCCAACAGTTTGTGCAAATGATCTAAGTCACTTTATATGGAAGTAAACCTGAAAGTGAGCCTGAAGTATGTCTATAAACTGTGAGTGATGTTTACAAAGTTTGGGTATTAATTATACAGTTTGTCTGTGCCAGCTAACCTTGTGTTTGTTCGTGTTTCTTCTCCTGTCTGACTTCTTTTCAGTGGTTTCCCTATGATCTCAGAGGGCGACAGTCCCACGCAAAATCAAAATTATCCTTTAAAATTAAAACACGGAGAAGCCTGATTTTCTCTGTCACGAGTACACCAGATTTCTAACAGGGTTTATTCCAGAGCGCAAGTGTTTGACAGACAAAGTACTGCAGCCGCAGCAGTGCGACGGCATGAAAGTCAACATCATTACTTACAGCAGTGGGTCCCTGAATCCAAATAATTAAATCCAAAGTACGACTAAAAGTGAGACTGACTAAAAGAAAGAACAGCAGCTTCTTTCAATAAATAGGTCGGTATCAACAAGGGGAACAGTTGACTATTTTATGAAACTCAGACACATTTGCACTGTAAGGAGGAGTCTGTTCTCTCACTTTGCTCTCAGTCCAAATGTTGTTATAAAAAAGGGTAATAAATCTGAAATCTTAAAATGAGCTACGCATGGTTCAACAGTGTAGAAAATAAGAGAGAAATCTGAATCTGCATTCTCACAGTAACCAGTTTTCTTGTGTCCACGTAAACACAGCAAGTACAGCATTATCAGATGTTCGTATGAAACAAGTGGCTATAGATGATGTCTGACCTTGGATGGAAACCTTTGGATGTTCTTTCTTCGTGCACTCTGGTTGGGTCAGCGGGTCAAACAACGACGCGGTCGGGGTCGTCGGGACAGCTGAGTTCTGCGTGACGACAGTCGGGAGGAAGAGGAGCAGGAGGAGGCCGGCCATAGACGAGCGGGTGGAGTCCTGCGAGGACGCTGGCATGGTGATGACCTCTCCTCTAACTGCCAAGGTGGGCCTCTGGGATACAGCTGGAGAAGAAGAGAAGAGAAGACTTCAACACCTCAATGCAACATTTTTTACACCTGGCTTCAAAAGAAAAGAAGCTCTCTCTGAGTCACTTCTCAAATCATTTCTTCTCTCCAACTTTCAATTCCTGCGGGCTTCTGGCTCTGAATCCAGCGTAGAGGAACTGAAGGAGAATGAAAAAATAATGCAAAGGTATAAAATTTTGGTAAAAAGGACATAACCGTGGGATGAAAGCAAGGATGTTCGGTAACTAGAGGTTGGCTGGAAAGACGAGATATAAAGCCGAGTAAACTAAAATACAGAGAGAGAGATAGCGGGTGTGAAGGACACCGAGTGGAAAAACTGCAGAGAAAACTCTTGCGCTTCAGCAATGAGCCATCTCAAAGAAATACCTAACCTCTGACCTCGCGATAATTATTTAAGATGTGCAATTAAACTTTGGGAGTTCATTTAATGGCTGATTAAAATGAGAAAATTGAATGCAGTAGTGGACTGTTCAATGAGGCAGAAGATTCCACAAGTCAATGAAGCAGAAATGAACTTAAAATGTGTTCCTCTTAGAGGCGTGCTGGAAAAAATGTTTGCACAACTATCTATTTTGATTCCCGTGTGCTCAAAAGATTGATGCATATCAACAGACAAATCATAACCAGTCCTTCCTTGACCTCTACGTCCGAGCATTATTTAAGCAGCTCCAGCTGACAGATTAACACACATAAATGATCCTAGACAAAACACACATACAGACACTCTCATGCTTCCTGAGTAAATGTAATCTCCTCCAGTCATAACGTATGAGTGTACAGTGCCGAGCTGAAACCAGCAGTTCATCATCTCTCGCCCTGCGCTCCTTACGATGTTAGCTTAGCGAGGTGTAATATCATTTAAGTAGATTAAAAACTGAGAGCATCAACTTTCTGCAGCACTTTGGCTGGGTTACATCTCTCTGTGGTGTTTTCCTCGCTAATGCTTCAATCAATAACAAATTATTAGCTTGGTTGAGTTGCAAATCAACCATATTGCCCTGCAATCAATTATCCCTCTCACTACAGCTGGTAACTAATTAGGCAAATGCACAGAGTGCCCATGTTTGTCATTACAAACAGTGGAGTCAACAGGCCCTCAGCTTCTGCCAACAAACATACTGTTGATGAAACAGGTGGAAGTATTCAATGCACTCTGCACTAGACTTGACTCAGCCAGGCTGGATGTGTTTCAAGTCTTAGAGCCCATTGTTAGGCCACACTCAGACTGAAAAGAGCACTGTGGTTAAAAAATGCAAAGTTGTGCGTTGGTGTGTTACATCTGAGATGATGAAACACATTCCAGAAAGTCTACTCTTAGTGTTACATCCATCAGTTTGAGGTCTCCGGCTCACTATATCAGAGAGAGGATTCTCACTGTGTCCTTCAATATTTTATGACTTGTGTTTGACCCTTACTAAACAGCCTGGTGTTGATGGTTCTTCACCAAATATAGGCCCTTTTCAATTGTATAATGTGTTAGACAAGGCCTTTTAAAGGCATCATGAACAGACACTTTACTTTGCCATCCAGACTGAAACGTCGTGACAGCAGAAAAACAGCTTAGGTTTCCTCTGCGGGGCACACGCAGGCCACTTGAGCCAGCAGCTTTAATGCCAAAGATGTCTGATTTTCAAATAGCTGTTTGTTGTGCACAGACCAAGCAATGAATGTTGGAGTGTGTCATCAAGTTGAGGCTCTCAAAAATGGATGACGCCACTGATGTCTGTACAGTCTTTGCCTCATTTCTCGGACTCTAGTTTTTATGTGTGTCCTGTCTTTGTTTTCTGGACCCAGTGGTTCTAAATCCTACCCCGGAAAGACTCCAGCACTGCATATTTTTCCATCTTTTCCTGCTTTACCTTTATTTGATGAGCTAGATCACTGTATGTGCATTAGTTGATCAAGAGTTGGTGTGTTCCAGCTTTTGATTGGCTGAACACTATGATGGATTGAGCTAATTAGGTATAGAGCAGGTAGAGACTCTGCAGTGTTTGAGGTCCTGTTTTAGCATGATTAAAAACCACCCGGCGGTGCAGTACTGGTCCACTGCATATCACCTGCCCTGTCTGAGACCAGCTACGGGCCTGCGTACCTGTTCACCGTGTAGCTGTTAGGTTCTTTGAAAAACATGGGAGGTCTCTGATTCTCCCAAGAGATTTCGTTGCTATCGCTTTTGATCAATTGCAGTTACCTTTGCCAAGTAGTGACTCATCTTGTCTCCCATTTGCAGACCATAATCCAGCCCAACAACCAGGTAAACTGCCTTTTAGCCAACTGCTATTTGCTGCATGTCTGCATTTGGGGTTTTGTTACCCGTTCCCCAAACCTTGACGAGGTCACATTACAGTCTGATCTAAGAGATCACATGACACTCAGTCAGTCAAGCTCAGTTTTCTCTATCTACACTACAAAGCCAGACTAGTTTTTTTTTTTTTTTAATGTTCAGAAGTTTCACTTCACTTTCACTATAGAGAGTCCCAAAAAAGAAAAAAACGAACTGAAACTTCACTTGAATGCAGATGACAGTGAGTGATCTGTGTTAGTGCTGATATGAATCCGGCATCTGACACTGTAGGACACGATAAGGACAGTATGATGTTCTTCTTAGTATATACAGACAGATCACGTGTGGTGTCTCTCAAGGTTCGATCATTGGGCCATTTTATTTTTTCTTAATAATGACACACATTTGTAACTTTGAGGCTGTACTCCCACGTTTAATTTTAATTTGATTAAATCTGCACGGCTGATTTCAAATTCTGGGCATCTTATGATTTCTTACAAATAAATTCTAACAAAGCCGAACGTTTTGTCAGAATTTGCACTGTGCATGTTTTTAACAATTTTCGAGCATTTAGGCTTCATGACACATAGTTGACTTTTATTTTTGAGTGATTTGCCAAAAACTTTTCAATTATATGTTTTTTTTTCTGTTTAAATAGAACTGATACCTGCTTCAACTGAGTGAAGCACAGCAACGTCTGTTGTTCAAAATGTTGTAGCAATGTTTTAATTAAAACTAAAAAGTGGGACCATATGTTCCCAATTTTAGCATTCACTGATTAGTTGTCTGTTTCAAAATTAATTTGAAGACTTAGTGATTACTTTTGAGGCTTTGCACAGACTGCTGCCTGGTTATCGCTTTGAACTCTTAGTTTCCTTATTTGTCACATTATATTTTTTTGTAAAATCTGTGTATTCGTTACTGAAAAATTAAGGCACGCTATCAAGTCCAGTATGAGGTACAGATTATAATACAAACAGAGATATTAAAATTATAGCTACCATGGTGTAAATGGTATAGAAAATTATTCCTTCAGCAGACTCTACATTCATTTTTATCTCACTTTATTGGATACCTGTGAGATCCTGAGAAAGTGACATGAGACATGGGGAGAGAGAGACAGTGCAGGATGACAAAGATTAAGGTTCCTGGTTGAAATCAAACCGAGAACATTATGCTTACAGGGTACCAGTTTTTTCCCGCTAGGACACCTCCCATTTCTTTATTTCTATCATCCATAGGAGTGGAGTTGGCAGGTGCTTAATTCACATTAAATCACAGAGTCCTGAAAGTCAAAGGCTGACTCTACAAATCCTCTCATTAGTCTAAAAGCTGGACTGAGAGCGGGCAGGGCAGGAGATCATGACAGATGACCAGGACTCTGCTGTAAGTTAAGACTTTGGTGGATGAGTTATCTTGGCATGGACACACAAAGACGGAACTGTACTGTCAGCAGCAGGAGGAGTTTAGTGTGTGGATGTCAAAGATTTCTGTAGGAAGTAATGTCACACCCTCAAGCAAACCCAGATGCACGCACACACACACACAAAGTATCAGACTCTGAAAACTGGCAAAATCCAGTCATAGACAGCTGGTCGCACACCATATTGGGTCACAGCAAGTGGGCAGAACTAACACATGCTGTGTGCCAACATCCACTCCTGAGTGTGTGTTTGTGTGTATGCAAGTGTGTGTGTTTATACCAAGCATGGCTCTGTAAGGCCACTCCAAAGAGGCCTGATACAGTCCATCCAATTTCCCATCCTGCTGTGTTCTGGATTAGCAACAGTTTGTCAGCAAGGAACCAGGACAATCCATACCATTGGGTGAGCTGTCTCCATAAACACTAACACAGACATGCACACACACACATGCAAACATGTGCACACACAGTGGACTCACCGGGACACTGTTTGCCTGTCATTCAGACATCCTGCCAGATAGTCAATTAAAGGTGTGCCATGTGCTGAGGACTTACAGGGTACTTGTGTGGATTGGACTAATAGATGTCCAGGCACGTCTCTTTGTCAATAACTTTGTGATCAGTGAGGAGAGAGATTTACTGCCTTAATGCTGAGAAAATGGTGTTTGCAGAGGAGGACATTTTTTCAATCCAGTCCTTTGTAAAAAGTATGGATGGACAACCACCATGTTGTAAAAACACTCCAAGTAAAAGTCTCGCAGCCGGTCGTATTAGCTGTAAAATGTCCTCAAGTATTGAAAGTATTCATTGTGAAAAATGTCTGCTCTCTGCGCCGGCGGCTCCTACATGCACAGGGAGTGTGTGATGAGGGGGTGGGGGTTTTGTGAAACTGTGTGTGTGTGTGTGTATGTGTGTGTGTGTGTTACAACCTGCTGCTGGAGCCCCTCACCATCATGTATAAAGAAGGAGAATTTCTGCTCTGTTTCAGGGTTTTCAGATTCTTACAGATCTTGTTAGTGCTTTCACCAATTTCAGACAGCTTAATCTTGGATTTATGAGCTTTCATCGCTTTTTTTTTAAATTTTCATTGTTTTTTTCTAGTGTTAGGGTTAAATTAAACTTGCTTTTTTGTCTGCATATCAGCTCTGTAAACTGCATGCTCTGTGTTTTCCTTTGAGAATAAAATCAGAAACCAGAAGGAGAAATTTATATTTTATATCTTTTTTGGTTTAATGATTGCACCCCCATCAAAAAATTAATCTGTCAGAATACCATTAGTTCTCCATCTACGTAGATGGAGCCATATCAAATTGCTTCATTCAAAACCATATCAGCAAACAGCAACAACGTCACTGTTCTATCATATTCAGACTATCACACTATCTGACAGGAAGACAACAAAGGAGCCACAGATTTTTAATAACAACCCACATGACCTTTCCTGCAAAAGTCTTCTTCTTATCTAACTCACATACATGAACACACGTCTTGTCCTGCACCTTAGCCTGTAATGGTATGTGCCTGTAAATCTCATTTGGGTCCAGTTAGATGCTTTTCAGTACCACTGCTAAAAACTGTCTGCCCCATGGTCGTCTGTGAGTTTGTTTGTTTGTCTCGCACTGAAGCTCAGCCTGCCAGCTGCTGTCAATCACAGGCTGACATGCCCCTCCAGCTGCTGAGATAAAAAAAAAAGGAGCATTTCTGATATCAGCACTGTAACTAGTAACTACAGCTGTCAGATAAATTTAGTGTGACAAAAAAAGTAGGATTATTTCCTCGGGCATGTTGTGGTGAAAGAATTAAGTCTGGAAAAAAAAAAGTCAAATGCTCAATTATATAAAGTAGCACTACCTAAAAACTGCAATATTTGAGTAAATGTACTCTGTCTGTGCACTCTGACAATTTACAGTAGACACACAATTTGGCCTAAATGTTTGAAAGCTGGAGACAGCGTATTTCCTGTTCAGGTGTGCTGCATTATTATCTCACTAGGATGCTTCAGCATGGCGCAGCTCATTGTAAACAAACCAAAGCAGTACAACAAGTCAGTTTTTTTTCTCTCCCAGCGGCTTATAACAAATAAGACCACAGTGCCTCGGTGCTAAGATAATTTTGGAAGGCTCAACCTAGATAAACAAGGTAAGCTCTCCTTTTTAAAAAAATCATTTCCACTCTGTATCCAGATTGCAGCCGGTACGTCTCAACCTTTCCCGAGCGCCGCCTCTCGTGAGTCCCTGCCAATGCCAACATGTATCTATGGCAACAGAGCGCCAAGTTGGTAGTCAAGCAGCGGGAACCAGGTTGAGTGTATTTCGGCACAGACCTCAACAGTCTCTCAACGGAGAGCTGGATGGCCGGCTGCCCACTGATGCGACGCGGTACGAGGAAGTGGAGTGCTCAGGACAATGAAACACTTGAAGTAGGCAAATGTGAATATATGTGTTAGAATTAGGCGATGACTGTATATGCTTATACTGCATATGACATATGCATTTGTATAACAGAGTCACCTGCTTTGCTATAAGGGGTCAAGTAGAGAGTAGATGCTGATGAAGAAAAAGGCCTAAGGATTTAAAAATGGTCAATCCATTAAAAAAAAAAAAAAAAAATCTCCCACTTCTCTCGTTCATTTAGCTGAAACTCTGGTGTCAGAATACGGTTCAGCCTGACAGCCCTGACTCCTAATGTCACCATCAGCTGAAGAAAAGATTCAGGGAAAGAGGGCTGGCAGGGGGAGGTGGTGGTGGTGGAGGCATAACTACTGCTTGTCAAAATGCGTCCCCGCGATTGTCAGAGCGCATCACATTCCTCCAGGCAGCGGGGCCTCGCTCTCGGCAGGTGTGTCGATCCTCCTCGCGCCTCGGCTGTAAAAACCTCTCCCCAATCTCATTTTGAACCCCCTCCTCCTTTTATCGCTCCTTATTTGCTTTGTACTCCGCTCCCTCATTTCTTTCTTCCATCGCTCCAGAGACGGTTACGGACGGAGAGTTTCCAGAGTCCACTGCACCTTTGCCGGCCATTTGCTTCTACATTTTAACCCAGCCTGCGAGGGGAGTACATCTAATTACAACTCAACGCTAACTCCCTGAGCCCAATCTCATCAGAATCTGTTACGACACTGATTAAATTGCTTCTGGCCCGCTGGGATGCAGTTGCTACCTGGATAAAAGAACTGCCTGTTTTATGCCCTTTTTGGAACAGAACAAGGAAGGAAGTCTGTGTGACCAGCGGGTGGAAAAAAAAAAATCAATGTTGTTGCTTTCAGAAAAATCTGTCATCAGGGACAGCAGATAACAAATGTAATTGGTAATTTCTGCAGCGGAGCTCCCGCAGGAGGAGTCGTTTCCCTTTTTCTTTGATTCGTTAGGAGTGATTAGACATCATTGTTAAGCATCTTTTAGCAGGATTTCAAGTTAAGCCCCTCCAGAGCTTTAAGTGCATGAAAAATGTGTTGTTCCTACAGAGCCTGCTGCAAGCCTCCCAACGCTCATCATTAGCATGTACGGCGCAGGAATATCAATACCTCCTCATCCAAAAGCTCACAGGAATTTTCTCACGTGCACGCAGAAATGAATTACAACAGAAGGAAATAACACCTGTTTCCTCCAGGAACTAAAACACGAGATTGATGCCTCCAATTCTGAGTGTGAATCAAGCAGGTTTTTAAGCAGAACAAAAGGCAGCAGAGCTCATTTCACACTTGTCATTTTATCTCACCGTCGTTTCAGTCAAAGACGTTCATGAAAAAAATAAGTACAGTGCAGTGTGTGTGTGTTTACATGCGCCTCTGCTTAATCAAACTAACAAATCAAACCGACCTTACAACGTCGTGATAAACGCCGACAACCTGACCGCAGATGCATATTGCCACCATATTCCCATCCTATTCAACCTTTCCTACTCTTACCCTCAGGGGGTTTGGTCCAGCCATGGCTACATTGACCATGTCTAATTCAACTCAATAGCTCAACCCCACCAATCTCTTTAATGCTTGCACTGCGATGGGGGGTGGGCTGGGGCACGAGGGGCCTCATGAGAGTCTCAAGGGAACGGGGGACCAACATGTAGGCAACACACTTGGGGGAAGGACGCAGGAATGTGCAATGAAGATGGTTACAGGGTGAGATAGAAGATCTTTTTTTTTCTTTCTCTTCTTGGAAAGAATGGGTGACGGAGGGGTCACGGCGAGCATCTCTTCTTATTGAGTCTCTTCGCTCATGCTTGAGGAGGCAGGCACAACCGGAGAAAGGATCTTCTGTAGGAATGAGGGAGGGTTGACCTCGGACTAGAGAAAAGACTGTGTGTATGAGTGTGTGTGCGTGTGTGTGTGGTGTGTGTGTGTGTTTGGGGACAACATTGAGTGACAGGGTTGATGAGGTGGTGAGGTTGGCAGGCGCTGTCTGGATTACGTCCGATATCAAATCAGAGGCTGTGCTGGAATCAAGGCATTATGGTGCCTGAGGGAAGGTGCCATCTGATATACTCATATAGCTGCGGGACTGTCGGCCGAGTTGTGATGTGAGAGAAGACAGCAAAACACAGGGACGGAGAGAAAAAGGCACTGGATGGGGGTGCACATTTTGTTCATTTTGCTCTCTGAGCATGTGTGTATCTGCGTGCAATCTGCGGGATTGTGGGAGGGATAAACAGGCTCTGTATAATACCTGACTGTCTGTATGCCTTTCTTGTGCATTATTGTCTTTCGATCAGGGGGAATTTCTGTCTCTGTCTTTCTTTTTGTCTTTTAATTATTTCCTAATACATTGTTTGCACGTATCTGCAGGTGAACCGCATCGTCAAAGTGAAACTGTTTCTTTCATTCAAAGGAGACACAGTTTGGAGCTTGACGGTTCTCTTCTTGACTTTGTACACAGCAGCTGACAAAACAATCTCCAGCCCTAAAAAAATCACAGCAGATGAAGTTTGCTCCTTTGTCGTGGAACTGTAGATGTAATGGCTGCATCCCAAATTGCTCCACTGGTTCATTACTCCCTTAATAACAGACACTCGATTTGAGTTTGCTGTAACTTTTGATTTTGAATTTTCATGCTCAGATTTTGGACACTTGATATAGAGCACTTTATAGTTAAGCTGTGATTTCAGACACAGACAATGTTACATCTACAGATCTATAACAACTGAGAAAAAATCTCATCTGCTGATGATGACTGTAAGATGAGGTTGAAAGCTCCTGAACAAGTGAGTAAATGGACCTTGAGTTGAGATTGTTTAGTCAGTACATAGTTGTGTATCCACAAAGCCAGGCAGGGATCAAGAGTTGAACTTAATCTGTGTGTACTAATTAGTAATTTGCTTGATCAAACTAATAACATGTACTCATGTCCTCAGATTCCATAATTAAGTCTCTCAAATTAGGCCAATAGCGTTAAGTTGCTTCAGCAGACGTAAGTGAAGTCACAGGTTTGTGTGAGAGGAGCAGCCAAAGTGTCAGCAGCAGACTTAATGTAGAGGTGTCCTATCATTCTACAGAATGTATCATGTCAAATCAATCAAACATTTGACGTTTGAGTATTGAGATCTGCCTGACAGTGATTTTACTGACAAGAAAAATGGAGTGATACTTAATTATGTAAAATCTGTGCAGCTTTTCTATTGTTCTGCATTAGCACAAAAGAGGATGTGTTTTTGAGTTTAGACATGAAATGCTAAAGAAGGATGAAAATATTCATGCAATTTCAAATTTTCATGACACTTTTCACATTTAGTGAACATCTAAAAATGTAAAAGCCTAGTGACCACACATAAGGACAGTCAAGACCATGAACAGTTGCAGCACCAGCTCTGATAAACAACTCTTTAAATATCCAGCAGCAGTGTCTGCTCTCAAGAACCCCGTGATTACAGCTGTTACCCAGTTTCATTTTTAGGATTTAAATGGCTGGATTTTTGTATGACTTCAGCTGAACCACAGAGAAAAGATGACCAAACAAATGTTGGCCTCTTGTAAAAGTGGATTCCAATTATGTGCCTCTTGTAGTAGCAGTATCAATCAGGAGAAGAGTATGATTTGACCAGAAGTGATTGGGGAAGAGTCTGATGGAAGGATAATGGGCACAGGCCAAAGAGACGGCTATTAATGGTCAGTAAATGGCAAATCAAGGCTGCAGTGCTAGTGCATGGTTTGACTGACAGACCGCTGAGGGTGGGGACGCTTCAGTATCTCTCTAATTCTCTTGCCTTATACACACACACACACACACACACACACACAGATACACATGTCTACACTGTCACACTGAGAAATCCTTAGAAGTACACACACACACACACACTGAGATTCAAACTCCAGCCTCCCAGTTCAAACACACACCTGTAACAGCCAGCCATTTTATACTTTTCCACATCCCCAGTCTGTAATAACACACTCCGTCTGGCCCTCAGAAACTCTATTATGATTTCACTTGGCACTGTCAACCACAGTCTCACACCTTCATTCACACACACTGAAACCATAATGTGATATTATCGACTGCATTTCTCTCGGCGTCTACCTGATACTGTTTCATTGTGTGAACTCGGAGCCCCCGGGCCTGTATTGATTTGAACTCGCCCAACTAGTTCGGCGAACTTGGGGGAGTAAGAGACTGTTCAATTTTGGCCACAGGTTTCACATTAGAGAGTTACCACTGTACACAGGCTGAGCTCAGGGAGTGTTATAGAGGACGGACTGTGGCGGGTCTCGCAGGCAAATCAATCCCACCATGTAAATGCCAGCAGTGAAGCATCAAACACTGTTGTGAATGAGGAATTTAGAAAAAGTAATTGCTACTTAAAAAGTGAGTGTAACTACCATTGATCACGTCTTACAGTATTTATTGGGATAGCAATGGTGCAAACTTTTTAATGCATTTCTCATCAGGTCATGAACAGGATTCTAGTTCCACGTCTTCTAGCCAGTCTCTTCCCTTGCAATCTATAAACTTTCCTGTCATTTTCCTCCTGCCCTGCAGTAGTCCCCATGTTCCCACCATTTCCCACCGCATCACCTGACCTCCCATCTGCACAACTGTTCCCACTTCCCCCTTAGCCTTGCAGTATATATACCCATACCCATTCAATCCCCGCTGAATCGTCTCATGATCTTTCAGTTTAGCCTCCCAGCCACCATCTCTGACCGCCTGATTCCTGCCTGCGTGATCTCCTGCCTGCTTTTCAGACTTCTCCTCAGCCATTATATTTATTTGCAAATGGAAGCAGTACAGTTTATACAAATGTGGTCCAGATCTTGAGAATGTACATGCTGCATTTACGGCAGCAGCTGTGCAATGATTCTTAATAACTGATTTATCTGTTTATCAACAGGTTTCTTTTCAAGTCATGTTTACTGGGCAGAGTTAATATAAATCGAAGTATTCTATCCAGCTTCATTTCAAACACATCGAGTAGGAATAGATCTTCCAAAATTTTTGACATCTTTAATTTACTTGTTCTTTGACCAACAGTCCAAAACACTAAGATATTCTGCAGAAAAACCTCACATTTAAGAAGCTGAAACCAGGGAATGGTTGGCATTCTTGCCTTTTTAGTGGCAAATAATTTATCAATTATCTCTTTGGTGGGACTCCTCATAACTCATTGACATACATTTGAAGAGTAAGTAGTGCTTCATTTTTAGAGGTCATGAGATTAAAAGGAAGGGAATCACTCGTGTAAGTGATTAATGCACTAAAACAAATCTATCAAACCAGAGTTTTCAGATTTGTCCAATAAAGAAACCACAACCTATTAATGCATTCGGTGCATTTAGTATTCAGAACATGCTGAAATAATTTCTTGTACATCTCCTGTCTTCAGAGTTGTGACCTTTTCCCTGTCGTTTAGCAGAGCAATGTGTCAGAGGCGCCAGGTCAGAGGGACGGTGCCCAGATGATGGGCTATTAGGGAACAAAAAGGCAGAGACATGAGTAACCACTCAAACAAAAGGTCTGTCCAACACATTTCTGGCTTGACACAGCCACAAAAGAGGGCCGTCCAATGCTCCGAGTGGAGGCTGTTAATTGGAGAGCCAAAGGTCACAGAGAAAAGGCGGGTTTGGGGAGGCAATGTGAGCTTTTATCCAAGCTTCTGCGCTTGTGTTCTTTGCTCTAAAATAAGAGCTGATTAGATGTGTATAGAGCATACTGAAAAGGTGTCATTTTAGCATTCAAACAAAGAATAAAGATGAGAAGAGTCTTTCTGCACTTTTTAGATTTATTAATTTTTCCAGGGCAGAATCGGAGCTTGATCAAACACCAAAGAGACACACATCGCACCGCTATGGCTGAAACAATTAGATTAATCAATCAGACAATTAATCAACAATTTTAATCACCAAGCTATCATTTTTAATCATTTATCTAATATAAATGCCAAACATTTTGTTCCAGCCTCCCCACTGTGAGGATCTGCAGCTTTTCTAAGTCTATTAAACATTAACTAACCCCCTTTGTGCTTTTTTAAAACTGCTCTTGAAACCAAATAAGCTATTGAAGACAGAACACCTTAGGCAACTCGCAGTGGGTGCAGGTCCTTATACTACCCTTTATTGAGTAAACAATTAAGTGACTAAGAAAAAAATCACTGACTGCAAATTTACAGACCATTTGTTTCAAAGTTCACTAATTCAGGTTTTTGCTGTTTGACTTTCTTTTTGATGATACAATAGATGCAATAAACAAAAAGAGTCATTCATACAGACTCAGATTTTACAATGTTGTACAGAGTAACTAGTGACATTAACAGGGATGCATGTTATATCTACTGCCATTATTATTATGTCCAATAATGCAATAATGTAATTATTGGATATAACTATCTGCAGAGTGCAGTTATTCTGTCACTGTGACTGAGCACTGGAAGTACAGTCACCAGCAGACTTCAAATTAATTACATAGCTGCCTGTTAAAGGAGAAAAATGGCAGTAAAAATTGTGTTTCAGTGTGAACTAACATTGGTTTACAGAAATTGCGTTGACAGTGGAAAAATAAACTGGTTAATGTAAAATGTTTGCCTTTATCGTCCTCTTTACGTCTTTGCAAGTATAATGCTATGTGGTTAACACTAAGCAATATGGTACACAAAATGTGAGTAGTTAATAAAAAACAAACGAGGAATGAATCAGAAATGACCAGATAATTAATGAAGTGTTAATGAATAATTCCTGAATAACTGTGATTCAAGGATTACATACTAGGTAATAATGAGTTACTGGAGAACAGAGTGGGAGATACTACATTAATAAATCATTAGGTCATAATTGCTTCATAAATAACTGTGAATCGACATACTGACCACTTTCTTCATGAGTCGTCACATTAATTGCTAATTTCTTAATCATTACTTCCTCTTTTTGTGTCCCTCCAGTAAAATCACACATCATACTAAGTAGGTACTCAGTAGTTCCTCGTTACTTCATGATCATGACAAGCAGCTACTGAGTTTATACTTGGAGTCCACGGTTAGTTCCTTCATAACAAACCAGAGAGCAGGATCCTCAAAATATATTAGTCATTATATTCTCACCACATATATACTAATATTCACACCCAAGTCGCATTCTGCAGGGTCTGTGCTCTCCCATCCCTCGGGTCTCCTCTGCTGCCGCTGGCCCTGCCTGCTGCCTTCTCACCTCAGCACGGTGCGACTTCAAAAATCAATAGTGGGAGATTCTCAAACAGGAGTCCCTGCGCCTCTTGGACCTCGATCACATGAACCACAGCTAGGACTGATAATGGCTGATTATAATTAGCTGCTCATAGGCTGAAGAAGACCATCCACAGCAAGAATCGGGATCTACACATTTATTCTCTAATAGAGTAGCACAGGACATGGTCCAGGCACACACACACACACACACACACACACACACACACACACACACACACACACACAGTGGTAGGCTCTCTCCTAGCCCCAAGCACTAAAGATTTTTTCTCTTTTTTCATACATATGACACTGCTATAACACTGCTAACTACTGCTATAAATAAAATATGTGCACATCTTGTGACGTGACACATTTGAAATCAGTTACAGTAAAAGCAAAAATGAAAATAATCAATGAGTACATTTAATTTCACTGGATGTCTCACCCTCGAGCTGACAGGGAAATATAAGCATCTCAGGAAAAATAAAAGTGCACATTAAATAAGTAGCTTATTTTCACGTTATTAGGCTGCTAATTTGATGCAGTCCTTCCATAAAAGTACGCAAAAATATTACAAACAATTTAACATCATAATGCAACTATAACTTTCTTTACCTTCCCATGCAGTTTAAGACAGAATCAATTATTGTTAAACAGGCTGGCTTAGCCGAGGGAAGGAAAGCATCACAACACAAAAGATGTGCAACCTTTTCTGGGAACTTGCAGCTACATCACTCATGCTTCATGTGTCATTAATTAAAGTTCTCCCTGCAGCAACAGGTAGCCCAGAACTATGAAGACTTATTCATTTATTCAATATAAGGTTGGTGATACATACATATTGACTCGGCTACATATACATTATAATTTATTCAGTGGCTGTGGCACACGTGGACCGGAGAGGACGCACTGCTTCCCAGTGTCCAGCAGAATGTCCTTGAGGTGCATGAACTCTTCTTTGAGAATCTCCAACTGTGCATTTTTTCAGTCGTTGGTGCAGATGTGGACAATGACTGCAGAGGCAGAGCTGTGAGTTTGAACCACTGCATACTGCTATGTGACAGACCATGGAGGTGCCAACAACAAGTACCGTGGGTGGGTACAGTGTCGAGGCGAGGGCAGGAGGCAGGCAACACCAGGGAGAACTGCAGCACATGAGTCCTGAGGGACAGCAGCCGAGCCCGGAGAGCACAGACCCTGGTGGTCTCTGGACCCTACCCCAGGACCCAGCATGCTCTCAGATCAGCCAGCTAGATGTTTTAAACATGTCCCTGTGATGAGTTACAGACACAACAGGGCAATGGCGGCTGGGCTGATAACAGCTGATAACATAAGATAGTGGCGTAAGACTATCTCTTCACTTCAAACATCAAGGAGTTGGAATGCCACAAACCATGTGAGGAATTCTAAACCAGCTCACATCAACACTACAAAGTGTTAATGTGAGGTCTGAGAACTCTGCAGGACCTCTCATTGAGGCTGCCCTCACAATGCACACATGACCTACAGAGTGCAGGAGTCCTGCCTGTGTATTATTTGTATCACACACTGGGTTCACCGTCCGTTTTGTATGCTGTTCCTTTCTGCCAGGAGAAGCAAAGCAGGCTCTATGAGGCAGCGATTCAGACAGCTCGCTCTTATTAGCCACTATCTCAAGGACGACACGACACGTTCTGTTCTAATTAACTGGAGCGGACACCAAACAAAACACGCACAGAAGGCCGAGCCAGACAGTGTAATTGATGAGCAAATTTATTGCATCCGACTTCAAAGAGGGCCCGGATCAAAACATATCACTTGATATGATGAGCAAAGCTACAGAGATGCACAGTGTGTGGCTGCAGCATGTGCAATGTGCAGCACAAACACAAATACAGAACCACGTGAACTGTTCTGCTGCTACTTACCAGTGTGCAGCTACTGATGTGTGCTTGTTTTAATACTGCAAATGTGCTGTCCATAGCGTATGTTATGATACTCACAGTACTTGAGTGTTTGAAATGCTGAAAGGACGATTCATGTTCATAAAAGTGAATAAAATGTTAATATAGTGGTTATACAAATGTTTTAGTGAAGAAAATCAATTGTGAGATAATGCTGCAACATTCAGAGTTAATTTGTTGATCATTTATCATCTATTGAGACATAGAATTTTGTCAGCATGATTATGTCAAAAAAAACATGATGGAAAACGATGGAAAAAAGGACCCAGAAACAATCCTTTCCTGTCGTAAGATTGGTATTCCCCTGTGCTGACATGGCAATTAAGTACTGTTTGTGAGTGTGAAGCAGGCAATAGCCTCTGCCAATTAGAGAGAGGAGGGGTGTGCAGTGTTATTAGCAGTAGTGATCCACAGCCATGATCCCATCAGCAGCAGCCATGCCCGGGGACAGACGGGGGGGCAATGAAAAGAGCCCTCCGCCTGCTGCAGAGCCTGCTGTTTGGGCAGAGCTGGCTGGATTCAATCCCACTGACTGCCCTGACCACTCACCCTGGACGCTGGGCAGGCGTGCATTAAGGGACACCCATCTCGCAAACCCACAATAACACACACCTACAATGCTGACAAGGGCACACGCACACACACACATAGACCCTGAGGGTATAATCACTCATTCTAGCAGTCCCCTTTAAGGAACCACAGCAACTTTGTTCACAGCTTGGCCACTGCTCAGACATCTATAATGTCACCAAAATCTTGAATCACCTCATGTTTCATTGATCATGTTTCTTGTCTAATATATAAATATCTGTCTGTACCATTTGAGAAATATACACGTTACCACATAAGAAAGGATGGGGCTGTGTATAGTGTAGCTTAAAAAGAAACTCAACCAACTGTTTCAGCTACTACAGCTTCACATAATCATACAAATGCATTCAAATCCACAGATTTCCAGGTCCAAGTGACTGTGACATTGGACTTTGGTGGCTTGGATTACAAGGCAACACCACAGATTTTTTGGTCCAGAGAAAAGATTTTTTTTTTCTTTAAGCAAACGGCAAATAACTGCTGTTGCAGTAAACAGTATATATATCTGGACCAGAATCATTTTATACTATGATAAAACTATAGCAATTTCTTGAAGTTACTGTCATCGCACAGAGCCATAACTAAAACCAAGGCGACACTTAGATGTATTGGGTAGAGCTTTGGAGTTACATTATCGCAAGACCTATTTTGTCCCTTTGACAGAGGCTGAGCTGGGATTCAGCACAGCACTTTGTAACACTCTCAAACTGAATTTTACAACTCTGGAAAGTTTTCACAGCACCAATTTTTGTATGAAAGACAGTGGTTGTGTTACACAGTAATCCATCAGGCACACATGCCTGCATGTATTTGACTGGTCAACGTAGTGCCTTGCCGGGTGGTGTTGCAGGTTTGACTTTTTTGCTGGATGACCCTGCGTTTTCCTGCAGTACCCTTCTGTGTCAGCACTCCCTGCTGTGCCGCCAGACTGACCTCATTCAAATGAATGAGGGGGCTGCGTTTACTCATGCATTGCTTTTGTCGACCTGTTTCCAAGTGCCTCAAAGCTATAGGTTAAATGAAAACGTGTCATTTCATGTGTGAGTTATTTGGTGCCAAAATCTCACAGGCTTTGTATCTTTATACTGCTCTTCTCAAAGCTCAGACAACCAAACAGTGGCTGCTCATCCATTTCAAAAAAGATTTAACCGAAAGAGCACTTACATGACAAATTTTCATCCACGGAACAGACGGTCAAAGGTTTAAGGCCACCATTCATTCAATTTATTGATGTTTTTACCCGAGATGTTTTTCTGTATTTTCTGTTGATGGTCTTTTGAGTTTATGTGATGCTACTTTCTTTGTCCACTGAGCCATGGCGACAGTTGCTGTTTACGACAATGGCCCAGTTCCTCCATTTACTCCGACCGACTGTTGCTGCTACTGGAAATCCTGTATAAACACATCATTCAGTAAACTCCTACCTGACACCGGGTGTTTAGAAAAGCTTCAGCTTTCTAAAAGCTTTCATTTTGTTTCCGGTTTTCATTTAGTTTATAAAAAATGTCGTATATTTACGACGTTTTTTTTTTTTTTTTTGCATCTCTTCCCAGGTTGCTGGAAAGAGCGCAGATCTCTCTTCCACAGCAGCATCGCTCATCTTCTCTCTGTTCTATTTCTGTGGCGCCGAGCCGAGAGAAGAGCACTAATAAACCCTTCTGCTCCGTGTCAGCTCCCTTCCTCTCTCCGCTGATAGATCTGAATTGTAACTCTACAACACCGCACTTCCCCTTCCCTACCGAAACACACAAGCAGCTTTAATCAGCAGGAAGCCAGGTAGCATTGGAGCTCATTGGAATTTAATACACCATGAACTCTTATGAAGTCTTGTGGCCAAGCTTGGGGTTTTTTTTTTGCCCGGTTGTTTCTCATGTTTTATTTCTGAGAGCGAGAGAGCTCGCTAATAATTCACCGCGGATGAGATGGTGATGATAACCGAGCCCTTTTCGCAAGTGTGCCTCATTATTAATTCTATTATGGATAGTGTCTTTGCATGGAGCCCCATTAGACAGAGTCAGCCCGCTAGAGCACAGCAGACCTCAGGTTTAATTGACACCATGGTACACACGGGAACGTGGAAGAAGGCATGATCTGAGTGCATGACTGATCAACGCAAATGCCAGCCTCCTCTCGCAGGAATCTGAATTTCAAGGAAGAATGAAGCAAATGTTTGAATTAGTATTCCAACAGGAAGAATACAAAATTCAAGGTGGGAAAGCAGAAATGCTTAGTAGCTTTAAACACCACTGCAGTGATACAAATTCTGTGTCTATTGCTAAGCATCAATCTCCCGATTCAGTTGATCTACAGTAGTCCGCAGTAATATTTTATTAGGAATGACAGCTCATCTAAAAGAGACACATTTTCAAGGCCTCTCACAATAATGACACACTACTGAGCTGTGTCAAAGTGATCAATCACAGGCAGCCCGATGACAAGCTGGTGGCTGGTGTTTAAAGAGCTCTTTGTGTCTGAGCTGTGTCTATGTTCTGAGTGACACGGCTGGGACGGCGGCGCCGAGCTCAGGCCCTCGGTCATCCAGACACAACACAGACCGCTTGTCCAGCTCTTTACGCGCTGTTTCCATGCAAGCCGACAGAGGATACTGCGATAAAGAGTGTCGAATGAAAAAACAGGTGGCAAACGAATTGTCAGTTTGGAACAGCTTTTCTAATGTGAACAAAAGGTACATGGACACCGTGCGGCTAGGCTGGGTATTGTGAGTGATCATGTCTGGAAGCAGTACTTGATGAAAATAACAGCTTAACAACAGTCAAACAAAACAAGAGATACTGGAAGAACCGAAGGCACCAATCACTCAAGATACAGGATTAGAAGTCCAGTAGAGCTGTGACTATGAGGTGTGTTTCTCAATTTTTATCTTAGATGGCATCATAAAAATACAATCTGAATGCCTGGACCTCTGCTGGTGATTGTATGGGTTATTCAGCGTCTTACAAGTGGCAAAAAAAATCTCACATTACCTGTGAGAAAGAGGAGCAGCTGGTACAACAAATGCTGTGACAACCTTGGAGGCCCATACCTGATATCCCTGTGGAATGATAATGGGCAGCAGAGCAACCAGGAAGCATGAATCCACAAGAGGGATCTGACATGCGGAGAAGAAGCTAAAACACCTGCTCTGCTTGATTCAGATTTGATTTCACGTAGTGTAAAATCTTTACTCTGCAACACTAATGAAATGCCACCTTCTTACAACAAAAGTCTTTGACTGGTGCCACTGCAGTACCTGAGCCTCTATATCAAAACTGTAACAACATCTTCTTAACACATAAATAATCTTTTTCTTCAAGCCCCTTTCTTCATTTGACAGAAGTCAAAATTCTTAAACGTTGAATGTTGGTTAAACACAAGCCAAAATACAAGGACTTTGCCTACATACAGTCTAAAATGGGCAACAATTGGATGAACAAGACTAGAAATCTAACCAGATGCTACAGACACATAGTAAGCCTTAGGTCCAACCCCTGTACGAGTATAGATGCATCAGCCATTGGCCAGACACAAACCATATGCTTGTATATGTATATAATAGTAAATGGTGCAGAAAAGATACAAACTGCAAGTCTACATTTACATCTGTCCTAATGTAAAGACAACATTTGGAGGCCATGAATCTCGACACAGGCTCAAAAGAACATTTAAAGATCAGACGGAAACTACTTTCATAAAAAAAGAAGAAATGATCGTTGTTTTCCAAAATCCTTCCCTAGAATTTTTTAAATGCTAAAACCACTGGCAGTGCTCAAAAGTATAAATAGGCCTATTTGGGCATTATTATCGATGATAAGCTGAATTTAAATGTCAACACAAATACTAAAACTTTTGGGGAATCTCAGGACAGAAATGTTTACAGATCAATACAGTAATTATTTTAAAAGAATTTTTTTTCTGTGTATTAACAATCATCACAATCATCATCTGCCATCTTTGGGTAAAGATCTCAAAGAAATATGGTTTTTGGGATGCAAGCTGGACTCCAATGTCAAAGTCATACCTAACAATCCAGCCCAACTTATCCCTTAACACTTGAGGCAGTATAACACGATACATCCACCTCTGCAGCTGACAGACAGTCATTGTTAGTGTGGTTGCTTCTCAGGAAAACATATGCATAGGTTGTTTTAGCGTACCAACAAACAGGCAATGCTGTTCTCAGACTTTATAAAATGGTACAGTAACTGGGTGTGCAGTAGCAATGAAATAACAGTTTTATTCATGAGCTTGCTCATAAGATCAAAGTGAATCCATCAAACCCTTTGTTGTGTGAAGATACAGCTTTACCTGCCGGGGCGGAGATACATCATGTCCAGGAAGAAAACAAAAATAGGTATCACACCCTTTGTCACCTGCAGCAACCACCGGCTGAATAAGCTCTAACTTGACTTGGCAGGAGAACTTTCTTTATATTACAGCTCGAAGTTGAAGTGTTTTGTGTATTCCTTCTTGGATTCTTTTACCTATTGCTGGTGAAAAGTGTTTTTATATGCATGTTGCAAAGTCAGATTCCCTAAAGGGCAACAAAGATTACTCATTCATTTATGCTTTCATAATTCTTCCAGTTAAACTTTAAACACAATAAAGGACATGTTTAAATGTACAGTAAGTCAGCGGAGTTCGTCCTCACTGCCGGGCAGCGACGCTGGAATCCAATACAAATCTTGTGTGAATGTAATTAAGTGCAGGCTTATTGCATGCACGCCACTGTTTCTCAAAGCCATCAAAGTGGTCCGTACAGCAGCCTGTAATCTTTCAGCACTGACCGCTCACGCACAAAGGAGACAACGGCAGACGGCTGACGTGTCTGTCGCCGCCGATCACCGACCGCTTCGGTGAATCCACTTCAGACTCGGCAAGACGGGCAGCCCAGGTAGGAGGCATTCCATTAAAGGCCAGCAATGTGCCTCCCCCGGTGATTGCAGAGCATTGATCTGGCACGAACAAATGACTGATTTGGAACCCTGCTGGTGGATGAACGACTGGGTGTGTGTGTGTGTGTGTGTGTGTGTTTGTGTGTGATGGAGCGAGGTAGACGGAGTATGAGACAGAGAGAGAGAGAGAGGAAGAGAGATGGTGTGTGAGTGAGTGAGCGGGAGCTGCTGTTCCCATCCATCTTATTGGATTTTAGCTGTGGGCATTCATCATTCTCTACCATTGTGCTACTTGGGGATTGGCTGCAAAACTTTAATAAAAGCTCACCTGCCAAGCACACACAAAAACACAGTCTGGAGAGCACCTTTGTGATTCCAAACGGAGAGGATTTTAGTAGAAGCATTAATTTTGTTGTTGACAGTTATATAACAATCTGGCAAACAATTGCTTTCAAAAGCCTCCAATTACACACACACATACTCTACTCATGAAGAGATGAAAATAAAGACACCATGTGACACTGAGAAGGCCGACACCGGCATCCGAGTGTGTGGATGTCTGTGAGGGAGTAGACCTACAGTATGTGTGTGTGTGTGTGTGTGTGTTCAGGCTTCTGTGCTGCCTGGAGAAAAAATCAATTGGCGATGATGCAGCAGCCTGAGCGAAGCAGCTCTTTGCTTCCTAACAAGTCTCCTCAGACGCTCAGAGGTCTCTGCTCGGCCGCCACAACAGATGCAACAGGTCAGCGGCGTCGGCAGCACCGCCTCGGGAAAACCCAAACGCTGTCACCTTCGCATTAATTGGTCTGATCTGTGATATAATAAGCGTCCGTCCCATTTCCAGCCAGTCGCCCACGCCCACAGCTTCACCACGACGCTGAACGAGACACTGACGCAGGTCATTAAATTCAGTAAAGAACATTTCAGATTGAAAATATCAATTCAAAATACAGGTGAAAGTGATTCTAAAAATACCACTTTCAGCAAAAAAACAATGAAGTTTAACCTTTTTTTTATTTGTTGGAGGGGATGTGGTGCATAATCAGCAGCTCATTTCCATTTCTCTCTGTGTTTCTCTTCACTTCCTATTAGCAGAAGCATTTTCTGAGCTGCGCTTGTCACAAGAGGAGCTTGGAGGAGCTACTGGATGCATATAGACAAATGAAAATCCCTTTAAGATGATGGCCTTTAAAAAATACTGGAGTAAACTGATAAAATAACCAGCATCAAATGCATACTCAGCACATTGTAAAGGCAAAAAATAATTCATTGCTAGTTACAGTTTTCATTTATATTACTGAAGGAATTTGTTCTTTTTCATTCAATCTAATTTGCACATCATTCTTTTTGTCCACTCTGGTTTAATTTACCCTGTGAGCCAATTTCTTCCTCTTGAAATTTTACATAAAACTCTGGCGGACAGCATTACAGTTGAGATTCCATCTTTCTGGAAAGTCTTTTTCTCCGTTCATCTGTCTTTAATTCCTCAGTGCTACTTTCTTTTGTCGAGCACTGGTCTGTCACTCAAGGACACATTCACATCTTTACACACACATGCAAACACAAAACTTCAGGTCAAGAAGCTTCTTAATGAATCAGCTTGGATTTGTAAAAATCAACAGGATATCAAAATGATTGAAAACTTTTGTAATGTCTCAATTTATAGGTTGTCATACTTGCACATGAGAATCAGTCAGTGCAGAAGAATATATTTATAACTTCACTTCTTCTGTGACTGTCAGTTTGGCACTTTCTACTGGATTTGACAAGGTCTGCGACACAGACACATGTCTTGTTCCTGTGTGCATGAAAATTCATCTCATGTGATCTAATGACAACTAGACAGCTAAAAATATGACTGTGAACACAGCCGACACTCACTGAGAATCTAATAAGCCAAACTGTACTCAGGGATGGTCTGGGCTTCAGGGGAACAAACACGCAGTGTGTGGAGACAGCACTTACAGTATGCATTTCTTGACCATGCTGGACCACCTCTGTCCTCTTCTCAAAGAAACATTCAACCCAAGATCAATCAAAAATATGTGTAATCGTCATTTTTTCCATCAAGTTGACCACAGCTTGAATTCTTGGTTATTGCAAAGGAAAAAGCTACGATTTCTTTACAACTATAATTAAAGTCTGCAGGAATGAGTCTTTCAATAATATATACATACATACCTAGTATCATGTTGAGTGGAAACATGTTCTCAACAATGACTGAGGAAATGAAGCAGCATGTAGCAGCAGAGGTAAATTGCAGCTTAATTACTTGAGGGTGTCTCTAACAGGTGTCATGTTGTAATGCCCACCCTCGACATATTTCTTATGTGCTCCACTTCTGTTCATGATTTTGTACCAATGCACACAGACATGTCACAAAGTAAAGGAAAAAAACAACATAAATGCCATTAATACACCAGAAAAGTTGGCATAGACTCAACCCCATTCTTCCAAAAGATGTTTTCTCATATGAGGTTTTGATGATGTTGGTTGAGAACAAAAAATCAAAATCTACCATTGGTGTTCACTTTCTCAGCCACAGCATGTGATTCACACCTTTCTCATGCTCTTCAACCCACTCAGTGACCCCTCGTATCCTCTGTCCAAGCATCTGGATTTGTTATGTTTCTACAGTCAATGATGCATGTTTTTCTTTAATTGGACACCCATCTGGAAGATTTCAGCAACACTGATTGTGGCATTTTTGCATCTGCAACATAGAGGCTATACAGGACGTAATGGGCTCTCTAGGAAAACAAGGCATCATTTGTCTACCGTAACAATGGCTCATGCCCTGCACCATCCTGGGGGGAATATTCTGCCGCTTGTGCAGAAACACTGTGGAAGTGATGGTTGGTTATTTTCATACAGAGCAGGGAAGCAGAATCTGATCACCAGTTGTCAGTGGAGATGCCTTCTTAGACAAAGGCGGTCCATCTCACAATCCGGACACATGTAGCTATATCTAAACAATGTCTCTCTCTCTCTCTCACACACACACACACACACACACAGACGCCATAAGAGATAGGTAAAGCGGTCAGACATTTATGAGTAACCACAAAGCCATTTCCATTTCACAAACTTCACACTGTTCAGCTTGGGGCTGTCAGACCCTGCTGTTCTCACACAGACTGAAAGCGAAGGAGGGAGAGGAAGTGTTGGGGAGAGGGATTTAAGATTGCTGGAGCACTGTAAGCTGTCAGAGAGTACAATACTTTTGAACTCTCTCAGGTTCAGCCTTTAAGAAAAAGCTTCCCAGGAGTACACTTTTTTCATATGAAGGATCCAAACTTTGTGAAATATGAGCACTGTGAACGGGCAGTCGACCTCCGTGAGAAAGCTCATCAGCGGTTACTGATCATTAGGTTATCGTTTAAAAGATCATTAAATGCAAATTACTTTTATTCTTTTGAGACAGTTGCATGTTAGAATCAGACAAGGAGATGGACAAAAAAGGCTGCGGCGGATCATTTGCTCCGTTTCTTAAACTCCTCTATATCTTCCAAATGGTGTCAGTGTTTGGTTCCCATATCATAGTGTCTCTTCCAACGCTGATTACAGTCCAGAGAGCGAGGGAACATCCTGTCACAAACAAAAGACAGATGATCAAGCCTGACGCTATTTGCGACACTGTTGCTTTGCAAAACATGCAGCTATAATTAAATCCATTGTGATATAATTAGAAAAAAAACATCTTGTATCCTGTTTTAATTGCTATGTGGTCTCGCAACACAATTTCTCGTTACGGCCTTCTTGATGCGTGACCCAGGCATTATGCCAGGAAATTTGGTGATGAAAATGAAAACAAGTCTGATCACTGGTGGCATTGTTTACCGCCCCGTTACACAACATGCCTCCGACGCTATGCTTATGATACCAAAGGGGGGCTGTCGTCCTCGCCGCGCGTCTGAAGAGACCGTGTTGTGTTGTCATTGTGATATAATCACTTGCAGCGGAAAAAGAAATGCAGCTTCTTTCCTTGATGAAATACAACAACCAAATGATTCCTTAATTTTTGTTCATTTTCTCATTAGTTCTGTAAATGAGCAGTCTGATCAAGCAGAGCTGTAAATTGGAGGCTGCAGTGCGGATATCTTCATCAAAGAGCGTGTGTGGATGGATTCATAATGTGCCAGAATCTAAGCATCCCAGATATCTTCTGGGGAACAACATGAACAATTCTCCAGCTACAACCATCAGTCACCTGTTCAAAGAGAGATTTTCAGAGATCTAATTACCAGTCTAACCGTTAACTAATTGATGCAGCCTGTTAAGTTTGATTTAGTCACCCTTTTCAATTAAGACTCTTTTGTGCATTTGTGTGTGTGTGTCTGTTTTTTGTTCCACACATCAATATTTACAGCGAGCAGAACTAACAAGATCTTCTCTATCAATCTTGCTCCCTAATGTTGATGTGGGACACACACACACAAAAACTAGAGATTTAAAATACAAAGAATCTTCTCAGAGCCTGAGAGTAATTAATTCTGTAAAGAAACTTAATTCTAACAAAAAGAGCAGGTCATTCTCTACAAGAACAAGGATTACATGTAATCCCATTTAGATATGTTGAAATGAATGGATCTTTTCAAATGGTGGCAAAACTAGGTGAGAGGAATGAAATAAAATCCAGATGCCCTTGCTCAGGATGTGATGGTGTAGACATTGGATAGATGGGTGGATGGATGAATGGATGCAAAATCAATGCAGCTTATAAATTAAAAATGAAGCTATTTGCTTTCAGTATTGGCTTTTAAATTACTTTGAACAATTTCAATCCAAATTCTGTCATTTGCTAGCATTCACACCAGTTGCTCTCTCCTGTATATAAGCTCTGGAGTTGAATCTTAAACCTTATCTGGATGAAGTAAAGGAAAATGCATGTTGATGCCAGGTGTAAATGCACACAGGACACTGTGATTAGACAGCAATCGGTTCAGAGAGACCACATCCGGAGGTGGTCAAGCTTGCGTTGTGACTGCATCTCAGGCCGGTGTAAATAAAATCCACACAGCGCCCAGCCCTGCCTCTCCCTGCTAACTTCAGCAAAAGTTACAAGTGACAGCAGCTGCAAGTCTTCCCTTGCAAAAGAAATGAGTAACATCTGTGCCTTGATCTAGAATGCGCCATGTTTCTTGACAAATCCACCAGCCATGCCAAACTAATCTGCATATTGAGATAGGATCAAAATGTGGGCAGAGAGGAGATAAGAGAACACTCATTAACGCTGGTGTAAATGCAAAGGGCCATAGATTGGATGTCATTGTACAGACAATACATCAAGATCACATGTCAATGCCAGGTGTGAATAAAACTAAGCTACAGGCAACTCAAACATACATACTCACATGAACTCTGTGTTCATGTAATGTAAACTTTGTCATCTGCCCATGTCCACAAGGGTCTGTCTGCACCAAATAAATATGTGTTAACATGTTAACATGCCCATGTATGCAGACAACCAATGTGGCAAAACTGTGTGCAAAACCACCATCTGTGTCCATTAAAACAGCAAACAAGCATATTTCCCAAAATGTCAGAGTGTTAATTAAATCTTTTGCATCATAATACATTTCATGATGTAAATAAATTATTCTGAGGATATTTCAGAGAACATACACTTATCTTCATAACCACCATGTGGTTCCACATCACAGGCTCGTCAAATGACTGTTGGGAAAATAGACACACTAATCTGATCTGAACTCCAGCTTAATAAGGTCCTTTGATTAAAAATGGATTGAACCATTTCCTAGGTGTCCCTTGAAGAAGTGAAATTGATTCGGCTTAACAATGGAACCCCCAAAAGGCCTTAACGGGGTCTGATAATAAAAATAAACTCATGAATTAATAATTCAAGCCCCACTGTTGCGGCTCACTTCATCTAGGAAGTGAAAGGCATAATAAAACATTTTAATGTCAGTAGGCATCAGAGGAGACAACAGCAAAGAACAAAAAACACTCTGCATCTGTCATCTCATATCTGCACTTCTGTTTCAAGCGTCCCAGTTCACAGACTGGACACAAAGCAGTCACAGTGATCAAAAACACATTACTGACATCAACAATGCATGATACACATCTGGCCTGTTGTTAAGCCGGATGCATAAGTTGAGACTGGCAGCCATCATTTTTCTATTATTGTCTTTCAGAGCCTATGGGCATCAATATATTCCTTTGATCTATAATTTTTTTTGCTCAGGCGTTTCAAATCCGAGTGTCCTACAAACACCTTTGTAATGGAAATGGATAATGAGCTTTCCCAGAGGGGTTAATCAAACCTATTGTTCTCCAAGAATAAAAAGACGCGAAAAGACGTGAGAGGGAACTGATTGATTGTGTGGAGAAAAAAAAGAATTGGTGTCCTTTTCTCTCAGGCATTTCCTTGTTTCCTCCTTGATACAACAAGTGATTTATTTTGACAGCTACCTCAATGAGATTTACTTTATCCAAATGAAAAGTCTTTGTCGGGAGCTCAACAAGAGACAGAGAGAAAGAGAAAACAGACAGACAGAAGAGAGAGCGCGGAGTGACAAAAAGAAAAATAAAGAGCAACAATGAAAAGATGGCGAGTTAACGACTCAGAAATAAACGTGTGAAAGTAGCAGTCGAGTGAAGCTGTGAGTAAGCCGCTGGCTGAGGGCCTGGTGGGCTAGATTTGACCCCACAGAGGAGGAGAGTGCACAGTCCAGGTCTATAATTAGAAAACACACAGTGCCACTAATCCTTACTGAATGATTAAGCAGCAAACAGCAAGTTTACAGCCAGGAACCCGCAGCCGACCGGCTGTAGAGAGTCAAAGTGGTTTTCCCACTGAGTGAAAAATCTGACAGCGGAGACAGTCCAGTTCTGCTTTGTCAGGTGAGGCTGGTTTAGCCCAAAATTAATCAGAGGTTTCTAATAGGATTTTAGAGATGTTAACACATTAAAGCTGGATTTATACAGGTAACGGGCCTCCATATGCGACCGAAGTCAAGGCTACAAGAGCTATAAGAATACTTGTGAGTGAGACCAACAAACTGTGACTGATCAGCTTGGACTGCTGTTTTCTCCTAGATATATCTGAAGAGAGTAATTTTGACAGTGAAAATGAGAACAGGGGCAAGTTTAAGACAGGCTCATTAATCTTTTCAGCGGCACTAGACACATTTTGTGATCTAGAAAAGCAGCCCAGTATCCCTAGGAATTCTGTTCATTGCCAACTTACGTTGTGAGGCTGAGATAAGAGTGTCGAAGTGAAGGGCGTGTGTTGCATGTCGGCCTGATGCCAAAGACTGGAGTTTTCATCCCATCAGAGACCAATCAAATCAAGTCAAATGTATTTATGTAGCCCAAAATCACAATCACACTTTACAACATGTACAGCAAACGACGACCTCTACTATCAGACAAAATGATAAGAGTTAAAACTTCCCAAAAAAAAACCTCAGGAAGAGCAACAGATGAGTTCCTCTTCCAAGACAGACAGACATGCAATAGATGACCAATATCATACAGCCAACCAAGTGTTCCAGTTAGCTGAATAAATAACATAAGAAATGCTGCTGTAAAATGTTCAAAAACTGAACTACAGTTCACAGAATTATTAAATATCACAGTATCACAACAATCTTCTTTTAATCGCAAACATTCCCACCTCCTGATACAAGGACATTAAGATAAGATAAGATGAACCTTTATTCGTCCCACAGCGGGGAAATTCACACATTACAATCAATAGATGAAATCCTGCACTGGACTGTGGATCAGTTTCTATACTGGATGGGTCTGTGGTGGTCCAGCCCGGCCTGATTTTCATGTCCTCACAAATCTTGTCTTACATGCTGCCTGTTCAAAACTCAAATTCAAAGTCAACTTAAGTGAGTGGCGAGACTGTGATCATTGCGATTTTCTATCACTGCTTCAAGGCCTAATATGTGTCCCATTCACATGCCTGCATAGTTCCACAACAACCAAAAGTAATCAAGGATTTTTGCAAGAAGGAGAAGAAGAAAAGGCAATCATTATCCAAAACACTGCCTCTCAGTCTTTATTTTCAAGGAGCCAATCATCTTCCTCTCAGCTCCATAAACCTGGAGACTGTTTTGAGACAAGGCAATCGCTTCAGCGGCAGCACTAAGAGGAGGTAAACGCTGTTTGTCCAATTCACAAGCACATGTACACAAACCACTCCACCTTCTATTGTGGACTAGTTAAATGAATAGCTTTAATACTTGTCAGGCCGCGGGTGGTTTAATGCAAACAAATCAACACACCATTTAGATTCCACACTAAGCTTTAGTACTAGAAGCAGTTTCCAAGATTAAGACATTAAGTCAGACAGATAAAAAGAGAACATATCTGAAGGCAGATTTATATGTTTTCATAGCCTTCAGACAGGCACCTGCAGCAGCAGCCAGCTCTGGAGTAACTGCAGAGGACAGCTAATCATTAGCCAGTTAGCCTCCATTATGGCCTGGGATCCAGGCCTGGTGATAAAGAACCAAAGGACTCAGGGCTCACAGTTTAATGATCCAAAGATCAGCGCAGGATTTACGGGCTCCGGGTTGCCACCACGGCCCCTGGACAAAAGCTTCCTCCCTTCCTTCATTCAGCAGAGGGATTGAGTTCATAAAACCAGGAAACAATGTTGGAAAGTAATGAAATTTCTCACCTATTGCGGAAAGAGAAATAAAATGAAGGAGACATCAATCGTCAAGGTAAAGCTTCCAGTTGATTTGATGATAAATAAAGGCAAGATGCCAAGAACAAACATTTCACACACTAGGAGTTTTACAGTGCCGTCAGCAGCCCTCTGATTTAGTTTTCTTTGAAGAGTTTGACATTATAGCTCATGGTGCGCTCTGAATTTATGGGCGTTTGGCGGAAACTTGATTCAACCGATTCAGGCCCAGAGGATCAACCGTGATAGCTCTATATTGAGTCTGAGCTACCCGCTGATGTTGGAAACGAAGACTAAACTTCCACCGCAGCTTGTAGCGGATGCCATCCATAACTGACAGACAGTTATATGTTGCAAGCACCCTGCAACGGCTGAAATCCTTCACACTGACTCCTGCAGCGTCTGCTCTTCCTCCTCAGATTGGCTCCTACAACTTTTGAGAATTCCTCCTCTCAGCGGTTGGAGGGATAAAAGACACCATGGCTCATGCTATCATCTCAAAAGAGCCCACGAAACACTGAAGCACTGACCAAGTCAAACAATACCCCGTTCTTTCTTCCTCCTTTGAGCTGTGCACCTGCTCGTTACTTTACATCTTAAAGCAAGACCAGTGTTCTCAATACGTTTTGGAGCAGGCAGCTAATTGAGAAAATTAACAAGAGGAATGATTTCTCATGCGCTGTTTAATTCTATACAACACATGATGGCGAATTGTAAGGCACTTTGTATTGCACAGGCTGGAGGGTTCATCAAAAACTTTTAGTCAGTCAAGTTTCTAAATGGAAAGTGTTATCCGAAGCGGTTCACAATTTGACTCTCATTCGCTTGTTCACACACTGATAGCAGCCAGCCACCATGCAAGGTGCAGGCCTGCCCGTCAGGAGCAATGTGGGGTTCTTGCCCAAGAACACTTTGACATGTGGACAGTTTGCCAACCATGTGATTAGAGGACAACCCACTCTACCTCCTGCCCCACAGCCACCTGTAGTCCGTATATGAATATACAAAATAAAGGGTTGACTATACTCCTGTAGCTTAACTTAGTACAGGTCGTTTCTGGTTATTCAACATTGATCCAAGTTTATACCTCCGCTTTTTAAAGTAATGTCATTACATTATGGAAAAATAAAGACTGAGATAGTGATTATGAATTGATCATTTCAATATCAATTAAACTATTATTTCTTGATAAAGGATTTATCTACAAGATATAAAAATGACATTAAAACCAAGAGCAAGTTTCTAGAGCTCAAGGTGACCCAAAAGATATTCAACTGATATAAAATGTTTTAAAAGCATTTAAAAAGAACAAAAGGAGTGACTGATTAATTGTTTCAGCACTAAATCATAGTCATAAATCATTGTTAGCATCTGAAGCAAATAAGAAAATGGACAGGAGTGACTGCTGGTGTGCTGCCCTCAGGTTCAGATGTGCACACTTGATATTATATTCACCAGAATTTACCGGGTAAGATGAAGCAAAGATCTCACAGCTGCTGTAGTTTACTCAAGGGGCAACTGAAAATTCTGAAAGTTGAAGGAAAAACATCCTAATTTGTAGTGAGCTGATGATTTGTTGCTATGGCTAATTAGCAATTAGTCCATTGAAAGACTGGATCCAAATCCTGGTATGGTTAATGGACGAATACATGCAGGTCTGCAGAGCTGGCATGGAAACCACATTCATGAGTCTCCTTATCAGATCCAGGATTTCCTCGGCTGATCAAACTCTAGATGAAGCCAAGTGACGACATCATCAGCTGGCACGCGGTTCAGGACTGTGTCACATCGGCCTTGGCCCGAGTGATTTTTACTCATCTCAGAAGACCCTCTCCATCACCGTCACCATCCCCCCGATGTGGTGTGAATGCCTTCTCTGTGAGCCAGGCCAAGGATCTGCCAGCGGCCCCTCTCTTTGTGAGTTGAATGGGCACGGCTCGGCCACGTTTTAAGGCGCCCTAATGTACCATGGCTGGACCACAAAGGCAGCGTGGTAATTTGCCAGGGATAATGACGCTCACTTAATTCGGCCCTAGGGGCCACAAACAGAAAGCTTTAAAGAGAATCCCCATCCAGGGATGAGTCCCCTGTCCCCCCTTTTTTTTCTAGGTCTCTCTCTCCCTCTCAGTCCACCCCTTCTCTCTCTTATTGGCCAGAAAGGAGCTTGTTTTCTTCCGGCTTATTGTCATCCTGAACTAAATATCAGCAAACAACAGCGGGGCTGGAGGAGACAACATGCCAACCACGACTGGAGCCCCTGATCTCCTCCCAGAGGAGCAGAGAGAAGCAAGACAAACACAGAGGAGCTTCCTCAAAGCGGCCAGAGAGGGAGCAACGCTGCTCTGCTCCAATGACACATATTAGGGAAAGACATTTAGGCCACAAATTGAATTGAGCAGAGTAAGTGAGAAGGAGGCGAGTGCTAAGCACGGGGAGTACCACAACAGAATGTAAGCAAATGCCAGGGCTGGCCTTCAGGGATATTAAATACAGGGAGTGAGAAGAGGGTGAGACTGAGGCAGAAGTGCTCTGGGCTTTTCATGATAAACTGGCCTGTTCTCTTCTAGAAGGTTTTTGTTTTTGGCAGTGAAGCTAAATGTTCAATCTCAGCTTGAGCATCGCTTCACCACAAAAAGAACTAGATCTGGGTTTAATTCGGTTTCTTGATCAGGTGATGAAGCTCAAAGAGATTTATTTTGTGTTAAAGTTGGTTCTCTTCTTGTTGCCAGTAAATCTAATAACTGATGGCAGATGGCAACCGATGCTCTGCAGCAGATAAATCAAAAGGTTATTAAAAGAGATGATAGCATTTGATTATGTTGTTTGTGGAGTTTGGTGGCTTTGGGTGTTTTCAAGCCCTGAGAATCCACTTTAAAACATTCTTTTGTAATCTGAATCTGCTGCAATTCATGAATGAACAATTATTTTTCAACTGATCAGCAGGCACGAGATGAGTTAGAAAAAAAAAATGTTTTGAACAACAATAGAAAGCAACATGGCTTCAAGCGATACGTTGGCTCAGTATTCTCATATTCATGGGTAATTCACATAATCTCTAATTATGCCTGAAGGAAGATAACAGAATGTGTATGATCTATTAATACACTGAAGTCTTAATCCTGCCATTTCAATGCAAACAAAGCAGAGCATGATTACTGTGAAAACCAGACTGGAGTCACAGACTGATTATGTCTACAGCATTTAGATGCTTCTCATTAAAACACTACCCAAAAGCCAAAACACTTTCAAGAGCTAATTGATAGTCGAGTGCAGATTTTTAGGTAAAACTGGTAAGAAAAAAAATGACGGGGTGTTCTGGTGAATGGGTTGAAGATGCTGACCATGTAATCACAACTTCCCAGGTTTGGGTCCAGCTGATTCGTGTCATCTCTCTCACTCTTGCCCATGTTTCCATCCTGTGCATCTAATAAAGACTAAATGCCTTAAATATATTGTAAAAAATATTGACCTTCAGGTAGTGAGGGGCGTAACAATGAGAGTAATTTCTTATTTTTGTAATAAACAAATTAATAGCAGACATGCAAATGCACTGAGAAGTGACCAGTCTGATGTGGCGGAGATGACGTCACAAGATGATTGTGGACTCATGTCACATCTCATCTGAACAACTATTTCACCATACACTGTCACTTAGGCTCAAGGCTGTCTGCACCGGAATGATTCACATTCAGAGAGAGAGAGAGAGGCAGAGAGAGGCAGAGAGAGAGAGGTAAAACTTGTCCATTAGCAGCCTGTATAAAGCCCCTCAACCCGTCCTCCCACCTCTCCTGCTTATCCTCCCCTCTTCCGCCTCCACTGCCATACTCTCGCCGCTGCTTTTCAAATCACTTCACTCAGTCAGAATAAAGGGCTTTCACCAAAAAAAGGCCTCCTTACCTTTACTACCGAGGCCACAGAGTTTTTTTGGGGAGGGAAGAAGGAAATTTAAAGAAAGTGAGAATGAGAGAAAAGGAATAATAGCAATCCCTCATCGTAGAGACAGCCACAGGACCAGAGAGAAGTTTGCCAGTAAAACTGAGCACAAAACAAAACAAAAAAAAAACTAAGTTGTGGAGTAAATGCAGAGCAGCTAAAAGGTGCAGGAATGAATCGAAGCAATGCAAGAAAGTGGCATGAAAAGTTTGGAGCAAAAAAAAGATGAAAGTGTACTCACCAGCTAAGCATCACTGGGGTGTGGGGAGGGGGCTGAGAGGGCCGTCTGTCCTTTTCAAACTTCTTCTAGAGGAAGAGAGAGGGAGAGAGAGAGGAGGGGGAGGGGTGAGTCTTTCACTGGCTGCTCGCCTCCTTCTCATAAGCAGAGCGCAGAGCCACAAAGAAGTGCTGGCGCTCTCGTAAACAAACCGCCAACTTATCAATGGAGCGGAGAAGGCGGAGCAGGAATGGCATTTAAACGCAGACTTCATGGGGTTGGGGGGCCGGAGCAAAAGAGGGACCTGCAAGATGCCTTTACATCCAGTGAAGGCCTGACTGGACAATAACAAACCACAAAGTTCAATACAGTTCAAACACATAAAAACCTGAACTCCAAATAACATAAGAGGCCTTACGTTGCACAGAAAACACAGCCCAAATATCGTCAACTGTAAATTAACAATATGGATGTAAATGAGGCGAACGCATGCTTAATTGTGTCGAATCAAACAGAGATGCTAATATCCAGAGAGCACTTTGGGTCCCAAGCTTTTTGATCTCGACACCACAGAGCAAATTGGAACAAATAGCCCTGCTTGGTTTCTAAGGCAACGTGAAAGAGCAGCTCAGACCTGCCATCCTTCTTGTGGCGTCAACCGCCGTAATATGGCTGCTGTTTCCTTCACTTCAACACAGAGGAGCAAAAATGAATTAAAGACAGATCTGCTTATAGGCATGCAGTACAATCAACTGTGAATGCCGCTACTTATTAGCATAAAGGCAGAACTTGATAAAGAAACAACTAATCAGCATTAGTTTTTTTTCAGCGTGAAACAAACTCATTTGTCAATTATAAAATGTCTGAACATGTTGAAAATGTCCATCAGAAGTTCCCAGAATTCAAGGTGTCATCTTCGAATTTCAAATTTTTGTCTGACCAAGAGTTTAAAAATGAATTCAAGTCAATTTACAATGATACAAAACAGAGAAAATTCTTAACTTTGCAAAGCAGGAACCACAGAATATTTTTGCTGCATCAATCAATCGATTGATGGATTCAATGGATTATCAATTAATTAAAATCCAGTTCAAAGTTCTTCGGGCAGATTCTCCAGCTCAGCGCTGAGACTCTGAACAGCCACAAAGACAGGTAGACAAATGCAGTAAAAGGGATTTTCTATGGAGCTAAGCTGAGAATTTAGCGCTGAGCAGCGGGAAGTGTCCGCTCAAACAAAAAAAAGTCCCCATAATCTCCGATGTCAGTGTGGGATCAGGCTTTATTCACTGCAACAAGTGAGGAGGAAGAATTCTCATAAACTGCTTAGTCTGTGACCTATAGTCTTACTCTCTTTCAGACACACACACACACAAAAACACACACACCACAATCTCTTGAAGTGATGCCTGTAGACCAGACAGTCAGACAAACAAAGTCTGGGACGACTCAACCGTGATCAAATTCAGTAAAATTTTATTGACCAACTGACAAGTATGAGACGTTCAGCATAATGTAGAGATGTGGTTCGATAAACATAACAGATAAAAAGTTGTCAACAACAGATATCATCAGAATAAATGCCCGGACCCAGTTCTTCATACGTGGACATACGAGTAAAATGATGTGGATATACAAGTAAAACAACTTTCTTCAAAGTTGATTTAAAACTTATCTGGAACTTCTGTCAGAGCAACAGGTCCTTAAATCCCGCAAACATGCAGCTTATTGACAGTTAGCTAGATCATGACCAAGAGGTTTCAGGGTGAACCCCAAACATTAAGTCATTTTCAAACACAAAAGGCTCATTTTCTTAAATGAAATTATTTAACGTTTATAATGCGAGTGTTTATATAATTAGGATTTTACAGCAGAACATGGGGGTTATTTAGAAATTTAAGTTTTGTTGGTGCAATTTGAATTTTCATAATGAAGAGTTCCATATGAAATACTGCAAGCAAAAAGACAAACTCAACTCAAAGACTCTCACTGTTAAAAGATCAATGGATACGTGTTGTTTAATTTGACATTAAAATGGGACTTTGTCATTTGAATTCTAAAATTTACTAAATGATTAACTTACAGAACTCACTCCGCTGAAATTACAATTAAAGCCGCTTGAGAATAGTATGACATTCACTTTTGAACCAAAATTACAACCTCTGCCAAACTGTAAAAAGCTATTATAAACACGGCTTACAAAGCAAAAACAAGATGGCAGCTGAGCCTCATTATTAGGCCAAAACAACCTAAAGCTACAGCTACCAGCTCTGTGGCACTTTATTGCACAGCAGTGCATTGAGCTAAAGAGTAATAATGCAAACATGCTGATGATTAAAAGCCATGTTCACTATGTCCACTATCTTAGTTAGTAGTAGTGTGATAACATTTGCTAATTAGCACAAAGCACAAGTAGTTAGGAAGGTCAGCAGCAGCAGGTGCATGGTCATAAACCAAAGTAGTGACACTGGATGAAAGGTTAACAGATCACCAAAGTTATTACAATTCATCCTCGGGGGGGACATGAATGTCTGAACCAAATTCCATTCAATCTTTTCAATCACTGTTGAGACACTCAAAACCAAAAATGTGAACCTCATGGTGGAAAAAGTCACTGAAAGTCACTAGGGTTCATCATCTTGCAACCATGAATGCCTGCACCAAATTTAATAGCAATTAATCCAACAGTTGTTGACACATTTCAATCAATACTGACCAACTAACTGACTAACCAGCTGGCTTTAATATCCCTCGAGCTCACGAGTGTAGCTAATAAACCCTTTCCACTGCAGACACTGTAGCTTGTCACGGCAGGAAAAGACCAGGGGTAACTGATAACATTAATAAAGTCTACAGTCCATGGAGGTGAGCTAGTCCCAGTGTCCTGGTGTTGTGTTGGCTTACTGTTATGGCTTTACTGAGACACTTAATGGAGCTGAGGCATTGTTAAAGAAATTTGTTTCACCTGTGCTTTCCCTGCCACGACAAGTCAAAATGTCTGCCGTGAAAAAGCTCTATAAAAACACACAATCTCAATCTTCCCCAGAATATTTTTTTTTTGCTCTACAGAACGTCCTCACAACCAGGTTTCAGCTAAAGTTTAAATGTTAGAGATGGAAATCATCAGAGCTGCTGTGAATCTAGTTTGAAAGGCAAGAGACATCACTGTTTTCTGATATTTAATAGCAGAGCCGAAAAAGTCGACGGGGGTTTTATTCAGCTTTTCTTTTTTGATGTTATTCTTGAATTATGTCTCTATTCCACTCTCTCAAGATGGTGAATTCACACACACGCAAGCACACAGTCAGGTTTTCGTCACTTCAGAGGACATTACATTGACTTACATTCATTTCCTGCAGACCTACCCTAACCTTAAACATAACCACTATTTGCCTAACTCTAACATTAACCTAAGTCTTCATCCTGAAATTTAACACAGCACACAACAAAAATACTGTTTATAGTGACAATTAGAATAGTCACTATGTCTCTCCACTTACTGTAATAATAGTAATAATAATAATAATCTTGATTTAGTCCTTGAAAGTTGTCTGTGTATGTGGCGGCTGTGTGTGTGTGCGTGTGTGTATGTGGTGGCTGTGTGTATGCGTGTGTGTGTGTGTGTGTACTGTGAGATGCTCTATAACCGGCAGCCCTTCTGATAACAGCATGAGATGGACAAAGCAGTCAGGAGGTTGAGCTCACACTCTTGTGCTCCAATCTGCAACTTTCTTTCTGGTCTGTCAAAAACTTCTGCGGCTCGCTGCAGTGCATCTCCCTCATTTCTGTCCCGAAGAAGTGGTTATCAACGGTCGCCATCGGATCCAGCAGTGAAAATCAAATTCTCCTCATTAAGCTCCACTTACTGGTAACTGAATCAGACAGTTTAATGAAGACTTAGCGGGACGTAGGTGAAGAGGCGAGTTGCAAGACAGCAGGAGATCAAAACTCAACAACTCATGGAGTTTATCTTTCTCTCTCTCTAGCTCTCTCTCTCTCTCACACACACACACACACACACACACAGAGTATACTTGTGCAGTTCCTCCTTATTCCTCCTTCCGGGCAGTAAAGGAAATATGTCCAATTAGGAACGAATTACTGCCTGCAGCTTTCCAGTTTGCATCAGACTGTAGCAGGGTGCTGTGGCTAAATAAACTACTTTTTCTAAAGCCACCCAAACACAGCAGATCCTGTTTTTTACTTAACAAGGACACACTGCATGATATAAACTGAGCCAGCAGGACTCCAAAAAATATCTCAATACTCTGTTGCAGAGTCATAGATACGTCTAATATTGCCAATGTAGTCTTCTGTTATTACACCAATGAGGGTGATTGTCACTGAACTCAGAATTCTCTTCCCAATCACCATTGATATTAGTGGCTCAGCTTTGTGTGGCTGCAGTCCAAATTGCTGTGTTCAAACTGCAAGTTCATGATGAAAAGGACAACAATGAATGGTTTTCCACTTACAGGAGCAGTGTCTGTCAATTCACTGATCAATTAACTGAGCAACCAGCACTAATGAGATCTTTAACCTGAGGTGGATGTTTTGTAATATTATACACTCTGCAATTCAATGAGAACACGTGGCAGTTACGGTCTGCAGAATAATAAGGAAATCATTGCACATTTCTATTACCCAGTGTTACAGAAATATACAGAACATGTGACGAAATGACATCATATCCATCGAACAACAGCATCTCTCATACATTGTCGAATTTCATGCTGCTTCCTACCAAAGTACATACATGTGACACATTGACAGCCACAATGAAACAAAACAGAGACAAGGTGACATGCAACACCGGCTCCCAGGTGCACTCGATCCAAACAGCAGGAGATCCTCACCTGAGCCAAGGTAGTGCATATGAATCAAAAAGTATGAGTTTGACACAATCCATAATATGTATGCACACAGAATTGCAGCTCCATCACCGAAAATCAAAACACAAACATGGAGCCTGACTAGAACTAAATATAAAGTAATGTTTGCTGAGTGTTTATATCAGTAATATCTCACACTCACATCGAGCAGAGTTAACAATGAGCCTGCCAGATAAACTATATAATGACACCGTTTGTAAATGATCACAAGCACTATTATGCATTATGTGCTGTCACACTTTTGCACACTGACCGACACAATGCCAACATCAATAGGTTAGTATAGCCTCAATAAGCCACCATGGCTGATAGCATTGCCCTGATATATGAGTCCATTTGCACTTTCTGTGTTATAAAATGTAAAACCTTTGTAGATATTTTGATCAGAATATGGCCAACAACTTTTGAATGAGTCGATTCCCTGGGTCCAACAATGTAGCAAATAAGACACCATCCATTTTAAAACCCTGTCTGCAGAGTTCTGTAAGAAACTGTTGAGAGAACATGACAAACAATGCATTCAGGGCAGAGATGTGCCATTATCCAGCACCGATCAGAATACAGAACAGGACAATCCCATTCTGTCAACAAATCTGAAAAACAATGACCTCCATTTAAACTATTAAAAGCTCTAGCACGGGGAAAAACAAAACTCCCTGAACACTTAGACTGAATCTTTACAGTTCGCAGCCTAAGGACAAATTCAGACTAAAGCAAACAGAACAAAAACAAACAGAGAAGCATCCCGTCTAAGAGCCGTCTCAGAGAGAATACACAGGCTGACAGGAAACATGACAAGAGGTGAGGCTCCATTTACAATGTGATATTCGACTTAGACGCTATTATCTGCAAAGAAATGTAATGACAGAAATTGCTATTCCACAAAAAGACATTGAAGACTACCCAGCACTCAACAACAAAGCTTCCCTGACATTAGCTAACTACCTGTCTTTTGTGAGGAGAGGCAGAAAAGCTGCAAATAACTAATAGTTATAAAAGTTCAGTGTGTAGCAGTATTTTGTGATGCCAGTAATGACCATCAGTGGGATATGCTGAAAGGATCTAAATGCTACAATACCTACGAGCCTCAGATGGGGTTGATCTGGAGAAGTCGTCGCTCAGAAGCATGAATCACAAGTGTGGCAAATTCACAATGCTCCACTGTTGCCCATAAAATGTTGCCTGATTATTTCGTCTCGCAGACCCAGAACCTGAAAGTGAACCAATTTCAACTGCTGAACGTCTTATTAGGTTTGTACAAAGCGGAAGTTACAGCTCAATCCTAGCAGCAACACACAACACATGCAAATTGATGTTTCTTACAAATATAAACTTTGTTGGTCTTTTCTTTGCACGTTTTAAGGAATACCAGATATTTTGTAATGCAGTTCATCATCTGCTGCACCAATCATTCAACCCACGACACTTTACATGGCTTACATCGTAATCTGATACGTTAAGTCAGGTCAATTTCATGCACATGATCACTGGTTTGTCTCAAAGGGCTTTACAATCTTAACAACATGTGGCACCCTCTTCTGCCAGACCCTGACTCAGATGAGGGGAAACAGAACAAAAAAACAACAGCACAAAAGGAAAATGTGTACATTTTTCTATGCATGCTATGTTAAACACAATAACTAAAATCAATTGGGCTTGAAAGACAGAGAGCGAGAGGGAGTGAGACAGTGGCAATTACACTGGTTAAATAATATAGTACATCCAAGAGGCCGCACATACACACACGCATACAAGCTGCTTTCCAAAAGGTCGTCTCTTACAGACGAGGTGGTTTAACTTGCACCACCTGAAACCATGGCATCACGTTGACAGGCCAAGTCATCCATTACCCTTGTTATTCCGCTCCGTCCTCGTACGCCTCCGCAGCGGCGGCGCAGCGGCAGCCTGACCGGGTTTCCAGCCCAGTTTCATATGTCCTTGGCTTTCCATCATAGCACTTGACACCTGTTTATATACGGCATGACTTCTGACCCCCTGTTCTCAGAGACAACTTCTCCAGGTTAGTGGAGAGGTCACTTGTGTTATTGCAAGAGCGGTGACAAATGGCAAAGACAGCGAAAATGTAAACAAGGTCTGAGTGTAAAGACTACAGAGGGAATAAAAGCATCACTAATGTAAATGACGCCGGGGCGGCTGTTTGTGTCAATGCACCCACACATCCACACCTCCACGTATACACTGTAAGTGTTATATAAATATGTGTGTTCCTGTACTTCCATCTTCATGAAAGCCAATTTCATTGTGACATGTCTATGTGTTTCTATCTGATTGCCCACTAAGCTCAAGTGGGTCGTAATTAAGTGGCGCCATTAAAGAAGCCCGGAGCCTCTAAGACATAACACTGCAAACGGCACGGCTGACCGGCCAGCTTAGAGAAGTGATGGAGAGCTAACTACACTATTTAAATGCAACAGTCCTCAGAAACTTGACATCACTTCAAACAGACTATATTCTACCAGGGCTGGGTGAGATACTGAATGTTAATCATGCACAATGTTCACAATAGCTGGTGATACAAAAGAAGGCAAAATCATTATTATAGCTACATAATATGGCATTTAGTGACTTGATCATGTATTTTTTTAAATCTAATGTTGAGTTTGTCAACGAAATCAACAGGTTGTTGTTTGGTATGAAAGTGATTGTTCTGAAGCTTAATTGAACAATACTTTGTGACTTAATTTTCACAAGTACAAGTTAATATCAGAAAAACTATTAAAGCCAGGTCTCCTAAAATGAACTACACGAATACTAAATAAATACTATCACCATTACAATGTGAACTATTATAAGTGATAAAAGTAAACATAAAGACAGAATTTACAACAGTTATCATAACAGGTCATTGTATGCAGCTGTTAGCACACAGTAGCTAAGCTAGCATGGTCTGCTATAGCTAAATATCCATTAGCCTGCATTAGCCACTAGCCCTTTGCTAGCAGGGCCTAGCAGGTAGGTACAGGGGCTGGACTAACTAAATACACAACTTTAAACCAACATGCTCCAAAAATTTTGATAGTTTCAATTTTATTTTTTAACTTTATCTCTGTTTTTACACATTCTCAGATTCTCTTACCTTGAGCTGTGAACCAGTGAGTAACATCTGCACACTTCTCGTGTCTAGCTGAATAGCAAACTACAGCCTGTTTGATAATTAATAGCTGAAAGAGCACATGTGTAAACAGTACATTAATTATGGTTGTATTTCATTAAGTCATGCCAGTTCCAGGGTGCTGGTTTCGCACATGACTCACTGGCAGATCTTACTGGGTCACCTAGATGCAACAGAGATGCCATTAACGCTAATGCAGCTGGATTTTCACAAAAAGTCAAAATGTCTACTGTCGTTCAACCTCCTTATTATTCCCTCATCTCTTCACTGAGGACGAGTCTGTGGACTAACGTAGCTGGCAGAGGAACAGAGGAGAACTTCTTCCAAAAGTTCCAACATTGATGATAAGAGATTAGACTAAATATACTGATTTACCGAGCTGACCGTTCCTGTGTTGTGCCATTAGCCTTTATGAGACAATGACATATCCAGATCAGTGCAGCCATATCCTACAATTTTGCATCATGTTTATTTTGTTTAAACCCTCTCATGATGCAAAAATAATTATTTTCACAGTGAGAGGAAATCTGAGTTTATTATGCCTATAATCTGACTTTTTTATTTAGCTTTCTATATCTCATATTACCACTAATATGATTGTGAACCAACACACTGCAGTTTTCAAAACGCACCATAGTCAATCCTGATTCAATTCTGCTGTTTGCTTTTATATTATAGGTCTTACATTCCAACTTATTTGCCGAAAATTTCAAGAGATGTTTTGTAATGCGTTTATCCCGGACTCATTTTCAGCCCGAGCAGGATTTACTTTATTTAATGTTATGAAACAGTTCTATAAAATTTGATTGCGATTCATTTAGAATTCAGTTACGGCGAACAATGCGACAAAGAAGTGGATTAAGAGAAGAGCGGCCATGAAAGTAGTATTCCAGACATCAGAGGGAGGAGGTACAAAAGATCTGCAGCATGTTGGACGTTCCTTTTAAACTCGTCTGTGCTGCTTTCTGCAGCACCGGCGGTACAGTCCTGCTGTGTGTCTGTGTGTGCAAAGGCTTGTGTGAGTGCATTTACTCCCTTGGACCAGGTGTTTGCTGTGCTACAAAGTCTTTCCAGCAGAGTCTTCCTGTGGTCCCCGGGCTGTTGATTAGTCTGCTACTGGAGTAAATGTGGTTGCACTACTGGGTATTTGTATGTGTGTTTGATGGAACATGTTACAGTATATGTGTGTATCTCTCTTCTCTCCACGTCTCTGTTTCTGTATCCTCAAGCACTTGTTTGTAGGGAAAAGCTGCTCACATGCATGTGTCTGCAAACTGCACTTGATCGTTTCGTCGTGCTCGCGCGGATGCGAAGCGCATGGCGAGGGGATTGAATTGTCTGCGGGCGGCCGGCAGCAGCGACCTCAGCTTCAGACCAACATTATACTTATCGAGCTGAATATTGATCCCCACGTCCAAATTGTGCAGCAGCCAAATGGCCGCGCCGGTCTTGCCAAACTGGCAGAACGAGACCTGGATCCATTTCACAGCACTTGACACAAACGTGAAGAATGTGTGATACACTGTTGTGGTCAGGCCACGGCATTGGATCCCATTTTGAGACTGCTGAAGTGTGCCACACAACACATTTATCACGTTGCTGCAAACACTAAAACCATCATGTGGTGTTTCGCTGTTGCAGTAATTGGCGTAGCTCATTCTGCCTCTGTGTGCTTTAACCCTAATTAGCTAAAAAAGCAAACACGATGCGACTCCTGAGTGCAGTTTGAATGAGTGACTGCACTTAAACTCACATTCTGCTTTACATTCAAACAGCATATTCCTCAGCACAAATTTACATAATGGTACAGTCAGGCTTGGTCATGAACTGCAGAAGAATGAAAGACAAACTGGAACTGAACATCGATGAAAAATCAGCTTTTAAAATGAAGAGTCTAATCCTCACAATTACTTGAGGACAATTAATCGTCATTGCATTTCTTTTCTTGATTTAACATGAACAACATAGACACAACAAGGATCACAAGGGTTGGGTTCAGAAAGCCAGCTCCATTTTGGATTCAGGTTCAGCTTGGTAAAATATCCAAATTTGTTAAGTCTGAGTCAAACCTCTTTCATCTTAACTCTATTTTCAGTAGCACATTGCAAAGTATATAACATGCAGGTCATTTAACTAAGGTTACTATATCCGACAAAACACGGTCTTTGGAAATCTTTTGTTTTAACTCTTAACATTAAGTATTTATAAGTTTTGTTACAAAAAGTAAATGCAAATTGAGAGAAAGCCTAATTTTGACATTCCATTTTAGATCTGGTTCACTGTTGCAAAAGACACACAATTGTCATCACATTACATGACATTTACTGTGTTTAGCCGACGCCTTTATCCAAAGCAACTTACAATGAGTGCATTCAACCATGTGGATACAACCAAGAAATTGGTTTCATCAAAGCTTCATCAAATATGCTGAACTGTTTCAAGTGCTACATCGTTTTAGTTATTTTTAACTCATGAGCAAATGTTCAAAGCAAGAACTAATTTGATTCAATACAGGATTCAATCCAATGTTTTTGAACCACAGCAGTAGCTAACCTCAATAATATCAGTGCCGTATTTGAGTTAAGTTGGATTCAATAACAAATTCAATACTGGAAACAGATTCGATGAAATGCTGTGAACCACAAGCCTTAGATCACAGCAGTCGAATCAATGAACCGGGTCAGTTCACACAGATGCACACTATTCATTCGAGAGTCAGAGTTGGCTCCTCCACAGTGTACACCATGTGGCCTCCATCTCTAATCCTGAAACTTGAATCTTCCTACCAAAGCTTTGTGAGAAGATCCCCAACAGCGCGCACTCAAACCCTCCGTCCCTCATTATCCCAAACACTTGATCTCCGTTTCCCTCTCACTTTTCTTCCACCTCACATCTCGACAGAGGAAAACTCTGACAGCGGCGGCATCATTAAAACATGCGCGGCGATACGATCCAGCTAAATCCCCAGACTTGTGGGTGGAGAGCAGCTACACTTAGAAACACAGAAAGACAGAACTGATTCTTTCATGCAGTCCTGAAGTGGTTACTTCTTTCTTAGGAGGGCGAACCGTACGTGGCATTGAAAGGAGAAGAAAACCATCTGCACCTGCCGCTCGCATGCATATTTACTGTGGCAGACACCGGCCTCTGAGACGTAGGGCCCTGAGGATAAGGAAGGTCTGGGGGGAAGGAATTATTTATTAAGCCGAAGGACACCGGCTTCGAGAGTGAAGAAGAGAAAGGATAACTCTCTTTGTCTTTTCTCTGTTGGTCAGACGCCATCAAGGGAAGGAGTGAGCTGAGCCGAGCAAAGCGGCAGTAAGTATCACCCCGACCGACTGAGGAAGAAAAGAAAGAGAGTGGGCGATGAGGAGGAGGAAACGAGGGGGACGAGAGGGGAAGGGCGCATTGCAGCACCACGCAAATCCAGAGGAAAGCACACCTTTGGGGAGCGATTGCCTGAAGAAGCCTTACACTGAACTAAAACTAGAATTCTCTTTCCTGTTCTCTTTCTGTGCAGCTGCATCAAAGCAAATTCAAACAGAGAGGGAAATCAGCTGTATTATGGCAATCAGTAGTCTTTTGAGCCGCCAAAGCTGTGTTGCTCATATGCTTTTATACCCTCCACTATGTAAATTACGTTTAGAAAATTGAGTGAAATGTTTCCATCAGCCTAATGTATTATGTGCATTAAGCTAACACAGCTTTCAGTCTGCCTTCCTGAAACACAGCCCCTGCTCCTAATGTGAGAAAACTCCCAGTATGGACACATATTAGGAATTAGAATTAACCCTGTCAGGGATGACCTAAACATGAGATCTGACCTTTTTATCCGTGATGTTTTGGGACTTTAATAATCCCCCAAGAATCTACACTGCATGCTCAAAAGTATGTGGACAAGTCAACATTATCCACTCATGCACTATGTGATGGTTGATCATCTCATTTCAAAACCATGTCATATATGTATATATGGTTTCAGTCATTACACCAGATGTTGAACCTGGTTGCAGGGATTTGCTCCCATTCTGACACAAGAGCATCAGTGAGGCCCAACACTGATGTTGAGCAATAAGGTCTCTGGCTCACAGTCTATTCCAGCTCATCCCAAAGGTGTCAGTTGGGTTTGAGGTCTGGGCTCTGTGCAGGCCTGAATGTGTGTTTTGGGAGTCTGAAACATTGAAAAATCAAAGGGTTGTCCCCAAACTGCTGCCACAAAACTGGAAGCACACTATTATCTATATAATCACTGTATGTTGTACCATTCAGATTCCCTTTACGGGAACTAAAGGGCCTTGGTCAAACCATTAAAAACACACCCAGACTGAAAGTACCAACACTTCTGTATTATTAGGTGTTTTTTTTTTTTTACCTTTTGAATGTGAAACATTTCTATCCTGTAGGTTTGAACGGTGCCTCTGATATGTTTGTGGCTTGCTCCTTTGTGGAGGCTGCCATTCACAGCAGTCAAAAACTCAGAGTCGGGGTGACCGTGTGTCATGGCGAAAAATGGTCAAAACATGTCAAAGTGTCCATAAAAGCGTCTCAAACCACTCCTGCAGTATAATTCACTTCTACCCTGTTGATCCATATCTTCATCATGTTCCAAACACTCATTGGAGCTATGAAGACCCAATGGTGCAACACGGACATCGTGTACTATGCCTTGGAGGAACTATGAGTGTGTTCAGCATGTTCCAAAAACTTTCTTCACAACCTCTGTTGCTTAGAAACTCTGCCGGAAGTAGCAAATTGTGGGCATATGAGTGATTTATTGGCAAAGCTAGGATTTCTGGTAAAATATTGATCATATGGACGGCAGTGGTGAAGAAGTGGATGATGCTGAAGGAGTGGATCAATGAGTGTTTTTGCCCTTGACCTTAGGTCACCACTGGAATCCAGTGTAACTGCTCTGAATCTAAGCTGACTACAGGTGGCGTGTTCTGCAAAGGACCAAGCTGAAAAAAATCTTTCAAGATCCACAGTTCAAGCCCACAGGCTGTGAATGTTTAACACTCAAAAGACTTTTCATTATTCATTCACCAAAACTCTTTTGGGACTGATCCAAACTGAGAGGATCTCAAGCACCAATGGTTACCCCAGCCAAACCCTGTATACAAACACTAAACCTGACAACAACAAAAAAAAAAAAAATCACCACCTTATTGTCTCCTAAACCTACACACAATCAGTCTGTGGCTCATTTCATTTTGTAGTCGACAGCCGGGAGAGAGGGATGGATGTGGGAAGAGAGTGAACTGATAGAAAAGGACTGCGAGTGATTCATCTTCCTGAGCCTGCCTTGGTCAGGTGAACACAGGAGTGCGGGCCACGTCTGGTTTTAATCAATGGAAATTCCACCTGGAGCAGAGGCTGAAAGAGCCAAAAAATTGAAAAAGCAGCTCGGCGAAGAGCAGAAAATTTGTAAGAGAGAGACATCAAGCGAGGAATGATAAGAGCGCCACAAGAGAGCTGCAAAATGAGAGATGTCAGGAATTAAAAAGCAGCTTCTGATGATAGGGATGATACACAGTAAATAAGAGAGAATAAAAAAGACAGAGATACATTTTGAGAGTGTGACAAGAAGAGGTGCAGGAGACAGTGGGAATTAGACCATTTAACATATGAGTGACTGGGAATCAAGCTCCCAATCCATCTTTGAAAGTGCAGGAGTGAAGCCCCCATTCATCATCGTGGGGTGAGGATATAACTAAAGTAAAGAAAGTGGCAGGTTACAATGCCCCTGTCTTTTATCGAACTCCTCTCCTGGGACAACAGCAGAGAGTTCCTGACTTTCTGAAAGGCAGCAGGGAGATAGAGAGAGCGTTTGATTAAGTAATTCGGTGTTTACTGCCACAGACTCATCCGTCATACGCACCGTTTGCTTAACAACTCTTGAAATGGAAGTACTTAGCAATTAAGATTGAATTGCAGAACGGAGAGACAGGTTCAAATTATATGTGACGCAGTAAAGGAGGCTATTAATTTGGGTTCAAAGAGAGCATGGCCTGAGGGGGGGAATAAAAGGAAGCACTAAAGCGTGTTACACTGTCTGAATGTGTATGTGCACGGGTATCAGTGTGCATTCTTAATCTGAAAGTCTGCTTCCAACTGATTTCCAACTCACCCAGAGGAAATGCTCGAGCCAACGCGACGTAATTAGCTTACTTCTGACAACACCTTAAATAAACGTAAGGCACCCTCAGCAGAACCTGCGCAAGTCAACATGAGGCAGTTTGCAAGTGATACATACTGTAATTAATTCAGGATTCATCAGCCAAAGCAAAGGAAGACTGTTTCCCCGCACAGCTCTATGACCCAATCAAAGCGGTGATTCAAGCCCCGCTCGTCTCTCGAAGCAGCAGATCAAAGCTTACTGAGATTCAATCTGGCATGAATGAGACCTCTCCGATGTTGCATCCATCCTTAACAACACCTTTATTTCATTTCTGCTTCATTTCTCTCGACAGTATCCAACAGCCCATAAAAAATAGTCCTGGGTTCTCAGAGACACGAGGCACAAACTCAGCTGCTTAACATATTAAATCAATGTGCGTTCATGAATATCTCATCGCTTCAACTGCGTGCGGTGGGTATCATTTCAATTTCTTCAATACACCAGTACAATAGCGAAGTTTCGACAAAGGTCATGTAATGTAATGAATCAGGGCTTGCCAACAGGGAACTGGACTAAAATGGAAGAGACTATCCCAAAGTGACACTCTACTCGATTCTTTAAATCAAAGAAGCAAAAATTCTCAAATGTTACACGTGAGCAACTTTCTGAGCAACTTTTCCTAAAATAAATATATGTAAGAATTTTGATGGCAATCAGAAACTAGCTGATCGATAAGGAAGGAAATAAGATTACAAATCTGACCAGCTTTCAGTACTTGAAAGTTGTCCAGTCTTGGGGCACATTTCACATTTGACACATTTCAGTTGGCAATAAAAAAACTCATCTCCTCATCTAAATCAAAGGGTTAAGGGATAGAGGGTGTTGTACAGATAGTAAAGCCCTCTGAGGCAAATTTGTGATTTTAGGCAATATCAATAAATTACTTGACTTAACTTTCCACCCAGCCCTATTTAAGCCGCTGAAAAAGAAAAAGAAAATACATTTTCAGGGCAGTTTGAATGAAGAAATTAGATAGAAGCCATTGAATTAAGTGCCGTTCCAGTAAAAAACTAAGCCACTAACAAGTGTGGAGAAAGGATGATGTGCTCTTAATCTTGATAGGTGCAGCACAATTAATGTACTGTTGTAAATCATTTATAGGAAAAACAGTAAGCCTGAAATGGGTTTGACTCAGTCAGCAAGAGAGCCCATAAAAAAGCAGCAATTTATTATCTCCGCCAGGCGCAAGCCTGGAGGGGATCATGCATTTAGTTGTGTGTGTGTGTGTGTGTGTGTGTGTATCTGTGTCTGCAGCTAATCTCTCATACTATCAGACCAATCAGCCTAATATTTTTTGTGCACATTTATGACTGTGTGCTCAACAACCTCTTGTGATTGCGGTGATTCACAATTTTTGACAAACCTCGTTTATTGACTGCTCTGTTTTATACCTCCATTGACTGCTGAATCCTCACTCCTTTAAAAAGCCCGGTGGGGGGCTTAAGTGATCAACAAGTGCTTCAGCTTGCCCCCAGACACACCCAGCAGTAGTGATGTGTGGATCGACTCTGACGTCATCTGAGTCTGCATGAATGCATAAATCATCCACCCTCCACCCATCCAAATTATTTTCTCCAATTTAGAGACTGACACCCGCGTGGACGTCTCCCTCCACCTACTGATCCCAGTGGGTTATATTGCTTTTTAAACTCTGTCAAGAAGCGAAGCTTTCCGGATGATTTATTTATTGTGTGTTGTACTGATGTATAAGTTTTCACTGAGAATCCACTTTAATGATTACAGTCAGTAGAGTTAAACGTTTCCATGCGTGCAGTAATGTCACTGCAGTAAATATCCTGGTGCATTTTGGCATGAAAACTAAAAAACTGCAGTTATAAACATGACAGGATAGATGAAACTTCCCGGAGGAAATTTCACTTTTAGTTTCTGAAATAGAAAATTTAGTGAGTTCTGATGAAGCTCAGGATTTATCAGGCGGGCAGCTGCTTTACTCCAGTTTCACTGTCTCAACCTGGACTGAATGTGTGACCTTTTGGATGCGTAGAAAAACACAGAGCATTAATTAACATTAGATCCTGACCGATTCTGTCCGTGTGTCAGGATATTTAAATAATTAATGAAGATATGCTGCTGTGCACCCACCCGCAACACACTCGCTATTAATCAGAATGTTATTTTTTTTTAGACCCGGCCGACCCGATCTGCAGATATAACTGCAATCCACTCATCATTACCCCAGACGCACCTGGCAAATATCTGCACTCTGCTGAGTGCACTGTGGTAGTCAAGAATGTGGTCGTTCAAACATCAAAAACTTCAACAACAAGATACACTAAAGCTTTACAGCCACAACATCCATTACAAAAAAGCTCCAGAGTGCAAATTGTGAATCAATCCACCAGTGGTGCTTACAGATACGTCTGATTGACTGAAAAGTAATGCTTTCATCATCAGCCAAAAAAATTTCTTCTCACTCTTTTGCACATCTTCGATTCTTTTCTCGTAGCCCTGGGTGCACAGTAAGCTTTGAAATCGTGCACTTGTGCTATGTATGACTCTGGCACAGAAAGAGAGGAAAGACAAAACGGAGGAGTGGCATTGGACGAAGAGGAGGATGGCTCGAGGTGGCTTGAGTCTTTTAGTCTTCCTCACGTTCCCGTGCCAGCCGGCTGTCTGGGTGTCCCTGGAGGCCAGAGCCACCACACTAGATCACAGGGAGTGTCAGAAACACACAAACAGCCGCGCACGTATAGAGTAGCACAGAGGACTTGTCCTGTCCTCTGTCCTCAGTATCAAATGGCTGTTGTCAGCAGAGGCAGGGCCACGACGCTGGATCCAGGCCAGGTCATTTCATTTCAGAATATTTCATAGCTGCGAGGTCATTCTGGTGCATCAGCGAGCTTTGCAGCCTCAGTCATCACAAAGTCGCCATTCAGGTTATTAATGCTGATTTAAAACTACACTGCTTGCAAATTATGGAACCACATCTGCTCACAGAGGTAGATGTTTCTACTACGTGCCATACAGAGAGATGTTTTTATTATAATTCCAAGTTCATTCCTCTGTCAGTCCTTCTGAAAAGCTGAAGATAAGAATATTTTGTTAACTATCTCTCAAGAGGCTTTGACAGCAATTCTGAGACTAAGGTGAATGGGATATGTTTCTGTAAAATGCTAATCAAATTATTGTTCAGCTTTCTTATTATGAACCATTGCTTGGTATATGGATGAATATGGACAGAAAACCTAAATATCATGTTCCAGCAATTAATTACAACTGCTGACGGAAATCCTCTGTTAGATACTACGTTATTTCGCAGTAGTGAAACAGAGGCAAGCTGGAGCTTACTGTGAGTTAAGGTGACTACAAATTCTAAAAGAGCCGGTCAATTAAACACAGAGTTTCTCTGTAGTGATGTAACTCTTATTTCTATATCAAGATACCTTGTGGTACTTTACTGCTTACATAAACAAGCTAGAAGACCAAATGCAAAGAGTGGGGCCTAAATTCAAAAATGAAAAAGGACTTAACAAACAAGTATATAAACTGACAAAAGTTAACGTACTGACCACTTAAACATCAGTTTAACATACAACCCTGATTCCAAAAAAGTTGAGCTGCTGTGTAAAATGTTAATTAAAAACAGAAGCAATCTTTCACAAACAAGCTGTGTTTACTGACAACGGTTTTATGAAGCGTTCCCAAAGTGTAGAACCTCTCTCCATCCTTGCTTGTGAACGACTGAGTCTTTCCAGGATGAACCTTTCAAACCCAATCATGATACTATCACCTGTTACCAATGAACCTGTTTACCTGTGGACTGATCCAAACAGGTGTTTTTGGATCAGTCCACAACTTTCACAGTCTTTTGTTGCTCCTGTCCCAACTTGTTTGAATGTTGCTGCCATCAAATTCAGAATAAGCAGATATTTACAAAAATCAATGAAGCTGATGACGTCAAACATTAACTACGTTGTCTTTGTACTGTTTTCAATTGAGTATATGTCAAAAAGGATTAGCAAATTATCACATTCTGTTTATTATGTTTTATATCCCAACTGTTTTGGAGTCAGGGTTTGTATATCCCTGTGTCAAATATCAGATGCACACAAACAATGATTAATCATAATTATCATAAATCATAATTAAGAAAATCACAAGATAATTAACAAAAAATGTGAAACTACAAAAGAAAAAGAACAAAAGAAGTAACCGACCACTTATTTGTCTATGTGTCTATTAAGCGAGTTGTTCACTCTGGAAGTGCAGCAGAAATGTTGGTTTGATTCTGATAACAGCTGGACTGTTACGACTGTACATTCTCTGAAAATCTCATAAAACCACTGATACCATAAATGGCTGTAAGAATTCATAGAACAAGCGAGTTGCTGTGCAAACAGAATAATTAAGTATAATAGCTGTTATATTGTGTTGGCAACACCTGCAGAGCAGAGAAAGGCTGATGGGAATCACAAGAAAAAACAAAAAGTTGAAACTTCAATCTCCAAGAGATCCAAGATTCCAATCGCATTACCTGCTGATGATTATAAAAATATATAACACCGCTCAAAAAAGAACAAAGAAATGAAGACACACCGCCAACTCCCCGCTAACATAAATCTCTCACAGAGATATGCAGCCACTGGAAAACACTCATTTACATCGCCGGCAGGTTACCTTTTTATACCAAAACAAATCACAACACGGAAGAGTGACAATCAGGGAGACAGAGAGAAAAAGAGGGGGACAGCGAGAGGACACCTGAAGTTAAACCCGGTCTAACCACTACAAATTGGCTGTCCCCGACCAACAGCCGCGTGTTTTATGTCTTGTTTATCCCTCTCACCGCAGCATACAAGCAGCCCTCTGTCATTTGTGCCACCTTAATGAATAGGAGCCCATCTTCAGCAAAGTCAAAGACGCGTGGGCACGGCCGCCATCGCCGCAGGTTTGTAAATTGCCAAGGGTGTCTGGGCATCATGCCAGCAGTGGCACACTGTCGGAGCAGCGAGGGGCATCGAGGGTGGCTGCGGCGGGGTTACTGTGGGAGACGCAGGACAGTCAGAAGGGTCTCTGAGCACAGGACTAAAGCTAAAAGAGGCCACTGTGAGAGAAAATAGTTCCTACTTCCACTGAATTCCACAGCACTTTTTTATTCTTTTCTGTTATTCATAGCCTGGGCTAGCTCCAAATCAGAATGCAATGATACTTCATACAATATCCTTCCAAATATGTGGCAACACTTTAGGGAAGCCCCTTTCCTGTTTCAACATGATAATGTTTCTGGGCACAAAGCCAAGTCCATAAACAAATGGTTTTCCAGTTCAGTGTGGAAGAACTTTAACTGGTCTGCTCAGGGACTTGACCTCACCCCCATCCAACACCTTTGGGATGAACTGGAATGCTGACTGCGAGCCAGACCTCGTCACCTAAAAATCAGTGTTGGACCCCACTGATGCTCTTGCGGCTGAATAGAAGCAAATTCCTGCAGCCAGGTTCAACAATAAGTCTTCTCAGAAGAGCAGAGCCCGTTGTAGCAGCAGATGAATGCCAATGGTTTCGGAATGATATGTTCAACAATCACACATGGATGTAATATTCAACTGTCAAGTTCTTGGTTTGAGCATCCACATACTTTTGCCCGTGTAATGTATATCATTTATGAAAAGGAAAACACAAGTACATAATTATGAGAACTGTCAAATCTAAGCAACATAATGCCAACAATAAATGAAGAAAGACATGCAAACAACATTTTTGATATTTTCATGCAAATCAACTGCAGCTTTGCTCTTTTCTAATTAATATACAATAGGAGAGAGCGCGGGGAAGCCAGAGGCCCCTGCACACATAAACTGAGACATCTGCATGTAATAACAGCCTTTGAGCTGTGCCAGCCTGCTGTCTGAGCCCCTGACCTTCAGTCAAAGTCTTCAGCCCGCGAAACTTTCAGCTCCCGAGTCTGCAACCTAAAAGTTGCCGAACAAGTGTTTGAGAGAGAGCTGTGAGAAGAGTATTTCTCTCCTGTTGTCTCCTCGCCGCTCCCCGAGGGCGTCATAACTCACTGGAGCCGAAACGAGAAGCGAAACCGAGAGAGAGAGAGAGAGAGAGCTGCTGCAAATGAGAGAGCAGCGAGTGTCTAAATAACACGCGCATCTGCCGCTCTGACCCCGTGGTAATTGCCAGAGCTGCTGCGGTGACGTCACTACAAGAACTCCATCTACCTTCATTGTCCAGCCGTTCAACCAGCCAGGTGTTTATGAACAGAGCAAACCGCTGCGCTGTTGGTGAACAAGGCACATAAAGCCTTGTGATTTCAAAGTAAATTGGATTTAGCGCAGAGAGGCAGCAAAGAGACAAGGTCATATCTGTGGACACTGAGCCACTGCATTAGAAGGACAGAGGACACATCAGGCACCGCTACGGTGGAAACTCAACCTCACACTGTATTTATTTCTTTATTTATTATCCCTGAAGATAGCCATGTCGGCCTAATCACTACACTTAGAGTGAATAGAGTCCAGCGCTATGGAGCTTTTAAGCCTCATTTCCGCCATTGTTTCGACTTACTGAACATAATGTATAGTTTCATGACCTCAGTGCTCTCATCAGCCTTGTTTACAGCAAACAGGCTCAGATAAACCCACGGTCCACGACCTGCTCAGCACCAGACAGCACACACACACACACACACACACACACACACACACACACACACTGTTAGAGACGAGCTGGCGAGCAGACACATATTTTTGTCAGGAGTTGAACCAGAGCTAAAAGGAGAGTAAACAGTGGACTTAAATTCATCAGCTGGACAGAATGACTATGATGCTTCACTGGATGTGTAAATAGACAGCTGGTTGCTTACACATTCCCCATGACTTCTATAAGGTGGAAATTTATGAGGCATGTGTGTGTGTTTTCTACCTTGTTTTGGAGAGGTGAAGATTAATGCAGCTTCCAGTAAAACAAGATATTTGAAATTTTCTTCTGTCCTCTGTGGTTGGTTCAGGCCTTCAGATAAAGTGGCAAAATGCCACATAGCAGCCCATTTTGCTGTTTGTCAAATTAACTGTGATACATTTGATGAGTCCCTTTTTTATCTTTGAGGATTTTTCATCTTGAAAAGGACAAGGCTGGTGCTCGTGCTCAGGTTTTTTTTATGTTCGTCTAATGAGCTTATTTTCAGCCGATTAATCCTTCAGATCTTTTTCACACAAAAAACACGTGTCTTCTCTCGTTCCACACCTCGGTCACCTGAGCTTTCTCCACTCGCTGGAGGAAGGCTGTGAAATGTGCTCCACACTCCAAAAGTGGGCTTTTGAGCTCATATTATTTTGTTACGTGTAAAACTGATTAGTCCTCCCTGGTGTTGAAAATGACAAATGCGAAAAAACAGAACTGAATCACTTTTTTGTCATATTAGTAAGTGATTATTTTAAAAGCGACTATTGAAAATGAATTCACAAATTCACTGGGTGTTCGCGACACACTATACGCTGTGTCCAGATGTTTTTATTTAACCATCAATATATTTGTCATTTTTGAGAAACACTCTACATTCAGGGCCGCTATTGGGACCTCAGCCACAGTTTAAAAAAGGCTTGACTAAAGCTGCTATCGTGGTTGGTGATGAATGGGGCTGCTGGCCAAGACTAGCAAAAGCAATCTGCTGCGAGCGGGGGCAGACATTTACTCTGCCATCAAACATCCAGCAGCTGATTTACACATCGCTAGAGAAAGTGCTCCGCTTCTTTTCTGTCGAAACCACCTGTGGTCCTTTAGCGTTTTATAAACAGAAATATGATAACGGGCCCGGGCATTTACTCCGCTGAGGTCAGGTGAAGAAGGCAGACAGGTGAGGAAAAAAATGACAAGGTAATGTTACCTCCTGCGGTTGAATGAATAGGCTACACAAAGGAATGCGAGTACGTCTGGAGCTCATTCATCACGTCTTTACTACATCTCGCGCCGGCGTCCCACAGGTTGAGCCGCTATAGACATGAGGCGGGAGGGGAAGAGGGTCGAGTCATGGGGAGCAAAGAGTGTTTGAAGGTGGTGGATAGGGGTGGGGGAGGAGGTGCAGAGGTCACTGAAGAGGAGGAAGAGGAGTCTTTTTTCCCTCCGAGGGTGAGCTTTAACCGTGGAGCTCACACGCATACTTTACATTATAGCAGCTCCACAGAGGCTTCTTTCAGCCGCAGCGTCGAGGGGGAGCGCAGGGCCAGGGGAGGGAAAGTGCGGCAAAGTGCGAAAAACCAGGGACCGAGATCCTCAAAAGGAGCTCTAATGGACCTGGAGATGCAGGTGAAGAGATAAGAATGCCTTTATTGTTGGTGAGCATTGTATGAGGAAATTTGCTGTGCGGCTCCTAAAATGGACACGAGGACATGGACGGAGTGGGGGGGACATGAAAGAGGACCGGGTACCGCTGCAAGGCTTTGACATCGTTTCTTTATAGAGGAGTGTGTCCAACATGAAGGGAGAATAAGGTGTGTGGATGTAAGGAGGAGCAGACTCCATATAATGCAGTACGTGATGTTTTCAAAAGCCTCCCATCATAGCTCCTTTAACGCACATCCAGACGCGGCGCTTCTGGAGTGTTTCATGTTAGGGGACATGGTGGAGCGAGGAAGCACAGCTGGCTACTTATCTCTATCATACAGACATTCAGCCTCTGGTCTTCCATCACTTCACTTCCTTGTTAACAGGCTGCACGGTACCCGCAGCGCCACGTGACTCTCCCCACGCCGCCCGGGAAAAGGCCACCTCGGCTTGTTTGATGTTTCAAAATAAGAGGCGAGCAGGCAGACAGGGGGACGCTGAGACAAATGTTTTTCCATTAATCAGCCAGATAGCGAGGATTGATTTTAGGAGACACACAGGTGAATCTCATTTCCTTCTCGGCTTAATCCAACATTTCAATTTACTCCGGCTTTCATCCAGCAACTCGAAAAAAAGTAATAGATTTTTGTACAAATAAATAATTCAGATGATTGTGATTAAACTTCTGCCCGTTCTCGTGCCTGAGAGACGACGTGTTGGTTGAAGGCCGGCATGCTTCTCAACACTCTGACGGCGACGACGGGGTCCTGCGAGTTGACTGTCTGTGTTTCTGCTAGGACATTAATCAATGTCACACCCCTTCTCTTTCTCTGTCTGCCTCGGTCTCAAGCGGACCCTCCTGCCCCCACCGAGAGCCGCTGCTATCACCTAGTAACCAGAGCCAACCACCAACCAAACCCAGCGGTGCTGTCGAGGTGCTGGGGCCCAAAGATGCATTGATTGAATGACTGAAGAAGCTTGAGAAGGTCAAACTTATATGCATCACACTTTTTGTTCCACTCTGCTGACTTAAACATTGTCACAGCTCTGTTTGTTCGACTGTGAGAGACAGAGCAACCTTTTAATGCACACTGCAGCTGATCCTCGTGTCAAACATGAAATGAGGACTTGGGTCGTATTCTGAGTGTTTGCTGTTACGCTCATTTCATAGACATGCGCTCGTATATGTTCTCCATGTTCAGCACCAGTTAGCTAATGAGCTCCTGATTAAAGCTACTCTTGCAGCAGCAGCACCACCACCACCACCACCACCCCCACCACCCCCCCGTGCATGCCTCAACTCCAGAAATGAGCCTTAAGCTCACACGCAACATGAATCACAAATCAGCCACTTTGGTGGAGAAAAACTCCAGTCGGTCGGCTTCAGACCAAGAGATTTCTGGCAAGAGCCAAACAAAAAGGTCAAAAGATTGGAGTGGAATAATTTCTCCTGAACGCCTGGCAGGTTAAGTTGGAGTACAGCGAGGTGCTCATTGCTACCCAGGTCAAATAGCAAAAGCTATCAAACGCAGACACTGAATAATAGCCCGGTGTGGTTCTCGGCGAGAATGCTGAGATGTTTTTGGCGTCTGAGATGCGAAAAAAGGGCCTATAGCTGCCACACAAAAGAGTGTGTGGTCTCTGTTATTGCTTCCCTTTGTCACTCATTCCTCAATTCAGAACCATGTCGCGTCTTGGGCACACACAAACTCCGAACGCTGATTTTCCACAGAAAGATGACCAGAGGCTTTTTAAAGCAGATTGTGGGGAGGAATCGTCACTGGATTGAAAAGAATGAAGAACTATAAATGACACATAAAGGATGATATTATCAAGCCTGCCTGATGGCGTGTTTCACCATGAGGGTATAGAATTCAGAGTGTAGTGAATAGATGATCAGATCAGGTAACAAAGGGCCTTTCTGATTTCAATGGCAGCTGAGGAGATATGTAATTATCTAACATGCAGGCTTTAGGTCAGGCACGGTAATAATATGTGCAGCATTAAAACATTTAGAGCCTCTGGATTCTAACAGAGGAAGAAAAACTAGAAGATTAAAAACGTGATAAAGAAACCCTTGGAAACTTGGTCTTGGTATGTGTATGCTGTGGTGCATTGGATTCTCCAGCTGCTCCACCTGCCACTGGACCCGTCTATGCTGTGCTCCTCAGTGGTTCAAAGACTACTTGTGATGCATCCTCTGCTCTACTGTTTACTGTAGGGTGACACCTAAATAATGCAGTCACACTCTTGTCTCAGGAGCAAGATGTGACAGGGAATAATGAAGACTGCTTTGAATTTTGCAGTGAAATGTGCCACAGAATAGTTTGTTTTACAAATACAAGATAAAGGCAACGGTCACATCCTTTTTTTTTTTTTTTTTACTACAGATCACTGCAAAGTAATACTGCATAACAAACCAAATTCATCATTGTGAATCTTTTGCTGATCTTAATTTACTCAGATCCCAATTTTAAGAAGTAAATCCAATAGGATTAAACTGAGATGAGCTACAAACCACCAAAGACATAAGCAACCATTAAGTAAAGAAGTTCATAATCTTTAACAGATTATACAATCATTCATTGGGATCAAGCTGACACAAGAAAGAAAATACCATGTACCAATGAATTCTCCTTAAAAATATTATTGCATTTATCAATATCAAGGTTAACCTGATGTTGAATAACAGGATAGGAGGATAGGATAGGATGGGATAGGATAGGATAGGATGGGATAGGATGGGATAGGATAGGATAGGATGGGATAGGATAGGATGGGATGGGATGGGATGGGATGGGATGGGATAGGATGGGATGGGATGGGATGGGATAGGGCAAAAGAAAAGCTGGGACAAATCCTATCACGAGTCCAGGAGAACACGAAAACAACAGTGACTGAACCAGAGAGCGTTTTCTCTCTGCAGTTACTACTTACTCTCCAGTGAATTTAGCCATTACATTACGTTTCCAGCCAACATCCGACAACAGGACAACTGCTCTCATCATATTTAGCGCTGCGGAATCATTAGGCTCATACTGCAAATCGCAGCCTGACATGTGGTTGTCCAATTACACGTGCTACGGCGATGGTTGCGGGCAACAGTGAAAGTGGAGACCAGCTGCCAGCAATTGCAAACTGCTGATTTCCTGGCCATTACTGCAAATATAGAAAACACATATGCATACATGGACACAAACGCATGGATATGCAAACAAACAGGCGCATTCGCAGAGCGCTGACCAGTGGAGATGCGTGTTCCATGCGCTCTAATGAGCCGCTTATACGACCTACGAGGGGCAGTTAATCAAAGTCTGATGCTGGAAACAAACCAAAGCTAATAAAAGTTTAGGTAAACACACCAGGTGCTCGGATCTACTTTAACTAATAGCCTCCAGACCCGCTGGTATTGTTGAGATGACTGAATCATGACAGTCTCTTACACTGGCAAACAATCTCAAACACAACAGAAACATTAGTAAAACATGCTATGAAGTCACTTTTCTCCTGTCACAGTGTAAATACACGGCTAAATGAATACCACAGGAGTCGCCAATATGTCCTAAGCCAGGCCTTGTTTGGAGGGCTTACTGCAAACCTTCACTGAGCACAGACTCAAGAAAGGAGTTTAGCTCATACCCTGTGACTCCATTTGGAAGAGATACTACCATTTTAGAGGGTACGGCAGGGTAAAAATGAGCCTTCTTCCATTAGGAGGGTTTTTTAAAGCAGCGCACAATGGGGCTTTTCAAAGTAAAATACCTGAGACCCAGAGATCCTTGAGAGGAATGCCGAGGGCTCAAAGCAACAGCAAGGCTTTGGTGAAAGTACAAAACAACACTTGTGCTTTTTATGCCATAGTTTATTCATGGAATATTATCTCTTGAATGTCATGTTTACAGTGCATACGATAGAAATATACAAAACATAAAAGACATGTTTCAAAGTACCACCATCAATCATTTTATTTGTGTCAGGTTAGAGAGAATGTGCACAGTTTTCACTTTGCCTCCCGATTCATCACAGAACATTAATATAAATCTATTTCTTTTTGTCCAAGTTCTCGGATTTCTGCATCACTGGGTGACAAATTAAATGAAAAACCTGAATAAATGAGTGGAGAAAGGTGGCGAATGCAGACGCTTCTGTACAGAGCAAGTATGAAATCGATCATCCCTATGCTGCGGCCTTCACAGTAAACACATCTCAACACAACTAAGCAGCTCTGGAAGATTTTTGCAGCAACTTGTCAGACAGCGCTCTTCACCACAAACAAAATCACAAAACCAAATGAGGGACTGTGTTTGGGAAGAAAAGTGTTCATCCCACCAGACGAGTTCAGAGACTTGGAGAATCTATGACAAGGAGCATCAAAGCTTGAGAAAGAAAACCAGTAGCATTAAAGCATTTTTTAGGAATATAATGATTAAACAGGAAGAGGCACTTGCAGTTCATTACACTGAGTGAGTCATGTCAGATAAACTCAGAAATGAAACACTCACACCTTGTTGTCAACAAGGTGTGTAGGCGACTCTCCAAAACGACCCACATGAGTATTTCCTGATCTGCCACCTCTTTGTTTAAAGTCTGGTCAGGTTTAGACAATTAAAGCTAATTAGCTGAGTTTAGGGAAGGATTGCATTCAGGGACACAAGAAACCAACGTTGACTGACCCCAGAGTTTGTGTGGTGACATAACATCAAGCTATAAATGACTCAGCGGCTTCAGTGAGGACAGACATGGAATTTCACAGACTTGACTCACTGCTGCCAGGAAAGCACAACATAAAACTATTGCACAATATTACAAAATTCGAGAGGATGTCAACTCTCATAACTGGATATTGATATTATATTGGCCCAGCTCAACTTTACTAAATAGTTCAATTAAATTAAAAATCATAATGGATTCTCTGATGGGAGCCTCCAGGAAAGTGTTTCTCAGATCTCCGATGAGGACTTTAAAAATTCATGAGACCTCTAACATAAGAGACCTCTCCAGTGTCTTGTAAAGCAAAATCGGACAACCTGAGAGCCCATCCAGCTCACAGAGCCAGTGGTTCAGAGTGGTATTAAAGCAGCGGAGCGGGGACAATGTTCCCACCGTCCCCACAATGGGCTCAACACCCATCTTCCAACCCAGTCCTCCGGGTCACATCAAGCCTTGAATAAGCTCCCTTCCTAAAGCTTCTGGGGGTTTCAGCCATGCGTCCAGAGCATCAATGGGAATAGTGTTCCTCCCCCCACAATGGCCAAATCAACTGTGGGAGCACTTTCTCCTCCTCTCGCGCCCCTTTTATTCTCGCCCTGCTCAGACCTTGCCGGGGCTGAACAGAGGAGGGACGGGAGAGAAAAGGCACATGCCTTCACGTCCGCTTCGCACGCATACAAAGAGAAAAATCAAATTGCTCAGACATGCACGCATGCGCACATGTGCGTATGAGCGCATGCTTGCACACAACACACACACACACACCTCATCTAACACCAAGAGGGATAACAATGAGAATGTCTGAAAAGAAGGAAAATACTGAATAGTTTGACGCTGTAAGGCAAACACCTTCAGTTTAAAAGCTGTCCTTCAAATGACCAACAGAGGAGAAAATGCAGCAATAACAACATATTCTCATGATGATTTTCAAGTTTGAGAAATTTTGTGCGATTACACAACACCAAACCAGAGCTGCAACAAATTGATTTCTGGCAATGGCTTGTTTTTTTTTTTTTTTAATTCATTAACTAATCATTCAGTCTGTAAAATCTCTAATAGTGAAAATTGTTCATCACAAGCTCCCACTCAAAAGACAGTGACAGCTCCAAATTGCTTGTTCTGTCTGATGGTTTAAACAAATTCAATTTACAATTATATAAAACAAAGAAAAGCAGCAAATCCTCACATCTAAGAAGCTGGAAACAACAATGTTTCACACTGTTGCAAGATAAATACCATAAATGATAAACTGATAATTGACTAATCACATAATCATAGACTACATTTAACACCATAAAAAATTACATATTCGGTGGAGCATTTTTCTCTGCAGCTTATGTCTCTGCTTGACAGACTGCTTGCCCTTTTCATCTCTATTTACCCCGTTGGTAAAGGTACGGTAATAACAACACAGGAAAAGGGAGGGCAAACAATGATGATAACGTTCCAGAGACAAATTGAGTCTGTTGGGTCGCATCAAGCATTAATTAGCAGGGCTGCAGACAGAGCGCGGAGACGCTGCAGCTGGATCAGATTTCACAGACGGCGAGGTTGTGTGTTGAGGCAGAGAGAGGGCCAGGTTACAAACAGACAGACACTGCGGGCGAAGGCCATGCCAAGTGCACTCTGCATTCAGAAACAATGAGATCCTGGGAGGCCGAGGGGACCCAGACGGACATCGTGGAATTATTCATTTCCACCCACCGGCTCAGACTGCACCACGCAGACCGCTGGCCTTCCCTCTGCTGACAGCTCAAACAGTCTGGCTATCACAACCGCACGCTCTCATCACCTAAAAGGCTCAAAGCAGAGTCTCATCAGGGTGCTGTTGGAGTGAAAGTGTGTCTGTCAAGCTACAGTTTGTGGCTGACAGTAAAATTGGCCACATGAATGCTCACGTCAAACCTACAAAAAAAAATATGCCAAAATTTGCATGTTTCTGCACAAGCCGACAAATAGCTGTGGAGTGATTTCATTTGAAATCAAATGAGGAGAACCCAGGCACAGGACCTCAATCTGGTTTGGGAGAGTGTGCGAATGGAAAATGGCAACATTTATGTCAGCGCTGTGGGACGGCATAATCACACTCAGGTGACAAGGCAGCAGTGCTTTGTATTCTGGGTATAAAGACCACAGTGAATATTGAAGCCAAGGCTGCCACCACAAGTCACAGCTCCTGAAACTGTGATTTCAAGTCTGGTATTACATTTACATAACAGAGAGCAACAGACTCTCCAACGTGGCCGTAGTGTTCGGAATATATATAGAGGCACTTTAAGGAAGCATCTCTCTGTGTGTCTCTTCGCTCTCCTTGAAACATCTTAACAAAAACGCGGTATGTTTTCAGCTCTCTGTGCCGGCAGACAGCTTTGTTTTTCCTCACTGTGCCCTGACCTAATTACCATGTGAATCCTGCTCGAGAAGGCCACTTTAAAAGTCTGCAATCTCTCCGCTTCACTTTCACATACCAGGTTCAGGGAGTGTAAAAAGGGAGCGAAATCAAGATCAACGGTCTGCAGAGCACGTCTCAGCCAGCCACTCACCGCCTCGCAGCAGTTCTTGGAGCATCCTTCCCGTTAAAGCGTGGAAATGCATCTTTGTCATGGCCGCTCTCAAGTCAGGATTCATAAAAAGAGCATGAGGTGTTACGGCGCATAAATAAACCGATGTCTGGTTCGTATGAGAGGCGACAGATGTCCTGGAGTGCTTGTTTGACGTGCATGAAAAGCCAAACTGCTGAATGACAGACTAACAGCAGAAATATCAGGCTGTAGAAGTTGTCACTTTCCACTTTCCGCCTTGGTTTTCGCTCGGTGAAAAGCTGCACTTTGAAATGACAAAACCCTCCTCAACTCTGGGAAGACAGTTTTTTTTTTTCTTAAAATTTATTTTCTAGTTTTACAGACCTGAAGATATTTGAAGGTTAGGCAGTGCGTTACCTCATACCAGACCAAATCCTATTTTTATCTGTACTTGTCTCTTATCTCTGTAGACCAACACACACACCTACCCTCACACACTCGTGGAGGTCAAACTGCGCTGAACATGGCATCGTTTTTTTTTTCTTAGAGAGGTAATATCACACAGAGGAGAGGACAGATCAAGTTCTCTGGACATTAAACTTTCATATCCGTTTGTCCCCTCTCAAATGATGCCCGACAACACAAATAATCCGCGTGGCAGAGTTTAAATATGCATCATTAAAAATTTGATGAAGAGGCTGCCAGCTCATCTACTCCACACCTTCCATATTTGTTAATGAAAATGAATAATTTATGTCGACATCAGATGCCACAAAGATACAGACCTCTACATATAATCAGAAACAAAAGACTTTCACACACTGTAACTACAAGGACATTGAGCAGAGGCAGAGAAATAGAAGGGGAAAGTGAACATAGAGGTGGACTAAGAGGAGTTTCTGCTGGTTTGGTCCCCACCAGGACCTGTCAAGAGCCCTCATAAGTTCATCAAAGATGAAAACCTGTTTTCCATTTGAAAGGACTGACCCAGGATACTGAAACAGCTCTTCATATAACAAAAGCGTTAATCATCCATAAGACAAGCATGTGGGCCGGACAAAACCTAGAAGAATATATGAATATCAATCAAAAGATGGGGGAGATATGGGACTTTCACGCATGTTGACAAATGAACGGAATGAAAACAAGAGTTGTGCCGACCACCCTTTTGAATTCCAGACGGGGAGAATTGGTTTGTTTGGATATGAAATAGGACTGAATAAAAGAGGATTCTGTGCTATGGTTCAGTCCAATTATCAGTCTGGTGAGAGGGAAATTAGAAACTGTAGCAAACTAATAACGAGAAAATCTGTTTCATTGAATGGTTAATTATATTCATCAAATGATTCCAGGACAACAATATAAACATTTCACAGAGAAGCTCTGAAAAAAGCTGCAACACAAACTTATTATGTCAGCTGACGTGTTTCCCAAAGCAGCCGAGCTCAGTTGCATTTGAGAGCCATTTGAGTGTTAATGAATAATACAGTGTCCTTCGTTGACACTGCTGAAGAGACTGAACCACCGAGGCTCAATGAATTTACAGATGAGAAAAGAGTGCGGCTCTAAAAAGCTCCTAAAAGCCCATGTGGTGGCGGTTGCCGGTGGTGGAGAACAGCTTTCAACTGAATAGGTTGTTTGATTAATTTAGTCGAATGAATGGGATATTTTAAGCCTCGAAAAATGGCAGCTATGGACTGAATGTCCATAAAGCTGTTGCAACTTGCTCAAAAGTGTTTGACATTTAATCAACTAAAGCAAAAAAAAACAAACAAAAACAAAACCAAAACACACACACAAGCAATAACCCATTAAAGCAATTACCTTTAATGGATATGAAATGAAATGAAAAAAGTGTGTTTTCATCCATCCGAGCTTGGATGAGTGCTGCACCTTTGCTCCAGCGCACAGACGAGCTGGTCTGCAGAACACCCTCTCTGTGCTCACTTGTGGAAGAAGCACAGCACAGAGTCCGGCTCATGATGCAGCAAACTTCACCTGGCAAGGTGTTATCACAGCTGCACAGCGCTGCTCAACACTGCCCTCTGTCGCTCCGCGGCGACACAGCGCGTCCCCCGCTCCAACAATGCATTTCCAGAATAATCAACTTAAAACACATGCAAGAGGGAAATGTCCTATTTTACAGCTCTGTGCTTCTTTGTTCGACAGCCTCGCCGTGGGAAGCTTTCTGCTGGACACTTATCCCTCTTTAGAATTTGAAATAAAACAGATCTGGGATGTGTGGATGGAGAAATGGAGAAGCAAGAGAATAAAAACTCTCTGAGCTGATTTTGTGCGTTTTCATGCAGAATTAGTGCGATGAAGGTTTGCTGGGATTTGGAAAGGATAAGAGTGTAAAGCAGTCGGAGTGTGTGCGTAAAGGCTGCGCACCCCGTGCGTAAAAGCCAGTTTGGTAATTGGAATTGATAAGCAATGAGGTCATTGTAGACGGTCTGACTAGAAAACATACTAACAAAGTTGGGAAGAGGATGACAATCAATTTGGCATCACACATTTTTGGTCCAAATTAGGTTTGAACATAGACAATATTTCGGGGGAAAAGACGCACAACACTGAAAAAAAATACTTTCTACAAAGATCACAATATTGAAGTTTGTGCTGCAGGTTATTTGTTAAAGTTGCCATGTGATCAGGACTACAGGGCAGCAGCGTGCAGCACAAAGTAAGTTGGAGCCAGTGTTGGTGTGGCAGCACAGGCAGCTCCTGCAGCCCACAAACGCTCCTCTGATCCTGGGATGAAACGTGAGTGGAAAGTCAAACCGGCTGAAAGGAGCTGCTCTGAATAACACATGCTATCAGCGGACAAGTCGCATCCACGCACACAGCCAAAGTGGGCAAAAGTGTTTGAGGTTTTAAAATCAAATTCCCACATTGATCTGCTCTGATGAGGGGGAGAAAAAAAGCTCCAGAGAAAAACGGACCCCACAGCGTGGCAGGATAAAGCAGGAGTAGCCAATCTATTAATGATGGAGGAGGATTTTTTTTACTCACGCTAAAGCAGCCTATTGTGTTGATTTACTCCAGTACATTAAAAAAACATCCTCTAAACCAAAGCATCCATTTCGCCTCTAAATCTAAAGCTGGAAACTGGCGCACAACACACATTAAAAAAAGTGCTTCTGCATCAGTCATTTCAGGTATTTTGCCAAAGAAAAGAATGGGAAAAAGTGATTTTCTTCTTTTACCTTCGAAGGTGTTTGTATTCCCCAAGTTGAAGAGAAGGGCGGCGGAGACGAGGAGGCGGATCAGAGCGGCTCTGAGAGCAGTGCAGACAGAGACAGAGACGGGTTCTAGTCCTGAGTCCTCAGCCGCTGTGTGCGTCACTCTGCCGGCGACCTGCAGCCGACTGCCGCTCTCTCTCTCCCTCTCTCTCCCTCTCTCTCTCTCTCTCCTTGAGCGTCGGACGATACCACGGGCTGAGGAGGGGCCGGGGTGGGTGGGTGAGTGGGTGGGCTGTGGTGGTGGGTAGGGGGGAAAGTACGCATGGACACCCCCCGGAGAGCAGCAGAGAGTGTCGCAAGAGCAGAATGAGCCAGTGTTGGAGAGTGGATCCCAGACCTGGGAGAGACAGAGAGGCTTCTGGGAAAAGCTTGTTGTCTGGGTCTCCACTGAACCTGCTGTGTGTCTGTAACCTGGCAATGGAGCTCCACCGGGCATCTGTGTGTTTTTCTGTGCTGCTGGGATGTTTGGTTCAGAGGAGACAGTGAAACTCAAACACATCCAACAAGTAATGGTTCTACTCTGGACCAAAGGCATTCTGGTCCATTCTATTCTATCAAAAGTATAAGACAAACTCAGAAAAAGCATTTGTGGTGTTTTAAGTGTTTTTATATCCACATGATATTGTGTAATTAAATCTGATGGGAAAACTGAACTGAAAAATAAGGTTAACTTAGGTGAATGCTCCACTTTTTCTATTCTATTCTAGTGACTAATCTGGTTTAAGATTTAAACAGACTTAAATTATTAGACCTATTTCTTGTTCAACATCACAATAAGGAAAACAATAATATAGATAATAATAAAAATTTGATCATCTGGCAAACAATTGAGTGATTCAGGGGTCAAATTTTTCACATTTATCCATTGAAATATCTTAATATCCACTCAATAGATTGGCAGACAGTTTTGTACAGACATTCATGGTTTCCAGAAGACCCACCTGACCCCCCTGACATTTCCTGTGGTGCCACCATGAGGGGTAAAACTATGGTTTTGAGTGAAATATCTCAAACTCTTGGATGGATTGGCATAGATTTTTGGTGCACACATTTATGTCCCTCTCACAATCAATTGTAATAACTTCTGATCATCTGACTTTTCATCTAGTGCCAAAAAATAAAAAAATGATATAGTACAATTTCACTTGATGGACAAACTGACCTGAAAAATAACATTTATTTAAGTGGATTCTCCATGTTTTCTGTTTTTAAATGAAACTCCACTGAAAAAAAAACCCTTCATTTGTCCAGATGTACATCATTTTGTTACAACAAGAACAAAACCCCATGTCTCTTCTACTTTATTCTCTTCTATTCTATATGGACTACTCTGATTTAAACAGGCATGTAAATTATTTACTTGTGCAATCTCCATTCAAAAAACATTAATTTATGCAGCTGTAGACTACATAATTTTGATACAGCACAAACCCCCAAACCTATTCTGCTCTATTCTATTTCATCCAATCAGTGACTAGCATGGTGGAGGCTATAACAGGTGGCTATTACATATATTAACAGACTGTGATGTGTTTTCTTTCCTCATGCCTCAGTCTGATACATTACAACTGATGGGAAACCTGAACTGAAAACAAAGGTTAATTCAAGTGGTTGCTCCAGGTTTTCTATACTATTATGTTCTATCATCCCCACCCATCCCAAATATAAGCTTTTTAGTATAAATTCATTTACTTCTGTACATGGTGGAAAATGCTATAAAAACCCTTTTGTTTTCACTTTGAATTCCTGGTCTATTTATTTATATTCTATGCATTACGTTGCACAAATCCTGCATAAATCAGATGCTGGAGCAGGTTTCACAGCTATTATCAAGCCACATTTTCTACTCGGAAGCCGAATTGATAAAGAGCTAATTAAGAGCCATTCAATCACGAGCCAATCTACTAATTACCCTCTTGTGTAATTAATTGTCTTGCAATATGGCTGCATTACGCTGATAAAAACAAAAACATGTCGACTATAGTACTCGTTCTCAATGCTGTCCAAATTACACGAAAGAGGGGAGGCTGTCTGGCTGGCTGGAAGAGGCAGGTGCAACACCTACGCTCAAAAATACATTTCCCGTGAAGCCTTGCGCCGCGGCCGAGAATCCGTGGAAAAGCGATTGCGCCTGCGTATCCAGACGTGGCAACGGCATCATGGCCTCTCGGAACCGCTACGGGAGTCGGATGAGGGAGGCGAAAATGTTCATGTTGGTGCTGCTGGTGAGTCAAAGCGACCTCCTGTGTGTGTGTCGGGCGAACCGTGGAGGTTTTCTGTGACATTGCCGGCGGGGGGTTTGTGTCCGTTCGGGGATTGAGGGAGGAGGAAAATAAAGCAGGCGGCAGCTGAGCGCGTCTCCTAGCCTGACCGTGCAGGAGGTAAAGTTGACAGCCCTTCACTGAACTTGGGGCTCACATTGAATTAACTAGCCGCTGCTAACGCGGCTGGACTGCGGTTTGTGTGGCGCAGGTAAATTCACTGTGTTTGTGGGTGTGAGTGCTCACACAGAGCGGGTTTTTTTGACCGCCTGTGTAGCCGGGTCCCCTCCCCTGTGTGTGAGCCATAACTACCGTCCAGTGAAACGGTGAAGTCAGGACAGCCAGCCCTGATGAGCTAACTCACCTTGCTCCAAACATCCTGCTGCTTTTAGCCCGCCCGGTTAGGTTGTTGTTGTTAGCACAGCAGGACTCACAGAAACGCATGTGTTCAGCCATTTGAGTTTGTAAAGGGAAATGAAAGTTCAAAACTTTGTGACCCGCCTAACAGTGTTGACCACTCACAGGTGGGTGGGAGCGAGCTGCTGTATGTGTGTACAACAGGCAGTGCCCTTTGGAAGAATCCAGGATCCTTCCATGTCATGTGACTGTCAACTGGTCAGGCTGCATAAAATAATCCCTGAATGAAAAGGGTTTAGAGCAAGGCTGCAGCTAATTTATTTTTAATACCTGTTAATCCAATTTCATATGATGTTTATTCTACAAACTGTCAGAAAGTAGTGAAAATACCCATCACAGTTTCCCAGAGTCCAATGCTTCATCTTCAACGTCTTCAACTGCTCCAGTCAAAAACCCCCGAGATAATTCAATTCACGTAGCAAATGTTTGGTATTTTCGCTTGCTGAATGACATTAAAGGACTGTGTAAGTCTGGTAAATATATTAAATACAAGCTCCACGTTTGTAGCTATTCCTGGACGGCATCCATCAGCGTTCCTCCAGAAAAGAACATTTCAAGTTCATGCTCGTGTTTATTTATAGAGCACGATTCAAAGAGCCTTACACAGCGATAAGAACAAGTTTAAAGACCTACACCCAAGTGCCAGTTTATCAGGTACACCTAGCTGAAACTAATGCACTGTAATACAAGAGTTCTACAATAAATCCCTCCTTCATGAAGGTTAGAATCTTCAATTTTGTTGAAAGCTGGTACGGATAAGTGTTGATTCAGCTTTATGATCATTTTGGATGAACGTGGTTTGCAGAACTGTGTTGTGTTACACTGACAGGTTTCTATTATTTTGTCCACCGCATTTATATCAATGAGGAACAGAAACACCTCTCAAACAATAATGAAAACAGAACAAACTACATCCTCCAAATTGATCATCAATCAGCATGTCTCCTAATCAGTTTCAACAAAAATTGGACATTATAACCTTCATGCAGATAAGATTCATTACAGGACTGTTGTATGAGACTACAATAGTTTTAACTAAGTGTACCAAATAAACTGAGTATAAATGTACAACTTTTATAGGCATCCATTAGTTACAATTAGTTTAATACGCAATGAAAATAAATTGGTGGACTCTTGAAATTGTCTGGATGGAATCTATCACAGCGAGCATCCAGTCTGTATTCATTTTTGTCAAAGTGACACTATTGTTCTGTGCTAACACAGTGCAGACTTTTCTAATAATTTCTCACTTAAACTGCATTGTCACAAAGCAATAATATAACTTTACTGTACAAAAATAAATGGAAGACAATGGCCTCCCTTGAACTATAGGAAAAATACATCCACAGATCTTCAGCAAAAACGCTCTGCAAATATAGTATAAGTATCCATGATTTGTAGTGAGGGAACTAAAACCTGCATACACACTGGTATGGTTTTTTCAAACACGTAGCTCTATTGGAGCGCTGGCTGTTTATCTGTCACATTACATGCCACTGTAGACCCCTGTGATACTGATGCTTTTCCTGCTCTGCTTCCTGTTGAACAGCAGCCTTTGCAAATAAGGGTTGAGCTTGGGTGTGTATTTACAGTGCACTGTGTATGCATCTGGACAATGACCCTATTTGACATTTTGGCACTGTGCCACAGTTCACTGGATTGGTAATGACCTCATGACTCTGTCAAGAATTTCCCAGTTTGGGACGAATAAAGTATATCTATCTATGAGGTTAAAGCATTGTGAGATAATTGTAGCACTTGAAAATTCTCTATTTTTGCCCACTGAAACACAACCATGTACAGTATGTAATGAACATGAATTCATGTCTGTAACATGAGAATCTGAATACTCAAGTGAACATTGTGACATGTTTTGAAATAATTTCTTGATTGTGTTTGATTAGATTAGACTATCAACAAAAATTGACTCAGTTTTTAAATCATCCAAGTCTAAACAAACAATGCGGTTCAAGGTGTGGAACAGTACAATGTTCCAACTGCTTGATGTGAGGAATTGCCATTTTGTTTCTTTGTAAAATCTTTAGGTTTGGGACATTTGGTCAGATGAAACAAGCAATTTCAAGATGCCACCTCAGGCTCTAGGATATTGTGGCTGGCACTAAAAGAAAAATTGAAAAAATAACCGACAGATTAAGAGATGATAGCAAATAATTATTAGCTGTAGCCCTCATTGTGACAGTATTGCCAGAATGTTGTGACAAGTTTTGTCCTCCTTTTTCACCACTAGTCACCTGTGTTTTCTATGAGCAGGTACATGTTTGGTGTGTATGCGTGTGTGTCCTGGTGCAGTAGATGGCATGAGAGGTGTATGGAGGTGATTTCATAAGGGTGGAGATACCACTGCAGCACTTTGTTAGAGGGCAGCTGTCTGGGTGGTGGAGGCCTGCCTGTCACAACAATTTAATCCAGACACACACACACACACACACACACAATAAATTTTGCTTCACTTGCCCATGGCTGGTAAACTGAAAATGTTGTCTCCCTGTCACTGATATAATTTCTTTTATCAGGCCAGAATAATCGATATGTGTGACCCTGCCTGTATCATAGTGACATTTTGTTTACAGATTCACAGAATAAGCTGGGTTAGCAGCCATATGGGGAGTGGCCCTTATTGATTTGTCCCCCCCCCCAAAACAGATTTTACTGGCATTTGGTCCTCAGCAGGTATTTCAGACACTGCGCACATACTATGTTTAATTCCTGATTGCTGTTTATCTGAAATGGTTTGGTTTTTGGGAAATGTAACTTATTTTTTTCCAACCTATACCCTGACTGGCAAACTGATGAATGTCTTTTTCATGTATGTCAGTTTGTAGGTGTGCTAATGTTATGGGCTGCAACTTATTTTCATTATTGATTCATGTGTTGAGTATGTATTTCAATAAATGAGTTACTGACTTAATGTTTAGTTTCTAAAATGTCTCCAAAGCCGAAGGCAACGTCTTCAAATGTTGTCCAACCAACAGTCTGAAACCCAAAGATTATCAGTTTAAACATAATATTGAGCAGAAGAAGGAGCAAATCCTCACATTTGAGAAGCTGGAACCAGTGAATGTTTTGCATTTTTATTTGATAAATGATCAATCTAAATTTTTGACAATTTTCTGATGATAATCTGATCAATTTATCAATTAATCTTTTCAGCTCTACTAGTGGTGAGTGTAGCCGAGCTAAGCTTTACCAAATGTCAACGTAATAAATAATAGCACAACTCAAAGGATATGAGGCACTTTTCGAAAGACCAATAGCGCATCTAACAAAACTACAAGTTATAATTTACATTTATAAAGGTCTGCTTGTGTCGGTATTAACAAAGAAATTTGCTTCTTATACTAAATCTATCCGCAGCCAGAGTGGCAGAAAGCCCATACTTGTTAACAAGTCCAAAGTATCAAATGCTGCTTTTACCTGTGAACTGCTGAGCCCACAGAAATGCAGTAATTGAGCTAAACTAGGCCAATCTCAGCACTCAGGATTACCATCAAACTGCACACAGCATCATCCATCCAAAGGTCCTGAGGAATAACACAGCAAATGCAGTTTCATTTGACTTGTAGATAAGGCATTCATGTGCTTGTGTGACTCTCTGTGAAGAGGACAAAGTGTTCAATTACCCCAAAATCGATCTGTTGTAGACAGGTCACATTCCTGATGATGATATCCTCAAAAGTTGATATTGTGCGTGATTTTGGCATTGAGCCATCATTTTGAAATCAAACTTTTCAAAAGTTAAAGATTAAACACAAACAGTTGTACCATAGTCCATAATGAGAACTGTGATTTTAAACCAATAAAAATCTTGACTGTGAATCTGACCCTTCTTTCATACTCCATTTCTGCATGTTTTGGTTGGTTCCAAAAAAGCATTGATGTTCAATAATTAGCTTCATCCCACAGCAGAGGCTTGGTAGTATACACGTGGGCCGAGCCTCTCCCTCGACTTCCATGATAGCTGAAATGTAATATTTGTTAAAGCCGCTAATTGATTGCTCCTCTGCTCATTTGAGAGCTAAGAAGCCTCTAAGTCAGTGCTCTGTGTGTGCTATCGGATGCTGCGTAGCTTCCTATACAATGAGCCGGCCCACACACACCAACACACACCTGACTGGCTCATTAGTCAGACGAAACTCAAGGCAAGTGCTTGACAAACGCCGGCGTGATTTGTGCTGATTCAGTACTGCCCCTAGAACTGGATGCCATTTATTAAGCAGATTTGTCACAGCAGATGGAGGGTGTGGGCTCGCAGGCAGGGGTTGGGCACCTGCTGCTTAGTAAGCGCCACATTCTTTAGAGCAACGTGACGGGACATACCTTTATGGCAGATAAGGAAGGTCGATGTATAAAGCACTAATGGATTTCCTCTGAGCATTGGGTCTGTCCTGTGTTATGTAATCACGAAATACCAGTGTAATCATGCCATTATGATATGCATTGTGTTTGTTGTGGTATGTTTGACGATGAAAGGATTTCAGGTAGATTACAGTTATGAGAATCTTTTTTTTTTTTTTTGAGCAGTCACACTTGGTACGTGCCAGTTGACATTTAAGCTGTTGTCTTATTGTGACCGCCATCAGAGAGCTGGCAGCTTTTGTGGCATTTGAACAGAGCATGGCTGCAACACTGTGGATTTGACAGGGTAATTTCCGGTTAACTTCAGCCTTTAAAGTTGTGATATAGGATATAATGTATTGACAGGCTGGTATATGATATGATATTTGCTTTTTACAGATATCAGAATTACTGTGTACACAGGGCTGTTCATCAACTGTTTGTGCACATAACACTGGTGCTGCAGAGGTGGGAAGTTTTGTTGCACAGGCCTACTCACATTTACATCCATTACAGTGATTCACAACTTTATTATACTGAGTTAAAAAATGTTGCTTTCTCTTTATGCTTGTGTTCCTCTTTCTTATTTAGGATTCCTCCAGATACCTGTGTAAATGTGAGAAAAATTAGTTTGTATTGTTACACTAAGTCATCATGCTCTCCTTGTGTCTCATCACCACTGATCTGCTTTGTACCAATGAGGCTGTTCCCCTGTAGTGTGAAAGTTACAAATGCAACACCGTTACAATGCCTCTCACAGTGACGGCGGAGGGAAGGGAGCCTCCAGAGCTGCTGTTGTACACAGCTCAGTGTTTGGCGGTCATTGTCTGGGTTTCTCTTTATCTGTCACCTGCCGGCTGAGATGGTGAAGCAGAAAATGTTGTCCTCAAGTTAACATGTCTTTGCCAAACTAAAACTCACAACATACCTGAATATGAACAATACTCATAGGAGCTGTTTTATACATCTCTTATGCTGTGGAACACATTGGTATGTTTCAGTTCTTCTGACAGAAATTATTGTCCAAGATTATTTACTTTACCGTTAATCAGACAATTTAGGGACATCACTTTGGGCTTAGTAACTTTTATTGTCCATTGTTAGTATTTTTGAGTTTACATAGCCAAACAATAAATTGAAGGCAGTTCAGTTCTGCTTTTTTACCCATCAGTTCTTTATAATGGACCACAGTAGACTGGAGAGTGCATGATTCAGTGAAAGAAGCCCTGCACATATTCATGGATTTGGCATCAGACTTGGTGATATTAATGAGGGTCAGTTATTAGAAGTTCAAGGAAAATATGGATAGTTGGGGGCGTTAGATGTGAGAAACTTCAATCAAAGTGCACCATTTATGTGTTTCTTTTTTCATGAAGAGGGCACAATGAACTCCCCCCGAATCCATAGAAACAGATCTTCATTAACACCACTAAGTGAAAGACTGAATTGTGTAATATGCTCATTTTTTCTTACCCTGTATCCATTGTGCACCTGCTACTCCATTTACATCCATTGTGCAGGTTGCATGAATTACAAGAGGTTCAAGTGGGACACAATATACAAAAGACCCCAGAGCTGCAAACTATAAATAGCACTGAATGCAAAGTTTTGAACATATTCATGAGTGACAAAAATGAGTAAAAGTTGAAAACTTAAATTAATTCAGATTTCATAACTTTTCTCACTCCCTTAAACTTGGGATAAAGAAACAAAAAAAACTAAATTTTCAAAAGATTTTATTGCACAAAAAAATGTCATGTATACGTATGTCCTGGGCTCGAAGTTCTGAATGTGGATGTCTCCTTAAGAGAGGAAGTGCCAAAAAAAAAATCCATGTGATGCAAATGCATGTGAACTGAACTGTTGAGAGATCGTGTTTAGATTAAAACTGCTTTGATCTGATAAAATTGGGAGTCGTGCTCTGTAGTTTATCATGACTCGCTCGCATTTATCATTTTCAGTTGAAGTTGAAAAATTGCCATTTATTGTAGAAGGCGAGCAGCCCCCAGAAAGGAAGGGTGCACCAACACTTAGCAGATAAGTCATGATAATAAATTGAATTCTCATTACGACAGTTTTTATTATCATTTAATTTTTGTTACTTCCACTTTTCATATCTTCTGAATGTACTCTACATTACGCTGATCTGCTGCATTCATCTTTTCTATTTTAGCTGCCTTTGCGTGTGCTTCATTGTAATAAAACTCCTTGTTAAATCATCTGCGGTGCAGTAATGCCGCTTCTGAATGGACCTGTCACTTGTGATGCTTTGTGGGGAAACTGTCAGCACATTCTGGTTATTTCTATTATTGGATGTCTGTCACTGAAAGATGACGCACGCTTCAGTTGGTGGAAGAATCACATCGTATCACAGCCATCAGCAATGGCAATTGGCTTGACGACAGCATCAGTGTCGTTCCCAGCTGTCTCGACTGTAGGTGTATGTATCAGCCGGTACATTTCATTCTACAGGAAGTACCTAGAAATAAGTTTGTTCGCTCATTAATGTAACTAAGTCATTACCAGTGGTTGTTTTGAGATTCATGCTTGACAAGTGGTCGTGCAGTTTCTCCATCTGCAGGATTTGTGCATGAACAGCATTTTACAAAATACACCAGTAGTTTTGCAAGCAGATTTTTATCCTCGTTAAATCAAATAATCACTTGATGAAAATATCTTATAACTCCATCGAAAAAGTCTGTGGAGTATCAAAACTCAATGCCTGAAAGGTGTAAAAGCTGTTATAATAGATTCCAAAGTTGTGCCAGAGTCACACCAAAAAAAAAAACCTCAGAAACTTTTCAACACGCTCCTCATAGCCCCAAAGCTCTGCTGAAGTAAGCCTACAATATTTATTGATTTATTGGAGCAATAAGTATTCTTTGTAACATACTGAGCATAGATGGATCAATGGTAGGCATGTGGATTATACTGCCAGAGTGATGCTCTATTTTTCATGTTCCTTGCTTGGACTCTGGGTGGCCATTGTGATCCTTTGTAACTTTTGCCAATTAGCAAGCTACACATTTTTTCAGAGCTTCCTTTCAAGCCTGCAGGAAGCGAGTTTTTGATACTTAAAACACTTTCAGTGGAGTATTCTTTTAAGCATCTTCAGAGAAACGTAAGGTCATGTTTACAATGTAAACATATGTAATTGTGCCAGCTTTCATATAAGGTATTGAAACAAAAACAACATAATTTAGTTGATATTGGCATCCATGTTTCAGCTCCACGATGCACCTCATCACGTCTCTGTATTGTAAAATATTGCACAACATAATATATTCACCTCCAGAATCAATACTATATTCCAGAGGCACCATTTGAGGTTGGATAGCTGTTGCCACTTTAGCGCATCATTGTTTGTACCAGACAATTATAGCAAATGTTTCAATATTAGGAAGAGAGACTAAGTAAGAATCCCGTTCAGTTTGCATCATTGTAATCTTTCTAGGCGGCCATCAGGCATCACATTTCCTACCTTGCATACTTGCATAAGTAAGACAGCCTGCCATCTCTTCTCATCTCCTCCTAATCTTGCCCCTGGCTCATCGCTCTCCACTGAATGCCCACCAATGCAAAAGTGTCACCTAGCCACCCTCTAATTAGCCCAGCCTTCACAATGTGGTTCACATGGTTCCCAAGCCCAATAGTGGCACAATTTGTGTTTATCATGTCGTCACATCAACCTAATGGGAGTCACGCACCGAATTCAGGTGACAAAATAGAAACGGATCAACACAAATAATACTTAAAAAGACTGATAATTGGCCTCAAATATATAGTATGCAGTATATACCTAGCTGGGCACTTAAGTTGTCTGTTCATCCTCTTCTAAGCCCTTCAGCGTCCCCATGTTCATTTTAAAATGTATTGATGTGCAAAGTGTAGTGCCTTAAGATTCTTATCAGACTCACCTTAGAAGAGCATCCAGTTGGGAATTAAAATTAGAAAATGAGCCTGACAGGTGCTTGTTTTCATTCCAGGTGATATCACTCATCAGGCAGAATCCACTGAGCGAGCAGACGATGTTTGGTGTCTAATTTAGTTCTCCGTAGGCAGACAGGAAGGGCTTTTTAATGAATGGTGATAGCACAGGGACGATTAGAATGCATGGAATTAACTTCATATGGTTTGAGCGTAATCAGTCTTGCTTTTTTTTTTTCTTCCCTTCCTTAGCCGTCTTTGATTAAAGTGCAAGCTCCCAACGTGAGCTTTGTTTTTCATATTAGGTGTTTCAAGCCATTAGCCCAACTATTGGTGTTTGCAAAGTGGAGCCATTCAGACGGTTGCTTACTTTAAAGCCGCCTTCATTACGGGTTGATCCTAGAAGCCACGTCTTGCTTGTGCCATAGTAGCTGAAAAGAAAGCTGTTACGAATGCAATTTGTGGAAGCTCTTGTATAGTTTTCCAGTTTGGTGTAAATGTCAAGTTAAAACTGTTGATTGTGTTTATGGTAATTATGAGCCACAGCAAAGTGCTAAGACAAGCAACCAGAGCCGTGAAGCCCTGCTGCCACACTGACATTCTGATTCTCAGTGCCATGAAGTGCCGCAGTGTTACAAGATTGTAGCTCTGCGTCTCTGCATCAAACTCATTTCACTTATATCAAACTGATACAGACATAAATTATTTATCTGCTACACAGCTTGCAACATTAATTTTACAACAAGCCAAACCCTGGCAGTGACCCCTAGCAGTTCATTACAACCAACAGTAGGAATGTGTTGGGCAGAATAAATAGGATACTGACAATTGTGTCTCTATTAGAGCTTTGCCAGAATTGCACCTAAAACTTTAAAGCTTGTCCTGAGGATGGTGCTTGAGCCGAGTTCATTATGTAAATAGAAACAGGTTAAAGTAATGAATGTGCTCAGTAAATGTCATGGCAATCTGCACATTAGAGTTTTATGTTTCTTGAGTACAAATATAGCTTTTGGCATGACAGAGGAAAGGTTACCAAAATATTATAAATCATCCTGTGGGGACTATGAATATACAAGATAAATACAAATCTAGCCAGTAGTAATTATTAGTGTAATATTGCCTAAAGAATAGACTCTAAAAGTGACATGGTTTTGGTTGGAATTTGGAACCATGTGATCAAAGTAGATTAATCTGGACAGCCATTTGGTGCCAGCTTTCAGCACTTGACTTTTTTCTGTTCCTATGTGTTGGCAGTGTTTGGTAACCATTGTGTTTGCATTGGTGTGTTTCAACAGGTGTGGCTGCTGCCAGTGCTGGAGGCAGTGAAGGTTTCTCCTCTGATAGAGAAAGTCAGCGACCACAAAGACTTCAAGAAGCTGCTCAGGACGAGAACCAACGTTCTGGTGCTGTACACCAAGACAGGTTAGATGAGACATCCACACCCAATGGGTGGTATTTGGATCAGGCTGTTGATTTTTACAAGGATATACACTTGGTTAAAGCAGATGATATCAGAGATGTTATGTATGTTACTACATGTGGTCACATCTGTAGCAGTGAGGGGTGTAACAGTTCTGAAACCGAGACAGAAACTGCAGTGCAAACAGCCATGGTCTCGACTAGCGATTCCACCTTTTTCATTTCACAATCAACATTATAACATGTGAATCACAAAATTATTATTCTATTTATGTTCACATACTCGCATTTGCAAAACAGAAATTGTAGAGCACAAATGTTACCTCAATCATTTTGGCAGTGCACCAGTTGTTGTGGTTCAGATGTAGCATGCTATTCACATAAGCTCATGCTCCACTGTTTGGTAACATTAGTTTCACAGTTAGTTACAGCAAAAATGGACATTGATTAGTGTCAAACCGTGTGCCAACTGAACTTGAGTTTGTCTGTGGAAACACTTCAAACACGTCATTTATGACTGCATCACCCAAACGTGTCAATTAGCAGAATGAGACAAAGCAGACTAAACAGCAAGTCCTTCTCCCCACAGCATCCAGGCAGCCTCTCACTACCAATTCAGATCAAAGCAATAACTAATGCTATAGGAGTGTGTGGATATGTGACCATACTCATTCTAAAGAATGCATGATTTAAGCATATGGGTAAAGTGACAGCACGCATTGTAGTTCTGCTAAATTGTGCCTTAACATGTGCATGTTTGTCAGTACACAATGTTGCTCTGTATAAACAAGCTCACATTGTTCAGGAATTATCAACAGGTCAGAGTCTTACGATGGAGCATTACTGACATTTGTTATTTAATTTTGACATGTTGACATTTTGTCAGTATTTGAGTGCCTTAACTGTGACAATAACCCACTGTTGAACCTCTACATATTTTTAAAATAAATTGCCCAAATGTCATTTCCTACATTTATTTGTTTTACCTGCTATACCGAAAATGTACCAAACTGTGACCTTAAAACCAAGGTACATACTGAACCATGAATTTTGTGTATCGTTACACCCCTAGTAGCAGCATAAATTTCTGGTTGACCATCCCTTGTTTCTGTCAAGGGAGTAGTCAGGGACAGGCAATCATGGCTCATGGATAATGCTTGTATTAGCTCAGTGATTCTCAAACAGCTTGTCACTGTAGCGGTGGTTGTGGAACTCTGAAACCAAATTGTATTTGATGTTATATCTAATATTGCTGATATTTCATAGACACACAGGATGTTAGCCAATATGTCAAACAACTAGAAAAATACCCCCTTCAACTATGCATTCTATATTTTATTTTTAGATCAAAATTGTTATACTTTCATTTCATGAAGAGCTGGTTATGCTTTTAGAGCTGAGATCATTATGTACTTGTACAAGTGTATAATTACATACAATTATAATCATTTCATTATTATTGGAGAAGGCGAGTGTGAAAGTTAGACAGTTAGCTCCAGTCACCACTAAGCCTTGTGTTTGAAAGACACCACAGCTAAGGTTTTTCAAGCAATAGGCCGTTTGTGACAACAGGAGAGGCCCACAAAACACATAAAGCTGGAAACTTTTGAGTGTCTTTCCACACATTAGCTAGCTGAGATATCAAGTTACAGATGTAAGATGACATTTAAATGCCATTTCCAATTGTGGTGAGTAAGTACAGTGCAGGCACATTGTCCCAACAACTGTAACATTAAGGACATAAACACAACGTGCACATTCACGTAGCTAGCGTAAGAGAAACAATAAGCGTGCATTACTGCAGTTAATGGTCGTCCTTACTATGTCACAATTTTTTGCTCTAATAATTGAAAATTCTGTAATTGTGCAACATTAAAACACCAAATTAATTCAAATTCCTTTGGTCGCCCTCTGTAATAAGAAAGTGCAATAGCACAGTGCCACTTAACCCAAATCTGAGGATAATTAATTAAAAAACATTATACTACAGTGTCTCAAGATGTATTCCGAATGAATATTGTTGCAGCTTTAGCCTGCAGGCTGCTTTAAAGGGATGATCGCTGTGGTCCAGCACAGTAATGAACTTGGAAATACTTATGGAATTAGAGCGCAGTTGTTAAATAGAAAATAAAACACTTTATGCAGTCAAAGAGAGTTATAAAGCAGCGTTTTCTCCCAACCATTAGGGAGCCCCTAATGCACCCTACTAGATTTTAATTCTGTTTTCATTAGCATATTTCTGAGGAGAGGAATATACACTGGAGGCTTATAGAAGGAGCTGCTTGATATTACTAATTTTTCCATTCAGAATACCCTCCTACCGCTCAATAAGCAACGGAGGACTCTCAGAGCCCCACATTCACAGATTTATTTGTTTCATAATTCATGTCCCATATCAGCCTGCGTAAGAGTATTGGACAAGGCTTCCACGCATTGAGCAGTGGGTCCGATTGATCACGCAGAAATTCTTTAAAGACACCAAAGGCTCCCTTCCTTGTGCAGGTTTTCTGCCGCACTGACTTAATGTCCTCTTCAAAAACCAATTATCTGACCACTTCACACAGCCACATCACATTCATTCCCCACATTGAGTAAAGACAGTCTTGTCCTGTTCCACACTCATAATCAATCCCCGAAGTCATTCACGTCCCTGTTGAATTTAGCTCTGGTTAGCTCCCATCAAACTTTAACAATGAGCATATTAGACAGTCTACCAGCCAGTATTTGCTCACCTCCTGCTCCATACGTGGTAAAAAGCTGAATTGCCAGATGTTTCTGTTGCCAACCCGGTGTGAGGTGGGACCCTGGGGAATCATGGCAATGCCCCTAAATCTAAATTTAGCCTTGGCCTGGAGCATTGAGAAGAATATTTCTCTTTATGCAGGGAATAAAACACATTTGGTTTCGTGGGGGGGAGTATAAAAATGATGTATTGTGTTACACAAGGACTAAAATATTACACTTCATTTACTTTACTAGCTGGAATCTACTTTGCTTGCCATATCTGATGAAAATCAGTGATATTATTGTTTTTATTACTTGGTACAGTTTATTACACACTAGTTTCTTTCTTTGCTGACAGAAAGCAAACTGCACAGCTCAGCCACGTTTTCTCTCTGACAAGGTAGATTGTGCAAGTCTCCAGTGGTCATGAACTCTCCATGTTGTCCTTGACTGGGCTCACACTTGATGTTCGTCATGGCTCAGAATATGGTAGTGAGAGTCATGCAGCAGGCACAAACTATAATTTGCCAAAACATACCTGCTGTGCTTCCCCCGTTTTTCTGGAAAGTTGGTCTGCTTCTGCAGAGTCTTTGTGTCACCATATAATCCTCCCATCCCCTGCTTAGTCACACTATTGTAAGATGTTGAAAGCTGATGTAACTTAAACCCCCTCCCTGAACCCATCCAGTGAAAGGTATTAGAAAACCCTCTTCCATCACCCCTCCGTCCCAAACTCAGTGATCTCTTTCTTCGGCACTTGGTGCTTTAGTGAGACACTGAGCTCCACTGTAACTCAATTCCTCTTCGCTGTGTTTGACATGACTGTGTCCTCTGTGTCTCGAGGCTCTGGGATGTCGTGAGCTATTGAACGGTTTTGGTAACAAGGCTGACCATGGTTTATTCTCTGTGTCTGTAGCTACATCAGGGGACTCCCACCTGAAACTGCTATCAGATGTGGCCCAGACAGTAAAGGGCCAAGGGACTATTGCCTGGGTCAACTGTGGGTAAGTAATGGGAAGACTTTTTTTAAAAACACGTTGTAGGACTTCCCTTCATCACATCCATTGACTCCCTGTCTCTTTCGACATTACGGCCTCTTTTGTCCAAGGAATTTTCTGACAGCAGTTGTAAAGGCAGAGCAATTTACTCTCCCAAGAATGTCTCTGCTGCCATCCATCTGCACAATTTATGGCTTTTCCACTGGGGTGTAAAGGGCCTTGTTCCACTGGTTCTATTGTACAGGCACAATTTGACAGGAGGCCACTCACTTATTGGAGCTATTGAAGCGTTTGGTCTAATGTGTTACATCTCTTTTATACCATTTCAGTTCTCCTTTTTCTGGATTTTCATTGTATATGTTTTATCTTAAAATGGGAAGTGAATGATAATGAAGGAATTTAACAACATGCGCTGTTCCACTTACTTCTAATATATTGATGCTTTCGTTTTTCTGTCAGAGTTTCTGGGTCTTTCAGATTCTGTTTTTGTTTAAATGTGGGTGTATGCGTCCCATCAAGAGGGCTTTGTGTGCTACGAGTATCACTGATTAGTGGCATCAGTCATGTATGAAGTATGAAATGATTTGTCCATTTATCTGTTGATTCCAGGGCTGGGAACTGTTTGAAAACATTTGGCATTAGTGCCATTACAATACCATTTATGATAACATTATGATAGCTTGCTTTGAGAAACAATTCATTAGTTGACTGACAGAAAATGAATTTGCAACTATTTTGATAATCTGTAAATAATTTAAGTCCCATTTTTCAAATTAAACAAGCAAAATGGGAAATTAAAAAACATTGAACTTTAGGAAATTGTGATCATAATTTTTGATCCAAAGCAATTTCCTGACATTTTTATTTTATAGACCGAACCATTTTTTACAATATTAATTAGTTGTAGCCTGACTTGACATACTTATCTTCATTCTCTAACACTGACACCTTTTTTACCAGTCAAACCGATAGCTGATTTGACAGAAAATGATAATCAACGATAAGTGAGAATGTCAAACCCTTGCTACTTCATAATTCTCTTTTTCTGTTTTATGTCATTGCAAATTCATTTTTTGGTGGGTTTAGACTGAACAAAACAAACAATTTGATTAACTTCCGCTCTCAAAAATCATGATGCTTGTTTTTCCCTGTCTCTTGACATTTTATTGACTGAACAATTAATTGCTGAATCAAAAAATTGCCTGCAGATATTGAGTAAAATTAAAACAATAATCATGACTTGCAGCCTAGTCTAGTCATATGGGAAATACTTTTTTTGTATTTTAAATATTTCTTTTATTTTTTTCTTACTTGACACAACTTGGCAGAACAATGCATATGTCATCTGTCTCTCTGGAGCACATCTATTTCCAGTCCACACTGTGGAAGTGTTTACATTAAGTAAAGGTTGGGTATTCCCAAGACACTGGCAAGCATGGTTTTCTCGAAGCACAGATAGCTTTGCTCCCCAGTGATCTGACTTTGACTTGTTGTTCTTTCTGCCCTTCCTGGTGTTCAGTTCCACTTACTTTATTTCACTTTTTTTGATACCTGTCAACCCATCAACTGCATGAACCATCCTCTTCTCCAGAGAGGAAAGAATGTATCATAAAACAGGAAACTGTGAGGAAGGCAGTAACTCCCTTTTGACACCTAGTGCTCATTGCAGCATTCACAATCTCTCTCAAGCTTATCCGGGATCGAAGACCAGGCGCACAGAAAGGAAGAGAACCTAAACTCAGAGCAGTCTGGAGGAATTGTCGGAACAGTTGGTGGCCACGTTTCTCATCATAGACTCTCGGTGATACACGTCCTTTTTTACTGTTTGCTTTTTGACTCAGTTCCCTTATTTGTCTGGGAGAGTATGGTATCATCTCTCCCTCCCCTCTCCAACTCCAGCATGCTAGAGAGTGTGCTAATGCTAAGCAGAGATTTATACTGGGCCAGATTCCTGCCAGGGGAGCTAGAGCGAGCCGGGTTCATCACTGCAGGACACATAGATCCAGTGCCAGGCTCCGTAGCAAAGCATTGTGCTATTTGGCATATTTCTCCACCATCTCAAATGGGCCGGTTCCAAATCGAAGCTCCAGCTGCGAGCTCATGGTGGACAGAGGGGGAGAGAGAGTAGAGCGCATATCACAGCGTGAGAACGGTCAGCCCTGCCAAGGAAGAGGGCCACCAAGGCCAGAATGACACACTTTGAACAGATGACAGGGACCTGAGTGTTGGCCAACAGGGATGCTAGAGGGATGGATGATCTCATACAGGAAGAGAGTACAGGACTGTGCTGTCCTGCTTCCATTCTTCTGGCAATTTGCAACAGACACAGAACATGGTAAGACATGCTCTTGTCTCGATCAATGGGAATAGCAGAGCACAAACGAGCACAGCATGGATTAGGATTTGTGTTTTGGTGAAGAGTAATAATTAAATGGCATGCAGGGCTCATCCTCTTTGCATGATGAATCCCTTATTAATCCTTTACAAAGGGGACTCTGTTGACTTTGGCCTAATGCAAAGTTTTGGCTCTAACTTTTTATGTTAATGATTCTTCAGTCTTAAAGGTGCACCTCTCTCAACCACCTCGTGGCCTCAGGTGTTTTTAGTTGGTTTCATCTCACCAAATAATATAATAAAAACAGAATAAAATATATGCACTCACTTCCCATTTGTGAAAACATTTTTGTTGGTAAAAGGTTCACAAAGAGAACACATCTTTTTTGCCTTTAAACATTCTTCAGCATGCCTTAATTCTGGTTTATTAAGACTGGGAACACAAGGACAAGAAACTCGTCAGATCAACTCAATCATTCAGACAATCCAGCAGGTTGTAAACAAACCAACATATTAACCATCACTTTGTTTGGGGGTCAAACCTTAAGTAAGTGCACTTCAAATGAAGGTCAAAAATTGTGATGGATGTAAACAACAGACTGTTTGGTTATAAATTAATAATTCATATTGTTTAATTTCTTTCCCAAATGTGTTGGCTAACGTCTGATCATCTGACTGCTTGTGTTTCTTGCTGTTCGTGTTCTTTTTAGCGCTGTTGCCACATTCGCAGATTTATTTAGTTAACCTAGTTCATATAATGTTATCATAACTGCAAGCAATAATGGTCAAAGCTGCAAAAATAAGACTCGAGTTATCACTTACATGCAACCCTCGCAGTTTGTATTTATATAATAGTAAGATCTCCTAGAATCTACTTCATCAAGTGGGATCATTGTGAATGGAGGACAAGAGAAAATTTCCTTGTTCGTTCAGTGAATCGAACATGTTGTACTTGCACATGATGATTGGTAGTGTGAGTGGGAAGGTGGACCAGCATACGGACATAATTTTTTTTTAGAATTTTAAAAAAATGTTATTAAACCAGCCACAAAAGATATTCCTTTATTAGTCCCACAACGGGGGAATTTAAAAGGAGTAACAAGAACAATTTCATTAGGTTTATCACTTAGGGTCCTCTGCAAATAATTCATTGTAAAAATCTTCACAGTACAGAAAACACTGTCTCTCCTCTGTTTTCCTGGAGAGTGAAAAACAAAGGACAAACAGATTTGCTTTCCTCTAAAACCTTTTCTACCCTGTCACCTGCTGTCTGTGCCACTTTGACCCAGGTAGCATCATCTCCCCTCATTTGGAGCTTAATGACACTTAATTGTACTTTGACAAAATATTAATCAGATTTAACCTCTCAAGAGGCATAATCAAAACGTACATATTGTTATTGAAATAAAAGTTTACATTTTTGTAAATGACCAACAGTACAGCAGGAAAAAAAGGACATTTTGAAGGGGAAGTGTGCTCCTTCTTAAGGGGTCAAGCAGGTTAGGGAAAACCTGTCACTAAAGACTAAACACAAATGAACAAGCATTTCTCAACACCTCGTATAACTGTTGATCAGATAAGTAAGAGGAATGTGCACCTTCCTCTCAGCATATACCAACATTGACTCGAGGAAATGACATGCTGGGAATGGAGAAAGTAGGCGCCATGACAAATCAACATGTAAACTCCCAACATTGCTGACAAACATATGATGCTGTATGGACCCTCTTTGAACTAAGGGAGTTAGGAGTTGTAGTTTTTATTTAAGAGAAAAACTGGAACGTTAAGTTTTTCATCTAAACAAACTTGCTTAATATAGACCAGTTCAGGGAGTAAAAAACTTTTCTTCTGGTTTTTGTGATGAGTAATGTGTTGTCTACCATCATTTCAATGTCTTCTCTGAACTTTGAGTCTTTATCTCAACAATACATGATTGGACAATAGTTTTTCTTGGCATCTGTTGTACTGTTGCAGTTTGTCTTTTCACCACATGTGTTTGTCAGCACCTCATAACTTCTTATCAGCCTTCTCCCCTCTACTCAGCCTCCACTCATACCTTATACTTCACAGCCATGGACCTGCTGCTCACTGCAGCATCTGAGCTTTGGTGCTGACGCATTGACTGATAATACCCCAGAGATGAATGCACAGCAGTTGTGCTCATCCGGTGAACAGGCCTCTGATGAAATGCCATTCGTGGCCTTTGTTCTTTTTGTACTGAACATTAGCTAGCTGAGTCATTCTAACTTCTCTGGGCTGCCATTTGTTCTGTGATTGAAGAGTACTGCCATTTCATTGGTTGATTCACAGAAACTACAGTTTAGAAACATAATGGCATGCAGCCCTGAGCTCTGAGTCACTTTTAGTGTAAATACATGACCAAATGAGTAAGAGGTTGAAAGCCCATGAGTAAGGGGCTGAGCGCCCATGTCCATTGTACTGGTCTATACCCAGGTATGTGGCCTATTCACATCTCTCCCAAACGTGTCAACTAACAGTACTGGTGGTATTTCATGTGGCACAATCGTAACCAGTTCTCCTTTTGGGATCCTTTGTTCATTTGCTGTGGGTACTACCAAATGTCAGAATTGTCCCATCACACACCTTTTTAAAAGCACTAAAATTAGCAGTTTCAGTTAATGACATGGCAGCATGCACGTCAGATCACAACACAAGCAGAGCTGTGATTAGTTAAAGTTTGACATTGACATTGTGATTGTCCAACACTCCTCTAAAACTGATGCTGTTGTTAATGTTGGGATTCAGTAGTCCATCAGAATTCAACCTACAGTGCTGTGTATAATATGCAATTAGCATGCTGAGACAAGTATTTTTCAACAGTCCCAGATCAGATTTATGGTTACTTATGGTACCTTTTGTTTTTGATTAATCTGTCATAAATAGTGAATAATTACATCCCATCACATTTTCCCAGAATCAAAGGCGATGTCTTCAAATTGCTTGTCTTGTTTTAATTTACAGTTATATAAAAATGAGAAAAGTAGCAAATCCTCACATTTGAGTAGCTGGAAACAGGAAATTATGACATATTTTATGATAAATGACTTAAAAAGAGAAGTGAAAAGTGAATGCAGAGGAACAGAGATTCCCTCTGCATTGTTGCCTCTATATATTGTGTGTTGAGCAGTGAATGTACAAGGATGCCTCTCTTCAGGATTGGTTTCACTTTGTCAAGTTACTCGACACAGTTAGGCAAGGTCGTAATACACGGCATTTTACAACAAGAGTGCTGTTTGGATAGAATTTCTGAAAGAAAGTGTACTCGAATGAAGGTCTCTTGTCTACTTTTTACACTTGGGGTTTCCTTGCCTTTATGACTTGTGGCAGTGTTTCAAGGAGTTGGAAGCAGCAGAATGGTTTTGAATCGGATGACTGCGCGATATCTCCAGATACATGTCGAGGTCACATCTGCTCCTGGTGTGTCCCGACTGGTGCCATCTGCCTTCATGAGTCAGCAGAATATGGCACTAAGCACACAGTCATTACCTGAAACACTGTCTGCCAATACACACACAGAGAGATTTACTCTTCCTCATACATAGCAAAGCTACACTGAACATACATGTGGCTCACTGTGGGCCTTGGAGCCATAATTGAATTCGTGAACTTGTTAGCATCTGGCCTTCTCTCCAGCAAAGATCTCTAAATGAATGCGTATTTTCCTTGCTCGTTATTACAGTAGAGGAAGAGTGCTTCATGCTGCTGATAATGCCTTACTCTAGCAAGTGTGAAGTCTGCGTAGGTGGCTGGATGCATATTTATTTCCTTCCCAACTATGGCCTTTTTTCAATGACAGAAATAAGCCTTTATACATTGTTACATTTTACAGTTTCTGTATGCTGACATGCTGTACAGTGTAGGATGTAATCAGCATTGCAGATGCATGAATACAGGAGCAAGTAATAAATGGAGCAGGGAGCCTTGTTTTTATAACACTGTTATGTTAACACTGAAATGTTAATGCAGTTATGTCTTCATGCAGCATCTTCTCTCCCCTGTTCTGAATTCAGTAAAGTGAAGCTTTATTGGAAAGACATTTTGTCCAAAAAATATGTTGGCAAAGCATATTCTTAAGCAGAATTAAGTGCATAATACAAGCAATGAATAATGGTGGCAGTACAGAGATTCATAAAATAGTCACAGAACAGAAGGATAGCTATGTATGTAATTATAGAAAAAGGAAAGAAAAAGTATACTACTAGTTCTATCACATCAATAATTTCACCAAGAACAGTTGAAATATGCTCTTCTGTTGAAAGGAAATCCCAGGTTTTCTATGATGAACCGTTTCAACAGCTAATTGGTGTTTATGGTCTGTGCTTGGTTCAAATTTGTCTATATAAATTTTTGATTAAATACGGGGCTGCTTGAAGCTTTCCTTGAAGTGATGGATAACATTCAGGTGTTTTATTGAGCAAAATTATTTACTTTATACATTTTGTATTATTCTCAGCTGTGATTACTCCAATTTTTGACCCCCCCTCTCTCTCTATTTTCTCAGAGATTCAGAGGGCCGTAAGCTCTGTAAGAAAGTGAAGGTGGACCCGAGCTCCAAACGTGGAGGAGCAGAGCTGTTGCATTACAAGTGAGTAACCAGAAACTCAGCTGGCTGTCACTTTACACTTTTCCACACTTCATTGCTTTCTGGAAAGTAATACCGTGTTCGCAGTTTAAGAGGCATGTTGTTCACCGTTTACTCCTGGTGTTGTGAGCACTGTGTCTACTGTCTTGCAGAGATGGGGCGTTCCACACGGAGTACAACAGGCCCGCTACCTTCAAGGTGAGTGTGCAGCTGAAATTGTGCATTCTTTACATGAGCTTTCAGCTCAAGTGCAGCACCATATTATACTTTTCTGTGGAGGCCAGAGTGTCTGTATTCATTTCATTTATTCATTTAGTTTGATACGAGCAACTTCACTCTTCCTGTTTTATTAAGATGTGGATAAACAATTTAGGGAAAATATATAAATGTAATTTTTCTGACTAATATTGTTTGTAATTACTAAAAATGATTTTCAATCAATGAATATGCAGACCTGTATTGGTCTACATAGGTTTATACCAAGCAAAATCAATGTTGCCACGTGAAAGAGTCAGATACAGTATAATACTTTTTCAAACCAGTCAGATGAAGACAGGTTCTGAGTAACCATGGCTGGTTTTCTATAGACAATACCAACGTAAGTCACATATAGCAGGATATCAGTTTAACAGGCTATAATCAATATTTATATAATTATCGCCTGAATCTGCAGCTCTCCTCAGCTTTACGGAGCTTTACAGCAGCTCATTGTATTGCCATCAAAAAGGCTCTACAAACCCACAGTACACAACCTGCTCAGCACCAAACAGCCAACAGGCACAGTTAGCAACTAGCTGCTGAACATAGTGGAGCATTTAGTGACTAAAGAGCCTTTTGTTTCTCTCAGGAGTTAATAGAGTCCAAAAATTGAGCTTAAAGAAAATGAATATTGGACTTAAAGGTGGCTGGAAACATGACTCATGATAATGTTTTGCAACTACCCTATGCAATTTCTGCTTGTATCCTGTGAAACCCAATTTCTGTGCAATCATATTTATATACATTATATATTTTTTTTATACTTTTTGCTTTTCAGTATAATGCTGCACACCATATGTGTATTACAAATATGGGTGCAATTATCCATCATATCTATATAAGTGAAAGGTTTAGCTTTTCTGGCTAGATTTATTTAAGCTTGAGAAATCGATCATCAACTAAAAAGTTTCCCTCTTTCACCACAGGAAGCAAAATCACAGGTCTAGAAAATGTAAATGAAATATTTGAAAAACTTGTATAGTGATTTAGATATAAAAAACAATAAACAGTTCAACCCTAATTAAAATTCAGTAAAATATGTAGAATTGACTTCTCCTGTCTGCTTCGTCTGAGTTAGTGAGGAACCCATCATAAAGAAATCTGGGAGCCATTGCAGTATTGTTTTTGATTTTATTATTCTGCTTGCTTGTGTTTATCCCACATTTCTTTCCCTGACAGATGGAAAGGCCTCTTAAAGTATAAAACACCAAAAGTTGCACTTTAAATCATCACCAAGTAATCCTGATAATAACATTATCATTAAATATATACACAAATACATCATTAAATATTCCGCCTGTGTCCACACTGTCATTGTTATAGCGTTGCTGAATGAAATATTTCCTGCTGTTGCCTCCGCAGACATATGGTTCATTATATTTACAGAGAGCTTTACTAAGCCCATTACTAGACACTTAAAGGTATTGAAATAGTTTTACACTTCTTGGATGCATGAACATGTTGGTCTATATGAGCTTCCACCTGGCATGGCCCACAGCACTAAATTTCGGTGTGACTTCTGCAACGCTCAAGTAAATCATCAACAGTCGCTCTGTTGTTTACAGGATCATTTTGTGCCAGTGACAAGTTGTTGCATGAGCTAAGTGTTATTCTGTTCAGACTTAATGATTAATTGTTCTTTTTTGTTTTTCCTCCATTCAGTCCATGGTAGCATTCTTAAAAGATCCATCAGGACCCCCACTGTGGGAGGAGAACCCTGAGGCAAAAGACGTTGTTCACATAGAGACGGAAAAAGTAAGTGGTGACCCGAAACAACCTTTTGAGCTTTGGATAAATTCTAAAGAAGCTGCTGCTGTACAGTTGTTTAAGGACATCCAGAACGTTAATGTTGACTTACAGTTACTGTGATTACAAGACAGCGAGGAAGCAGTTAATGTAATACAGGGTTCCACCTCTCCTCTCCCTGTCCTGTTGAGAGTTTGATCAGCGTTTGAAGTCGACGCAGCAGCATCTCCACCCCTGCAACACAAAACTCCACGCATAAAAGCAGCATATCAGGGTTTTATCATCAAAGAGCTGCCCAGCATAGTTCATGGAGTCTAAGAACAGCCCTGTCTACTAACACGGCCTTGTCCCCTGTCTACTAACACAGCTGGAAAAAAAACAGTTCCAGACAGCTCCCGTCCAGCCAGGTCAGATGGCACTCTTATCAAAAAACCTGCAGCACATCCACCCACGGCCTGACAACCTAAGACACTGTAGATATATACTGCATTTTGAAAGGCCTTTGATTTAATGAACAGCAGTCCTGTCAGTTTTCTCCTGCTCGTCCACTCATGCCTGGAGGCTTGTTAAAGGTGTCAACAAAAGATTGTGCTGAATGTGTTGGGTTTTTTTTTTTTTTTTTTTGGGAGTAGCTGAGCTCATGAAGGTGATGATGATGAGGAGGAAAACCTGGTATGGGGCCTGATCTGCTGGTGTCCAAAGAAGAAAGTCCTTTTTTTTTCTTTCTTTGCTGATGTGATGACTTTGTGTAATATACACCGTCTAATAAACTGCTGAAAAAGCAAAGATGCTGGGGTGCTTAGTTATTTTAAAGCTCTGAATGCAGAGCGATACTTTGGGAAATCTACCCTGGAGCAAGTTATCAGAGGAATCGAGATGTGTGTGATCGCTGACTTTAAGCTTTAGTTAACATCAGCGAGGTTTTTCTTGGACAAATTTAGCATTCACACTTTCAGCTATTTTATTTGCTCTACATATCTTTTGTTTATGAATAAAGCTTCTTAATCATCTTCTTGCTCCCCCTCCCTCTCTTTTTAAGGACTTCAGGAAGCTGCTGAAGAAAGAGGAGAGGCCTGTCCTCCTGATGTTCTATGCTCCCTGTGAGTCCTTTTATTACCTCAGTGTTTGGTAACTGGGACAAGTGGTGCCCTGCTTGCTACGCTGCTTGAACATATTGTGGTCAGACGACAGTGTGCCAGGGGAAAACTGACAGCAGCTATTATTGTGCAGAAAATATGAAAAACATAGACAGAGAGAAAATACAGTAGGTGGACTTCATCAATAAACTGGGGCATGCATGGAAATACTACACTGCCATAATCAATACTGTGATGAGTATTTCTACATTCATCATACCTGGCAGACATGAGACACTTTCTTATGTTTGAATATACAGTTTCACACTATACAAGAATAGGGTTAAACCTAATGAGGAATTTCATGACTGATTAATCTCTCAATTATTATTTTAATTAATCCTGTGTAAAATAGAAAATTGTTAAAAATGCTTGACATTTTCAAATTGCTTTTTTTGTTCCACCAAAAGTATTTTGCAGTTTGAGTGCATTTGTCCTAGATAAATGGCTTAAACACTTTGATTAGCAAAATTGTTAACAATTAAATTCTGTAGATTGGCTAAATGACTAACCTACTGATCACTTCAACACCAATTTTGTCCTCCTGTTGTTGCTCAACAAAAAATAGTTTACATGAGCTTTTCCATATGTTGTGCTCAGTTGCTATGGTCAGTGATTTTCAGTGCATCATATCTTTCACAGCAGATAGCACACTGCAAGCTGCTATTGACAAAAAAAACAATTCCCCTGGCAGACGATGGAAAATCTTTTGACACTTTTATCGACGCTGTCAGAGCAATGGTTCCTATTGAGTTCTCTGTAATAACTTGTGTTGCTGTATTTTGGTTGCAGGGTGCGGCGTATGTAAGAGAATGCAGCCCATCTTTCAGCAAGCGGCCACAGAGACCAAGGGGAAATATGTAAGTCTGCTAAATCTGAACCCCCCCTCCCCTGCACTCCATTGTCATTGTCTTATTGCATTAACAGTCTGTGATCTGCAGCCGTCCTTCTCCGATGTTTGCAGATTAGATGAGATGTGTCAGCAGTGAATGTCTGGGTGGTTGGCTTGGCAATCTGCAAGAGTACAGTCTGTCAGTCTGGCATAAGTGAAAGCTTTCCTTACTTGTATTTCCTGCAAAACTTCTCACAAGATACCTCAGCAGCTTTTGCACCATAGATTTTGATTCAGCAGGATAATAACCCAGATGGCCTTTAAAGGCAATTCAGAACTTCTGATCCCTTCTCTGTTGGGCTTGATTTATACGTCATCTGTGTTTTGGTTTGCATCGACCCACCAGACCAATTACAGTAGTTCATTCGGAAGCTGACCAGTCTTGCCTAGCATTCTGTTTTTAATGATTTTACTGCTTTATGCTATTGTACCGGGATATAATCAGTGACTGTATTAAATGTTTTTCTTACTTACTTGGTTTTTAGCTGGCACCTGCAGCCACAATTAAGGGCTAATGTCCCTCCAGCTGAAGTTTACAACCTCTAGATAGATTAAATGTCAGTTTAGTCTGCCCAGTTTTTGTGTTTGCTTCCTAACTTGTCCTCTCCTTCCTGTTTTCATCCCATTTTCTTCTCCTCCGTGGTCTCATGGGTCCCTTAAAGACCCATGTTGCACTCACAAAGGCAACCAGAGGCCCGTGTGATCAGCTAGGGAAATGTTTTGTGTTCATATAAACGCTTCTCCTCAAGTGCCAGAAGAAGAAGTATCTTAGGGAGGACGTTCAGTACAATGAGGGCAGAGGGAGGCAAGCTGCCTCTGGAGACAGTGAAGTAGAGTAGCGCGTTGTGTTTGCCTCACACAAAGCAGGAAATGAGTGAAAAGATAATTAGCTTCATGTTTGTTTGATTATCATGCTTATGAGTAGTGAAGATTTAAGCCTCTCAGCTGGAAGTTAACAGTGAGCATACAAGCTCCCTGTACAGAACATTAGAGGGGTTTGTGTGTGTGTGTCTGAGAGAGAGAGGCTGAGACAGATTTTTGGAAGTGTGTCTGTTATTGCAATAGCACTGCTGAGAAGTGATGGGTTTGAATACTGAGTTGGTGGTCAGCCAAGTTGTACAACACATTTCTTGTTTCTGTGTCATGGGCACAGGAAGGATGTCTGAAGTGTTGCATCTCATCAAGCTGAAATAGCTGAAAAAGCTCACAGATTAATGTGGGAGTTGTTTGGATTGTATCATTTCTGTATTTTCGGTTTATTCAGTGTTATCTCTCAGTACCAGTTTTGATACGTACTACATAACAGTGATTGTTGAAAAGCACTGCCAAGTTGAAATAGGTGGAGAAGAGCTTGCCATGACTCATGGACAGTCTTCAAGCTATTTTTGTCATGAACAGTGTGTTGTACAATACTTCCTCAAAGGGAACCTGGGAAATTGAAGCTGTTTGAATTTATGTCAAAGATAGTTTCATGGAAGAATATTGTGGAAGAATATTGTCACTCATTCATTATTTTCCTACAAGCAGCGGTGTAGGCATTGGATTTTGCACTTTTTGTCAAAGTAGCTAGATGTAACTGTACCTGAGGCTTACTCTTACACAGGGTGTAATTTTAGGACTGGTGGACCACATCCCATTGGAAAAACACAATATTCCCTCATATCACAGGACAGTAAAGCAAATGCCTTATGTAGAGGTATTTCCTCCCTTTGCAGAAAATCACTTTTCAACATGTAAAAAACTGAATGATACTGAACTGAAAAGAATACCTATCGTCCAGCTTTTGGACTTGATCTAGCATGACCAAGGGGCCAGATGTTCCATGTGCCCAAAACCTGAGCACATACCTCCAAAACGAATGGGTCTTGTCATATAAACTCTTAAACTTAATGCTAACCTATCATGCTCATAGCAAAAATGCTTAAAGTGCTTCACTGTAATGTGGAAACTTGCACATGGTAACATGATGAACATTCACGTTTTGTAATATGCCGACTGCACACACTAATGTCAGCATGTTAACAAAGTAACATCGCTAAACATTACACACTGAACATTAGCCGACTATGAGCATTTCAACATGCTTACATTAGAAGTGCATTGAGCTGAGCATTAACATTCTAATAGTCAAAGTACAGATTACTAGAGTTCAGGTCATGTAATGAAATATGACATGGTAGAGCTTCGCATTAGCCTTTCTAAAGTGGCTACTGTAAAGTGAATAAATGCTTAGCAACACTGTCTTTGTTCATCCTCAAACAACGTTGTTTTTTGCTGTGAAATGAACATGACAGCCTCCCAGGTCTAGTTTGACTACACACATGTAGTCCTGATGCACAACAAATTTACTTGTCAAATATGAATAGTGGTTCTTGTCTATGTTGTGTATATATGTGTAAATCATAGTCATGAGTCAGGTGTTATACTGTTATTTATTGTAAATTTCTCATGTTCTGTCTGTTATTTAAATGAAAACGTCAATAAAAAGTCACACAAAGTGAGTGTAGATTACAGCCCAGCTCATCAACATTCATTATCCTCATGTTGTTTCACAGAGCAGTCTCCTGTCGTACTTGGAGTCATCCATCTTTTTTATTTTGGAGCCCTGTGATGACGACCAACCTGTTTTGATGTTTCATGTCCTTTATCTTTCTTGTCTCTCTGCCTTCACTTTTCTTCAACTCCATAACAACCCACGCCTCATTTCCCCCTTTATTTCCTTTAATTTTTTTGAAGGTACTGGCGGGGATGAATGTGCACCCAGCTGAGTTTGACGGCCTCAAGCAGGAGTACAACGTCAAAGGCTACCCGACCTTCTGCTACTTTGAGTGAGTCGAGTCCTCTCATCCGTCTCACTTTAGGCTCAGCCCTCACTTCCAAGGCTCAGAACATCAGAGTAGGGCCACTTCAAACAGAAAGTCCAGTCCAGACCTCTTAAGCACCAACCGACATGATGGCGCCAATCTTACAGCTCGCAATGCTGGCCCTTGCGGTCCCGAACTTGGTTCTACCAGACGTAAAGGAGAAAGTTTCTGACGTTTCGTAACTAAGTTCTGAAGCTTTGGGATCTTCTGGTATTCCCTTTGAAAAAAGTAAACTCGTCGGGGTGAGGAGGACACACAGGTAGTGCTGTATGGTTGGCTATGAAGTAGAGCTGAAATTAATAACCGATTAGTTAATAAGCAAAAAAAAAGTTACAATTTTGATAACTTTATTTTTCAAATAAAAATGCCAAACATTCCCTTGTTCTAGCTTCCCAGTTGTAAGGATTTTCTCCTTTTCTTTGTCTTATGTGAAAGACCTAAGATTGAATATCCTAAGGCAATTTGGACTGGCTGGTTAGTATAGAAATGTTTAGTTAACTGTCATTGGTATAACAATTTTCATATGGAGTTTAGACATTGCAATACTGGGCGTTTTCACTGAAAACCACATTGTTAAAATAATGCAAGGGGCTGCGTTGGTGGCGGAGTGTTTCCTCAGGTACTGGTGCTACAATAAAATATGATCCAAGAAGGCCAGTTTGAGTAATAAATCTATGAGTTTGAAGGCTCATTAGACACCAAAACACTACAGAGTGGTTAATGTTACTCTGAGGATTTTGCAACTCCAGGACGGGATTGTTTTGACAGGATTGATCTTTTGCGCAACATCAGGAATATTCACTAGCTCAACAAAACTCATTGCGTTGTGGCAAAATTTGAGCAAAGTTGAACTTTTTTCCAGACAAACCCTTTTCTTGCCAGAGCCTTCTGCTTCAGGAACCACACTGCAAATGCAGCTGCACCATTGGAGGGGCTGCTTTCATGCAGCGCTATTGTCTGCGCGAAGACTCAAAACAAGTCAGCGATTTTAATTATTCATAGGCCAGATTAAGTAAAGGCTTTTAATATACTGCACCAAAGTTTTTTCATCTTCAAGAACACCTTAAGGCCGCATATGACATTGATGTAGCACTTGGCCTCTGCGTTTCTTTTTAGTGTTTGGATGAAATTTATGCTGTTGTTAATCTGATCATTTCAGTTTACAGTCTACATACTGTCTAGATATACATACAGACTCACATACACACACACTCAAAACTTATAGCCACATACACAGTAGGAGCTAAGAGTGTGACTGATAGTGTTTGTTAATGCGGACCCCCCAGCTACAGCATCCCCGCAACGTCCTCATATTTACAGCGTTGTTAACTCTATGGTGCTTCGTAGTCTCCTGCTTTGTTCTCCGCTTCTTATTCCTCCCGCTCTAGCTTTATCATCCCCATTTCCACATTAAACACTCTCTCATTCCAGTCTGGCCTTTTAATTAGACCGGGACTGATTAAGTGCCTCTGTGGTAAGTCAGTGTGTGTGTGCGCTTGCCTTCTTCCTGTACATGTGCACTTCTCTCTTGTGTAAGTGCATGTGTAGGTACACACGCACACAGTGGCACTCGCGTGTAGCTCAGCAGGAGCCAGTCCGTTAGCTGGGAGCACATTAGTGTCAGCGCAGGGCTAGCTAACGACCATCCGGGCCCATTGGCTTCAGTAATGAGCCCCTCACTGATAAACAGCAGCTAATCACTGCAGGGTAAATCGGCATCAACACTGCTGGAGTTATCTCGCCGTTGCACCCGCTGTAACTGTGCTCAAGGTCTTTTACCTTTTCCTGTCCTGCAGATTAAGAAAGCCTCCTGCTCTACACTGCAGCACACCTCAACTTTCTATCAATTAAACAAACAATAAAAATGAAATTTCTTTGCTTCTTTGTCCTTCCCGTGTCCTTAAACCAAGAAAAACACCAGCGACTGTCAGACAAATGACATTTATTTCACATTTCCTCAACTTGATTTTACAAGGTTTCCATCTATTTTACGGCAGTGGAGATAAAGCAAGCGAATATAGAGTTGGTCATAAATCTCACTGATTGAATTCCAAGCTGCTCTCCGCCACGGTAGTCGCTTCACTTAAAATGCAAGTTTTAAGCTCCAAATCCAGTGTGTGTGATCGTGTATCACCTTTAATAGTGTCCGCTCTCTATCTCGGGAGCTGTAACTGCGGTCGTCGCCACCCTCTGTGTTTGCAGAATCACACTGTCCAGAGCCAGTTACTATTGACAGTGATCCTTCAGCGCTGCTCTGAGCCGCCGCATCCGCTTTCCAGCACTTCATTCAGTCACAGCGAATAGCCGAATAGATAAACTTACTCCTATGAAGAAAATCTGCTTATGCTATGAATCTTTTTCAGAAAGTGAGGCTGAGGAGATGCTTCTAGCTCATTTCAAATGCATTACGATGGGTCAGTGGCATTTCTCATATGCTCTTTTAAGCTAACGTACAAAATCCGAGACAGAGGAAGGAGTGTCAATCATTGTTGAACTTTTCTTCGGAGCCTTTTGTCAGCTCTCATAAAACATTTCCTTTAGGCTTTGAGCTGTTCTGTTTCTCAAAGGTCTGACCCAGCTTTTTGTGATGGAAACTGGGTTATGTTTTTGTTTGCTATGAGTGTATTCCAGATTTTGTCCAGCTCACATGTCATGGATTACTCAGTTTCTTCAGTGTCAATTCTACAGGAAACGATGAGAAATCACATCAATTTTTGACTGCTGACTGAGTTGTGTCCTTAACATGAAGTATCAAAGACTATCAAGCACTAAAAGTTGTAACTGAGTCCTTGGTCAAACTGAATTCTTATGCTTGCTTGCTAGATTTTATTTAGTCTTGTTTGGTTAAGATAACAGTGAACACTGTTGTATTTGAGAAGTTTTGTTAAAGGGATCTTTTGAGAATAAAATTTTAACGTCTGTTGCCTTGGGAAGATGGTTCTTGAGGAGGACAGCAGCTGTAGTCAGCTTTGATTAACAGCAGCTACAATGGATTCCAACTGTGACTCAGTTTTAAAGTGAAAAAAACATCCATAGAAACCACTCTAGCGGCATTATCCACTCCTCTACTGTTGATCCCTATGTTCACTGTGTTTTCAAAACAATTGTCCTCGGCCAATGAATCATTTTATGTACTGCTTTTTTTTTTGTTGCAGCGTTCCCTCCTCTTGGCTCCTGAACTGGAAGTAACGTAACATACTGAACATATGGATCAGAGGAGATGTATATTGTGCTACGGGGGGGGGTTATGCCAAGACTTTGGGTTGACTGTAAGAATTCGGTTTAATTCATGTGAATCCACAGCTGCAAACTTCTCAAATCCTGTTTTTAATACCACAGGCAGTGAGAATATGGTGCTCAGAAGACAGGTTTCTCATTTTGGGGTTGTTGAAATATAACCAATAAAGTTAACTTTTACAGAAATGATTGTTATTGTATCAAATGGCAGACATGATATTGGCAGTGGATTTAAAACTCTCTGAACAGTACCAAACTGTAATTGTGTTCATTGCTGGCAGATGGTTTTGAGATCATCTTCTTCTTGTGCTTCGTTGTCTTTTAGGAAGGGGAAGTTTCTTCACCACTATGAAAACTACGGAGCCACAGCCAAGGATATAGCAGACTGGATGAAGAAGTGAGTATGTTGCTGAACACTTAACCCACTAAAGACGCATTTAGACTTGTTATAGTGCAGACTTCAGGATTTTTGTGTCCAAAGTTGTTTTAGCTAATAACAAGACGGAATGGAGCCAAACTACATCCTGCCTTCTGTCTCTTACAATAAGTAAACAGTGTCTACCTCTCACCTTAAACGTCTGGCATCACCTTTTCCTTCTACTGTGGTCTTCATCACACCCATTCTTTCCTCTCCTCACCCCAACTCACCTTGCCACGGTGTCATCAATCTACACCTGCTCTGTTCTTGTCTCATTTTTCTTTCTCACCTTGGCTCACACTCTCTGCCCGTAACCCCCTGTATCGCATCACGGTTTGGCTCTCCTGCCTCCTTTTCTCCTCCATCTCGCTTTTCCACGCGCAGTAAGGGCCTGGCAGGAAAGCCGTGACTGTCCACAGGGCTGCAGCCAAAGGGCACAGAGCAGGGCTTTCACAGCTATCACAGGAAACGGAGCGAGACAGGCAGACGATGTATTCCAGCTACACTCTTTTTTCGCCCAGAGGCATAACAACTCCCTCCCCAGTCCTAAGCTTTTACTACACTGATTATTCTGGGCCCAGCAGTATAATTTAGACGTGGCTGCCAGGCTGGCAATCAGGCAATCAAGTTGACAGAATGGCTGCCATGTTTTAAATTGGGTGATAATTCTGAGTGTAATTACATCATATTCTAGTTAAAAAAAATGACAGTGGTTAAAAAGAGTTTTAATTTCTTTTATATTTTGTCTGTTTCTCTCGTGCACAAAACAGAAATAATCAAGCACGAATTGACTGACCTTAGACCACGACATTTAGATTGTTCACTTGCACATAAATGTTAAGAGGTGGAAGACTGGCCTCCTGCAAGCCTCATCATGCCTGCAGTTTATCGTGTCAGAGCCTTTTTTCAGCTAGAGATGCCGCAGATGAGGAAAAGCTGAAAAGGGTTTTTTGCAGTTAACAGTGTTGAAAGGTTTTTCCGGAATAGTCTGACTTTGCTGCGTTCCTATTTTGAGACGTTGTGTCCATTGTGCTCTTTTTGCAGCACTCTCTGCCAGATTTTTTATCTCCTCTCCCCCGTTTATCACCCCTGCTTCGCCTCCCAAGTTTTGATGAAGTTTCTCTTATGTTCAGCTGTCTCAGTTTTATTTTTACTCCCCACTCAATTTCACTTGATTCACCGTTTTTCACCGGACTAAATGACTGCCCTTTGCGATTTGCACTGACAGGGAATTCTACACCAATGGCAAAGAATACAGCTGTTCTCTTTTTTTGCCAACAGGAGCAATAGAGGTCAGAATCTGACAGATACTCTGAAGCCACACTTTTAAAATAGTGGAGTCCTTCTCTTTTGTACTTTTCACATCGTGGCATCTCTTGACATCTACTTGATCCCTGTTCTGACTTACTTACTCTAGAGTCTATTTTCAAGGCAATAAGTGGGCACGAAAGTACAGGTAAGAGTCAGTATCTTTGGTGATCATATCGGTCCTCTGCTGCAGTGTTACACCAATAATAGAGCGCGATCGGTATGGCTGTGTCGAGGCAGCCCAAGAGGGAACTTTACCTTGTGTTGCAGAAGAGTAACCAAAGATGTCATCTGATAAAGCCTGAATGTAGCTTCAGCCCGATAAACCCCGATCCTGAGCTTTTTATATGTCAGAGAGATGTATATTGGACAGATGACATTCTTGATAAAAGATAAGCGTCTGGAGGAGATGCAGCATTTCTTAGCACCCCAGTTGCACAATTCTAGAATTTTTTTTAAAGCTATCCAGTCTCATGTGGCTTCAGCATGTTAGCTCAGGCCAGAGTGTGTGTGATGATGAGGAAAGATTGCGGAAGAGAGGTATTTGTGTGTGTGTGTGTGTCTGTGTGTGTATGTGTGTGTGTGTGTGTGTATATAGCTATTTTTGTGAGAACCAATTTGAGTTTTAGACCTTGGGAGTGAGATTTTTATTTGGAAAGTGAGGACATTTTGGCCAGACCTAACTGTCGGACAGACCTTGCTGTTTGAAGGTTCAAACTTAGTTTTAAGGTTTAGGTTTGAAATAGGTTATGGTTAGCATAAGGCATTTTGTTGTGATGGTTAAGGTGGCTGGCTGGCTGGCTAATGCATGATGTTAATGAGGATCCTCATAACTATAGAAGTACAAACAAGTACAAACAAGAATGTGTGTATCTTTTGATAACTTGTGTGTATGTGTGCACAAGTGCAGGGAGTGTGCACTTGTTTATATCTGTGTCCACTCATTCTTGGCATTACAATACTGTGCTCCGTCATCAAGGCAGGGCTGCTTCGGTCCAGATGTGCATGTGCGTGTGTGACATTGGGTGGAGTGTGGACTACAGCTGTGTCTGATTTTTGCACGCCAGCTGGAATTTGTCTGCTTTTTAAATCGTCCCTCACCTACGTTACCCTTGCTGTCTCCCCTTCCTGTTTTAGCCCTCAGCCCCCCCAGCCAAAGACCCCTGAAGTGCCGTGGTCAGAGACAGACTCCCCAGTCTTCCACCTGACCGATGAGTCGTTTGACAGCTTCCTGGAAGAACATCCTGCAGCCCTGATCATGTTCTACGCTCCCTGTGAGTAAGAAAGCAAGTTGAAAAAGAGCAGGGCTGGAACTAATGATCATTTTCATACTCAATTATTTGATCCATACAATGTCATATAATAGTGAAAATTATCATCACAAGAATCCAAATCATCATCAACTTTTATTGTAACACAGATGTACATTGGGGTAAAGACATAAAAAACATCCTAAACACCAGGATTCAAATAGGAAGCTTAGTGAAAATGGCAATAAACATAACAAATAATAAAAAGCAAATCAGTAAAATAATAACATCTTAGGAATAAATTAAGCAATTAAAATTTTAAGCAGATGAATCAACTAAAACAACAACAGCTGGAAGTGAAGAAAAGATGAGACTAAAGGTTTAAATTGCCCTAAGGAAACAAATGAGGTCAGCTTTAGATTGTTCTACACATTATTCCAGGTTGCAGGTGCACACTGAGAAAAACTAGATTTTTCAAGCTCAGTAAAAGCAGCCAGCACCTGCAACAAAATCCACTCATTTGAGCATATATGATAAAAGACAGCAAAAAAAACAAATAAGGGCCTTAAATAAAAATAAATAAGACCCAGTGTGTATCATGTCTTACAGAGAGAGAGGGCCAACATTAGCATACACTTCACAATGATGACTATTAAAATTATCACCAGTAATAAATCTTAGTGCAGAGTGATAAACAGCATCCAAGGGCTTCAGAGTCGCAGCTGAAGAATGTATGAAATGTCACCATAATCCAAGACTGAAAGGACAGTTGCCCCAATAAACATCTTTTTACAATGCAGAGGAAAACCTGTGTTGTTCTGATAGAAGAAACCAATTTTTTCTTTAATGTGCTCACCAGTTTAGTCACATGATGTTTAAAAGTTACCTTCTCATGAATCCAAAACCCAATGTACTTACACTCTGTGACTCTTTCAATATTCATACCATTATTAGTAGAGATTATTATAATTGATATGTTTAGCTCTGTTGAGAAACCTGAATTTAGTTTTATCTGCATTGAGAACTAATTTACAGTTACTGAATGCAACTTGTAAATGAGCAAAGCAGTGTTGAAGGGACTTAACAGCAGAATGTACATTGTCCGCAATACAGTACAAAATAGTATAACTGACATAAAGATGTGTGTTACACGCAGACGCAGAAGAAGCAATACCATCTATATAAAGAGTGAACAGAACAGGTCCCAGGATTGAGCCTTGTGGGACACCTTTTGCAATTTGCACAAATATCTTTAAATTGCTGTTTTTCCAACCAATAGCCCAAAGACCAACAGATATTGAATTTACAATTGTATAAAACAGAGAAAGTGGTGAATTCTCACATCTCAGAAATTGATAGCAGCAAATGTTTGGCATTTTGGAGGAGTAACTCAGATCATTAATTATCAAATCTGTCATACAGTTGATTGACTAATACATTATTCCACTAATTGTTTCTCCCAAAAAAGTCAGTTCTAGGTCGGGTCAGTATTGAGGGCCTGTGGTAATCTATATATTCCTATTGTCAAAAAATCCCATGAAAACCCCATTTCCTTAACACAGTTTGTCACTGTAGTTTTTAGCAATTGTTACTCAAACAGCAGGAAATTGCATTTTTGAGGACAACAAATCCACTATTGTTTGGACAGCAGTGGAGCTCTATGGTAAAGAGAAATAAATAAATCAGGCTTTAGATATACGTATTTCTCAGGTCAGTTTATTCTTAGTTTTGGTCTTTCAGTGGGCTTTGTTAACAATAAATATAGAATATCACTAGCCTTGTCCTTTTAACAACTCCCTTTTCAGTTGCAGAAATACATAGATAACCTTCAGTGGCTTCTTTTGTAAAATATGTGCAGTCGTGTGTGAGAAGCGCTTCACATTCCATCCTGCTGTGTAAAACATTCTCTTGCAGATTCTCTCGGGTAGAACTGTTGCTTTGGCACACAAAAAACATCAGTCTTTCACTGTCGTGCTCAGTATCAACTGGCAGCTGGGCAAAGTAACCCCAAAAATACTAATACCAATAAACTTTATTTGTGTACCCTTTCATACAAGGAATGGAGCATAGAAAAGTGCTTTAGAACAAAGAAATTACATGCATCCAGTGTTTCACATTAAAAAAGGCAGAATGAGCATAAAAACAGTGATAGAATGACACAAATAATATAAAATAAGACAATAATGGTATGAAATGGTATGAAATGAATTGTATGAAAATAGTTTTTAAAAAAAGACCCTAAAGTCTGTTCTCAATGTTACAGGAAGCAGTAAGAGGAAGCAGTAAAAAGCATGTAATTGAATCAGCTGGAAGTAATGGCATGAATCCGTTTTTCAGCAGCTTTTTGATTTATAAATAATCATACTTCAGCAATGTTTCTAAGGGGGGGAAAAAGATTGTTAATGTAGGACTTGAAGCTTAGATGTGAAGCCAGGACAACACCAGGATATCAGTTTTGGCCTCATTAAACTGTCCTCAAAATTATTGCTCAGCCATTTGTTTATTGCCAAAAGAGAAGTAGTAATGGATTTTATAGCTGCAGCATCATTTTGTTCAGCAGAGAAGTACAGTTGCGTGTCGTCTGCATAACTATGGAAGCACACAGCAGAAGTAGCAGCATGTATAATGAGAATCATTATGGACCCAGGCAGCTTCCCTGTGCAACCCCAGGACAGATGCCATGTTTCTTAAGTTTAACACACAGTCTGACAACTTTTCAAGACGAGACATTAAGATGTCATAGTCAGTTGTATTAAGTGCTGCACTTAGGTCTAATAGAACAAGAATTTTCACCTGAACTCAGGTCTGAGGTCACTAATTATTTTAGTAGAGCAGTTTAAGTGCTGTGGTGTGTTTTAAGGCCTGATATTAAAAATAAAACGTCAAACATGAAAAACAAAGACAACCTGGTTGCTGTAACTTTAACTTTTATTATCACACAGCCACACACAAGCTCATGCTCACAGCAAAATACTTCATTGTTGAGTTGCCATATGGTTCACATAAGCCTGCTTGTCATTTTTATTCACGCACCATACTGCCGCTGTTACGCAGAACTTTGTAAACATGCCAGATTTTGTCAGTGAGTTTTTTGTTTTCGGTTCCAGATTGCTTTGCTTTGGTCCAGCCCTCCTGTGTGCGAGGGAGCTGTTCAAACAAGATTTTACATGTTGATAAATGCGACCCGTAGCTGTAAAATCATGCAAATAGATTCACCCCATTTAGTAATACATTCTGAGTGCGACAGCTACCCAGCACAATCTGAAGCATGCTGCACCCAATCTTTGGACCTTCTCACCCCCTTCGCTTTCTGCGCTCATCTCAGTGTCCACGCTGTAAAAACAAATAAGAATAGTGTCTATTCCCCGAGCTTCACCATAATGATGATTCATTGTTTTCAAAATTTAAGCACATACTTGGCTGCAGAGCTTTCCTACCTCCAGGTTGCCTGGAGCGCTGCACTCCACCCAGAGGGCAAACATGCTCTCCAGGGGTTGAGGTGATTAAAACACATCCTTAACACTCACACACTGCAGAGGGATCTGCTACATCCATATCTCATTCTTCACTGCCTGAAACTCAAAAATATTTTTGCACTAATATTTAAAGTAACTTCTGCCAGCTGGCAAGAAAAAATGTCATGACATGGGATTTTTGTAAAGATGATCTGCTGAATAGGAAAAGCCAAGTGACATAATTTCACTTATCAGATCAACTGTTTGGAATGTAAAAACAAGCATTACGCAAGACGCCCAGACTAGGATAGACTGAGAGGCTGCATGCAGCCACTTGGGCTGGTTTTTGGTCTGCATGTATCATTTTCTCTCTTTTTTTTTGCACATGTTAAATAGGAATACACAACAAATCAGGCAGCTTAGGAGTTGTTGGAATTTATCTTTGATGGAGCTAGAATGATTTCCCTGCTCCCAGTCTTTGTGCTAAGCTAGACTAAACACATTACATATCTATCTCTGTGTTGAACTCACTTCTTCTCATCCAAACTTATATCATTTTCCAAAATGTGTTAATGCCATTTGGCCATTTGATCACAAGTTTGATTCGCACCAGAATCATCAGTTTCAAGTCATTCACCTACTTCAGGATATGTGATAATGCTTTAGTTTTAGTATACAGTACAGGTTTAATTCTGTGTGGCAGCATTTTTACTAGTTCTGGCAACTTTTAAAGATTCTTTTAGCAACTTTTTAAGCCACAAAACTACTGTTTCTTTTTATTATTCGTTTTTCTTTTTTGATATTGGCTTCTTTGAAGAAATACACCAATATTGATCGTTGGATCTGCAGTCATTCACAAATACTGTGCATATGTATGACACCATTGGTTAATGCAAATCATCAACTATGATGTCATATCATACACGTACATGTTTGACTTTAATTAACAAGACAACAACAACTGATTTCCAGTGAAAAGAGTTGATAACACTGGTTTTATTCTTTCGTCATAAATTCAGGAATCCAAATCTTCATCTGCACACTAAAATCTGTGTCAAAACAAAAGCACACAAATATTAGCTTAGGTCCTCATATTAAATAAAACAAACTTAGTTTACATGTGAAGAGAGATGATTTTAGTGCCATTGGTTGGTGAAGTTATTTAGGGCAGAAATCATGACTGAGCACGGTGACTCAGGATAAATTTTTTCCTGAATGTACAGAAAAATGTTTGAGTAGACGTCTGAACAGTGCAGACTAGTCCTCCCTGTCCTTATGTGGTGTCACAGCTACACAGAAGCTTGTCCTGCACTTGACCCACCCTGCGGACAGCAGCCAGTCACCCGCACATTCAAATCAAGGGCAGGCAGCTAAAACAAATAGCATCAAATCTTTTCAGCTCACTGGCATGCGCACACACATGCACACATAGCTATCTGTACACCAGTGACACATATCAAACACATATTTCACACCATGACACAAACATTTATTTCACACCGTTACACCGCATATCTCGCCCTTGCTCTCTCTGTCTCACACACACACACAGACACACATATACAAGTTTGCGCAGCCATCCTTAGGACATTGCATTGACTTTTATTCATGTGGACAGCCTAACCCAAACCCTAACCTTAACTATAACCAATTCATGCCTAACCATAACCTTAACCTTACCTCAAACCACACCTTACCCCTAACCTTAACCCAGACCTCAGAAATGACTCATTTGGGATGTAATTTGGTCCCCATGAGGGCTACCGGTCCTGACAAGGTCGGTGTTTATACTGGAAAAGGTCCCCAATAGGTAACAAAAAGGCACACACACACTCGCGCGTACACACACACAGATGCCCAGCCTTGCTGCTTCAGTGCAGTTTCTTAATGGCCCCGCTGTCAGAGTGAGATTAATGGTCTCCCAACCACCACCATCAGCTTGCATTTCTGTCCACCTCTCAGCACAGCCATTCTCACCGTCCTCTGAACAGCACTCAGCGGGGGTTGTTTGCGTGCAGTTCCTTACGGTGGCGAAACCTCCAATTGAATGCTCTGTTTCCCAGAGCCTGATTATGTCCTGGACCAAAACAAGAGTTCCTCTCTGCCAATGTTGTTTGAAGAAATAACAGCAAAATATTGAATACAGAATGTTGTTGCAGCAGATCTGGCTGTAAATTACAATGTTGATCCCTAACTGTTTGTGTTTGGACTGCGGCTGGTGCATCAGGAAGTTATTAGGTCTGACTTTAACATCTCTCCTGACTGACCACTTAGCAAGTAGCCACAGGCTCAGCTTACTGCTGCAGTGGTCCCAGAGACAATGACCTAACATCCTAATGCCTAACCTAACATTTGCTGGAAAGCAGAGGGAACTCACCAGCCTCTTTCCTTTTTAATGTGTATCCATTTACACTGCAGCTACAGTGATGTGTGGCCAGTTTGTTCGTTCTCTCGACTCTGAGCTCTTCTGCCCCCCCACTCAGTCTGAATCAGCAATATTTCAGTGCATCTCTCCAAGCCCCCCCCCCCAACTCACACACACACCATGCCCATCATGCACCACTTGTTCTGAATGCGGAGCAAGGCTGATGCATAGCTCAGGACAGACATTTGGTTTTGTCTCTTACTCATCAGTTTGAAGGGTCAGACAAAGTCCTTTCCCTCTGTTTCTCCAGTAAGCCTTAACACAATCTGATGATCACACACTACAGTGACTGAGTTGAAAAAGAAGCAGCTTTTTTTTTTTTTCCACAAGTCATATCACACTTGATTTATAGCCTGCACCCGGACTGCATTGTATATTGAAGAAAGGAATTCCTGAACTGTTGTGACAAGGGCAATTTAACGGGTTTGGAGATGTACCAAGTTTGTTTCATGCATCTGTGCACAACAGCGCTGTGAGCACATACACACACTGTTCATCCCTGATCAAACGGCATATTCATTATGACTTAAGACGAAACATCTTTTACATTGTGTGAGACAAATATTGTGTTATCTATTCGGAAGTCCTTTTAGATCCAAAAATAAAATGTTTGCCAGTTTGTTCGCTGCTCATGCAATATTAAGCATACCGCCACACCAAACAGGGAGTTTATTCACAATGATCGGAGCTCAACAGATTTGTTGAAAAGAACAGTTGCAAACATCGGGGCACACAGATAATACAGAGCAAAAAACAACACTAATGTTGTCCTGCTTCTTAATTAAAGGACAGAGAGGTTCAGTATTTGACTGTTTGGTTTGGTTTGGTGATGTAATGAAATTCATTTGCTATAAATTTTTGCACTCAAGTTTAAAAAGCCACAACCCTTTCTAGAGCTAAGCGATGGTCCATATTATCATTAAGTGACTCTCAGTGGAGTCAAACTGTGACCTTTTGTTTTATACATATGGAAAAATTGATGCTGCACATCTTCTGCTTTTTCTATTAAAGCGTTTCACTTCACTTATGCAATGTTGTGCCAATGTAGTTTGTCTCTTTGGTTGTTTAAACCTCACATGCCGCTCTCATTTCTTGCTCTCTTTGCACTCAACCAGGTGCTTCTGCTTGAGATGGTGAACTGTGTTTTTCGTTGGTATAGCCCGCTTTTTCTGTTCCAGGCTCCTTGTGCTGCGTCATTTCTGTCATGGTTAAGACTAAACAATTTTCACGCTGTTGAAGTCACTACATTATTTGCTCCTCCACAGCTCCAGAGCCATCCACAACAGTACTTTCCATTTCTGTTGTGCTTGTGGTGCCAAACACAGTTATGAGTAAATACATCAACACATAATGATATTGTTAATGTCAACATATGACACATTAAAAATTCTATTGATATTGTCATGTATGATATGATATCACGCACCACTAGTCGTGAAGGCCCCAGCTCAACCCACAACTTCACCTTGGTCTTCCTCTTGCTCTCTTTCTTTCACTCTCTCACATCCAGCTCTTAGTCTCACTCACTTTGTCTCCATCGTGCCCACTCAGAAGCAGACACACCCATGCCTGAGAGTGAAACATGTAGGAAGTAATCAGACATGACTTAACTCTCCTGGTAAGCATGAGAGACTCTTGTCATCTCATTTACAGTTTCACCCTCAGCATGCAAGCAGTAAGCCCACTGACAAACCAGGGTGAAACAGCACGACACCAGAGAATACATCTGTTGACGCATTGATTCAACGAGACAGCTCTGAGGGTGTAATGTTGTGCAAAGATTGCACCATCACAGCTCTCAGCGTTGGTTTTATGGAAGTAAATTCTTCAGGAATATAGATATAAATTCTTGTGTGTATGTTCTGCGAGATTGAGAGGTGATGCTCTTATCTGTCTTATTTACTCTCAGTCATGTGACAGTTTTAGATAGGAGGCTGGTATTATTGGCTGATATTGGCACAGATCACAGATTCACTGGTATTGTTGTATATGTTGGCCCTTATGTGGATAAAAATAAGTGTGACATAGCATGACGTAAGTGTTTTATACTGTTTATGTTCCTATATTTCAGATCCTTTTGAAATTCAAGTTTTAATTTTTTACTGTATTTGTATTTCTAGTTTCTGTGTATAATGAATTTTACTATATAATGATGTTTATATTTTTTATATTTGCTTTACTTCTTTAATAGTAAACTGTAAGAGACCCGGTCATAGTACATATCTTTGTCCCAACATTTTAATAACCATTTTTGGGGGATTATTACGGATAATGTTTGTTTAGTTTTGAGTTTTTAATAAGAGCTGAAAAATGACTGTAAGATATTAGTTATCAGTGTTTTTAGACTCTCAAGTATCAGAAATCCGTCATCAGTGAGGCTCCAATGTGTGATTTTAATCCTTTAGGGTGCGGACACTGCAAGAAGATGAAGCCAGAGTATGATGAAGCTGCTGAAGTACTCAACAAGGGCGCAGACGTAAGTTTCATGACCTTTGCTTGTGTTTACATGTGCACAGCGTGCATCGCTACAGGCCCGTGTGTTTTGTTCAATTTTCATATCTCACACTCTGATGAACATACACATACGGGTGTAGCGGCGCCTAATTAACAGATCATAATAATCCCTTGGCCTGAAGGCTTTTGGCCGATGCAGCTGACGCTCTGGTCCGTCTGTCCTGGCAGCCCGGCTCTCGATGTGTTTCTGATTAGTTGGGCGTGTTCCTCGCCTCTACTCTCCGCCATTCTGTCCTCTGTGGTAATCTAACGCTCCTCAGCCAGGGGCAGGGCCTATAAAACTCCAGTCTAGTGACTGTAGCAATTATCTCATTCGTAAGCGTCACCCCGGCCCGACACTTGGACCTTCTCCTTGTGGCTCTCTGCCCGGCACTGGAGGTCAATGGGAAAAGCCGAGCCATTATCTAATATGGATGGACTGGAGCCTCTCTCACCCTGAGCCCTTAAGACCCAGCATATCATTTATTTTTTTCCTCCTTGCTTCTCTGCTAGTGTTACTAATGCAGCGCTTTTATACACACAGTGTGTGCTCCTTTGCAAAGGTTGAACTTGGATTGTTTCTAAAGTAGATGGTGTTAATTGGTGTCATGTAGCAGCTTAGTCTAAGGGACCTTTATTGGGCTAATTGGACAGATTACTCTATAGTTATTATTTTGTCCACTGTGACTTAAGGTTTGCTGTTGTTTTTTCTCCACAGAGCCCGGGTGTGTTGGCAGCAGTGGATGCCACAGTGCACAAGGCTGTGGGGGATCGCTTCAAGATCTCTGGCTTCCCCACCGTTAAGTATTTCGAGAAAGGTGAGGAGAAGTATACGCTGCCGCAGCTGCGAAGCAAAGACAAGATCATCGAGTTCATGCACAAGTGAGTCACATGCTTGTGCCTGTCACACACAAGCAGTTCGATCACTTCTTTGCTTCTGTCCAACAAACAGTGCCTGTGCAAACTTAACATGTTTAAACACAGATTCATTGAGTCCTGAGCTCAAACATTTTAGCTTTCCTTATCTCTTACCTAAAACAAAATCAATGAAGTAAAGCATTGATTCAGCCAAGTCCCACTCATTGAGTGTTCTGTTATATCACTAGTATATAGATGTTAATATTTTTCTTTTTTGGAAAAAAGTTGGGATGCTGTGTAAAAACAGGATGCAATCATTTTAAACAAACTCAGCCTTCAGAGGTTTTACAAAGTGTTAGCCATGTAGTAATCTCCTTTCTACAATCGCATGTTTGACAAAGTGGTGAAACTCGCCTCATCCTTACCTTGACTGAGTCTTTCCAGGATGAACCTTTCATACCCAATCATGATACTATCACCTGTTACCAATGAACCTGTTTACCTGTGGAATCATCCAAACAGGTGTTTTTGGATCAGTCCACAACTTTCACAGTCTTTTGTTGCTCCTGTCCCAACTTGATTGAAATGTGGCATCAAATTTAGAATATGCACATATTTACAAAAATCGATGTAGGTGATGTGGTCAAACATATATTGCCTTCGTACTGTTTTCAATTGAGTATATGTCAAAAAGGATGAGCACAGTCTGTTTTACTTATGTTTTACACAGCGTCTCAACTTTTTGGGATTTGGGGTTGTATATATTCATACTCTATATCTCTATTCACACAAATTTTACCACTTACAATAAATGTGTCTTTCCCTCCTTGTAGTGTGCATAACAAATGCTTTGCTCTCTTTCATGTCTGCAGCCCTCAAGCACCTCCTCCACCAGAGCAGTCTTGGGAGGACAAGCCCTCCAGCGTCAGCCATCTTGGATCCGAGGACTTTCGAGAGGCACTGAAGAAGAAAAAACATGCTCTGGTCATGTTCTACGCTCCCTGTAAGAGCTTACAGTAATTCATAGCAACTCTACTTAACACCTGTTCTCAAAGTAGTTTGGAAGGTTCTCTCTACATAGAAGTCTGGAATTACTCCTGAGAGGTTATTCTGTCATTGGCACTAGGCACTTCGCAAACTGTGGAATTTCCTATGCTTGGCTGTTTTGAGCCAAATTTTAAGCGTGTGTGAAGTTGTTGCAACCAAGTGTGATTACGGCCGTGCTCTGTTGAACTTGGTGTGATCATATCCTGGGTTTCAACCAGTGCATATACATAACTCAGAGCCTCATCGTGCAGTATATAAACCCCACCTAAGCCATGGGGAGACTGAGGAATGATTCAGATGACTGAGAATAGGTTCGTGCAACTTAAAAAAAGAGAGCAAATCACTCCTCCACCTCGTATTTCAGGGTCTCTATAATGCAGCTTTAGAGAAATGGCAAAATTGACCAAAAAAATGTCCTGGAAAAAAATAGCTGCCCTGTTGAATGTTGACAGCAGAATGACCTTTATGTTGCTACAGTATATAAGCTGTCATAGTCTGACCTGCAACAGCTGTCAGTTAAAATTACAACCCAGTTACAGACATAGTAAAGTTAAAACTGTGTGTGTGAGCAGCATTTTAACCTTCAACTACGACCACAACAACTACGTCGCCCTACTGTGCTGTAGAGCCTATTTTAGCTCATTGTTTTTGTTTTACAACACATCTACTGCCTGGTTCAGTTTCCTCAACATTTCCAGCAGGCAGTTATTTTCAACCAACAAGCTCTTATCAACTCACTGTACATTACCTGCCCAGAAACAGTAGACAAAATGAATGACTAGCAAGTGAATACAGTGGAAAATCTAACTGCAAAAGAGCCAGATATTTTTCTCAGGAGTTGGTAGAGATCAAAGCTAAAGCTAAAAAGACTAACTTTCGACAGGTGGTCATACACTTGATTCCAAATGAATGCTGGATGTGTGAATGGGCAATCGTTTGCTAACACGTTAGCCATTAACAAGACACTAATATGTCAGACCTGTTTGTTTTGGAGTTCGGAGGTAGCTTGGAAGAGCACACACACAACAAACAGACAATTCAGAGTTTTAGCGGACTGCATGTCTGAAACTGCATTAATCAGCTCTCTGACTGGGCACATCTGAGGAGCCCTCCACAATAGCCTTGGCATCTGGCACCAGCCAACTCAGCTGGTTTTCTTTTAAGTGAGACTTCCACAAAGAGAAAGCAGAGCGTCTCTGTCATTGAACCTGTATTTGAATATTATTTCTCCAGCACCCAGTGTTATGACACAGTTCATCTGAGTTCTCACAACAACACGGATGCAGAAGGAATACAGAGTGGCTAACTCACTTAATTATCAATTCACACGTAGATACACCTCTGTCCCTATTTTTTTTTTTGCCCTTTGTGTCTGATGAGGGCTTCAAAGCCAGACGGGGCACAGCGGTAAGGCTGCTGCCTGTGTTGGGCCCTTTGGTGCTTCTCTCTACAAAGAGATACTCCAGATGCACATGAGGCAGCAACAACCTGCCGCCCTCCCACCCCGCCCACCCCATCTGCACCCTGCTCACTGGTGTCGTATCAGTGAAGGAGCTCGCGTTAAACAGAGCATTTGATGAGATGCAGCTGCTTGCTAAGACATCGAGGCTGGAGCTGCTTCAGACAGAACAGTCAGTTTTTTAAGGTTATTAACTTTTAGCCTGAAATCTGCATTGAACCCACATAAAAATGGCATCACATCTTCTTTCTCTTGCCAGCTGTTTCCTGACCTCAGGCAGTGCTATCTGCTCTATATATATTGTGTTAAATGTAAGCATTATCTAATTTAGTAAATTACAATTTGGAGCCATGTATAGTATAGTATAGTATAGTGTTAAGTGATGCTCAGTTCCAGACCACACATTTTGATGTATTTAATGTTAAGCTACATCTGTATTACTTTGCTTACATCTGTAGTTTGCATATTTTCAATAATGAGTGATGATTAATAGACAGAAGAATCAAGGCTGTTAAAGTGTATCTACCTGGCAGTCTCTCTGTATTCATCTGTCTGCCACCTCACTGTCAGTCTCCGTCAGTAATTATGAGAAAGTGAAAATGTCTGTGCAGGTAGAGGAGAGGAAAGATAGTGGCAGGTCTCATTATCAGCAGTCTTACCTTTTGGCTGCTTGGATGACAGAAAGTACGTGAGATGTGAAATATTCCTGCACTTAGCGTTCAGTGTGATGCTACCTGTCCTTTGCTCTTTTATCTGCTCTCATTTCCACTCTTAGGAAATCTCGGAGCAGTTACAGTGACCCACCTCGTCCGTCTGTTCTCTTCATGTGAGGGCAAAATGCAGCATATGGCATAGTGCTGTGTGTGTTGTTTTTTTTTTTGTTGTTTTTTTATATACCAGTTTCAAAATTGCGACAGAACCTTTAAAGGCCATTTAATGTTGCAGCTAAAAGGGTACTTCAGCAGGAAATGGATTTCTGAGCGGCGTGGAATGCTGACTTAGAGGGGCAGCTCAGAAAAAGAAGGCAAATGAACAGTTGCAGAGTTAATGCTTAATTGAGTTGAAGATAGACTTATTGGTGTGTTTGTGAATGCTTCTGGGCACGTGTGCAACCGTAAAAATACCCAATTGTAACTGTGCCCGCCATCAGTCAGTGCACTTGTAGCCTTTGAAATGCATTTACATTGGGATTATTGTGTTAATGCTCCTAATGACTCGTGGCAACAATCCTAAGATCTTGGTCATAACAGCGCCAGTGTCAACAACGGGTAGCTCAATATATATATATATATATATATTTTTTTTTATACATTTTGATTATAGTTGCATTTAGATGATGAAATGTAGCTTTAATAATCTGTTATGCTAAACAACCTGAAACTAGAAGAGTGGAGGCTGATATAGCAGCAGATTAATGTCCGTGTTTCAAGAATAATATGTTCAAAATTAACACATGGATGTAATGTTTGGGTGTCCACGTAATAACCTACGTGCCCACACAGACAGTCAGCACTGATTAGCTCGACAATCAGCCCACAATATCTTTCACTGAATACATCCCAACTCCATCATCACAATTACCATTCAGAAACTTCAGAAACTGTCACATATGGCATGTGAGAAGAATTTTTAAGCGCATATTTTCTTGGAAATGTAGTTCAGCTGTGGCTCTTGGTGATGGGCTGAGTCACTGGTAATTTAACCCTTACTCTGTACATAAAGGCTTTTATCCATTTGCCCACTGCCAAGCTGCTTTTTTTTCTTCTTGGAAAACCTATTTCACACTATTTATATAACACAAAAGGTGTTCTTGCCTATTTCACCTTTCCCATTTCCAACAGCGGCAGCAACAGCTTGATTGTATTGAAGAGAAGAACAGGGTTCTTGACATTAGCACCAAAGGAGCAAAACAAACGTCTGCAGGATACAGGATCAAACTTTCAGAGGGAAAAGACGTCATCATAGTTATTAAACTTGCAGGTGCAGTGCAAGAACACATCTGTCTCTTCTGATCAAGATGTAGCTGGAATCAAAAAAAAATCTTCCCTCACCTGGTCAGCTCTCATTTACAGTTGAATCATCATGCCTCCACCTACTAGAAGTGAACGTGCTGTCTGTAAATGTGATCTGTAGTTGTGTTACCGAGCGTTGTATCTGTGTAAGTATTGACTTGCTGTATATGGATGGCTGCTGGAGCAGAGAGAGCCGGGAAGGTTGTGTTTGTGACAGCAATAAAGAGATTTACAGTCTCTCATAACATACCAGTGAACCATCTCTAATGTGGCGTAACCTCTAGATAACGGCAGGATTATGAAGGGGCCACATGCTTTATGAGCATGTGTGAGATTGAGTGATGTATGGAAATGATTTTATTTGTATCTGTGAATGTGTTAATTTTAGTACCTGTATATGGCAACATGAACCTGGATGTCGTGGTGTAATAATGTCCCATCTGTGTGTTCTCCTCTTCCAGGGTGTCCACACTGTAAAAACTCTGTTCCCCACTTCACCACGGCAGCAGAGCTCTTCAAAGAGGACCGCAAGGTTAGTGTTGCTTGTTCACACATTCAATGACATACACACATTTACAGTACATCTGCAAGTAGTGGTGTTGCAAGACTCGCTCGAGCTTTAGCTGACACTTAAAGTGAAGGTACTAGTTTTCTGTCATGGTGTTTAATTTTGTTCTATTCCGTCTTTAACAAGCTACTCATAACACACTCGTCAAAAAAGTGCACAAAAGAAAAACAAAGAAAACTAAAACCAAAGAGACAAATTCAATCTAACATCGGACCCAGACATGCAGAAACAAAACATCTAAAATGAAGTCACATAAAAGAAACTATAAATAGCATTTAGCAGGGTAGAAAAACTAAAGTTTAATATAGTAACTTATTACTTATTAGTGGTCCTCGCAGGCCCCAAATCATCAACACAGTGCCTCTGCTACATTACAGACTTGCATAAAAGTCTCTAACGTGGATCAATCATTAATAGATCCAAACATCTGCTGGATTTTCTTCAGTCACAGCCGTACTCTTACATAACAGTTGTTTGTCTGAAATGCTGTGAATTTGTTACCGCTGTGAACTTGATACTATTCTTCTCACGTGACTCTGAGTAAGAAAATAAACATGCAGTTTCCCATAATACTCGCACATGCTTGAAACCTGGGTTCATGAAGCTTAATGCCATTATATATTCGTCGTCTATAACATGGACCTCACGACATGGTCATATGTCGTGATACTTCATAGTCGGCTCTTTTGCCTTTTGTACTCAGCACACATGCTTTTGGACATTGCCGACAGCCCAACAGGTGTCAGATAAGAGTTTTTTAAAATAAGCAGCTATTCTGAAGTCAGCATGGAGCCCTGCAGAGTGATTGCAGTCACATATCGCCCACTCCAAATGTCTGACAAGACCTTTAAACAATGGTACCCTGAAAACTCGCAACTCAAAATTTACAACCCCTTCTCCCTCGTTCCTAATATTTGTCTCCACGTGTCAGTTAGAAGTTTGACCACTTAGCTAAAGCCCACACAGTCTCATCACATCTTCGGCACACTTGGGGCTTTGGGGTTATTGGAGGTTCATGCAATCACAACAGGACACACTCCTCCTCCATCCTCCATCATCTCTACTCCCTCTCATTTCTTTTCCCTCAGGACCCATGTCCTGACATACTCCCACTCCTGCTCTTCATGTTAATATCCTCTGACTGCAGGGCTCAGTATTTCCAAACCTCCATGATTGTGTGACTCACACACACACACACACACACACACACTGAAAAAAACTTGGGCGCGTGTCTGGCAATCCTCTGAGGTATAATTTATCAAGCCAAAGTAACACTCACCTTAAAAAGTCATCATATTGTTGACTTTTGATTATAAAGTTTCATCAAGGTGCTTAATGTTAACCGCACGTTGCTCCAGTAGTGCCCAGACGACGTCGCTTTCTCATTTGTTTGGAATTTTTCAAAATCATTGTCAGATGGTGTGAAACTGTGACGTATCCTCGACAACTTATTCAGCCATTTTTCTGAGGCAATCCTTTGTAACATTTCTCGATGACATAAAACCTCAACGGACGAGCTGAAAATGTTTTGGTTCACATCTTTGACTATTTCCCTTCAGCTGCAATACGTCATCAGCAATAAAATAACCCTGTCCTCCACAATAACAAAGATCTGTTGTAATCTTGTAAAGAAATAATAGGTCTAACATAGACTATAAAAAATGTTTGACTCATAGACAACAAACATATGCTTCAATATATCCTTAGAGCAAATAGGATCAAAATGGCCACCGTGAAATACAAACTGTTGAGATCTTTACCACCTAATGGAAAAAAATATTGACTTAGTATTTTAAGAGAAAAGTTAGGACTTTCAGAACAGTCAGAAATGTTTTTTTGAGATCCAGTGTCTAGTGGCCACAACAGCTTAAGGCACTTTGGCATAGCTTCACCATTCAGCTGTGATGTTTGGATCAGTATCCTTATGATGAAACCCCCACAAGCTGCCAAACCTGGGGACCCTCTTATCTGCGAAGGTTACATAAATGCAGAAGTTTAAGATCTCTTCCTTCTCGTTGTCCCTCCAGTGGCCAGTGGAGGTGTGGAGCTGTGTTTAAACAAGAGTAAATCTGAGAACCGGGCATGTGTTTACTTGGCAATGCTCTCTATTTATAAAGCCGAGCCCCAGTGTATTGTACCAGGCCGGTGTTGATCACAGTCTATTAGCTGCCCTCGCCCCATTTACCAAAGACAAACACAAGCTTAGCTCCAGCTTTGAAGATGCAAACAATTAAAACTCCACATTCTGTGCTGTATGACAGCGGGAGAGCTGTGTACAGGATTTGTCCTGAGCTGTTTGTCTTTTCCCAAATTCTAATCAATAGCAGCATTAAAGGGGCGCATTGGCCGGAACTGCTTGTTTCCAAAAGCCGTCTGTTGCCACTGTAATAAGAACATTGTTTCATCAGAGGATTAGATTATTTTTGAAGGATTTGCCCAATACGACCTGCCGTGGTGCTACTACAGTACCTGTAAGGATAAAGTTAGAAACAAAAGTGTACTGACCTGTCATGACCATAATACTGTGGATGCCATGATCAATTCTTTCATCCCTGATCCTGATCTAAATCTAAGCTGTTTGATATTGAGCATCTGCTGTAGGGATTTAGATTTTGTACCTGTGATCCATTGTATTTTGTACATAATGCAACAACACCATGCACACTTAAACACCCCATTTAATGGAGACATTAAATTCCTGGAACACTGTCACTTCCTGGAAAACAATGAATGTTTAATGCACAAGTCCAGTAGGTGTAAACAAAAACAAAGAGACCCTTTCTTTTTAACTGATGTTCCATTTATTTGCAGTTGAGAAAGATTAATTCGGATTTATAACAACTGTTTTCATAGGTCATCATCATTCCTCCTTCCTATCAGCACTAATATAACATATTCACCCACTACTGAGATTTGGGAGCAGGGCAACATTGTTAAATTACTGTTAGTGTTAAAGTCAGATGGATCAAGAAACACAAACAGGAAGACAACAGAAAAATTATTACCCAAACTCTCTGCTGTGTAAACATCCACAACAGTTTCCAGACAGGCTTCCTGGCTCAAATTTCTTTGTTTGTACAAATTTTTCCTGTGCAATGAATGATTATTCCAGATGTTTCCAATGGGCTCACTTTTGTTTTTATCTCCATATACAGTGGTTAGGATATTTTGGCTGAACTGGTAGCTTGTTTACAACCTTGTCAGAACAGTCAAGTGTCTTGCCTTGTCTGACTTTGTTATTGCGATTGCTTTCTTCCTGATTCCAGCAATAACTTTAAAAGAGTATCATAAACAGAGCAAATGATGGCCAGAGCTATGAGAAGAAGAGCCAAGTTGTGAAAAAAAAAAATGTCCTGTTTCAACAGGAGTTACATCACATTACAGACACAATCATAAACACCACTTCATGGAGTTTTTAAGGTTTTGAGTGAAACAAATATGCAATAGTTGAACAGTGCTGAACTGAAATGCCAGCATTAAGATAAATAACATCACAGCTCTCATATGTCTTTGTTTTTAAGAAAGTTTGTAGGTGAACCATGTACAAACATAAAAATTCTATTAATAACTTATTACAGTTTTAACAACATAATAAAGTTAAAGAACATCCAAAAATGAAATAAATCATGGCCCATATATTGTTTTGTTTTTTGTTACTGCAAAACCTTTCTGTTGTCTTTTGAAAGTAGCGTTGCTGCTCCTGTTTTAATTGAGCTCATGTATATGTATGCAACCTCTATATGTATTAAAATACAAGAATACATAAATAAAACATGCAGGAGAGCTTGTGATAGCGCTCCTTTCAAAGTCACATTGTCTGATACTGATCAATTAAAATATTCCTTGATTTACCCCAGTACCTGTCTTGCAGACAAGCTCAGGAACATCCATATTCAGTACTTTAAACATCGGACCTTTGTTGTGAGAACAATTCACTTCTGACTTTATCGGCACAGTTTGATTACTCTTCTGCTCTTCAGTGCTGGTGGATCGAGACCAAGCCAACTGGCAATACGCTGCTCCTCAGAAATATTTTGAGAAAATTATTGGATCAATGACATGATGTGGGGTCCTCTGTCACTTGAAAATGGATCAATAACGGAATTGGCTGCGGACCTTTGAAGAACATTGACTCTATGGCTTCATTTTCTCCTGTCAATTCACAGCAACTCTGATTGATTACACACAGGGATGAGCAGTCAGATGGAGTCGGTAGTTACATTATGTCCCTTGTTGCAGCTACTATTGCTGCTGCTGCTTAAAGTACTCTATGCGTCTCAAACTGTCCGAACTTAGAGGTGGTCAAATTAAAGAAATCACTGGACTGAAGTGGCTAGGAACATGAAGAATAGGATGATTTTACACAGCTTTGTCAGCTAAATTTCTATTGACTACTGTCATTTTTTCAAAGCCTCAGTCCTGCTGGATATACGCAGCTTGCAGCAAGTCCTCTGAAATCCTCTTGTTGTGGGACGCCTAGTTTGAGACACCCAATTAATAGGTTAATAGACCATAGAAGAAGAGCCCCCCTTAAAAGCTCTATCTTGCCCACTGATGACCTAAAGACTCTTTCTTCCCTCACCTCCCGTTGTGTTTGCAGATGTCTGTGATGCATAAGAAGCCAATAGTCATCCAACAATATTTCGGCACTTATGCAGATTGTCAACATTTGAGTATTTGTGTTTGCATGAAAAAACAAGAGGCACTTGTATTTCGTAATTAGGACAAGAAGTTTTTAGCATTGCTTCACGGTTGGACGCGGAGAGAAAGTGTCCTTAATGTGTTTTCCTTCCGCAGCAGATCTGTCGTTTCCACATTCAGCTCCAGCAGACAGATGGACGGGGAGCGATTATTTGATAGTGACAAGTTCAATGTGCAGCGCTCAGCACCCTGAGAGAGGGTGACATTTCAGCTGTCCAAAAGGACACGCTGAGTGAGTCATGTATCAGTGAAACGGCATTTACGCCTCATTGGGGCGGCTTGTCACTAATCGATGCAACAGCCTCGCAACATAAATCCCCCTTGTTGTTTTTATGTAGGAGTGATTGTTGTGGGATTTTTTTTTCCTCTACCACCCACTCCAAATGGTTTAGCTGAAAAGAAATGCATCCATCATTTTTTATGCCTTCGCACCAGTGGCGGCCGTGGCCGGAAGCATTATGTTTCAGGTTGTCCGTACTTATGTTTGTCTGTCCGTCTCATTCTCGTGAATGCGATATCTCAGGAACACCTGGAGGGAATTTCTTTAAATTTGGCCTAAATGTCCACTTAGACTTAAGAATCAACTGATCAGAGTTTGGTGGTTGAAAGTCACAAAACATGTTGTTATGACAAATTATGATGAAGTGATGACATTTTATACTCAGAAGGTCAAAGGTCAGCTTCACTGTGACATCATAATGTTCTGCAAAAACACTTTTCTGGCCGTTATTCAACACCATGACTTGGAAACACAACCGTATGTCACATTTAGTCAGATACTGAATTTGTGCACATTGTGCAGATCTTCTATGCTGCTGAGTTGAAGATGTGTGAAGCTTCCACGTTTTAGAATTTGTACTAACATCTATATTTGAAGCGTTGTAGTCCAACACAAGCTCATTGGTTTTGCTGATATTGAGCTTCAGCTGATCGTTGTTGCACCGTGTGATGAAGCTCTCTGTCATTCCTCTGTACTACTACTAAAGATAGTCTCCAAGTGAAGACAGCATGTTTCTCATTGGAAATTATTTACTGGAATCATGCACATCAATGTAGTGATAATTTCCATTTCACCAAAAAAAGACACTTAATACCTTTTATTTAATCTCTTCAAAGTCTAGACTAAATACTGTGTATTACATAAGCCAGGACAGACATGGATATAAATGCAGCTTAACTGGTTGACAGAGGCACACAACTGCGAGGTGGTAATTCTAGTTGTAACCTGTAAAGTCAAAAGTAAGTGGTCTAAATTTGGACAAGGAGAATGTGTTGAGCCTCCTCATTGCCCGAGCAGCCGAATACATGCAAGCACACATTGTAAATGGCCATTTTACACTTGATAAATATGAATTTCTTTTATTACGTTCTCTTATAATATCCCATGGGTACAGTTTTTGTATTGCTGATTTACAATTATAATAAAGTTTATTTGTTCCAAAAATATAGTGAGTGCTTAAGAGACACTGAAACAATAACTAATTGAACCCAAACAATGAAAATGCCAGGTGTGAATTCAAATTGTTGTTACACAACAATAAAACATTGAAATATAATGACAGAATATGAGCCAAGGCCTCTATAAACCTGCTTTCAAAAGGTTTAGGAGGCATAAGATGTTACAGACCTTGCCAGTTTTTACCTCCACAGGGCAAATGAGCACCTACATTAAACTTTATCATAGTTAGCACTGTGTTTATTATCAGAGTAAATGGCCACCAACTCATCAGCATATATGAAAACACACAGTGTTTCCATTGTGTAATTTTTTATTGAACAAGATTAAAGAAGGCTTTCGATGGCGTTTTTAGCCAACAATACTTATTTGATGACTTTAAATTAAAAAATAATTATTTTTGCCTTAAGTTACCGTTATAATCTTAAGGTAAACTCCTACTTATCTAATAGGATGTGGCATCATGTGGAATCCTGAGCTCTATGTTGCATTATACGTCACACTGAAGGAGATATCTGTGTCTTTCCTCAGATTGTGTATGCTGCAGTGGACTGTACAAAAGGACAAAACCACGATCTTTGCAAGCAGGAAGGGGTGGAGGGCTACCCAACATTTAACTACTACAACTATGGCAAGTTTGTGGAAAAGTACAATGGAGATCGTGGGGTAAGTGATACTACACATCTCACCTGCTCTCATACTCTATTTTTGTGTCTCTGAAACTGTTAACACACTGGACACATACCAAGAGTCCCATTTTCATCCCTTTGTTAATAAACTAAGCTGGTTCATAAAAACCCTGTAACTGCATTAGTGACACACTCAAAACATGCAACATACACAATCTGCATGTATGCTTAAGCTTAACCCAGGATTTCCCCAAAGTCTAATTAAAATACTGATTTGGCCAGGAAGAGAAATCTTTCTAAGATCATAGCGAGTCTGTCAGTTAAAACGAGCAAGTCTCTGCAGACTGTCAGCAAACGTTATCCTGCAGTGTGCGTGGGTTCACAATCGAAATGTTTTGGCCCCTCACTGAGCCTCAAGATCACATATTATTTTGTAAATGTGTGAAACCAGCATTTTCACAGTTGGTAAGGATTTTTGTGTAATGCAGATGTATCTAGAAGAAAGTCATAAGTCCTCTTCACTTGCAGTTGTTCCTGTAGTAATATACTTCATTCCCTGTTTGATGTTACTTGATCATACAGGATCCTATATGGACTATCCTGTCTGGCATCAGTTCACACTCCATGAAAGGAGTGTCAGGTTGTGATTCATGATTTGTGCATTTAAACATCATATCTTGATTTAGAAACCTGGATATGCACATATCCCAGTGTTGCAGAGCATGAATTTAGATGGATGGGTTACTACAATATTAACTGGGATACTGTGGCTTGTGAAGACCATATCTAGATTTCTGATTAGGACCAGCCATGCGCACAGGTGTATTCCCTAATGGAGTTACAAAGTAGGGATGACAGGATACTCAGGTATGGCAAGCCCAAGCAAACAATTTAATCAGTAGTGGTGAAAGTAATTGTACATATCAATAATTGCTTTTTGACGAGATAGAATTCTAAGCCAACATATCAATAATGTAATTTTGACTATTCGCAATTCTAATTAAAGATTGACAATTACTTTCTCAGTCATCAAAACATTAATTCTGGATATCAACAACTGATCACTTCTTCCTAGTGGAAAGTGTACTTAAATGATATGACGCCCACATATCTGAAATGGTTTGTTGATATGTCGGACACATTGGAAAGGCAATTGTTTATCTGAAATGGGAAAATCACATTTCCACTTGTCGCAATCCTTTTTCAAAATGTGGAAATTCAGTAGTTATTCTTACTAGTGAAAAAGGAATTACTGATATATATAATTCAATTAAAGACATCTGCAAATCACATTGGGCTATTCAAAGTTGTTTTACAAGTATCTTAAAAAAAAAACATTTTAACTAGTCATTTCCTTCAATGAAAACTAAATCACTACTAGTCAACCCTACTGCTTAAATATTAGAAGTGGTTGCCATAACTTGTGCACATAGCCATTCTCACTGTTGGTTTCACTATGTAAATCCATATTGGCACACTTTTTAAGAGCTATTGCAGTTTCTTTTCTATGTTTCAGAATTAATCTACCATGTATGTATTTCACTCACAGAGGGTAAATGTCGGCTGTACTTTCTCACAGCTAAACCATTTCTCCGGGGGACATCACTACAAGTGGACAAAAATATTGTACTGAATAACTGAATTATTTATGTCAAAAAAGGCCAGGGTCGTGAACACAGCTCACTCCAGCCTTAAATGGAGTATGAGACGATTGACAGCAGAGAACAATGCAGGCAGATCTTGATATTTTAGAGAGGACTAAGCAGATTGACCTTGAACTCGGCAGCAGTGTTTGGATTCTGTGTTTACCTCTCTTATCTCTGTGCTGTCAGGCTAAGTTGAGATAATGTTTAATGATGGGACTCTGATCTCTAATAGATTAGAAAAAGGCATTTCAAGACTGATAAATTGCTTCGAGATGTGAAATGATCACTAAAACCTGTGCTTTGCTGACTGACTGTCCCTCTGTCCACAGGAGGCGGGCTTCACAGGCTTCATGCGCAGCCTGAGAGGACGTGATCAGGAAAAGGTTGTCAAGAGGAAGGAGGAGCTCTGAGGGCGGCGCGCAGGGAGGGGGCGTTGCACTGCGCAGTTTGTCATTGCACTGTGACCCTTGACCCTGGCAAGGGCCCTATCAGCACTGACGTGGGAGACTTGATGACCTCAGCGAAAGGCTATTTTTTTATACCATGGTGATCACGTTTGTAATAATACCAACAGAATACCTACAGTTAGACCGACCACTTGAGACTTCTTTTTTCATGGATATTCTGATGGGCAGAAAATACACAGACAAAAAAAAGTGATTTTTTTTTTTTTTTTTTTTTTTTTTTTTTTTCTCCCCCCCCCCCCAAACACTGTGACTGCATATGTGAAAAGCTACACCCTATACTGTATCTATGCAATACTGACCCCTGCTTAGTCCTGTGGGGGTCTGTGTGACTGATTGACACTCATGGTGGTGGTGGGCATCATTAGCTACAAGTGGAGGGTGCACTGTCAATCACTCCACAGGAGTCCTAATCCAGTCCCATCAACCCTGCTGTCTCTCGAAGAGGCACATTGTGATTATTGACATCCACCCGTTGGTTCCAATATTTTTGTACAGAACCTCGAGTCCAGAACCATCCACAATATTGTTTTGTTATCCTCACAGATCAGTTGGAAGATAAACACATTTAGATGATAAAATATAAAGTGCTACCGTAGGTAATGTGGTACTGTAGCATTATGATGTAGGTGAAATCCTGACCAATATTCTGTATGGTTCTGGGCTCTCTTGATCCGTTTAGCTTTTAGAGAGGACTTACAAAATTTTGTTTGCTTAAAACTGTGGCCTTAACAACTAGAAAAATTTTTAAAAAGCTGGAATTGCAGAAATATAAAATAAAGTGGAAGAGAATCAGAGGCCTGGTGCCCTTGCAATTCCCTCAAGTCGTGGACCAGAGCAAGTCAAAGGAGAAGAAAAAAAAATACAAGATGAAATGCCAAATATTCTTGTGCATTGCCCCTTGCTTCATACATTTCCAAATATTAACGACATTCACGGCCATAGTGATGTTTTACCTCTTGTACCTCCTCTGTTGGTCATTCAGATGAGATTTCATCAATGTTTTAACAAGGGTAGGGCTCATTTGCATAAGCATGGGAGATGTTCAAGTATGGTGGCTAAATATTGCATGTAGACGATAAAAATGTCCGAAGCATTCATCTTCCCTCCGTGTGCGGAAGTAATCGTGGATTCCTCCCAGCATCCCAAAGTCCCCTCTGCATTCACACACTGTTCAGGGAGATGCTGGAATAATTCAGGCCTCCAGTGTACACTTTGGGCATTCAGGGTTTTTTGTTTAAGGGGACCTCTGTTCTATGCTCATGAGTTTCTGCCACTTTCTGCTGAGCCGAATGACACCGTGGAGCCAAAATGACAGCACTCTGGATAGTTTAGTCTCAATCTGTGCTTGCCAACTGTGCATTGGCCCGGAATTCCTCGGCTTCAGTCAGCTTGGACAGTGCTCTCCCATGCCCCCCCATCACATTCCCAGAGACGACTTCGTAGTACATCCAAGGAGTAATTAAGTATTAAGTGAGTGAAGGCTCCGGCCCCTCCCACTTCTGGCAGCATAACACCATCGATTCGGAGCCTTCATCATTACTTTTGTGGCAACTTTTTTTTTTATGCTGTGCGTTTTCAACTCCCACGCTTCGGCCACCATAAATATTTAAAGGCTTATCTGTAGCTGATCTTGTGTTTTATTATTCAAGACTTTGGTTTCTTTCATTATGAATAAGGTTCTCAGGGATAGCGAAACACAATTAAAGGGAACTAGTTTGTTTGTAATTTTGCATTCCAGCCGAATAATTTTGAGCCCTTAGGTCACCAAATTAAATATTGTTTACATTTGTATCCCAAGAATAAAAAAAACAATGAAAATGTCCTTTTTCTGTGCCGTATCATGACAACATGTATTGAGAAAGACGTATTGTCAGTAGATGTTACTGAACCATTTCTCGTCCCAACATTATCATTGTGATTCTTAATGGACTCGTTCCAAGTGAAACTGTCTCAAATGTTCTGGCTGGCACCAAACACTTTATACAGTTAGGTGTTGACATATCGCTGTAATTAGATGTTCGTTCTCCTCTCGGGAGGGAACAATGACCTTTGTTTTACTGTGTCCATTCGTTTTTGTTTAGGAGCCTCCGCAGTGACATCACACGTTTGCCGAATAATAGAAAGACCACCTATGTCTTATCCCAAAGGTATCCATGTTGTGTGGGAATTTGTCACACTTATGCCAAGAAGTCATTGTTGCCTTTGTTGATTTTTCTGTGCCCAGTCATACGTACAGTTTTGCCCCATGCAGTAAGGACCTTGCGAGATAAAAAAATAAAATAAAGTCAAACATTTCCAAAACATTCTCACTTGTTTTTATAGAATGTACACATCTCTGCTTTGCTTGTGTTATTTCATTTTTTTTTTTTTTATTTGTAAGAACTGTGGTGATCCTCTGACTTTACATCTAGTGTCACGATCAGGTCAAAATTTTAATTTGCAAGGACTTGGATTCCCATCAGCCTCAGCTGTACTCTGTGTTTAATGGTAATAGAATGTTAACATGCTAATATATTAAACTAAGAGATGGTGAACACTCACTAAACATGTTATTGTCATTATGAACAAGTTACTATGATGACATCCGCCGCTGTGCCAGTATGGAGCAGCTGGCAAGGCTGTCGACTCCAGTCTTGTTCATTTAATAGCGAAATGGATGCGAAGCACTAAGCAACATTCATGTTACTAAGTATAAAAAAACTCTAGTAAAGCTGAGAGAGCTCAGACCTCCGACAAGGCCAATAGTCCTCTCTCCTGTGAAATGCAAATCTGCAAGAGCAACCGCTATTTATGTCTGAATATATTTCCCAAACTATTAGTGGAGTGACTATCCTGACCAGCAATTAGCCACTTGGCTGGGTATGGGAGACCTTGTTTCTGACACACTTTAATGAGTAGATGTCCAGGCAGTATTTACTGGAGGACGAGGGGCCTCTTTAATGAAGATGTCAGTTTACAGCAAAATTACTTTCATATTGCAAACAAAACCTGGGTTTTCTGGCGTGGCTGCTTCAAGCATACAAGCATGGTAAAAAATGTGAGACCTCCGCGTCACCCATGTATGATAAGATGTTGGGTTTGTGTCCATATATTGTAGGGGTATAATTGTTGAGGTATAAACAATCACTTCCACTTTGAAGTCATTCTTCATTGTCCGCTGCCGCTGTCCACACTTGATGAAACTGCTCCAAAGATGTGTACCCTCATTCTCTTCTATTCTGACATGTCTCACATGGGCCACCACAGAAAGCAAAGGAAATCCACATGCTTTTCTGACATCTTTACTTGGTGGAACATAGCCTGGACATCGGTCATCAGAGCAATGTTCTCACGTCATGTCAAACCTTGATACTAAAGAGACAGTTGCTGAGGTCAGGACCTTGCAGAAGTTGACAGTTTAAGGAGGTTTCTCTAAACCCAGCTACACAGTTGAAAACCATTCTCAGAGTTTTCTTGTTTGGGTGGTACACCATGTGATGAGGGAGATACCCCTCACCACCATCTTTGCCTTCCAACATGGCCTTGAGGAACCACCTCTGCATATCCACTGTCAGTCATCTCAGTAAGAAATGCTGTATGCTTCTCCTGGTAGGTCTTATTCTTTTCACATTTTCTTTTGAGACTCTGAATGTGCTGTTCAACTGTACTGGTTGTTTTGGCATAGTGATGTCATCCACTTTAAAAAGAAGGTTCATGCAGTAATGGCCTTCCTGCATGCTCTCCAAGATCTCCAGGAACTTCAGGTGCTCCCTTGAGATCTCCTGCTTCTCCTGCAGTGATTTCTCATTGAAATCTTGGTTAAATTGAGGGGCCAACAGCTCCTCCAGTCTGACAGTGAATATTCTATTTGCATATATGATTGAGCAGCTCCTCTGACAACCACTTCTATTACCCCTCAAAGGACCATTGATGAATCCCAATAGGGTCCTCATGACTCCAGTGTTTACTATTTCCCGTTAGTTAGTCCCAATCAAAATTTCAACATTAGCATCCAATTCTGAGATGTATTCTCATTTTCATTATTTCAGTGAGTTGGGATATTGCTCTTTGAGACTGTGTAAGCGTCTCTGGGAACTCCACAAATTGGTTGCCATCCAATTTGGACACCTCCAGTCCTGTCAGACTTTGGCTTTCAACAACCTTGTCTTGGCCCACAGAGCAGAACAGAAAGTTGGTGTTTGTACCCTCCAGATTCAGCTTCTTGATGGAACTGTTGATACAAAAAGGTTGCTGTACTTCCAGGGTCTAGGAAGGCACAGGTCTATGGCATCTTATGTCCTTTCTTAGATTTCAACTGTACTGGTCTCTAGCCCCAGTACATGATGTTGTGCTTAGCCCTGTAAGTGTGTTTGTATATTTACTCTTGGTCACACATCATGTGTAGATGAAACAGGTGGCACTCTTCATCCAAAGTCAGGATGCTCCCTTTCAGCATAGACTCATTTGCCTTTGGGTTGAATTTGAGCCTTTGCTCTTTAAGTCCTTTGCCCACATAGGAAGTCATTCCGTTTGAATAGGCCTTTCCTCCAACACCACTGCCTTCCAGCACAGAAAGTCCTGCAGCAGCAGCAGCTATTTGTGTATCAAGCTCCAGCTGCTCCTTTATGTTCCTCAGCTTGGCTCTGTCCCGTCTGAGTTTTTCCTCTTGTGCCTCTTGTTCCTCTGCAGAGCTGCAGTTTTGCACCGCTCAGGCTGCTTTCTTCCACTTTTTTCCTTCAAGTGTGCAGCGCTAGAAACAGATGACCTAGAATGGCTTCTTCTGCTTGACCTTTACGCTAGACACATTAGTCACACTGTCTCCAGGATTAATGTCACCTTGGCACTCAGATTCTGCATTTCATCATCATCATTTGCATTTTCATCACCATCATCATCATTCTTCAATAAATCCTCCTGAGTTCTGTGCTCCTCTTCAGGTGGAGAAAACTTTTGTTGAAGAGAAACATTTTCCTTGGAACCCATGAGAGTTAATTTTGTTTTGAATTTGCTTGCCTGTGTGAAATGAACTCCTTTCATTTTGTAGCCTCTCAATTATCGTTGCAATTCCTTTACAAGTGCAAGCCTTTACAGCTTTTTTCCAGCGACATCACATTTCACACCATGGAACCTGGTGTATAGAATTCATTTTCAACAAATGCATATCGTTGCTTAAAAAGAAACACGAGTGCTGTGCTATGTTGAGGGCTTGCACACAGCCTCACAACATGATAAAGAGCCACTCCAAAATGTAATGGGTTATTCCTTGGCCCCGGCTACATCCTTCCTCTGTGTGCCTTCCTCCAGCAAACAAACAAACCAAACCAGAAACATAACCCCCTTGGCGGAGGTAATTAACCAACTCTAACAATAACAACGCAAAGGGGAAAAAGAATAAATGAAAAGACTTTCAACAACATTATGACTGTGTCATGATCATCACCAGTCATCATTCTCAGTGCCATCATTACCACAGTGATTACTTTAATGGCCACTGTTTCCGTGCCTCATCCATATCCACCAATCTTTGTGCTCTTCTGAATGATGAGACTCTTTCTGTGTTCAGTTAGAAAACGCTGCTCAAACTCCAACGCTGCCACATCCAGAGCGTGAGAAACACGTTTCAAGTTATCTTAAAATACACCAGCAACACCAGCCTACACCGTCGGCACAATAAAATAAATAGGAGTTGACCTTGTCGGGTCGCCGGGATGATGGACAGTCCTGGTGAAAGCAGTTTTTTGTGGTTTATTTTGACATGTTTCTCAGTTCTGCATCTCAGAAGGAAAACGAATGGAGCGCGAGCAGCACTCAGCAGATCTGACACTGATGGCTTTATTATGAGAAATGGCTGGAAAATGGCACCGGACCTAAAAGTGACCCCGCTTGCAGTGACGTCAGTGAAAATCTTGTCATGACTCCGCTGCCTGAACTTCTGCCTTTCCAAGATGACAAGCATGTTGAATGCTATAAATCGCTTTTAGGATCAAGGTCCTGGGTGTGGAGTCCTCCCAGTGGCCACCTGAAGGCTCGCTCTAAGCCGGGGAGTGACTTTTCGACTGAAGTTTCTTGTGTTGGTTGTTTGCAGTCTACAGGTCATGCAGGTCTGCTTAGATAAAGTGCTGTTGTTGGGATGCATAGTGTTGAGCCATAGCAGGCTGATTAATGACTGTGAGCACAGGCAGAAATACCCTCTCAATCCTTCATTGCTTCATTGCTTCTTTGTGAGTTTTCTCAGAGGGGAGGGACAAACATTTTAACTCGAGCGAAATGAGCATAAGAAATGGAGGGCACAGGGTTGTTCACACAAAGTCAAGGTCTGCTCGGACTCAAGTACCCTTAACAGGAGCCATTTTCCCTTTATGGATAATTGTGTTTTGGGCTGTTCAGGATTTTATCTCTCTGACGTCAATCTGCACTCTGCCTCTCTCCACCTTCCTGCCCTCTACCTCACCTCTGCCTCTTTGTGTCATCATTATAGTTTTGTTTCTTATATAAAACCCCACCCACAACCCTATCTTTCTTCAGATGCATCACTAAAAAGCAACTTCCTGTTGTTGATTATTCTTTTCCATACATACTTTTGTTCCATCCCACTATTTTTTGTTATTCAGTATGCCAACGCCAAGGCAAATTGGTTCTAGCACCAAGAAGTCGATGAAATAAATAGACCTCTGAGTATCTGCTCTGCAGAGATAAAGATTTCCTTTAGCTCGTTTTTCACGAGGCAGTAATCAAAATGATTTGCATCCTTTGCTGGAACGTCCATATGTGCGCTCTCTTTGCCGTTCAATGGAGCTGTCAGTCAGCATCGAGAAGAGCAACATCTCTTTTGTGATATCATTGATAGAAATTGGTAAATTAGTTTAGGAGATCAATCAGAACTGTTACCATGAAAATGTCAGATCCTTGATTGGTGAAACCATCAGGGGGAAATGAATAGGCCTTTAAATGAATTGCTTCCACGTTTAACAACTGAAAACAATAGATGTTTGTGCAAATTAATGCAAGCTAGATTTAAGGAAATCCATATACCATGTTAAATAGTAACAACTGACTGTTGTTTGTGAGTGTTCCTGGTGGAAACGACCTTTAAGGTAAGGATCGAATGCTTTCCAGGTATTGAATCATATTAAACCCTGGAGGCTACACAACTTTAATGTACAGGATGGTAATGTACACAATCTGTTAAATATTGAACATATCGAAATAGTGCAATATATTATTCTTTCTTTTTAATTCATTAGCTTCTGTTTTTGACAACAGAGAAAAACTTACTAACTCCATTAAATTCTCAGGAGATTAATTAAAAAGAGTGATCTATTCTGATGCAACAGAGGATGAGATAAGATTTTCATAATGACTTCCGTGCCTTGTAAATGTCCCACACTTTGGTTCAGATTAAGAAATCAAAATATACCATCAGCTACTGGACACAATGGCATGAAAGCTAAATTTAGATATTCCTGTTCCCCAGAGTTTCCAAGCGATTTTGTTGGACATACTCTACTCATGAAATAAAATCTTTGGATTCTCATGAACCCATGGCCTTCTCCTTAACACCACCCTGAGAAATGAATGGAGTTGTCAGTTTGTTTGCTCTGATGGTGTGATGAGCATCGCACTCTCCAGGGACGACTACTGAGCCTTCACACTTTTAGTCTTGTTATTACATTGATTCTCACCCAAGACTGGCAGTCCCTAAAAAATCACACTTCATGGATTTCCTGTAAAAAATGTCAAACTCCTGCGATTGAACCAGGCGAATGCTCTGCAGGTACAGTATATTTTTAGATATGTCAAAGTTCTCAAGGATTCCTGAGCTCAAAGTTGAAATATATAATGACGACATTCTGGGAAAGATACAGTTGGCACTGATGCATTTGAATGCTGATGTGTTTGCACATCTGTTTAGACCATGTCACTGTGAATGACGACACTGCCTTCCTCACACCTGACACTCTCTGCACTAAACATTTGCTGAGACCTGTGGCTATTCATCAACTTGTCAGCAGCAGCAGACATCCATCATCCACTTTCACTCTGTGTGTCTGTCTTTCTCCCTCGCTTTCACACACATACACACACACACAGGGGCCATGAGGGTACTGAGGAGGTCCCTTCAGGCTGACATATTGCCTGGGCTCTGGGGAGATTGCATGGGTATGCGTGAAGGATGAGGCCACTAACCGTCTCTGTATTATTGTTTTTATTTCCTCTAGCCACAGTTGTGTTTTCTTCCATATTCTAACAGGAAATGTATGAAAATAGGGAAAAAATGCTGATGCCAGAGAATGGCCTATTTCAGGTCCGAGCGGAGCAGTAAAGCTTGGCAGGCTCTGGGTACGCATTATTCATTTTTCATGTTGTTTTAATTTTATCATAAAAAAAATCATCTCAGCAAGCTTGCGAGCAGGGCTAATTTGTCGCTGGCTTTCAGAGGGAAAGCAGCAACTGGAGCAAGTAACCTAAATGATGTGAAAATTGAAATTATGAAACATAGTATCTATCACAAAGTAAATGAGTCCATGAATATTAACAATCTCAGTTAAAGACAAATAGCACACTGTTTAACAACCGAGGACTATATATAGTATTGACCTAGTAGTACTTTTTATGTGTCATATATATCGTTTATATGATTAAAACAAACAATTCATATTACTGTCAGTTTGAAGAAATTTTATGTAATTTGAAGTAATGATCAAAAATCAATCACGTTAACAAGCAAAAATAATACTAAGACTAAGACTAATTGCTGCTGTTTCTCTGTATATTTAGAGACAAATTAACAACTTTTTCAAAAGAACATTAACATTTCAAGACAAAAAACTGAGGAAAAATGAACAAAAGGAAAAACAATGTACATAAATAAATAAATAATAAATAAAAATTAAAATTATAGTATTGAAATACATATCAGCTAACAATTTTGTTCACAATATTCCTTAAAAGGAATATCATACCCTTTTAAAAGGGACAGAATTATAGAAAGTTTGCAGTTCAACACAAAGCAGAAACTGAAAAATCCTGGAACAATGAATGCATCCGACATGGACAATAATTTGATCAAACAATTACGTGTTCAGTCTCAACCATAGACTGTGTAAAACAGGTCTCAACATTGACAAATAAAACCAAAAACATTACAACAGTACTAGATCAATATGGCAATGTTGCATAAGTTAAGTGAATGATTGCAAAATAAACGACATAAAAATAAATGAGAAACTGGCTCCTTAAAGCGGAAGAAGCAGTGACAGGGATGAGACATCACTAAGACTATAATAAAATGTAACTTAATTTGAATAAATTCCCTCAGTTTTATCAAAAGATATGTTGACATTCGGGACAAAACAGCATTCAAAGCATTTCTGATGTTTTCTTAAAACAGAGCAGCTTATTTATTCATTTATTTATTTATTTATTCATTCTGTGATGCTGATGAGAGGTTGTCTTTACCCACAATGCACAGCGAAACAGCCACGTAAACGTCCGGACTCGCCCCCGCTGTCTGTGACTTGCTAGCTACCTCTGCTCTCTGTAGCTTCATAGCTGCATGTCACAGACGTCCACATGATGCTACGCTCTTTTACCAGGTATTAATCACCCTGCTAAGTGTCTCAGCTTGTCAGACGTGTGCGTTTGGTTCAGGTTTGTTCATATATTCGCCCTGAGTTGTGGGTGTGTAAAGTAGCTAGCTTTTAGCTCCCTAGCATGCTAACGTTAGCTGGGAGTGAATGTCGGTGAGCAAGCTACTGTGTAGCTAACGGCGGCTAGCTGGCTAACCTGCTCTGGTGTAACCTAGCTAGTAGGCTATTTTTCTTATAATGTATAACTTACATTATTGAAAAACGCTCGAAACATGTAGCTAATGGGTCAAGAGTTGAGCTACGTTTCATGTCAACAGATGTAAATAAACCTCTTTAGCTACTGACCCACAGCTGCTAAGGTTTAGCTAGCTAGCTTAAATCCTCTGTCATCCTAATGTCTTGCTGTTCTCTTAGTTAATTAAATCACTTGGTAATGTTGAACTCTTGAGTTTGCTTTGAAGCTGTGAGGTGTTTGTCAGGAGTGCTGGTTAAGCTCGTCACCATAGAAAAATCCTCCAGGGCTTCCTTCCTTCAGTCTGTGTCGCTGTCCATGGTTCTAACACCACCGACCACATAGCCACCGACAGCTTCTGCTCATTACTGAGAGCTCTCACACATTTTAACTGAGCCATCAAAAGTGAAATGTAGTGTTCAGCCAAGCTCATGTATTTATAATTAACCAACATGATCTCTTATTAGCCTACTGTCAAACTTGAATTCACATCTCATTATTGAGCTTAAATGCATTAACATTTCATAAACCTTGTTTTACATTTTTATCTAACAACACAAAGCAGTGAGGGAATTTGCTAACTGACCAGCTATAATAGAAGAAATGCTCACTGTTCTGCAGGCATGAAAGCACCTCTGGAAGAGACAGCAGCCAACATATGGTCTTCCCCTGTCAAAACACTTTCTTTTGAAGTTTTCTGCTTTGTTCTGGAAGAACTCCCTCGTCTTTCCCTTGTACTGTGGATGTGCTCTATGCAGGTGTCTAATAATTTATTGCTCTCAAAGCTTTCGTTACTTACAAAACCTACTGTGAAAGCTCCTCGCTGTGTGTAAGTGCTGAGACAACAGCATTTAAAGTGTAATGGACTTTTTATTTATGTAAAGACGTAACTACTGTTTAAGCCTGAAAATTATGCTTGGGTGTGGACGGTTTGACTCGCACTGACAGTGAACCAAGATCACACACTTGACAGCCAGATTTCATAGGGATCTTGATGAAATGTCAGTTCAGCAGGAAACTGATGGGACTGCAAAATACAGAAAGAGGAAAAGTGTGGAAAAACACATTATATGCAATATTAGCAGGTAGCAGTGTGAGTACGAGACGCTAAAGGAACCTTTTGAACTCTTTTGAAAAACCCCATTATAAATAGACACATTAGGATACTGTGGTGAGACCCACCTATAATGGGGTGTGAATGTTGCGCATTTCTTGCTCATATGCTAGGATAAACTGTTGAATATTTCATGTTGGTTAATAAGAGAATTCATGTGTGACTGCTCAAGCGTTTTCCAGAAAGCAATAAAGTAAATTTAGAAGTTATTGCAGCTTCACAATAATGTGCTTTATCCATACAGCAAAATAAACTGTACCTGAGCGCCATCCATTTCAGTTCTCAATTTGTCATAAAACTAGAGGTTATAAGAGTGTGATATTATAAAGGAACATGAACGCCTAATGCGAATGCATAAACAAGGACTCATTGTGTTGAATTGCAATATATGCTCTCAGGTGAGGTTGCAACTAACAATTATTTTCATTATTGATTAATCTGTTGGTTGTTTTTTCAATTAACTGATGAGATATTTAGACTGTAAAATGTCAGGGAATTGTGCAAATTTCATTTTTCCAGAGCAAAAGGTGACACTGTCGTGTTGCTTGTTTTGCCTGGCAGACAGTCCAGCATCCAATGTAGTTCATTCAATGATATAAAACAGAGAAAAGCGTTTCAGAAGCTAAATTTAGCTAATTATATTTGGCATTTTTAGTCAATAGATGATTAATCTATTATCAAAATAGCTGGTTAATGTTGTTTTTGTTAATTGTTTCAACTCTACTCTCAAGAATTCAAGATCTCACACCGTGACCAATTTTGGTCCAATTTAACAAATCTTTTATTTAGATATGCATTTTAACAAAATTAAATAGTTAATTGTTTAACACACAGTATGAACACACACACTGAACTGAGAGCCTTGTATTGAACTACATTAGATATTCAGCATTTTATTGCTACCCTCTGAACACACTTTCTTCCCTTTTCTCCATCTGTTCACAGGGCTTCAGTGAGATTGCCAGAGCTGTAAGATGTCGATGGTGTTGTTCGCCTCTGTGGTTCGGGTCGGGGATGGCCTGCCTCTCTCTGCATCCACTGATTATGAGCAGGACAGAGAGCTCCAGGAAACTAAGAGGCAGCTCAAAGGTCTCTCCAAGAAACTCAGCCAGTTCCCTGACCGCTGCACACTTAAGACTGGACCATATAATATCAAGTAGGTCATATGGGATTTTTAAATCCCTAATGTTTGAACATTTTAATAGCAACCCTTTGCTTCCTAGCCACACATTAATTTAACTGTCATAATAACTATATCCATTTATCATACTCTGTAAAATGTAGATAACTGTTACTACTTACTAGATAAGAAGAGTTTTTGCCTGACCATGAATTCACTTAACATATTTTCATTTCATGAAATTAAATACAGTTTAGAGACTTTCGAGATGAGATTTAGAAAATGCATGCATAATGGATGCATTTTCATCCACTGACACCCAAGGGTGATTTAACAGTCTACAGCTGACAGTTTTTCTGCTCTTCTCTTGACCCACAACAGAACTTTGATTGAAGAATGCTTTTTAATTTGAGTGATTTGACAGCTAGGGCTTCATTTGAGGTGTCAAAATGCTTCTAAAAGCCCCGCTGGTGCTATGGGAAATCCTTTGAAACTCTGTCAAGCACTGTTTGTTAAGACCTAATTAGTCTTATTAAGACAGAGAATATGAGCTCAGAAGAAACTCAGAATCAGCCATTAATGAGCCAACTGTACCTTTCAGCAGCCAGAGCCTCCTTTGAGAAGAGTCTTTTTAATCAATGAGTGCCTGAAGCATCTGAAGAGGAGAAGGTCAGAAGACAGTGAAGGTCAGAATGAGGCAGGCAGTGTTTAAAGTCATGGGTTAATCTGTTCTGTGATATCATGAGCCCTTAAGAGGCTCTTGTTATCTCTGTTATATTTCATGAAAGCTGGAGGAGATTCTTATATCGTTCTGTGTAAAAATACCTCAATGGTAAACTCTAGCCTTAATAGCTCACTTTATTTGGACATTTATAGGGTTTTAGAATATACTTTATCTGATGGGATATAGAGACTTTGCAGTAATCTTAATATAGGCTACTTTACATTTTATAGAATTTAACATATTCATGCTGTAACTCACATTTATGCATCAGCGGTTATACCCAAGGACCAACTTTATTTTATCTTTTTCTCATCAGTGAGTTTATGATATACTTTCTGATATGGTATCAGTAAAATATTACGGGGACTGTCGGTCTGCATCCTGTTAAGAGACTTTCATGAAAATGGGAAACAGATTTGTCCACTAGTAGGGTGTCAGATGTCAAAACTGAACATAGACTTTCGAAAGGCCCTCTCAAAGGTCTTGCGACACCGACCGTGATTTGTTTTACAGTTTCCCATCAAATTCAGAATCCAATTCAAGAGTCTTGTATTCAGTATTAGAGCTCTGCGTGGTCAGACACCTGCCTGCCTCAGTGAGCTACTGCTGCCCTATATCACTTGTATGTGTCTGAGGTCTTCTGATCAGGACTTGATGGTTGATCCTCCCTGCAGGCTCAAAACTAAAGGAGAGTGTGCCTTTGAAGTTGTGGCTTCTAAATTTTGAAATTCATTCCCTTTGGACCCTTTGAATTTTCTGTTTCTTCTGCCTTTTATTGTGAAACACTTTGTGATGTCAGCTCTTGAAAGCCGCTGTATAATTGAACTTTACTTACTTACTGTAGGTGAATATTTGAAATACACTCACATCTGTATTGACACCACCAACTTGATGGTGTGTACTGACTGTGAAGTGAGAAGTTTTTCACCCGTCTCACTTTGATATCTGTGTATTAGTCTTTATTTCTGACATGACATGCTGGTATTAGATTCCACTTCAATCTTCAGATATCTTCTATACTTACACTTTTGTTTGTTTGTTTGTTTGTTTTGTTTAACCACATGATAACCATCTCATCAGTATGTACTGTTTGTGGACATTTATGTTCCACATCAATTTAGATGCTGTTGTGATAACCGGCTTTCCCTTCAATTGTGCTCCGAGCTCTTCAGATAACGTTGAAGTCTTTGTATCTTGGGAATTAAATTTGTGCTCTGTGTATCAATTAACACTGCAGGGCCAAAAGATTGTGTCTGCCGAGGTGCATGTGAATGTGAACGTGGTATTGTTTAATTAGCTGTGAACATGCAAATTTTAGGCACAAATGTGCTGAAATGGTGTTTATACTGTGTTTAGAGCAGCAGCCTGCAGAATCTGAAATGCCATTGTGTTTTTTTTCCTATAATCTGCACTGTATTTAGCTTGGTGTCCTAATTACAGTTTCCCAGGGTATCTGTCAAGAGAAAAGAGTTCAGTACGTGAAAAGAAATAGTATTTGTGCATGTGTGTGTGTTTCAGTTTTACAAGCTCACTGGGCGTTGGATACCTGATGGTTTGCACCGCAAACTACCCCAATGTGCTGGCCTTTTGCTTCCTGGATGAGCTACAGAAGGAGTTTATCGTCACCTATGACACCAAGCGAATCAGCAGCGCCGTGCGGCCGTACTCCTTTATTGAGTTTGGTGAGCTCCAGGGAGTTTTACAGCATGTTTCAGCTATCACATGGTAAACCTAATGATGTCAGCTCAGAGTCACAGGGCAAGGGTGTCTTTGTTCATCAGTAATATGGGGGAAGATCTATCATGAAATAAAATGACGTAGCAGTTCCTCCTACAATATTAGCCTCATGTGGAAGCATGTTTTCATTAGTTAGATCAAGGTCAGAACAATGTACAAAGGGTATTCTGGGAAATCTAGTAAATGTAAAAAAGGCAGGTTTAAGGAAAGTGGTTGCATCAAAACATAAGTAACAACAATTCGTTACAAACTTACTTCCTGCATGTCCCAACCAAACAATACAGTGTATCCTGAGTAGGGCTGCATGATTATTGCCATTTTATTAATCTGTTAATATTTTTGCAATTAATTTAATAATTGTTTAGTCTGTAAAATGTCCATCAGAAGATCTCAGAGGCCAAGTGGACACAATGGCTTGTCCAATCAACAATCTAAAAACCAAAGATGTGAATGATATGAAACCAGGGAAAAACGGCAAATCCTTCCTTTTGAAAAGCCGAAAGCAGAGATAGTTCAGTATATAAACTTTATAAATGATTTAAGCAATAAATCAATGATCAAAATTAGTGTTGAGTAATTTTCTGTGGACCAGTTTATTAATGAACCATTTCAGACATAATAGCAAAGTAGCATCAAAGACTGAAATCTTGCTTTAACGCTGACAGAATGTCCTGTTGTTACATACAGATGATCTATTTATCTCCCTTGTTTTGCTCCCTGTGCTATTAACCACCTTGTTGTTGTCCTCCCTATCATCCATCAGACACCTTCATCCAGAAGACCAAACAACGCTACAACAGCCCGCGTTCCCTGTCCACCAAGATCAACCTGGCTGACATGCAGACAGAGATCAAGCTGCGACCGCCCTACCAGCTCTCCCCTGAGGACCTGCGGGCTATCAATGGATTCTCAGTGCACACACCCTCTAAATACAAGGGCATAGGTAGGACATGAGCTGCTGTCACACACACACATATACACACCCCATACATACACCATCCAACTATGAAAGAGGATTGCTATTGTAATAGACTATCTACTTAATTTCCCTTTTGGGGATCAATAAAGTGTTATCTCATCTTATCTTACCCTCATTACTTGGCACTATTAACACTGGCAGCGCTGGTCTTTGTAACACAATGACATAGAAAGGTCACTGGTAATTTTCTTACAATACTGTATTCTATACTGCACCAGTAAAGGAACATTACTGGATGCACTGTTGCACCTGTCAATTTGTTCATATCATATCGCTTTTTGAGCATTTTGCTTTTAGACCACTTCACACTGAACCTGAAGACTCTTCCACATGCTTGTTAACATGTTTAAGGGTTGTATTTTTAATAGGTGATGGTCAAGTTCTACTCTCCTGTTTTTCATCACATTTTTATTACACTTGAATCACTGGAATTGGTTTATAGATCACTTACAGTATCACATGAAAGAAGTCTATCTTTCTGTAGGCAGTGACAATTTTAAATACTTGTGAAAATCTAAAAAAGTCAATTCTAATTTTTTTAAAACTACCATTTACAGCACAAAAGACAAAATGTCAACATATATTGTTTTATAATTACTTTTTAGGGATGATTAAGAGCTAATTTTTCAATAACATGAGACATTTTCTGAGCTGCCCTTACTGTGTATTCTTGCAGCAGGAAAACTTTTGGAAGCATAACAAGATAAAACTTGGGTGAACATCAGTTTAAACTTGTTTCTTTCATAAACTCCAGAGACCAAATGCATAGAACTCCAGTACCGAAACTGCATGTTTCTACGTCTGGTTCTGTCGTATAATCTCAATCATTGTTGAACCAGGGCACATGCATGAGCCTCATTTTCACTCCTACAGGTAATTGCCATTAAACAACCGCTTGCTTATCGATATTGCTATTGACACTTGTGCCCGCTCCACCGCTCATTAGACCTGTCCATGAGAAGAACAGCAAATATAAAGAAGTGCAGTTCAACTGATTGTGTTTCAACAGCGAGGTTCTCCAACAGCACCAGAACAGCTGTCATTACGCACAGCTGTGGCTAATTATAGCGCCTCGACCACTAATTCATCACCTGTAAACCTTTATCTCGGAATATCTCAATCATCATTAGTAAACATTAGAGGGATGATCAATGATTGATCTATAGAGCTCATAAACAGACTTTTCAAGGTGCTTCACTATTCATGATAAAACTTGAAGATCTTCAATAATTGGAAATAATGGCTTGAATGTCAATAAAAGGAATGACCAGCTAAAACCTTGTGTACACCTGGTCTCAAGTATACACACATTCTAGCTGAACATTCTTCCTTTTTAAATACCGCTTTATGTGAGGAAAATGGTGAAAGCATGTTTTTGTGCATACATACATATATGCATCTGGCCCCAGGTGTTTTTCAGTTTTTTAAAAAAGAAAGAAAAAGGATGAACCTTAAGGATACTGTATGCCTGGTGGTCAGTCACAGAAAACAACCCTCTTGTACGCGCCGTCACACCTCAGTTGCCCCAAGCTAAGCGATGCCACCTCGGGTCACTTAAAGCTCTTGTGTTCCCCCTGACATCCTCTTCCGGCAGTTCTCCACGCTTTGTTCACCCTCTGTTGGTTGCCCTTGCCAGTGTCTGTTGTCTGAGAACATAAGTCATTTTGTCCTGGGAGATGAAGTATGCTAATCTGATAATATTGATGCATCACTCCTTTTACTGTGCCAGATTTAAAAAAAATGTATGCTTGGCTTATCATTTCCATTTGAGGATTTATCCTGCATCTCATAGTTTTTGTTAATAATTACATTTCACAAGATGTATATGTTTTGTTATGTGCTTTGATAAGCAGATTTTTTTCATAATGCTTTTGTAGTTCATTTGTCAAGGCAGATTGTGCTGAGACTGTAATACCTTGTCCTTTCTCTCTTTCAGCTCCCACACAGATGTTGGAGCCAGTGACTCTCCCAGGCATCGTGTCCTGTGTACTCAGCGTCCTCTGCGGAGGCCTGAACCTGCTGCGAGGAGTCCACGCTATAGAGAGCATATTACAGGTGAGGACAGAACTGAGATGATGTTCGAACAGAATCATTTTTCTCTTAAAGGGAAATTCAGATTTTGCACAATCTGAGTCTTATTTGCATAGTTTGGCTGTCAGATTGGTCATGAGAAACTTATTTGTCAAAAGTTAATTCCTGAGATCTGGGAACAAGGTGACATTACTTAAAAGAAGCCAGACAGAGCAAAAAACACAAGAAGTCACATGATCAGGTCTTAAACACATTTCCAGATTAGTCAAACACATTTGAAAGAGAAAATGAAGGCAAACTGTTCAGTTATTACCCAAACTTTTCATTGTAAACATTCATCCCAGTTTCAGATGGGACATCCTGTATCATCCTGTATGTTTTGTGTGCACATGATTTTCTTCATTCTGGCATATGCAGTCCATTCTGCTCAGTGAAACTGTAAATGTCACATCATATTCTATTGAACTAGATAAGACTGAAAATAAAGAGGTATATAGGGGCCTCTGGATTTATCTGTCATATTTGTTTCATGATGTTTTGTCTAGATATGGATGACTAGTGCTAAGAAATAACCCCTTTCTTCCTATCTGCAGAATGACGATGAAGACTTTAATTATGTGATTGCCTTCTTCCTCGGCACAGCAGCCTGTCTGTATCAGGTAAGTGATAGTCTGCAGTAAGAGCAGCCCATCACTGGCTGACTGGCTGACTAACAGCCCTGCACTTTACAGCTCAGCAGCTTGTCAGCTAGACTAACATTAGCAAAAGCTCAATGCCTTTCACCCCACTACCTTCTCTAAAACATTTTCATCAGCTCCTTTTGTGCGGCTCCTGATACTAAATGGAGCACCACAAATTGGTAGACTGATGGGGAGAACAAAGTTATCAGATGGGATTTCTTACTTACTGAGCAGACTTATTGTTGCGTGAAGGACATTAATGATGAAAACATGTCACTAGTCAGTGTCAGTCACACTAAATGTGCACCATTTAAATTCCTCTCTGCCCTTCTCCTTTCAGTGCTACCTGTTTGCCTACTTCTCTGTGTGGAGGAACAGTAAATCCTTCCTGGCGTTTGCACTCATCTGTCTGTCCAACATGTATCTGTATGAACTGAGAAACATGTGGCAGATCCTCTTCCATGTGGCAGTGGGGGCCTTCATGACCCTGCAGATCAGACTGAGGCAACCACTGGGAAAAGCGCCAGACTACAATGTCTGACAAAAACTTAAAACACAGAGGACCTTTACTCACATGTCTTGCTCGGGCCCTGGAAATACAGTGGAGACAGCCCTGGCCTGCCTGGAGACAACGTGGAAACAAAACAAAAAAACAGTCCTCCCAGTTCAGAAAGAGAAACCAAAAATCTTGCAGCACGACAGTCCTGTTTGCTCCATCCCAGCACCAATGGATAATGACAGATGTGGATTTGTGGGAAACTCTGGCACAGCCCCAATTATTTATGGAACTTACTGGATTGATTTTGGGAGTTGTCTACTCCCCACCATTGTCTGATTAAGATATTTACATTTACTTCCTTTAAATGCAGCCATAGTTTAGGTCAGAGTCCTGCATATGTGCAGTTTTTTTGAACCCATACTCTTCCTGCACCACCTGCAATCAACCTGTTATGATACTTTCAGCTGTACCTTTACGGAGAATATAATGCTGCCATAAATGATCAAAATTAGGATTGAAACCAGGAAATATCTGAGCAAAGCATAAGTAACCAAGACTAAAATGCAGCACACATCACTCACGTTAAATGACACACATAACTCACACTGCACGATATTTTGATTTGGGGTGTGGTGAAATTGAACTTTTCTGGACAGCTTACGTGCATCAAAGCTGGAAAAGACGACAGTGATGTATTCTGATGCGTCACTGGAGCATGGGGTTACATAGAAAACAAAAGATGCTGTGTGCTACCCTTAAGAATTCAGCCAGAAACTCGATGACAGTTTTCAGTGATTGAGAAGTCTTCCATTTTCAAGCTTCAGATGCTTTTCTGGTTGTAGCCAAACATTGTTGAGGTTCTGTACCCAACCCTATTATTTCTTTGGGCTTAGCCAACAACCCATGCAGACTTGGCTGAAGGCTGGGCTAAACAGATGTTTAAAAGCATACAGCTGAAATGAAACATAGGCTTATTTTGGAAAATAATGTGCATCATAATTGTAAACTGTCAAGACTGATCAAATTACTTCAGGAAAGATGAACATAAATAGACTGGAGTTTCAGTTTCTTGTTCAGCTTTTGTTTTTTTTTTCTCCCACACCCACATCGAACTCATATCCAGTTAATTTTGTGTTTTTGTCTTTTCAATCTGCTAGATGTATTTTTCGCGTGTGGACCAGACCCAGTGCAGGACTCTGGTTTAGGTCTTGGTTTAAAACTATGCAATGCTGCTGTGTGTGTGGCCCTTGTTTCAGTTTTTGATTATTCTGTATTCAGGAGCTAATGATTTGCAGATATGTGTCATTTTATAGACAGTTCACATTGCTATTTATTTTCTGACTGATTGTTCCGTGACATGAGGTCAGTGAAGATTTATACGGATTTTATTAGTTTAATTTGTTGTTTTACGATTTTCTTTTAACACAGACTGGCGTCTAGTTGTCACAAAGTAACTCCTGCTCCAGTAGACACAAACTGCCTGTTAGCATTCATACCCTACTTCCTCACCCACACAGCCTCAAGCATATGCCAGTGTCAAGTGACTATGTTAATAAGCAGGTCTGTTGGCAGCAGTAAAGATGTGTAGCTGTGTTGTGGAGGCCAGAGACAACCCGCATCGTCTGAGCTGCCTCTGGTGTGTTATTCCTCCCACCGAGCCCCGAGGTTCAGACATGGCTGCGCCTGCCACACAAACTCAGTCTCTCACCCTCTGCCTTTGTAATTGATATTAGCACAGTGTTCACATCTAACATAATTACAACTGGTAGACGCCACATTCATCGTTATTAGGCAGTGTGCGATTTTTTTTTTTCAGGGAATTATGGGAAGATTTGCTGGCTTCCTACAGCATCCCAACAAATAATAGCAAACAAATGGACGAGGGTAGAGAATTGAGTCATGCCTTTATTGTTCATTGTTCACAAGTAGCTCAACAGTTGTGCCAAGATTGTCATTATGTCTTTTTTTTTAAAGCTCTTCTCTCTCTCTCTCGCTGGAAGAAGTTAAAAGTGAAAATGAAAAGAAGTATAGCCACGCAGCTCCACTCCACGTCCATCTAGCATCTGCACTACAGATCTGTCGGGGGACCGCTGCAACACTTCATCCTCGTATGATTCATCATCGTTCTCTCTCAGAACGCGCTCTGCTTTCCAACAGTGGCACCACACCTACATGACCTAATAGCTCTTTTCACAATATGGCTCGGATTTGATTGGATCTGAATTGAGCTTCATTGGCTCAGATATGTTTGTGTTCACATTCTCCTCTTCCAACAGCAGTTACAGTAAATGTGTAGTGTGGGTGTGTGGTGTAAAACAGGAACAGTGAAATTCAAGGCTTTTATACTGGTTTATCCAAGTATGGAAAATGAATGTGATCATTTCCAGGTCATTAAAACTTGGGAAAGAACTGCTGAAGTTTTATTTTAAGTGCTGTTGTACAAATGTTTCACATTTTTTAATTTGTTTTATTTTACACTACAGTGTAATGTCAAGCCTTTTAAAGTCACTCAGTCATGGTTAGAATACAGAAATAGTACTAAAAACTAATGTTCAGTTCAGGAAATTAAGATCTAGGAAAGAATTGATATGAAATGGAAACGTGTTGGAACACTGCATTTAAAGCATCTTTGAAACTACAACTGTTTTTTTGTCCATTTTCTGTTGCACATTGCTTGGTCATTGTGTGCTCTGGTCCTCTCCAGTCCACTTGAAACATATCTACTCTTGTATTTGGACTCATTGTCTCTGAGCTCAGCTATGGAACATTGAACATTAAAACAAATCTAAGCATTACATTAACAGTGATATCCATTCTTAAACAAATGTTGAATGCGGTCTTTTTTTATCATAGCACTGCTGGAGGCATTCCACGAGATCTGATGCATGTTGCTGTAATTATGGAAAAGATGAGACGATTCAAAGAATCCTGCGATAAAAAGGATATCGATCCAAGCCCTTTATAATTTAAAGAAAAGATTGACCTCACCTTGGAGGCCGGAGCCTCCAGCTCCTGGTAAATGAGCACCGGCGTTTCAGCTGCTAAATGTAGTAAAAACTGCTGAGTTTTGTTAAATTCCTCTCACAGTCATTTTTTTCTTTTCTCTTTGAGCAACAGCAAGCAACAGATTGCCTCATGATTCAGAGGCAGCTGAAGCACTTTTCAAGCAGCACTTTTCCCCCCCACAAGTAATGGCACAAGAGGTACTATAAATATGATCATCATTGATGTTATTTGTGGCTGCCTCATTATGAGGAACAGCAATTTCCTCCCGATGTAGATTAATGGAGGAGAGATACTTTTTTCCCTGAGGAGGATGTGGCTTTTAATGACAAACGGGTGCTGCAGGTGTAAATTGTCGACTACTTGAGGCACAGTTTGATCTCCTCGTTCTTCAAGTGAATGTCAGTGGTGATAAGGTTTTTGAGGAAAAGCTCACAAGTTGGCTGTTCAGAAAGGTCAGAATCATTAAGTCTGAGGCTCTGAGGATTTTGTTTGCTCCAACATGTGCTCGAGTTCCCCTGAGAAAAGCCAAGTAAACACTATTGTCCTCACTGTCTGCAGTACAGTGGCCTTTTATTCCATTACTGCCCATTCAAATCCCTACATTATATCTTAAGATGTCCAGAGCTGCTGCTTAAATGCACGTCACGCGTTATTGAATTAACTAATAACCAAGACCCTAATTCATTTGTATTCGATGTAATGACCAGTGATTTGACTTCTATATAAATATAGATATTAAAGCTGTAATGGATGAAGAAACGGTCAGGGTGCTAATCAGCAGATTAGCATTTTACTTCCATGTCTTCCATCATATATAAACAGTAATCATGGTGAAAAGAAGACAAAGGGGCCCATGCACAAAGGAAGAGGTGTAGTGCTGCTGCCATCTGTTGGTGAGATAGTGAAAAGAATCTTTTACAGCACAATACAAGCTCCTGCTGAGGGGTTTTAAACAATGTTGCACAAGAAAGCTGGAAGCTTCATACCCATAAACCTTTTCTTTATGGACCTGGTTTTGTGCACACGTGCATTGTCATGTCGAAAGAGAAAATGGTCTTCTCCCAACTCCTGCCGTGAAGTTGGAAGCAAACCATAATTTGAAGTATTGCAATATGTTACAATATTCCAATTTCAGTAAATCATGTTGCAGCATACTGTACACTGCATTTACCAGAACTGAAACAAGTGTATTTCTGATGTCTTGTTTATGCAGAACCTTTAGTTTCAGTACTATGAGTATGCTGACAGCTTGCACAAAGCAGAAGAGGCATTCATCTAAATCCATTAGTGAGCTGACAACACAGGCAGAAAAGAATCCAGATGAAGTCATGTGGCACCTGCGAAACATCTCAGGAGTTTATTTGACTGTAAAAAAAAAAAAAAAAATAAAAAGAGCATAGTGTTTGGCATGACAACAAAAACAACCCACGGTTTTGTCTCTGAAGCCGTTTCTGTCTCTCCTCGTCATCGTGAGGATCCTCAGCTGTAGAAATGACAGGGAGGTGAGCTTCTCCTGCTCTTTAAACCTAAGAGAGTATCTAGTCAGGCACCTCGTAGCTGCACACCTCATCTCTGATCTGCGCCTCCTCTCCAACCCCTTTCCTAATGGCACATTCCTGCACAATCAGCAGCAGAGGAAGGGGCTCACGTGGGCGTAGAATGGCACTGCATTCAATGAGTCAAACGGGATGACACTTAAAAGTTTCAGATAAAGAGAATGGCTGCAGCAGTACAGTACAGTGACGAAACAGAAACCGCCAGAGCAGACCAGTGCAAGCTTATTTCATTCTACAGGCTCACAGCAAACATTTGGACCAAGTGCCAAGTTTCTCTTTTCCTTCTTAAACAGGAATCTCAAAGTAGAACCATCAATATTTAAAGGATAAGGCAGGTGCTTATATATATATATATATTATTTTTTATTTTTTTTTTTTCATATATCGCATGAAAAGACCAAAGTCATTAATGAACTGATCCTACTAAGTATAACCTGTGTAGCAAACCCCTGATACATCTGATTCCTCTGCGCCACAGAGCTCCTCCATCCTCCAGAAACTACTGAAACACATCAGTGAGCCACACTGTTGCACTGGGCAACATGTTCCCTCATGAACATGGACACTGTTATAGAGGCTGGAGTGTGCCACAGGAATCATCAGAACTTTTACCTTGTTTGATTAAAATCAATTAAAAAATACATCAATTAAAAAAAAAAGATTGTTGTTTTATATAACTTGTTTAATTATATTTATATATAATAGTTTAAAATATGCATTATGAAAATCCAAGTGAAAAAAATCATTTTAAATGTAGTAGTTTAGAATCTATTTATAGAATGTAACTGCAAAATCATTTGAAAAATGTTAAATTGAACTTTTTGTAATTTCATTCATTGATGTGTCTGCCTCTTCCATCCAACAATACATCTACTTCCTGTTTTAACATTTACAGGTTTCACTGCAGGATCAATTTAACTTGATCAGCCTGCCAACACACACTAACCCACAGAGCAGCAGAAAGAGATCTGATTGGCCAGACTCCTGCCAACACATTACAGCTGGCCAATCACAACTCCAGCTGTTGCTCTGTGGTTTTCATTTTTTAAAAATATTTAATTAGCTTTGAGTGTTTAATGATTAATTTTTGAATGATTTTTTTAAGTACATAATTTCAATTGAAATGTAATTATTGCAATTCATTTTCAAACAACTATTCAAAATGTTTTAATTAACAGATTCTATTAAACACTGTAAAAATCTATAATAACAGCGGTGGCACAGTCAAGCCTCCATACATTGGAGCCAAATCCACATACAAAGTCGTGGTGCAGTAAACGCTCACTAGCCAAGTGCAACAAATGTGTATTTAATACACAGTCACATTAAACGCTTGATTTGCTCCTGATTGCTAATAACTGACAGTCTTTTAAAGATTTATATCTTCACATGGGATCGATCGGCTGAAGGTGCAATAATTGTAGCACATTGTTGATGTTGGTCTTTTCACACAATTTGTTGACAACAAAAAAAATATTGAATAATTTGAGCCTCGTCCTTTAAGCTTCCATCTCAAATGTGCTGTATTCCTCGATAATCTCGGGTAAGAACTTGACACCGTCCAGACATCTACTGACGACCGTACTCTGTGACTCTGCCAAGACAAACAGAACCAGCTGTAATGTTTGGTAATAACATCACTAAAAAAACCCACTAAAATCTATGAAACTGCCTAAAGACAGTTTGTCTGATGACATGCGGAGTAATGCTGTAATACTGAAGAAAACTGCTCTCGTAAAGAAAAAAACAAAACAGCAGATAAAGGGCACATTTCCACACGGGCTCGTCTGTCCCTGTCCACAGGATGAGCGTCGTCACCGTCGTCAGCGCAGAGTTCATATTAAAAGGCCTCATCGGAGATCATTGGACATTCATTGGGTCGTACCATCTGATTGAGCAAGCGAGAGGGGGCGATGCAGGAAAAGGGCGGACGGTTGAAAGCACCGGAGTGCAAAGAGACTAATCCATTCCCCCAACTCTGGTCTGTCATTCAAAGACTCGGCTTTAACACTTTCTTCTCAACGTGAGATTTAATAAGCGAAGGGAAAATTGCCATCTAATCAGCAAAAACGGTTGACTTCCTGCAGGCGGGGAAAAAATGCTCAATTCAGTTAATAGAGCGAGAAAAACGGGCGTTCAGGGGCCGTCGACCTGCTGAGGATAAACGGTACATCAGCTGCGGCTAAAACCAGGCGACACCAGCGAGGACTTCTGAAATCCCAACATGAGAGTGATACAGTCTGTACATCTGAATACACATCGGTGTTTATAAGATAGCTCTCTAATATATTAATGTACAAAATATAGAATCTTAAAATATTCGATAGGGTTCGGTGATCTGAAGTCAAAATACAAAATTTTGAAGATTAGAAAAAGCTCTTCATTGACATCCTCTTTGCATGTGTGTGTGTGTGTGTGTGTGTGCTGATACTGTAGTGTGAGTTACTGAATTTGTACTTCTGACGAGAAGTTTGCTGTGAGTGTTTTCTCTCTCTTCATACAAGAAAAGAACATGACCTGTCTCTGAGGGACACACAACTCACTTCGACTCCTCCATCGATCTGTTAATTACTGACGCGATCAGATATTGATGCAGGGACGGATAGCGCTGCGGTGCTGGCTGAGTGTCCACACTTGAGAGATTTGTACCTCTATCATGACAAAATGGACAAAAAAATGTGTTTCACATACATAAAATCGTATACATACACATAAAACCTGTCTGCGTTTTACATGTACATAAATATACTTCAGCGGGGGAAAGGCAGAGAGAGAAAGAGAGGAAGTGGCGTAGTTCGTGTCCTCCTGCGGGTTCGTCTGAAAACCCTCAGAAAATCTGGCAGATTGAAGCAAATAAAATTTCTTCAGGAACGTTTTTGTTTTTCCTTCGGGACCAAGACTCGCGCAGCTGTCAAATGTCTCCACGCACAGATTGGACATCTTTGGTCTCAGCGGCAGATTCGGGCGAGTTGGGCCTCTCGCGCTCATAGTCTCCTCCGCTGGGCTGAGCTTCAGGACGAGTCTCCTCATCCTGTCTCGCTGCGGCCTCAGCGGGTTTAAGAAAGGATCGGCGTGGCGAGAGGGGGGTGGGGCGCTTCAGTCAGTGTCAGCCCGCCCTGAGCCGTCAGAGATCCCAGTTTAAGGCGCCTGCCCCGGAGTGTCTCTTTGTCACTTAGTCGGGGTTAACTGCTCGATGGTCCACTGGTGAGGAAATAGGTCATCATCTCTCCTTTGCCCTTGACCGTGACCACGCCTCTGTACTCTAGTGTGTAGTTATAGGAGCTCAGTACCTGGTGCAGGTCTGCGGTCACCTGAGGACACAGGGAGGAAGGAACAGTGAGTCTGATTAGCATCCAATGATCCCAAGAAGCTGCCCCTCTGGCTTCAAACCAGGATACATTTGTTCCAACTGTTCTCCTAAAAATCTATTACATTTAAATGACGACATTTCAGTGGGAAGCAGGTCAGAAGCACACTTTGAAATATGGTCCCTGAAAAGATGTTTGAACAGTTGTTATATATAACCTCAAAGTCTGGGGAAACTTTTCAGTCAGTTTAACTCAGATTTAACTTCAACACTAACTGTGTTCTTTATTTTATTTCTTCTTTACTAGCACAAATCCAGCTACACATCTGTTATCAATTCATCCATGACAGAGGTGCTGAGAGAATCACAGAATTCTTTAGTGATAATGAAGTGATGATTAAAATTGTACAGATTTCTTTTACTGGTTATACATGAGCAAAGCAGAAAAAATGTGAGATTTATAAACTCTAATACAAAATAAAAGTGTATAAAGTGATAAAGTGTAATAAAGTGTTTTTTTTAATCTTAACTATATCTATTCCTTATTGAAGGCTCCAGTATTCTGCCTAGCAAGAGCTTCTGTTTGATCCAACATTACAGTTATATTGTGCCTGTTAAGCTACATCTGCACTTAAATCTGCATAAAAGCTACAAAAATATTGCAAGTTTATTTATTCATTTATGCTTCGTCTCTCATTCTACCTGGTTTACAAACATAATCTAGACGTATAAAACTGCATAAAAGCCCCTTTCAGCTCTTTTGACGAGTATCCTCAGCTTGTCTGTGTTTGAATGCTGAGTATTATCACCCTCACATACGTCGACGGTTACATCCCAGCACCGTTGCTTTGTCGCTTTCATTAGGAAGCAGCGGCTCATATTGGCTCTGGCGTAAATGGTTTTTCAGAAGGTGCAGCGGAGGCAGATGAGATGAAATTAAAGGGTTCCATCTGTGTTCAAAGTAGCTTTGAGTTATTAAGCTTTAATGGTTTCACATCTGATAGAGCAAAAACCAATATGGCCATTTTTAATTAACATTTTTCATTAACTTGAATGGACTTTTTTTCATAAATCAGGCCATCAGCCACGTCTGAAAGGCGGTTTTGCAGAGCTCGTGCACATTACATGAATTTCTAATTATTGACCACAATAGCTTGGAGCTAACTCTGAGATGGCAAAAGAAAACTAACAGCAGTCCTGAGCTCTGTAGATACTGTTTTAATGAGTCATTTTAGTCTTAACCTTAATTTCCTCCAACGCTAGGTGAATATTCTGGCAGTAGGAAAAAGATTGTTCCACATGTTTTTCATGTTTCAGACTTGTTCAGACAAATTCATATTGAGAGAAGGAAAATTCAGTTACTAATAAAGGTTGATGCTCAGTTTGGTATTGTCTGCTGTCACCACGCTGACGTGACTGTTCAAAATGATCAGTATGAATTTAAAAGATAGGATGCATAAAAACCGTGTATCTGAGAAATGGATTCTTCAGGAGAACAGAATTCTTGACATCTATCTAAAAATGATTCTAAAATAATCTCATTTACTTATCTTACTTTAGCTCTTTACTAAATGAAATGATATGTCGATGGAATATTTAGGCAGTGCAGTGTCACGCTTCACCTGGATCCTCTCCGGTACACCTGTGCTGTCCATGCGACTCGCCACGTTCACCGTGTTCCCCCAGATGTCGTACTGAGGCTTCCTGGCTCCGATCACTCCGGCGACCACGGGACCCATGTTAAGACCTAAGGAAGCGAACAAATACAAGATGCATGAGACTTCATTACGACTAAACCAGCTGGACCTGGACAAAAAATGGATGCAAAAAACAGTTGACTTTTTTTTTTTAGAAAAGTTGGTCCCCTTATGTTTTGGTCACAGTATTTTGATAGAACTTTGTCTCCCAAAATAGATATACTCTATATCTGTTTTCAAAGGAACTCTTTTAACTTGGCAACCTAGTCTTACTCTTGTTTATCTTTCTCTCCTGAGATTAACAGTTGCCTTCATTTGAGTTCCAGTCAATAACAATCGCTGCAGCCATCTGTTCATCTGCAGCTGTCTTCGCCGTACGAAATCCCCGAGCAAACAGTATCGCCCTTCGCTCTTCTCTGCAGCTCACCTATTTTCATCTTGAAGTTGTTGAAGGAGTGCTCGTTGATGTATTTCATCTGGTCCATCAGCCTCATGGCGTAGTCGGCCAGGGCGCGGATGTGCGAGCGCCCGGCCTTGTCGTACGTGGAGTCGTTGAGGCCGGACGCCGCCATGTAGGTGGAGCCGATGGTCTTGATCTTCTCCAGCTGACGGAACTGTTCTTCGCTGATGATCTGTTGGTGGCAGGAGAGGGAAGGTTTCATCTATAAAGTAAGAACTGTGCTCTGAGTCAAACAAATCCACTACTGATTTTTTATTTCCTCTGTATTTTTACAGTAGCAAAGAGCAATGTACAAAACATTTCAATGGTGAACATAGAGGAGCATCGAGCAGCTAAAGAGCCCCTTTAGGAGCTGGTGGAGGCCGAATGAGGGGTAAAAGGAGAGTGAATATAGAATTCATTCATCAGGTGAAAACAAACATGACCCTAAATGAATGTTAATGTTGCTTGTTGTCTTCATGCAACGTTAGTCGTTAGTGCCACTATCTTAAAGTCTCTCTTTTCACAAGTGAGTAAATCAGAGAAAAAACAACCCACTCTTCATTTTACTGGGAAACAGGAGTCTAATAAAGCACCACTGACATCAGATTCACGTCCTCACACACTCACGCACACGCGGACACAACTCCCAGCTGGATCAGTTCCCGTCTCACCTCATCGAAGTCGGCGATGATCTCGTTGAGCAGCCGCAGGCACTCCACCCCCTCGTTGTTGCCCTCCAGCTCCACGTAGAATTCTGAGAAGTTGCTGATGGAGGCGAACATCACCGCCACGCACTCACACGACTGGTAGTAGAGCTCGTCGTTGCGCCGCTCGCGCTGCAGGAAGTGGGCGGCCACGTCTTTGGGCAGGATGTTGTGGAGCAGGCGGCGGTTGTAGGCCTGAAGCTCCTCCATCTCCTCCTTCTCCTCTGTGGCCTGGTGGGGGGGTTCAATACAGAGATTACACGGGATGGACCAAAGTAAACGAAAAGGGAATCACATGGGCAGCTGTTGAGCATGTGGAGTGAAACATCTCAACTACTACTACGATGGATTGCTGTGAAATTCGGTACAAATATTCATGGTGCTCAGAGGATGAATGCTTATGAATAGTGAGCTCCTGACTTTTCATGTAGCACCAACAGCAACTCAGTTAACGAGGGACATATCTTTACATCTTCTAGACGGATTGGAACAAAATTTAGTGCAGACATTCAAGGTTCCCAGAGGATATGATAATTGTGTGTAATGTCAATGAGGGAGCACAATGACTTCTGCTGACACAGTTATTTCTATTCATAGTTACTCTAACACAACCCTCTTTTTACATTTACTTCACAATGACTGTTAAGGATCAAAAACCAGCTTTGGTCTTAAACTTTTATCCTCCTTACAATAACCATCAGTGACAGCAGTGAGCTGTAAAAAAAAAAATAAAGCCCCCTCCAGCAGCTCCAACATGTTTATCCCCTTGACTGGATTACCAACCACAGGCAGCACAACCTGCTTCAGTAACTCCATGAGATGTCAGCGCCCCGGAGCATCCATTAGGACTCTGATTGTTGAATAAACACTTCTCTTACAATCGTTTGAGTATCAAACCCCCTGCAGGCCTGAAAAGTGGCCCTGGTTCCTTCTCTGAGGAGAACGGCAGCAGTCCATTTGGATTCATGACAGTTGGGATGGATTCCAGAGTCAAACGCTCCTGCAGCAGGATGCACTTCTCTGCCCTCGATCCATATGTTCAGTATGTTCCAAACACTCACAGTTTCTTCACAACAAACAAGATACATCTGTGTCACACTATAATTTCTCAGTGAAGCGATGATCGTTAGAGCTGAAAACCCCTGTGACAAGATACAAACGTTTCAAAGCCTCATTTTGAGTATGTGATACTGAAAAGATAAGATTTTTAGTGGATTAGCCCTTTAAATAAATATGTTCACATTCACAGGTTGTCGCTTGTCTTTTATGATTGGTTGTCAGTCTCAAGAGAGCTGCTCTTGCGTAACATGAGCCGGCCTGAGAGCAGACGCCAGAGGAAAAGAGTTGAGAGTGGAATGTGGACGCATGAGAGCAGTGTACTGATGACGAATGCAAAGAGCAACATTTGACTGAGGCCATGATGGACACTGAGTGATAACCCGAATCCCTACAGGAGGAGGAGCCTCTCCACCCTTCATATCTCCACCCTATGGCGAAGGCGAGTCCCCACACATACGTGTGCACACACACACACACACACACCTGCAGCTTCCAGAGGAAGTCGAGCCTGGCTGTGGACTCCACCTGCTGGGCGTGAAGGTAGAGGGCGAGGACGAAGACGGTGATGACCACCGGGGTCATGATCTTCAGAGGAACCTTGGAGTCCACGCAGCTGGAAGTCAGCACACACACACATTAGACTCTCAGATGTTTTATGCCGAGCGCTGACTTACCATCTCATCATATCGTGTAAAGACGTACTTTGCAGGAACACGGTGACACAAAAACAAGCTGCCCTCTAAATCTTGGCTCATTAGTGTTAAGCATCTGTTGCCAGCAGGTTATTAGAGTTACATTTGTGCCAGCACGGCGATAATGACGCTGTTAGCTTAATCAGATGACAGAGGTGATGCTTTGGGTCTCTGTGCTAATAGAGTTGCCGTCAGTCTCACCTTGTTCCGTTCATGTGCTCGCTGTGAGGGGAGGAACAGAGAAGAGCCAATCAGCGGTCAGAACATCTACACTCACGTATTACAGGCACACGAAGCAGTAACGAAGCGACTCACACAACGTTGATGGCGTTGGCCATCACCAGCAGGTCCTGGTTGTCGAAGAGGCTCACTTTGGGCACCTCCAGGATGAGGAGGTAGAGCAGCTCGATGAAGAGCATGAGGAAGAGCTTGCCGATGCTGCTGATCTGCAGGAAGACGGAGCTGGCCAGCAGGCTCAGCAGCACGCAGGACGAGAAGTACTGAGGAGAGGGCATTAGGAAAGGTACATTTGTTTTTATGTTTGGTAGTCAAGCTTTAGATTCTGTAGCACACTGTCCTGACTGAATGAGTCACATGCAGAGGGATTATAAAACACTCGATAAACCCACAATTTTGGCCACTTAACTGTTAATTTACGCATTGCTGTGCAAACCGCATGTTAACATTTGCACCTGCAATTACCCTCACTTCGCATCCATTTGTTTAGCTACTGTTCGAAATTAGATCATCTGTCAGAAGAATCTTAAAAATACACAATTAGAAGTGCTTCACTTTGCTACTGCTTTTTATCGCAATAGCGCATTGTCCTAAAAACAATAAGTTACTGGAGGTATTACTTGACACCTCCATGTTTCTGGCTTGATGTTCAGACAGAATCTTTTTTGCCTCATTTTACCCATGAATCAGTCTGGCAGAATTATGCAGCAAGCTGATTTGATAGCACCGCTGGACACAGCCGAAAGTCACATCTATGATTAAATAAAGCAATTCATGTTTAAGCTCTTCTTCTGTTCTGCTGGTATTTTATGCTTCTGTGCCAAACTTGCAGCAGCATGAAAGTCTTTTTGGTGAATGAGGCTGACTGAACGTTTGTGACAGATCAACATAGTTGGTCACAAATATGTAACAATGATTTTCCCCGCAGAAATGCTTAAAATTAATTAATTAATTAGTTTGTTAAATTTGTTGCTTATCCAAGTTGAGCTTTTAAAAAAAAGCTCCTTTCCACCAACTGCAGTCAATCTGTTTTGTCTTATTTATTCTTACTTTTATATGTTCATTGCACCTATAATTTTGCTTGTTGTTGAAATAAGCCATAGAATATACTATGTTCTTTTGCATTAAAACAGGCCCTAAAAGGTATTTTCACACACACACACGCACACACACACACACACACACACACAGAAGGAGGTGCACCTGTACCTCAGGGAAGCTGCAGATGAGGGCGTCGTCTCCACAGCCGTTGTGCTGTGTGTCCAGGCTGTAGTTTAGGAGGCGGGCGTGGCAGACGTTCACGCTCTCCAGGCTGATGTTGAGCTCCACCTTGATGCAGCTCCGCAGGTCGTGGCTGCTACAGGTGAACTGAACAAGGTCAAAGGTCAGTGAGAAAAACGTCACAGAAGAATCAGGCGGAGAAAAATGCTACTATTTGGGGAATTCTGTTAGGCGTGAACTTACAATATTGATGAAAGCGGAAAGAAAGACGATGATGATGGTGAAGACGCCCACCAGGGTGCTGTTCAGTCTGGACTGGACTATCCTTTTAGACAGAGTCTGCAGGGGGACTGGGAAGAGCTGGGAGCATGGGAAGAACGGGACAGACAGAGCGAGGGAGTCAGTGATGGCTCCAGAGGTTATATTATTTATTTGATTTGATTTATTTTGTCTGATTTTGTTCATCTGCAGCCACTAGATTAATAAATCCATAAATATACACTGCAGACCCGCAGGTCAGTTTCTGAGTCAACACTGAGAACACTGCCTCCAAAAATCCTCTAGGTTCAGTAGATGTACACGTGCAAGAGACTTTTCTTTTTCCCCAAAAACAGAAACATGACTCATCAGTGAAAACCATCAACAGCAGCTCCACAAATCTCTTCCGTCCCTCATGACCTGTCAGCGGGCGGTGAGAGCAGGAAATGGATGGCAAAAAGCCTCCTTTGTGAGGTGAGCTCTGCCTTTGGCACCATCAGCCTTCCCGTTCATGTCTTAAAGTGTGCTCACCCGCGTTTGCACGGAAATAGATCGCACACGCAACAAACACATACAAAAAAAAAAAAAAGAAAAATCAGTGAAAGCCTCCAACGTGCTCACTGCTGTTTCTATAAAAAGGAAGGATTCTGGGTTGGATTTTCAAAAGGTTAAAGAGCTGAGGATGAGTCAAACATTTTTCAGAGTGTGTTAAATTACTGCGCTTGTGAATGAACACAAAAATACTGGAAAATAATTAGAGACAGAACAAAACATTTAATCATCCACAGAGTTGCAGTTAATTCAGTTTCTGATTAATTGATTGACTGGCTGACTGATTGATTTTTAATCTCATGCTCCAGTAAAATAGATTTCAAGGTTTATTACCAATCGAATTCAAAGCATAGGCTTCCTATGATGTTCAAATTAGTCTTGTTGGACCGAACTGGCCCACTTTGGCCCCCAGAGAGGATGTGATGTCATGATTCTGATTTGTGCAATAAATGAATATTGTGTAGAGCACAAAAGTGCAAATTGACTTGACCTGCAAGTCTTCTGGATCTGCTTGCACCAAAATAGAAAACTCATTCTTAAATTTGTCAGCCATCTTCTATTGAAGTGAATAGGAGATGGAGCAAATATTCTCAGAGCCTCATTCTAATGTGCCGACACCTTAAAAGTCAAAACTGCTGTGAAGTGAACAGCCGTTTGTTGTCCAACTTCTTTGTTCATGAAAACCACAAATACCAAAGACATAATCTTAATACAGGCCTAAAGGGACTGATCGTCATAGGTTGACGCCAACAACTCGATTCAGTTTTATTTGTATAGCGCCAAATCACAACAAAGTCATCTCAAGGCACTTTCCATACAGAGCAGGTCTAGACCATACTCTTTATCATATTACTTATAGAGACCCAACAGTTCCCATCATGAGCAAGCACTTGGTGACAATGGCAAAGAAAAACTTCCTTTTAAGGGGAGAGAGAGAGAGAGAGAGAGAGAGAGAGAGAGAGAGAAAGAGCACAAAATTAGAACTAACAGACTGTGACGCACAAATCCCACATCCAAACTGAGCTCTGTTTTATTAGAGAAAGAGTATTTCTAAATCATAAACAATCTCTATATCCTCTATAAGTTGTAGGTTGGCAAAGTGGAGGCAAAAGGTGACGTCTGCACTTTGTATTAAGGCATTTAGTTAAAAACTCTTATCTGAAAACTTGCCATGAGGTCAAGAGCAGATTAGGTTGAAATTTCTAGACCGCAGACATTATCTGGAATCAAAAGCAAGTACGGCATCAAACCGCAGCTTGATAAAAGACTTAACAGATCCGCCTCTGCGATGTCTGATACTGAAGTTCCATAAGGAGAAATAAGAACCAGGTCCTCCTCTGTTCTCGACGATCCTATCTCCTTATCGCTTGAGAGAAGAGCTGCGCAGGGCGTCGAGTTTGTTAGGCGGTTTCATTCATCACAAGCGGAGACGACTCACCCCGAAACAGCAGTACACGGTGGAGACGAACATGACGGCCATCAGGATGATGAGACAGGTGACGAAGAAGCCCATCATCAGATCGGAGCTGCAGACGACACAGTTAGGATGTCATTAAATACATATAGTGTTTATTTCGGTTTGAATTTTATGGTCTGTGTGGTGGTTTCAGAGGTAACACTATCCTCTTTATTGTCTCTGACCTTGTGTCGATGTAAATAATAGAGCAGTAGGTATCATGTGTGTGCGAACATACAGTGAAAATGATTAAGATTAAACAGCGCGAGAGAGACGAGGCGGCGAAGAGACGGGGGAAGCACGAACTCTGAGAGGTAAAGACAGGAATAAAAAAGAGGGGAGTGGTGTGATGAAAGGATGGAGGAGAAAGGTTAATAAAGAGACAGGCTAAAGGAGATCAATACTGCGAGATGGGCAGGGAGAATAGTCTGAGTGCAAAAAAAGAGAGAGGAGCCTCCAGACAAAATCTGCCAGAGCTTTTTGAATCTGGCTGCTGCTCGGCTGCAATTACCACTGATTTTGATTTGATATTCTCTTTTAAAAACTCGTGTATTCATCTTTTTGTGTTACGAAGACGGCTTCATTTTTTTTTCCACCTTCATAATTCTGGTTTGTGAGGCTAAAGACGGAGGAACTACAGCAACAGATACTGTGAGGACTGGAGCAATGTGGAGCAAGATTAAAGGCAGGCGGAACATCTGGAAAGACTGGCCACAGCTGGCATGTTAAAGAGGCCCATTCGTTTTTAATATAACACTTTCTAAGAAGACAGTGTTTATAAAGGATGACTAACTAACTACTGATGTAACTAATGAATTTAATAATGGTTAATAAACATGTTTTATTAATCGGTCATAAGAAACTGTTAAGGACAACATTTGGGTTGCCAGGTTGTTAAATCCAGAGGGCTCTTTTCAGGATAATTCAATCATTGCAACCTGTGTATTTGGTTTTTCATATTTTTTCATATTTTTGAAGTTGTAGCCATCGTTCCCATTGTAATAGTATCACAAGCACAAGTGAGATGATCAGACAGGTTGTAAACAAATCCTCTCTCTGTAATAACCAAAGTCATTTAGACAAGTGTGAATATAAACTCATTACTACATTACTGTCGACAATTGTCCTCTCCATTGAAGAATTATCAACAACATCGTGGCTGCACACGCTCTTTTACCTCTTCAGTTTTACCTCTTCATAAAGCGTTTTGATTAATCTGCCTTAGCTGTCAGCTTGTTCACATCCTGTCTGATTGTCTGACTCACAGGAGTGAATTACACGGCTGCTCGAGAACCGGGCAGCGGTGACTAACAGCGAGCACCGAAGGGGAAATGGTGAAGTGGGGTGACCTTGATGGGACAATAGATGTTGTCCAATTTAAATAAATAGAGAACTGGACACGGTGTCAGAGTGGTGAGTTTTACCTGAGAGCCCATCCTTATATATTTTTTTATTTTTTTTGTTTCTTTCTGTCAGTCCTCTACAGGTTTTGACTCCATAATGATTTTTTATGATGTAAAGCTCATCATCTTGGAAACTGACTGTCTGACTTAACAGGGTCTTTAGCAAAACACGGTGAGTATACATACATACATACGTAATGAGGGCAAAACAGCAAAATCATTATTCACGAGTCCCTGGTTGAACAATGTAGCACCATTATTGCTGAGTGATATCAGGCCTACTGCAACTTCCGATTTAAAATTCAATCTCATTTTATTTCACCAGCCGTTCTTGTTTCCACTTGATTCATCTGTTTAAATTTTTAATCGCTTTATTTACTCCTATGGTTTTATTATCTTACAGATTTGGCTTTTTATTACTTTTATCACCATTTTTAATGAGGCTTCCTATTTGCATCTCTTAGTGTCTACGATTATGTTTTAGTCATAAAAATGTATGTTTAGTCGTCATATGGTTTTATATAGTCATACATTTTTAAAACTCATACGGCATTGATTCTACTGTCAGAACGATTTCCAAATTAATGATTGTCACACATTGTCAAATACTATCTGTATCATTTTTCATGTAAATATTACCACACAAGTCACTTCCTCAATTTTGAGATAACACACATTACTTAGAACAGTGGATAGCAGTGTTAGCATGAAGGGGGCTGATTTCAGCGTCTGTCTCTATCAGGCCTGCTGTTGGCACAATGACAGCAATGTGCGAGGAGCCAAATTACCATCATCCCATTTTTAATTGTCAAAATGTGAGTTGGTAACGGGGGCGTATTTCAGCGAGTCTGCTTTGTAGTGTTTCAAAGAGTTGACTCACGCCGGCACAATGACGATCTGGATGAAGCAGATGAAGAGAAAGACGAGGGAGGCGCAGGCCACGTAGGCCCCGAACCTGGAGTCCACCTGTTTGGAGTACTGCAGGAGGGGAGAAGAGGAGGAGAATGAAACTGCATTTTAACATTTGACATTTTCTTCCTTTCTGTCCCTCTTGAAGCAAACTGAAACAGAAGCAAAATCAATGGGCTGAAAAAAAAGTGCAGGGTCAAGCATCATGTTTTGGATTCAATACATTCACATGACATATACGTCTAGGAGAGCTGTAACTGCACACTTGCAACTTGTACTTGTCACACTCAAGTCACTAAAATGAGGGCTTTACACTTGACATGGACTTGACTGCTGTAAGAGTCACTTTTGACTTTTCTTGTATATTTTTGGCTTGTATTCATGAGTTCTCTTCTTTATACTTGAAATAATATTTTTTCCTGTTTGTGGCCCTAATACTCTGTCCTACCAAGATTTTACCTTGTAAAATCCCAGAACAACAAAAGGTAAATAAGACAAGAGTCTGAGTATTTGACTATGCATATGCACTGAAAGCACTCTCAGTTATATAAAAAACACAGCTAAAAAAAAAATGCTCCACCAGTGTTTCAATGCTGTCCTTTAACAGTCATTATTCAGACCTGAAAGAGTCGTATCTGGACGAACAATTTGCTTATGAAGACGACAGACTTGACCTGGACCCTAAGACTTGCCTGAATGATACTGGATTTTTTTGAGGCTGTTTGTCTGATATCCTGTAAAATACATCAGCTGAAACATTTGACATAATCAATTTGGAATTTGGTTACCAAAGAACTGTGACCAAGGTACAGAATGCATTTTACAATTCTCTGGAGGACACTGTGTCATCTGTGACACTTTTTATAAAGTTATCAAAATCATTTCTGTAATTATTTATCAGTGCTGTAATTATTTATCAGCTGACCCCAGATATTGATGTACTATATTGTCGCTGTCCGGTAAAAATCGTGTGTCTGAACATTTATTTTTGCATTATCTAAAAAGTAAAAGTTGAGAGACGGTTGAAAAAAAGTGAGTCTTTGATTAAAACCCCTGTAAAACCCTGCTCAATTATTTTTAAAAAAAATGGTCACAGAATTGAAAACAAGGTTGTTTTTCTTATTTAATTACACGTCTATTTTGACAGATGATATTCATGAAACCTATTTGGACTTGAGTCTTAAAAACAGCTGTGCAGACAGTTCAATAGTCCTTTTGATCGGTCTTCACTCCCTCACACTTTCACCATGACAGGAAGAAAGTGGTCGGAACTTGAAACGGGACGCCCCAAAACTCTTTTGCAATGACCCAAGCTGTAACCTTTCTTCTCAGCCTGTCCTTCACTGTCTGAAGCAGTTCACCTCCTCTTTCCTTCAGCGGCCGTCTCTTCCCCCTTTCAAACCCCAGTTCCTTCTTTTTTCTGTTACACTTAGCTTTGACTGACTTCCTCAAGGGACAGAAAAGAGCGAACAGCAGAGAGCTTTTTGCACAGAGAAGATTGCTTGTCACGGCCAATTATTTGCTGCTGTTTTGGCAGTGTGTGCTGCCACTGTGTGTGTGTGTGTGTGTGTGTGTGTGTGTGTGTGTGTGTGCGTCCTAACCTTTTTCTCCAGGTCAGGCTCCCTGAAGGTGAGCAGGAACTTCTTGACGTGTTCGGACCGCAGGCGGTCGATGCTGCGCGCGTCGATGGCCCGGCCCAGGAACTCATCCACCTCATCCTCTGGGTTTAGGTTTTCCTGCGTGTTTCTGAAAATGAAATGCCTGAATAACACAAGATGAGACCAGGTGACATTTATATCTCAGGACGACTGAAAAGGTTCAGTTTTACTGCAGCTAAACTTTTTTCTACGCAGAACACCGCCTACAAACGGGGACCTAATTCTCTTTTCACAAGCTAGAAACTGCTGCAAATCATCTAGAATTGTTGTCAACCTAACAATCTACCCTGAGGTACAGTTACATTTAATTAATCATATGCAAAGTGAAAAAGAGCACTTGACCTAAAACACCATCACTCCCCTCGATCTATAAAGACTCTGATGAGCCAGGTCGTCTTGGACTAATCACAGAATCTGCAAAGTGTCACTTAGATTGATTGAAACTCTCCAGCCTTATTGACAAGCACTAAGCAGCTGATGGAGATGCCATGCTTCCGTGATCACGGTGATTAGGCTGGTGTGCGAGGCTGTTGCAATTTCATTTCAGCAAAATTCTTCGTGTCCTCGAGGGGAAGCCCCGGTGAGGCGAGCGAGAAGTGGGCGAATGAATGCACAAGATGCATGTGATGAAAAGAGAACTTGATTTATGTTGGATGGGTCACGTGTATCGCTAACTGTGACTTCACTTGGATGTTTGATCTTCGCTGTACAGAATGACGTACGCAGAGTTCGATTAATCATGATCCAACACGCAACTTACACAAGAGTAATATGTCCAGCAGGTAAACTTTTGAAATGAAGCCTTTTTTGGGGCCACTTGGAAGCAGCAGAGACCAGAGTTGACCTTCTAAGTGGAAAGGCCAAACTTGTTAGCAAACAGTTGCTTATTTACACATCCTGCAGTTAGAGAGCAACATCGTCATCGATTTGGAGTTGCGTGTTTTTGTCCGTCGGGTTAATATAAGTCCAATATTCACTCTCTCTTAGCTCTGTTACAAACTCCTGAGGGAAATACCTGCCTCTTTAGATGTTCACCAGCGAGTCTCAAACTGTGTCTGTCTGCTGGTGGGTAGAGTGGGTTTGTAGAGTATTTTCATTGAAAACAGACAGAGAAAATGACTCTATGAGAAGAGTGAGACAAACAATGAGCTGAAATTCACTCTAAAGCCGAGCAGAGCTGCAGATTCAGGTGATAATTCTCTGCAGGTTCATCACCACTGAATGACGATCTTTCACATTGTCACATTGTTTTCACATCATTTGATACACTGCTCTTATAAAAATATAGTGATTACAGCTGCTAAAACAATGTTTGCGTATTCACAGATTCTGGATTTTTCAATGAGGTTTTTAATCAGTTAAATATTCTGAGTGATTTTAGTCCCTGTGGACCCAAAAGCTGTTGTGTCTCCTGATGCAAGAAGACACTGATCTCTCTTTCTTTGTGATGAGGACAACTAAAAAAATCTTTTAGTTCTACAAAGTAAAAAGAAACATTGGGAATTATTTGAAATACAAAATCAAAAAAGATGAGTCCAATCAATAGTTACAGATATCTCTACAGATACATGAGCCCTTTATACTTTTTAAAGTGGTTTGGGGGCATTTTAAACCTTCATGATAAAGAGTAGAGAAATGAGAGCGAGAGAGAGAGAGAGAGAGAGATATGCAATTAATGTCACTGGTCAGACATTGCAGTTCCCTGTTGGCGTCCCACAGCTATGGAGTGGCCCCTAAATAAAGTCTTAACACTTGGATATTAAGGCCTTAAAATATTGGCAAAGAATTTTTGCAGCAGTTTTAAAGACATTTTTCACTTGTGAATCATCTGCCTGAGGTCATAGTTAACATTCAGGGTATGAGACTGGTCAGAGATGATTTTTCCGAGTCAGTCAGACCCCCGTCTCCTCAGAAACCGACTACATGTGTGACTGCTGACGACGAAGAGCCTCCGACTGCACCAGTTGTACAGACAGATTTCCAGACTAAGCTGTGATATCGTGTCTAGTGATGTTTTCTAGTCGAGCATGATAAAAATGCAGCGTGCGCTTCCTCCCGGCTCCAAAAAGCTGTCTGCATAAGAAGCAGGATCTGTGCTGTCGCCTGGAGCAGAGGCTGTCAGCGTGGACGCCCCGGCTCAGTGTGATGTCAGAACAAACTCAGAGATACAGAACGGTTTGGGAGGAGAAGAGGAGGACAACTTCTTTATAAATGACTGCGGTTTTCTGATCACTGACAGCCTTTGGGTTCCACATCCCCTCCTCTGTCTTTTTTATATTCTGGATGAGATGGCTGTGCACCACTTTATGAACTCTCTACATGACAGTGGTAGACTCGAAGCATGTCATCTTTGAAAGAGGCTAAATCAATTTGTGGCTAAATTTGCGGTTGCATCAGTCACAAAGCTGCGAAAACAATTTATTTGTCAACACCAGTAGTGTCAAAAATCATGACAACAGATGGACACAGAAACTGCACAACCACTATGTATGTCTGGACATATTTCTAAAAATATTCGAACTTTGTCAAAATATGGTTTGTGCCTCATCATTTCAGCTATGCATTTATTGTGATTCTAAGTTCTTGTTGTCATCATGAAATGTAAAGTTTGAACCTTTTTCCTTAATATCTCTGATGGAGTTTATTGCAGACAATTCATATTTGGTCAGAGTATAGTCAGATGCATGATATGTATGTATTAACGCCTTCATAGCCACGGCTTTGTTTGAGATGTACATGTGTAGACCCCAGAGGATTACTGCTACCTGTGAATGTGGACTGTGATATGAAGTCATCGTATTTATATGATTGGCTATATTTTGTCACTATTGCACTTTACTACCATCTACTGGATTTTACGATGGATGGACAAATGCCTATGTTCTCCTAGTCTTGTTGGTCCACTCTTTGTTTCAGTCCACTTATATGTAAGTGCGGAGTTCAAGTCAAACCAAAGTCAAATTCCTTGTATGTGTATGCACACCACGCGAATAAAGCCGATTCTGATTCTTCTGATTCTGATTCAAATGCCTGATCTTGCAATGTTAACGAAAGTGGGTTAGGGTTAATTTGTGTATCCGCCATGTGATTCAGATTCGCTCCAACATTTAATGGCCCATCCTACACCCTTCCATCAAATTTCCTGAAAATCAGGAAATTCACATCACATCACAGGCCTTCACATTAAGTCTCTGTTCATCAGCTGTTTACATTCTATTGTCCAACCCCATGTATTTTAATGGAGTGTTTGATGCACTGATGGATATCAAGTGACCTTATACATCCCAGCAGACCTGACTTCTGAAAGGGCTTAACCAACTCTGCTACACTTTAATCAGGAAAGATGGGCAATTTTTAAAGATTACTAAAATGTGAAGGAATTTTCGAGCTGAACTAAAGATCAATAAACTGCAGGTCCTTTTGTACAGTACAGGCCGTATATCTTCCTCTAGGCGCTCAGTAACTCGGAGCACAATGGTTTAATGTTACCGTCTTTACTTTGTACTTGACATTGAGTGTTTACATCAGTCATAAGCAACAATATCAAACCTCTTGTAAGATTTCATGACTACTAATGCATATGTGTTGTCCACTGATGCTTTTGTAGTAGCAGTGTATGTGAGTCCACAATGTGAGCTCACAGCAAAGGTACCTAAAAGAAAACAGAAGATCCCATGGACTCGTTCACACAGTTTAAATGCACCATCAGTGAAATCTGATCTCTGACCTGAGACCTGATTCGGTTACAGTCACACTGTAAAAATCCACAGTGACTTCAAAGTCATTCAGTTTGACCTTCCACCAGTCACTAAAAGTCCTAATTACATTTACTTTCAGGGCTCATTTTTGTTATTGATTTCAAAGTGTCCCATTGATTCAGTTCTTTTTTCAAGATCTCTGCCTCCTAGAAGAGCGAGTGAGAACAAGTCTGGATGAAAAGACACCACAAAGAGCAGGATGAGAGAGAAGACACAATGATGTTGAGAGAGAATGAGATGCAGTTACTACTCACTTGTCTTTGGGGTCTTCAAAGCCCTGCAAGACAGGAAAGAGAGCAGAAAAGAAAAAAAGACAGTTAGCTGGGAATGGCAACCCCTGGTGTTCGATCTGTCTGACAGCAACACCTGAGAACTTTAGTCTTTACCTGTTTCAAACCAGTTTTTACTTTACCTTTATCATTTGTGGCTTTGATGCTACTATAACTTCTACTGAACCATTGCTACAAATATTTTGAATGTCCTAGATAGCAATTCTTCAGTTCAGCCCACTAATCATCCAAATGATCAGCTTCTCAATTTCATAATAATGATCAAATTCAGTACTGACACTGTAATTTTGACAATAGCAGTTGTTGGAGGCCCGATGACGTGACTATTCTGAGCCAAAGAAAATGAAATACAACAGGTGTTGTGAAGGAAAAGGCTCCCTGTGGCTGGAAACAAGTGAGCAGGAAATGAAAGTCAAGCTGAAAATGAACATTTCTGTATCAAACTGGGCTGAAGATTGAACAAAGAATGTGGTCAACAAGCAATTATAAGAAGCTAAATAAGTTTTCTAGTTCTTGAGAGCAGATAGAGGGATAAAACAAGTCAAAGTAAACAGACAACGAGCCTCGTTGTTAGGAAAGGTGAGTGTAGGTTATCATCAATTTCCTACATATTTAAAGTAGTATTACTTTTTCATAATTCCTAGTCTTATTTCATTATCACACATCCTTCTACACATTATATCATGTAACTCTACTTTGCAGATAAAAAAAAATATCCTCATACATCCTGCAGCAGTTGGTTCAGGACTTTCTTTCTCCAGTGAATAACACATCATTCAAGTGAAGTTAATTTTGCCTTTTAGGCTTTAAGTGTATTGCAGACAACAGACATCAGCTGTTAAACTGCTTTACTAATCTTACTGTATTTAATGAAATATTACTGTAGCCTCAGTATTCAGCTGTAATATGAAGGAAAAAGAGAATTAAAAATGTGATCTTGGCTTCCCATCTTTTAACTGAGCTCCTTCTATCAGGTAGTCATCTTCAAACAGAAGCTCTGGCTTTGAGCCCCCGGGACCTGTGGCCAGTCGTCCACCCATGACCACATCTAACTATACTACAATGAAGTGATCTAATGCATATCTCTAGCTCCCTCTTCTGGATAAACACATCACTGTCAATGCAGAAGGAGCACCAAGACCACAGCAGGCTTCTACAAAGACTCCTGATGATTTTGATCATTGATTAATCAATGAATCATTTATGTGTAAAAATGTCTCGTATAGTCTCTCAGTCCAAATTGATGTCAAATTGAAATGTGTCGCTTTCTCTGACCAACAGTCCAAAACCCAAACATATTCAGTTTCCTATCGTGTATGACAAATTAATTCTCACGACTGAAAAGCTGGAACCATCAAACATTTGGCATCTTTGCCGGAAAAAAAAATCATTATCCCATTATCAAAATAGTTGCAGTGTAAACACTAAAATAGCTGCTTGCACTCGTTCCTCTCATCTTCTCAACATGTGACAGCAGTTGAATAAACAGTAGTGAAGGAGTAAACTCATGGACGCCTCATAAGTCATCCACAGTCCAGTGCTCAGCTCCATCTGTGTCTGGATAGAGAGAACAGAGAATATCCATCCACAGCACCCCCACCCCACCCCACCCTCTGTCCCATTTACAGAAAAAATCTCTCTCATGCCCTCTGTGTGTCTTTGACTCCCCTCTCTCTCTACAACTTGCTTTATCTTCAGAGCCTGCCTGGTGATGAATGAACAGCACAGAGATAGAGAGGGAGAGAGTGATGGGCAGGAGGACGAAGAAAGGCCGAACTGTGGCAAATAGAGTTGATGTCAGAGGCATTAATGTTTCTGCAAACTTTGAGACGGCCCTGTGAATCGGGGCGTAGAGAACACGCAGACACTTTGGTGACACGCTGATATCAGGCAAACGAAGGAGAACCAGCACCGCCGCTGACATGATGTCAGGACCTGGAATTGACTGTGCTCATGCAGGACGACAGGAAGATGAGCCTGTTCCTGGAGTTTTTTTTATGTTGAGCACTTTTGGCTGCAGTGTTTCTCCTTTTACTGTAGAAATTGTAAATCACTTTGGCATCACTTGTTTTTTTGTCCTGAGATTTTTCATTTCAGTAGGTGGCGCTCTTTGTCTGTTCAGTAATAGTGGCTGTTGATAACCACCCATTTGTTCCTGCTTTTTTTCCCTAAACAGAACTGCTACCACATCATATACTGCATACAAATATCCAAACTAATAATCAAATAAGAATAACTGGTGTAGAAATGCAGTCGCATGTTTGACTGAACACACACAGTTAAAAAAAATCTGTTTTGAAGCAAGAATTGCAGAATATGCACCTGACCTTCAAAATAAAAGGAGGGACTGATGAGTTTACAGTGTTTTTATGCCTGCATGTCACAGCGGTGTTTCTGTCATTAAAGCACAAGTTAATGTCAAAAATGTCTCCCCTGGTCTCCTCACATCTAATCAGTGCATTAACTATCAAATTGGACTTGCACAACTTGCTCTGCCTGCCTGATTGTAAGTTTTTTATCAGCTATATACAGACTGTATGTTATATAGGCCTAATACTTGTAACATTACATTACAATAACTTGGTGGAGGCTTTTGTCCAAAATGACTTACAGGAGATGTTTAACCTCCCTATGAATAAGAACTGGATCAAAAACAGTAACAATTATTCTCCGCAGTGATCCGTCCCTCTGAGTTACAAATATTTTTCATACACATCATTTAAGGGGGAAGTCCAGTTATTTCACTTCCATAAAGTTGTGTGAGACAAATGGACAAAATGAACATGGGACAATGCTGAAAGTTGACTTTTAGGCCCAAGTCTGTTGGATCCTGACTTTGACCCCTTCCCATGCTGCAGTTAGCAATATCCCTATCTTGTAAACGCCCACGTCTTTCAACCTCCACACCCCCAGATTATAACGCAGGCTTTCTCTTATAAATATGTAGTCTCTGAGTTCAAGCTGACATAACCCTGATGATAGCACAGGTCGTAGTACTCCCTCTGATGAAAACTTCCCTTTTAACTTGTGCTTTCATTTAGTTAGTTATCACAAATGAAATCACTTTTAAAAAATAATCGTGCACACAGATTTTCACCCCACAGCGGCTCTGCACACTGCCGTGGACGCAGCTCAGAATTTATTACCGGGAAAGAGCATTTTTTTGTTTCAGCGTGTGTTGAACAGGAATGTAAAAGGAACTTATTCGGAACTGGGTTTTCTCACATTCTTCCCTGTAATAGATTCACTGAGAGAGGTGGGTGGACTGATGATATGAGAATAAACAAAGAACAATTCTCTGTTTGTGTGTGTGTGTGTGTGTGTGTCAGGTGTGGGTGCATCCATTCACTGAGTGAGTCATTGCTGGGTCAGCTGAGCAGGGAGAGCTACAGTAGGTAAATCCATATGAATCTTGTTGTGGTTCCATTACTCTGGCGCTGCTACATTTCAAGCTTTTCCTAAATAATCAAATTTGGCCCAATGAAAGATTACACATCTAGAGGACAGGGGTCTTATTTTTTCCCCCCCGCCTGCTCAAATTGCAGCAGTGGGCTGTCAATTTGTTGTGGTACCGGCTGTAAGTGTCCTCAGAGCCGAGGTGAGGTGGAGGAGGCGGAGTGTGCCATGAAGGGCCATCACTGCTGCTTATCAGGGAATGCACATCAAAGGATTATGGGTATTAAAAACATTTTGGCTTCATCACCAAATGAGAGCCGAGGTAAGATATTGGCAGAGTCACTCTTAATAACACAGACAGGCATGATAGCAGCCCTACAAAGCACGAGAGTCAGCACACACTGAAAAAACTTTCACTTTTTAAATCCTCCTCACCATCCTCTTCATCTCCTTTGAGACCTGGTTGCCGCCCAGATGGTTGTAGAAAGGGCGGTCCGTCCAGTGGCCGCTGTTGTGGGTGACAGAATTGGTCCTCTGTCGGTTCATTTTGGCTATCATGGCCTTTTCCTCTTTCTGCAAGAAATGAAGATACAGAAACAGGTATTAGAATATATTGAGTACATGTTGAGAAACAAAAGATAAACTTTATTTACAGACACCAAGTCTTTCTGGTGTTTAGCCAACTGACAATCTTTCCTCTAATGAACTATGATGACTTTATTCATATGCATCAACCTCCAGTGGCGTAAGTAACTAAATACATTTACTCAAGTACTGCAAGTACACCTGTAAGGTTCTTGTGCTTTACTTGAGTATTTATATTTGGTGCTACTTTGTGCTTCTACTCCACAAGAATCAGGACATATTGCACTTTTTACTCCTCTACTTTTATTTGACAGTGATAGTAATTTAATAGTTCAATTTCAATGCAGGACCTATACCTGTAATGGAGTATTTTAAACTAGTAGTTTTACGTAAGTAAAAGATCTGAATACTTCTTCCATCCACCTCCTTTTCAGATAAGATTAGATTTGTGAATTTCCCCACTGTGGGACGAATAAAGGTTTATGTTATCTTATCTTTTCAGTCACTAGATTGTTTGTATCACAGTCCTCAGGTTCACAACAGGTACTTTGTGGGTCATAACTGTGACTTGTTTAGAAGATATACACAACCTTTATTGTATTTTTCTAAAAGACCTTCAACCAAAAAAGCCTGTATATCTTGCATCACCTCTACAGTAATAGGGACAGTGACTAGCTCTCAGGATTGGATGTTCACACTTTGAAAACCAGGAGTGGGAAAAAAGGCAATTAAAAGTTTTGCTCCGCTCAGCTTAAAGTTTCCCAGGATCTAAAATTGGATCACCTGATTTATTGACTGATGAAGCTTAAAGATGTTAATGGGTCCACCTCTGACGATATCTGTACCTATCGTCACACAGTATGGCTTCACTGAAGAGTTGAAACAACGGGATACAAAATATAGAAAATACAGAAAAGTGTAATCTTTCAGGGTAAATTAGGCTTTCGTCTCATATCTTGATGCAGTTTATATATTTGGAGGTGAATGGCATTTATTTGTGATTCTTTTTAAAATGCACATTTGAAAAAATCAACAGTAATGTGTCTTTTCAGATATTTTAAAGTCTCTGCAAGCGGGAACCAGAACTATCTGCGTGACTACATATCACTACAGGCAAGACAACAGATGACCCTTTAAAATCACTGAAACAAATTAAATAGTACAACATTTACACTGTAATTCAGGGAGTGATGCTGCCTCAGTTGTCTATTCTTGATGCACAGTTCTTCTGTTTGTCTGCAAACAGCTGATCTACAGTTTTCATCCCAGTCCCCGATTTTAAAAAGACTGATGGTTTATTGTATCAAGTGCAAACTGTCACTCACAGGTGCACATCAAACTCATCCACAAGATGGATTCTCATTGGTTGATTGTTGGCTTCATGTTATCCAGCTCAAGTTGGCACTGATGCAATGATCAGTCTCACTTTGCCGTTATAACTGTGCTGACAAGTGTTAACAAGCCTGTACACGACATCTTGTGAATTTCCCCATTGTGGGACGAATAAAGGAATATCTTATCTTATCTTGTCTAATAATGTCTAATGACCAAACAAGATGAACATAGTAGAAGCAGGAGTAAAAAAAAAAAACATAGGTCGCCATATTGTTATATGTGTGGTCGTAAGATTTTCACAAAAAGCACCAGAAGAAAAGCTCCTTCCACTGTAGACACCAGTGTTAAACACTTATTTACTCATCATACTGTGAGAACTAGTAAAAACAAGCAAATTTTAATACTCATGCACTTTTATTCTCAGAAAAAAAAATCAATTCTGCTTCAGGCGTTAAAAGCTGGAGATACCAGCCATAACTAGTTTATTTCTTACAGTTCTGATATTAGAGAGGCGGACTGGCTCTAGGAAGTATTTTTCAAAAATAAAACTATAAAAAGTAAGCAAAATAATTAGACCGTACAATCGTCCTTCTGTCTCGCAGCATGAGCAGCAGAACGAGAGGAAGACATCACTTCACATGACGTGCTATCTATAGTCGCAGCTTGTGATCCTGCTGGAGGACAGAGACAGCTGATTAAAGCCGTCCAGTCATAAACACACTGGAGCTCACGCAGCGAAGCAGAGATGAACTCATTCCCCTCTGAAACGCAGTTCACATGGGACCCAATCCCACTCTATAAACAATGATATGTACAATACGGCCCTGCTGCGTGTGCGTTCTAAAAGACGGCTCCATCAGGAACAGCACTTTAATTTTGGTTGTGATGGTGATGTATCAAAAATGTCATGCTCTCAGCTTCAGAAAAAAAAACTCACCGCCCACACATGGATGGTCTCAGTGGATTTTTTTGGAAAGTTATATTGTGTTGTTTCAAGCCTTCATACACACGTACCATCAGCCCTCAGCTTCACATTAAAACACTGACTAGCTAATGGGGTCATACACACATTTGTAACATGGTTAAAGCTCATTGCTTCTGTTGTTAATGACTTGAACCAAAAAATGAACCCATTTTTGAAAAGCATTAGATTGTTTTTACACAGATGTTGAAAAGTTGCCTGCTGCTTGTTTTATAGTAATCTGGGTCCTGCAGTGACTTAGCATCGAGAAATTTAAGGAAGTGGAACGCAAAAGCTTCTGTTCATGCTGTTTATGAAAGTTATTAAAAGTCAGCAAATGGTTTTTAATCAGTTTCCAATAAAAACAAAACAAACGCCAATACATTTCAGATTTTTTGTTATTATTAATTTCACGTTTATAAGTGTTCTTACATTATGACTGCGGTGACTTTTCAGAGCTTTTCAGCCTCTTTTAGCTACTGTTTTGGTTTATAGTAGATTTACTGCATGGTTCAGTCTCATTGTTCTCATCAGCCTCTTTTGGAGCAGCAGCTGATTAACCCGCTCAACACTACCGGCCCAGCACAGACAATGCTAGTGTCCAACTGCAGCAATAAAGCAAAACTAGCAGCTAAAGAGTCTGATACGTTTCTCAAGAGTTGAGAAATTCTTCTGCCCCCTAGTGGCTCAAAATCAATGAAGACAGTATTAAATGAAAGAAATTAAAATAATAAGTGATAATCTATATATGTGTGCACTTTCAGCACTTTCAAACAGTGCTGTGGGCCGTACCCTTTTCTGACTGCAGCCCACAATGAGGTAGGTTTCTATGTTGTGCTTCTTCAGGTAGGCGTTTCTTTCTCCTCCTGCTCCTGCCTCCACATCGTAGTCCCCATTCAGATAATTCAGAGTGGCCTTAGTGATATGGATGCGTCTGAAACAGGAACAACACGCATCAGCATTATTCAGATACTGCATATTCAAATGTACAACGCCAGAGTGGGCTGATTTGTAGGAAGTTGACTATAACTTGAGAGACATACCCAGCTTGGCCCCCAGCCTCCATCTGATTGGCTAGCGTGACATCATTGGACCAGACGTCAAACTGCCACTTCCTGAGTCCCAGCACCCCGCAGTGCACCCTGCCGCTGTGGATGCCCACCCTCATGTTCACGTTCACCCCAGTCACCTCCCGTACCAGCCTGCGAAAAACATTTAAAACCAGGGTGAATGATTTTTAAATAGATAATAATAGTCTGCTAGCAATGACCTGCAAAATCACTATTTATTATTTTGCTAACATCTTTGGTGATACATGCTGACTGCTGAGGTATCCCAGAGATCGCTGATAAATCTTTTTACTACTGTGATCTCTTGTTAGATTTCTTTTGATTATGTTTCGAGATGTGGTGCTTTGATATCTCTGCTCTTGTGAGGAAATATGTTGTGATTTTGGTCATCAAATCTAAAAGGTTTGACACATGAAGATGATTGTTAGTTGAGTCATACTGTATGTGTTCTGTTGGCAATAGTAAGCATCATAATTGACATTTATTTTGCCCAAACACGATCTGGATTATTAATCTGACAGAGGGATGTGGTCCTTTGCTATTGTGAGCAGCATCAGCTGGTCCAGAAAATGGAGCCATGGATGGATGAATTAATAGAGGGGATAATGCTAATGCAGTTTAAGGCAGATCAGCGGCGACCTCTCAGCAATTTGAGGCCATGTTGGAAAAAAAAAAAATCTTGAGGAGCAGGCAGACCCTTCAGGGAGCGCGTAATAAGCCTATTACATCCTTCACAACCACAATCCATGTGTCTGCCTGGAGCCTTGAACTGCAACCTCAACCCCCGAGAAGAAGGATGACATCGGGCATCAGTTTGGCTTTGTGACAATTTACTGGGGCTAACAGAGATATGAAAAGAGCATCAGCAGTTTTTGGATGTGTAACAGAAAAGTATTCCTGAAAAACAATATTAGCTCCCACTGCTAATAAATAATTCCCATAAAATATAGCTAAATAAATAAAATAAAATACAAGAGCCTCCATTACTGTTTTACATATTTAGCCATTTATATTGCAGTCACAGGTTAAGCAGTGATGTCCCGTTAACCCCGGGGGCAACTTACGAGATGGCCTCTATCATGTCCAACCCCATCTCCACACAGCAGTGTGCGTGGTCGGCCCTGGCCTCCGGCAGCCCAGACACACAGTAGTAGCAGTCTCCCAGGATCTTGATCCGCAGACAGTGGTTCTCCTGTCAGGGGAGAACGACTAAGTTGAAGTGTACACCAGCTCATAATCCACTGTGGTGGGTTATATAATGGATTCACTTTTACATTTTTTTTTCCCTTGCACAGCTTGTTCTATACACACGCCAGAGGTTCATTCTTTCTTTAATATTATCGGCTGTCGTAGGTGGTGGGATAAGACCTGGGATTTTTATTATGTGTGGGCCTGCGTGGTTGTTTACTGAGGGCTACATGAAATTGTATGTGCTACAATTATTTGCAATGTTTTTTCCAATCGCTTTCCATGTTACAACCTTGATTCTAAAAAAGTTAGGATGCTCTGTAAAATGTAAAGAGAAAACAGAATGTAATCATTTGCAAACAAACTGTATTTAACAACAATGGTTTTATAACGTGTTCCTGAGTCCATGTAGTAACATCCTTTATACAGTCATGTGACAAAGTGTTGAACCTCTCTCCATCCTTGCTTGAACGACTGAGTCTTTCCAGGATGAACCTTTCATACCCAATCATGATACTATCACCTGTTACCAATGAACCTGTTTACCTGTGGAACGATCCAAACAGGTGTTTTTGGATCAGTCCACAACTTTCACAGTCTTTTGTTGCTCCTGTCCCAACTTGTTTGAAACATGTTGCTGCCATCAAATTCAGACTAAGTAGATATTTACAAAAATCAATGAAGTTGATGAAGTCAAACATTAAATATATTGTCTTTGTACCGTTTTCTATTGAGTATATTTCAAAAAGGATTAGCAAATGATCACGTTCTGTTTTATTTATGTCTTACATTGTCCCAACATTTTTGGAATTTGGGTTGTAAAATAGTAGCTTAGGCAAAAATGAAGTGGAGTGCAAAATCTGTAAATGATAAGTTCAACAAGTGGCTTCAATCACACAGGCCTCCACTCCCAGAATCAAAGTGCAGAGTGGCATTTCAAAGGTGAAGGACTCAGGGTGTAAGACACCCAGGAACAAAAAGTCAAACCACCAAAACAGCATGTGCAGCAAAATGTGCTGCATGTCATTGATTTTCTTCCCGGCCACTGCACCCAGTAATAACCTCAGGTCAGCACTTTATCATCATACTCTCACATAAGGCCAGCTGGGTATATTAAAACCGATAAGAGGATATCCTGGAAAAACAGGTTCCAATCATTCTGTGGGGTTGAAATTTTCCACCTCAAAAACAGTGTACTTGTAAGATTAATTGCTGCTCTATCAGTGTACATGATAAAATTAGAATATATACTATTTCATGATTAATGAACTGTCTGTTGAAAACCAGGAAAGGGATGTTATATTCCCAAATAAATATGTCATAATTTACATGATTCATTCATAATATGACATAATTTGCAAGTTAAAAATACATATATAAATACATCACATATAAATGTAATACATATGTATACATATATATTTTTTTGTTTCTCAGACTTTCAGTAACAACAACTTAAAGCTGCTCTAATCAGTATTTTTATATTAACAATGCCTCAAATGACTATGAGTAATGTGAAGGAGAGACCCACAGATCGTAGTATCAGTATCACCTGACCCTGTGGTTTCCCTCAGCTACACTGAGCTTTTTAGCATCTTCTTCATTGTTTTTATCTGCAACACATTTGCTGTATGGTCCAATCTGACTGCTCCCCTTAACCTCACCTCCAGCCACAGCAGGCAGCTCTGCCAGTGCAGCCAGTGTAGCACCAAAAGCCTGAAAATTAGTGACTAGTAAGTCAACAAAGTGGAACATTCAGCATCTAAAGAGCCAGATATGCATTTCCCTCTCTAAAAGCAGAGTGAATATTGGAAACACGACTCCAAAGCTTGCCAGTGTTGCTCCAAGCTGATTGTGTGAATAATATAATATAATGACAATAAACTGCTGATAATGTTACCCTCTGAACTTTATAATGCAATAGGATTTCAGTGTCGTGAATTCGGCCACCGACCTCCGAATCTCTGCACATTCAAACTGCTGAGAAGAGAAGGAGCTGTATTTGCAGCAGCAGGATTTCTACAATAGTTGCATCTCAGCATAGATTATACACATTAGCCTTAAAACTCAAAGACCCATTGGCAGTGTGTGGGATGACCACAATATGGTGTGTGTGTGTGTGTGTGTGTGTGTGTGTGTGTGTGTGTGTGTGGATCTGTAGGGCTCGTCTCATGATCGCCACCTGAGTATCTCTCCAGCACATGGCTGTGGCACAATACAAAAAGACCCACTGTGTAAAGACCACAGACAGAGAACATGTGTGTAGTGAGTGTGTGTGTGTGTGTGTGTGTGTGTGTGTGTGTGTGTGTGTGCGCACGTCTACACACAGATAGGAGGTACATCTGGCATGGACATAAAAGTGTCAGTGGCAACGTTTCTGGTTTATAATGCCTGTTTCACTCATAAATATTGACTAGCACATCATTTCACCTTTCATAAACAAATAACACAAAAATACATTGATCAGCTGGAAAAACAATGAAGCTTCTGGATAAGAAGAAGAAACTATCAATATTCATGAATGTGCTGCTTATGAAGCTGCGGTTCAGACATTGGACACGTGTGGCCGCAGGATACTGACATTTTTGGAGCCGCCCTTTATACATTGGAACTACAATTCTACAATTTCATTTAGCAGACGCTTTTATCAAAGGTTCAACATTCACATGCCGATGGAACAGACATCAGGGGCAATTTGGGGTTCAGTCTCTCGGACACTTCAACACATATAGGGCCAGGGATTGAACCACCAACCTTCCCTTTGGTGGACACCCGCTCTGCCTCCTGAGCTACAGCCGCCCCCACTGATACGGACTGATACGTATTCTATAACTGTGTTTTAACTGTCTTTAAGATGCCCCCAAAAGAGTGAGGCCAAGTTTTATCTTTACTTCTAATCCAGCAACTTTAAAACATTGAAATAAGGACTAAATAAAGCTGAGTGGTTAAGACTGCGTCCACACACTAGACCAGCTTCGATGCAAATGCATCTCTCGGTCTCTGTTTTGGCCTTCAGTCCACATGAAAACTGAGCTTTTCGTAAATTAGGGGTTTTGCATGAATATCTTAAGTCACTGGTGCCCAATCATTTTGGCTTGTTCCCCTTAAAACAAAACAAAAATGTGCTCTTGCAATGTTGTTTGTTCACAGGCTGCAATCAGTTCACCCAAAGAGTGAATATTCCTCCTCAGATTGTTTCATTTACTTTGTTTTAGAGGCAAGAGGAGAGTAAAAATATCCAATAATTCAATCAAAAAGCCTTGGGTGGATCCAGACCTCAGGTTCAGAACCACTGGTCTGAGTGAAACAGAACCATGTGACATGAGTACACCTGATATGAGCCATGTGATTGTTCATCAAATATTTCACAACCTTGAAACCGTGTTGGGTTTGAATAAATGGATGCTGAGCGAGGGAAGGTGTTGCCACAGGAAAGTTGCTTTCAAGTATCAGTACTCAGTCAAGTCTGTTACACCTTGTTCACACTGACTGCATCAAGTCTGTTGCTTTGCTTTGAGAGTCCCATTCATTTTTAATGGGACGGTCTGTTCCCCTCCTGTGGTGGCAGTTGCACTGAATTTCATATGTTCTCTACGATCTGTCTGATCACTCAACTTGTCACCTTTGTATTCAAAATATTATGCTGATTACAATCCTGAAAGACAAGTACTCTGTCATGGATTATTCAGGATTATATTACCCGTGTTTCAATAAAACATCAAACACATCAAACATTCAGACAGTTCAGATAGTATAAATGTCACAAACGCCTCAAGGTCGTATTTGCCATGCAGCTACTGCTGCTCCTGTCCACGCGCTTCAAAACAGCTATTCGTCCTCTAGTCCTTGAACCAGGAGGTTAAAGAGCATGTCTTCCTTTACTGCTCCTCAAGCTTTAAACAAACTATACCGCTCTAGTCCTTCTCATATACATGACCTTCATGATTGGACCACGGGTTCATTTACATATTTTGTGCATATTCACAACATTGTCAGGTTTCAGGTTTTATCAGAGCATCACACTCGGAAACACCAGAGTTATACTGATGAGGGTGTGAGTGCAGCTCTGCACAGCAATCACTGTTAACAGTCATGTTAGTCAGATGCCATTGCAACCACCAGGTTAAATAAACACCACACTGCAGTGAAAGCAATTAAAATGTGACCTATTTGCTATTCCAGAGTCCTTCACCACCAATTATCCATTATATGTACAGGATGTTCAGCGGGCACATTGAAGTGAATAACTCAATAACCCTCGATAAGTGAGTTATTCATCTCATTCATAGTCACTTGAAGGAAGAAGGTTCTCAGGAACACCAGTAATGTGATCAGGATTTTCTGTCCTCAAATCTGATGTCACACATTGATGTAAGTAACAGTACTGAGTCACACCCAATATAACACAAGGTCTTGCCTGAACAATTCAATTTTCAAAAACGAAAAACGTGAGCACAATTTGTTGCCACAACATCCAGTGAACGTGTGTGTGATTGCGTTCTTACCGCTGCCAGCTTGTCAAAGCGGGCGAAGAGTTCATTGAGAGTCATCACCAACTCCTGCGCCGTGCACTGGGACGCCAGACTGGTGAAGCCCTCGATGTCGGCAAATAAGATGCTGCGGAAACACAATGACGAGAGAAACAGAATTCAGTATTGTTCGAGTTCCCTCTGCACTGCGGTCCTCGTCTTTGTTAACTGTTCTGTTTGCCTCACGGGGCTGCAGACACACATGTGCTACCTTTGTGAGCAGGTGTCAACAACCACTTTCGTTCACCTGCCAGCAATGAGCTTTAACAGGAAAGTGTAGCCCATTGGTGCTTCAACTGAAGCTCAAATTATGCTTGATTATGCTTGTAAATTTCCCCACTGTGGGACGAATAAAGGTATATCTTATCTTATCTGAAGATGCACATCGTCTCTGTGAATCCCCAGAGAAGGGTGTTCTATGTTGATTATTCTTGCAGAAATCTCATCTATGATTTGTGTGGCCCTTCACGTCAAGCATGTTGATCAGTTGATTCAATTCCTGTCGCGAGGTGGATTTGATAACAGAGGCAAAAACAATGGCAAACTTGCTATATACAAGTACAAAAGAAACAGCCATGCAAATTTAAGTGAGCTACATGTTCACTGACCTACAGCCCAGAGAAGCATAATTTTAGCCTTAGTCCACCTGTTTGGTTGCTAGTGCAGCAACAAGAACATGATCCCTTCCTGCCTCTCCATGTGTGAACACAATCAATTTTGTTTGTTTGAATGCTGAGCCAAAGCCAGAGGGCTACTGGGAATCAATTTCCTGTGCCACCCATGGCCAGATCAACATTCTTCCCCTGAAGAGACCAAAATCGAAACTTGTGTGTCCATGCCACAGCAAACCATCTCATCCAAAAAAAAAAAAAAAAAAAAAGAAAGGGCCATAATATTGCACTGAGACTGACATAATTCTGCATGTTTCATTTCAGTAGCTCTGGTTGACACGCTGGTGCAGATAAAGAAGGCTCTGAGCTCAGACCTGCCGGTCAGCCGGGTCCTTTCTGTGGTGAGTGTCCCCGGGCCTGATTGGGTTTCCTCCATGTGCTCAGGATTCTTCCCACAGTCCACAGACTAGTCAGGCTGAGTGCAGACTCTAAATTGCCTCGTGGTGCAAATGTGAGTTTGTCCGTCTCTGTGAATCAGCACTGTAAAAGACTTAATCTTTCCAAGGTCTCCCCCTCGTCTCACCACAAGTCAACTGTCATAAAACTTTTTTTTTAGTGTTCCTACTTTGCCAAAGCCCACACATTTCAGCTTGATACACCAGGCCAGAGTTTAAAGACAGGAACTGAGAGAGGTAGGGGAGGGTGATTTAATGACTGGTCAAAATGTACACATGAAGCCACTGATGGAGGTCAGTACAGTCACGTCTAAATGCAATGCAACACCTGCAATCTGTACTGGATTTGTGCTAATGAAGTCATGGCACAACGGCACGGAGAGAGTGCGACAGAGAGTGAGACCTAACACATTTGCGAGTAATTTTAGACGTGCAAAAAGTTAATTTCCTTTCCCTGAGAACAGGTAAACTGATACAGCAGAGGTCTTTTTGCCATTGAGGCGTTTTCATTACTCTCCTACCACCGGCACAACAGCAGGACAGGCCATCTCATCGGGCTGAATCATTCCTCTCAGAAACAACAAGGACAAAGGGAGCAGGCCGGCAGGTAGAGACAGTAATAGGCTCAGCATTAGCTGTGGGAGACGGATAAAAATGAATGAATGGTTCGAGTTGTTCTACGAGGCGTCACGACCCTCTACCACACAAAGTCACATCTCAAGCTCGACATTTCTTTCCCTCAATAAGCATATTGATTCTCTGGTCACCGCTTTCCTCCTGGGGTGAAACATGTGATGAAGTCAAACTCAGGAGGCGAGATCAGCCTTGTGTCTTTTGCTGCTCAGTGCTGCTGAACACCGTCTCCCTTGCAGCAGCTTTTGACAATGACTCACCTGAGCTTGAACCCAAAGCCTTTTGGGATGTCCGATCGTCAAATAAACTTAAAATAACCTCAGAAGAAAAATCCATTCACCGCCTTAATCTTGTTCATTCTACTAGTTTCTAATTTTGGGCATTTGGATGAGAGGGTGGGCAAAAACGTAAACCCTATTTCAAAATGAAAAGGAGAACCACAGGGTACAAACTAGACATAAAGCGGTATGGAAACAATAGAAGGTGGACAACAAACCAATGTAAACCTTTGGTCCGGGGCTGTTTTTCATGGTTTGAGCAAGACCCATTGTTCCAAATAAGGCATACCTTAATGCTACAGTACAGTATATGTATTTATAGTTATAGTATTTATAGCGTTTTCAGGCTCGTATTGTTTGAATGGAGCTCTGTGTTAACTCAGGCGAAACAGGCCGTCAGCTGATCTGTGTCAGCGGACTCTTTCCATCACATTCGCACAAGTTAACAAGGCAGTCATCGTAACGTGACAGTGTTCCCTCACTCTGCTTGATTATTCATGCCGCTCTTCTGCACACTGCTCAGTGCCACCAGCTCCTTCACTGGAAGATTATTGTGAATCACACTCGTGAATGTCATTTAAATTACTGCGCCGGAGTTAGATGAGAGCTCAATTTCAGCCCCTCACAAGTCACAATTAATATATACACACACTGATGGCAAAGAACACCAACACAGGATCTAAAACACAAATTTAAAACAATATTTCATCCCTAGTGATGTGATATAAAAATGAAACAGATCCATTGCTTTTAGTTCATTTGGTTTTAAAATATCTGATATGTACTGATTTGTACACTTTAGCAGAAAAAAAAAACCCAACTGCCCTAATCCAGTTGGGGTGGGTGCAATAACAATGATTTGTGGACAAGACACACAGGACAAGGTCTAAAATTCACCAAGCTGAAAGGACAGAGCCCTCCAGTGCCCTACCATGATGATACTAAAAAGGCTTTTTATGTCATCTTTTATGTCTTCTTTGTACAAACACTGAAGTGGTTTAATGACTGTTTCTCCGGCCTGCGGCTAAGATCTTACACAACAGTAAAACTGTAAAAGGACCACAGCATGTATACTGTGTAACATCTCGGCATCAGCAGCAGAAAGACGATTTCTGATTTGTATAAAGTAACAAAAGCCCTTCTGTCTTTCAACGTCTCTCTGACGAAAGTCTAAGTCATGATATTTATATTCAGCGACTACGTGCTCCGTCTCCTACCACTTGATAAGAATATTCTCATCGGCTGGGTTTAAAATCATAAACCACTGTGTGATCATTTCCATAGCAGCTGTGATCTTGAAAGCAGAGTTCTCTGCTATTTTTCATGTATATAGACAAGAGTGTAATTAGTATTAGTATTTTTATATATATTTATATATTATTTATATATCTGCACCACAACAAGGCTGAGGAAGAGTTAACAGTCTAGTTAACAATATGGGGCCTAACATTGATGTTTGAGGCACATTACTGAAATTGGATGATTTACTTTAAAGCAAATAAATTAATGAAGACATCTGGGCCAGTAATGCAGTATATGTATTTCATATTACATGATATAATGTATCCCCTATAAGGCAGTGGGTGGTGTTCATTATATTGTGTTTTCTCTTTTTGTAATGCAGCTTGCCATACTACTGTTTCATATTATATTATTCATCCATGAGTTGCATTACTCTGAGTTGCTCCTGCAATGTTTTCTTGTAGTTGCTTGTAAAGTAAAGTGATCTGTCCACGTTGCACACGATTCAAACGTATGGCACAATCCTGGCTCCATTCGATGTGAGCACATTCACAGCTTGCCCATACAGTCCCAGCTGATATCCAGCTCCCTGATAACAAGCAGCCAGGCAGTGCTGTCACTGTTTGATTTCGTGAAGCCAGACTTTGCTGGTGTTTTCTGACTATGTAGAAGTGGCTTTCTGAGTCAGAGCCCCAGGAAGGACAAGAGCTATAAATAAGCAAAGGCTTCAGACCAAACAAGCTCACATGAATCTCACAGGATAGGTACCCACTGCACAGCCAAGAACATGGTGTGTTTGCACAGTACAGCCTGTGTGGGTAGGGCGTGCGGGTGTTAATGTACGTGTATGCATGTTGAGTGCATATGAGTGGCAGGGTTTTTTTCAGGGTTCACACGTTTTCTCTTTTTTTTTTCTGGCCACATGTCAAGAGCACTAACATGTTCTAATGAACCTGGGATTCAAGATGCCTAAATTTACTCAATTTGGCTCCCAGGCTGAAAGGGATTAAGAGTCCCCACTCTGGGTACACATTTCTGGGAATAATTGATTGTTTTCGGTGAACTGTTGCATGGAAGGTCGAGCGAAACCAGACACTTGACCAATGTGTCTGAGCTCGGAGATGGGTCTGACTGGGTAGAAGCAGCGATGGTGGCTGAAGAGGAAGAGAGGGAGATGGAAGGATGATTCTGTGGACGCAGTAATTAGGGCTTTAATTCCCTTTCATTTTTAAAATCAAAACTGCCTTGTATTAGTTAGTTTAATGCACCTCAACATTTACATTATTACTTCCAAATCACAGACAAGCACATTAATCTGCCTTGGCATTAAAAAAGATTATTTATTATTTACTCTAACAGAGTTTCATACTGTTAAAATACTTTACCTATGGGATAACAGCAAACTGAATTCCCCTACATGATCAGAATTATATCTATGCAACGATTACTCTATTAATACATCCATCCATCCAGGGTTGCGGGGGGGGACTGGAGCCTATCCCAGCCGACTTAGGGCGAAGGCAGGGGACACCCTGGACAGGTCGCCAGTCCATCGCAGGGCCACACACAGGACAAACAAACACACACACTCACATTCACACCTACGGACAATTTAGAATATTCAATTAACCTCAGCATGTTTTTGGACTGTGGGAGGAAGCCGGAGTACCCGGTGAAAACCCACGCTGCACAGGGAGAACATGCAAACTCCACACAGAAAGATCCCAAGCGCCAGTGCTAACCACTGCGCCACCGTGCAGCCCACTATTAATACATTAGTCGAACAAAAGAAAATTGACAACTATGTTAATAATCAATTGATCTTTTCAATCATTTTTCAAAAATGTCAAACATTTGTTGCTTCTTAAATGTAAGGATTTGCTGCTTTTCTTTGTTATTTGTGATAGTTAATGAGGGTTTTGGACTGTTGGTTGGAGCAATTTGAAGGTGGCACTTTGAGCTCTGGGAAATTGTGATGAGCGTTTTCCACAAGTTTTTTGACATTCTATAGACTAAATGATTAATGGATTAATAATGGAAATAATCAGCACATTAATCAATAATGAAAATAATCATTAGTTGCAGTCCATCATCACAAATAACAAGTAAAGCAAAAACCAATAAAAAAACACTGGGCTCTGATGTGGTTCTGGCACAGTGTCCACCAACAAATTGCAGATCATGGTCCTTTGTCTCATACACAATCATTACAAAAGAAACAGCTGGGAAACATGAATCAGCGCCACAAACGCTGCAAACTGAATCTTTGTATTATCATAATTTTATCCATTAGGTCCAATAAAATTTGAAAAGGATCAGAATATCATTTTCACATGCTTGATTTGACTAAAATGTGGAAACCTGATAAAAAAAAAAGGGGGGGTTTTTGGCATGTACGCCCAGTAAGAAGATTTCATCTGTGTGTTGATTGAAATATTGCCTGAAAGGGAACTGATCAATAATGTCAGTGACACCTCCAGCAAAAATGAATTAACATTAGCTGCTGGTCCTGAGAGGAAAAGCCCTTGAGTGGACTGAATTTAGGATAGGTTCATTTTATGGCTTATAAATTCTACTTTTTCTTGCAGGGGAAAGATTATGCTATTTATTCACTCGATAGTTCTATAAGCCGTTTTAAAAACTTGACCAAGGCAGAGCAGGACAGAACATTTCATTAAGAAAGCATGATTCAAGAATTCAGCTAGACACCTCCTCACTGCTGTGGCAGATTAAACAGATTGAATCATTTGGAGTGTATATTTGTGCAGTGTGAGAGCTAGATTATGCTCTCTGTCTTGTGATGAAACTATAGTCACAAACACAACGACAGATTTGCTGATGGATTATCGATCCCTCCCCAGGCCGACACATCGAAGCAGAGCAAGGCCACTTCCCACAGCCTGATGTAACATGAGAGGCGACAGTGGGTGGTGAGCTGCAGAGGCAGGAGGTGGAGAGAGGCTGTGAGAAAGAGACCTGGGGGTCTTCGAATCCCATTTAAGTGTTAACTTTGTGATGAGTTACTCATTAGAACGCAATGTTAAATCCTGGGGATTTTTGTAAGTGACGGTGGAAATCCTGTACTATCTCACAGAGGAAAGATGGAGGACATTACGTTATTTTGCATGAGATGAAATGAATAAAGCTGCAATGTAAAGCTGAACTTGCTTTCACTTTGTTTGATGTTGCGTCCTTCATTGAACCCATAATGATTTAAGGCGATCATTTTCCCAACTGATAACAACACATGAGACATGAAAGGCTTTAAAATGATAAGCACACTGTTCTGTGAAAATATGAATGAGATTCTCTTTGCCTTCACATCAATTTATATTTCAGGTTTGGGATAAACAGAGCTTTCAGTGTTCAATTCAAGGGCGACTGAGGACGAGAAATTGAAGAAACACTCACTTTGAGGAGGAAAGCCGAACGCACAGTAGCTATTCCATGTGTGGTTCAGGTATCTGCATTGCTCACATGACATTAAAGAAATCAGATACACAGATATACACAGAAGATATGTAAAGCACAGTGCTGCATGTAAGGTCTGTCAACAAGAATGTCTTTACCATGGCTGTACTCAAGACCTCATGTTGGCCGAGGCATCGACATTTTGCTATATATGATCCATTACAGGGCCACGATACATGTGTGATACATTTAACATAAAAAGTGTGAATGGTTATTCCCTCTGATGTCAGGACAGAGAGGTCGACACTGAACTGGGTGGAAGATTTTATGTAAAATGCTGGGGATATTCTCATCTGGCTCCTCGTGTAATGGGGAATAATTAATACTTGGATATGATTAACCCATAAGAACTCAGACCAATTTCATAACTTTCTGTAAAGTTATGGGGGATATACCACAGACCAAGTGGAGCACTTTAAAAAAATATTCATATTATAATTTATAATTTTATAATATATATATAATATTTAATTTTTTTGTTAATTACATGTATATTTATTTATTTTATATTAATTTGTTGAAGAAATATGGTCAGAACAGGTTAAATGTAATATAGGACCTGATATTAAAGCATTGGAACTGTTAAATGGGTTTAAAATGACCTTTTGTATCAAAAAACAAACTTTTTGAAATTAGCTTGCTTCACTTTTGCTACAGGTCGCGCCACCATTTCTGGGGAAGTCATGTCACACATCAACACACCAGGGTGTTTAGTTTATGTTGCTCAGGAAATTATTGAGTTAAGGTCAAGCATGAAGCTGTATAAGGAAGAGTTTAGGGCGTTCAAAGTGTTTGTTACACCTGTGTCACCATGGCTTCTTATGGGTTAATATCTAGTATGGGAGGTTTATACTGGTTATACTGGTAAGTTGTTTTTAGGGTGCGAACTTTGATGTGATTCAAAGCGGTGATTTAATATCTGATTTTCACAATTCTCTGACACGGATTCTGTTGTTCCTGCTTTCTTAGAGAGAGATTTTTATTTCCGATGGTTCGAGTAAGAGCCTTTAAATATAAGGTGCAGCAACTAATGTTTCAACACATGCTTATGAGAGTAAAAACAGGCAGTAGCAATGTAGATGTTTACTGTCAATGGCCTTGACACTTCTTAGAAAGAGGTAAAGATTGACAGATTGACAGAGTGTAGTACAATATATAGACAGTCCCTTCTCCTGCTTTCAGAGCCACCGCAACAAAATCTGTTTTCGGGTCAAATCTCAGCTGAACCGGAGCTGTACTGCGCCGGCCTTGCTCGACCCTGTGATCCCCCTCTTGTCTGGCACCGCCGCTGCCACCAGCCGGCTGCCTTTTATCCTCCCCCTCAGCTGCTTAACCCCGCTGCTCTGCCCGTGGCTGGCTAACCTCTGCCAGGAGAAAATCTCACACGGACCCTTCAGTCGTCCTCATCGCTGTCTGGCTCTTTTCTCCATCATTTCATTCAAGCGTGCATTACTCATCCTATCCGTACCTGTCTTCATTTCCTGTTACTTTCTTTCTCTCTGTCTTTCTTTCTTTCCCAGCTCTTTTAGATTGTTGGCTGACCTTGTTGCATCTTCTTCATTTAGGGGATCATGTGCGAACAGTGTGTATTTACGCTGCCCTCCCTCTCATCTGTGAAATCGTGCAAAACATCCTGCATCTGGACACCATGGATGTTATGGATACACATCCTTTAAGCCGAATTTGATCGCATCCTGCAATAAAGTATAACAATTAATTCTAATTCATTGATTAATTAATTCATCCTTTATCACTATAGTGGCAAACTGTAGCGATCTCATCTTTACTTGTGTTAAAGGGTCGTGAGCATCAGCAGGTTTGTATGTTTGCTGCATGCATGTGTATCTCCTCACCAAGGACAGATTCTCAGGTCAGGCCTGGCTCCCACAGCATCAGCGCTGCAGAGGCTTTATGTAACACACCACACGCATAATCAACGGCATCATACGCACTAAAACCATGTGTGCTCGCTGTGTCAATTCTTGTCCTTACTTCAATTAGAACATGGAAAACAAAGGCAAGGCCAGTTCCTGTAATTTATGCAATGTTCTTTCCATGTCTTTCTCTTCAGGGCTCTGCTGGCCTACATAACAGCAAAAGCAGCTACAGTCACAGCGTTCTGGATGTTTCCCAAACGCTGACAGGGCGACCCGGCAGCATCAAAACATCCGCCCCAAAGCAGTCTTGCATAATACCTTAGTCAGCACACATTTCGGCCTCATTGCTGAAGCCACAGGACATCACTTCACTCCCAAGGACAAACGCAAGTGGGATGGCACACTCTCAGGAAAAGGTACAGCACAATTGTACCTTTGGGGTACAAAATGTTGTTATTAACATTATTAACAAATGCATTGAGGTACTATTTGTTGAAAGTCAATAGTATCTTCATTGGTACCAACTACGTATGTCTTCAGAACTAAAATGATATACCCCAAGTGATATAGCCATACAATCATTCAGGAATATACTCTAAGAAATCCAGAGTGAGGCCTTTATGTTATACTGAGTTCACTTCCATGCATTGTAGTCCTTGTTGCTGCTATGACCTTCTCTTGCTTTGGGAGGGTGTGGACAGATGGAGACTCTGGATTTAAGCCTTATTAAGAAATAAGGATGTTGAACTTGAGTACAACTTGATTTCCCGGAGATGTGACTCACTTGAGACTTAGCTCCCTAAAAACAACTCAAGACTTGAAAGCAGAAACATTCAACTCTTTTGATTTAACCTGGTAAAATTCAGAAAAACTAGAAAAATAACTAAGACCTCAGGCAGATTTAATGTAATCCATATTTCTTAATTATTAGGCCTGTGCATTGAAAGGATACTAATGTTGAGTGAGTGTAATTCATCATCTTAGTTTTGCATCTTAGCAAGCTGACATGTTTAATCAGCATTGAATACAAAATACATCTGAGGCTGATGTGAATGTTAGTTTTTTAAGATTAAGATTTAAGATTAAGGCAGGTATTCAGTCATAAACTAAAGTATTGGATGTTAAATTTGACTTGATAATGGCACTAGAGGAAAAGTCAGTGGAGTCAGAGTCAGTAGGATACACTGTCTGGACACCATGGACGTGTGTACATAATTTTGTGCCATTCCATCCAATAGATGTTGAGGACAGACTGACCGAGAGCCATGTCACCAAGGTAGCTAAAAACACTGGCACAGTTTTGAAAGGTAAATGGGGCGGCTGTAGCTCAGGAGGTTGGTGGTTCGATCCCTGGCCCCTGCAGTCTGTGTGTCGAAGTGTCCTTGGGCAAGATACTGAACCCCAAATTGCACCCAATGGCTGTTCCATCTGCGTGTGAATGTAAGTGTCTGCTAAATGAAATTGTAGAATTGAAAATGTGAAAATGCTGTGTTTTCAACAGTCAGCATTCAGACACTTAAACGTAAGCATCTGAGCGTGAAATTTGCTTATGAAGACTTGTGACCTGACTTGCCCTCAAGGGCCTTTTTGAATTACAAAATTTAAGACTTGACTTGGACTTGCCCCCCAAACAACAGCTCTGCAGTGTAGAAAGTCAACCAGCAGGAGAAAGTAGTGCCACCACAAGGACCTGATTACTCACCAACTTCCCTCTGCTAATTGTTGTCAATGGGGCCAAGCTGGCAACTTTGCTCGAACTGAACTGAAGCTGAACTGAAGGTGCTTGCACCACCCAGGTGATTCATTCACTGTGCTACCTTAACTGACTGGTAACTGTGCTTCAGGCTGAACTGGTACAAATTTGTAGCCTGAACTATTGGAAATTACTTGCTTGGATCGTTGAATCAAAGTTGCGAATTTATGGTGCAACTGTGAAAACTCTGGTAGGTTTGTTTTCGAGAATTCTGGAATTGACAATCAGATGGGCAGAAACAAACTCCAATGCATATCTACTGCAGCAACAAGCTCCAGACCCCAGGACCCCTTCTCCACCTCTCTACCTCCCTGCTTCCCCTCTTTGGTTGTAGCAGTGGGAGCTGTCACTTCTCTTCCTGTTGTTACTCGGCTTCTCAGCAGAGCCCCAATTACCAAAAGCCACTGGCCGCTCCCCGACAGGCCGGGTCACACCTGGTTAGCCGCCCATTAACCACACACTTATGACCGCAGACAGAATTCAGCCGAGCTTAGCGGATGCTGCTAATGTGCCGCCTACTCCCCGGTGAGTCACAAAAAAAACCTACAGTAAGACACTCTGCAGAACCAAAACAACACCTCACCTTTTTTCTACTATTTTTTTGTCCCTTGGTTTTGTTTGTTCCAGCTGAAAATGCAGATTGCAGTCTCTTCAAATTATGTAAAGGGTAACGTCCTCACAGGTGAGAATGAGTTGCTGTCGCTGAATTTTGTTCAAGCTTGACGGCTGCAACGACTACATTCACTGTGAACCAACATGACCTTCTCGCTGTTTACCTCTTAATTGCGGTTATAACATCTGTGTGTGTGTGTGCTCATTCATAAGAGCTTGTGTTGCTCGGTGCACATTGGTTTCAGTAAGCGTAACTTCTGTCACATGCCCCGGAAAGTTTCTAATTTTTTCACCCTTGCCCACTCGCCAAGAACAATCTGCACTCTGAAGTAATGACCTCTTAAACTTAGGCAAGCAAAAAAACGTAATCCCTTAGAACGATCACATTAATAGTGATGAAAAGACCTGTGTGTGCAAGAGCTCTGAGGACGTGATCTGATGCTCTAACCCCCGGGGATTCAAAGAGACACATCAAAGTGATAAATGGCTTCAATAGCACCTATTATGTATTGAGGCTTGGGCTTCCGCCTGACTGTGACAGCCACAGGCAGTAAAACTCTCAATGTACAGTTTGATACTCGGGCTGCTGTTGCTCTCGCACGCACGCGCACACACACACAGTTATAACAAGTCTGTTTCTCAGTTTGCCTCTCAGTTCATCTGTTTACCATATACCTTCGCCTTGCTGCAGAGTGTTATTACTCCACAAGGTGGTGCCAAACCTAACCGCAGTTGTTCAACTGCATCTGTCCTGTGGGTTTACACAATATAAAATGATCTCCTATTTTATATGAGCTTAGCGTTCACAGTTATTAGAGCAAAGACCTAACACACACCTAAGCATGGTAAACCAGTAATGCAACACTTCATGACTGAAATGACTTGGATTCTGGACAAAAGACAAGAGACTGAATAAACACCTGCAACAAACAACATCCACTGTCTGAGAACAACACAGCAAAGCCAGTGAACGCATCGACTAGGAAGAGATCAGAGGCATCAATCAGGAGTCAATTAACGACCAGAGAAATATCAAGGAGGCCACTCACATCTGGACAAAGACGATGTTTGACAGTGACAGGGGTTATGATCTCCTCCCTGTGTACGACCCCCGTTATCACATGATGGAAATTCCATACGTACTGGGAATCCACATCAAAAGCAAGACATCAGTGGCATGTTAACACTACTGACGCATCCATTCGTTCAATCCTCACCAACTTTGACCTCTGTTTGACTATTGCTGTCCTCTAGCAGAACTAGCAGAGCTAGAGAACAGGTCAGACAGAAAGAGGGACTTCCGAAATATATGACAAAAATGATGTTCAGGCTCCATCAAGGGAGTGTACAGGAAGAAAAGTGCATTGACTTTATTTATTGATTCATGGATGTTTTTTGTTGAATCCATCCTTTTAGATACTGCTAATAAATCCACAATATGTAAACACTGGGATTTGACAAAATGGAATCTGTCCTGTTCATGTGATAAGAACTGAACCATCTCCCTGATAACTGAGAAAAATTCCACTGATGGAGTCAGTGAGATGTGACTCAAAGCTCTGTCAAATTTCTCAGTCATGTGAGAGGGTTTTGTAACTGCTATTTCCAAGGTCAATAATGAATTCTTCAAGCTCACTTACCTAATGCTTATTTAGCAGATAAGGTTAAAGTTATTAAGTTATTTTAAGGCTTTACCTCCCATCCCTAAAACCATCATCAGGACTCCTCCTGAGGTGTTAGAAACTAAAGCTAATATTGACCGGCTGATTGCTCAGGAACATCGATTGGTCGACACAGTGGTGGTTTGTAAGGTGAACATCAACATTTATCTATCAGCACTAACCACTTACAAGAGTGTGTATGTGACCTGCTTCAGGTTTCCAAAGGCATTCAGAGCTTTACTCATTCAACAGTTTTGTATCCTTAAACATCTACTGATTGTAAAAATGAACATTGCTTAATATCAAGAGTAAGGAAATATGATATGATAAGTTGTACACAACATGTGGAACAATCTTGAAGGCAACTGATGGAAAAGAGGATGATTTCTGAAGAAAATACAACGAACCAAAATTCTACCTGTAGATCAAAGCACATACTGGGACATTGTTTAAGGAAGTATTTGTCATTTGTAGACACAAACCCTTCCTGTCATCGTCTGAAATGATCTAAGGACCTGAACCTGTCTACATAATGTTCTGGGTGTTCGGTGCTGATAGAGCACTTAAAGTTTAACAAATGCTACAGAGCTGGCACATTTGAAGAAGAGGTGTCATTTCCTAACACCTGCACCTCCTCCTGGTGGTTTTAAAGATAACCTGAAATATGGTAATGCAAAATGTGTAACAACACAAATTCTGTTTTTTGGACTATGGTAAGTTTTGCAGAAAGGTTTTAGTTTGAAATAGGACATAAATCCATTGTTTACATTATTGTATAATAAGAACTTTTTGCTCTAAATGAATATAAGTTCTTTAAAGGTAAAAACTTAGTGATTTCTTAAAACTGATTTTGTTTATATTCTTTTTTTTTTCTTTATAGTGACCAACAACTGGTGGTATGAATCTAAATTCTAGCTGCCAATATTTTCATGGCATTACATTTCAACTGATATTACACTATGTACAGTTAATGTTACAGTATGTTGAGACAAGGCCTGCACTTCTCCCTCCACTCCCGTCTTTGTCTGTGGGTGGGCTGCACCATTAATCTGTGTTAAACCACGGTTTATTTGACAATGCTGTTGCACCAGTGTTCGAAACATTGTTCTGAACATGATTCTAAACATTTCTTTTACACTGTGCAGTCTAATTGGTGCAACAGAGCAACTGACTGGTCTATATTAGCTGTTCCCAACACCTCTATCTCCTCCTTAGAAAGGTTGTGAAGGCATAAAAAGAGTAAGCCTGAAACAGCAAACTCACTTATTAGTAGTGAGTTCACCCTTATCATATGTTTGTCATATGTATGTATGCACCAACAAGTACTAATTTAATTATTTAAATCATAGTTTCCTCTTCATAGTTTTTCTCTTTAACACTGGGCTGCACCAGAAGGTAATCATTATAATTCAGATCAGGGTTCATATTAGTTTAGCTTAACTTTGATGAAATACTTAAATCAGGTTTATATCTAATCCCAGATTTGTTGCATACTTTGTCCCTGATGAGTAAAACATGGTTCAGTGAATTAAGTTGAGTATAGGCTTAAATCATGACAGTATAGGCCAGACTGAAGATGATCCAGATCAGAATGATCACTGACAACATCAAATGTCACATAGCAATCAACGAAGCAGAAATGTAATGGTTACAAGCTGCGGCAGGGAGATTCTAACAAGCACTTCACTCACGTCCATGTACATTATTACAGCAGGTCCAAATTTATGTTTCGCCTGCAACAGATTTCAGAATTCTGACTTGTGTGAATCAGATTTAGTAGCACCTTAAAACTTAAAATCCTCATATGACTCAATGGAGCTGAGAATATTATTTTTCTCAAGAACACCCACTATTGGAACATTACTACACTGTAGTACTACTGGATACAAAGGCTTGCTGTGGTTGTCTCAGTCAAATCCCTCTCCTCCTGTGGCCAAAACTCGCACAGCGCAGCCTTATACAAAAAGGTTTGTATAAGCAGGAATTTTAGCACTGAATATTAATTTAATGTGGCGTGTATCTTGGTGTGTGTGGGTGCATTGTTACTCTGTTTGAGAGGCTACACACAGTTTGAAACGATTTGTGGGGATGTTGTGAAAATGTGTTATTTATAGCAGCTTCAGTCTGTTTCCCTTCATAATCCCACCTCCTCTTCCTTGGGGGGGGGGCCCTTAGTGTTACCTGACGTTGTCGTGCTTCTGGATGTAGATCTTGTGAAACATCATGTCCTCCTGCTTGGCGTTTATGTCTGCTTTCATCTCCATGGCAACATGGCGGGGAAGCACTGAGAGCAGGAGACGTTCCTGTAAGAAAGCGCGGCGGCAAAGTAAGTTCACTGGATGAGTATAAGTACATCGAGAGGTGGAGGCTGTCTGAGGGGAGGCCGCATGACTAACATGTCTGAATAAGTCTAACAGGTTCCCACACGGATGATTAATAAAGGCCTAAATAGTAATTAAACCATTGTGTTTATGCAAACAACTTTTGAAAAAATAGATCCTGTGCATGAAAAATTGTAGATTTGTGTGTATGGATACTATTTGTCTCCAGTTGAAATTTGTGTTGGATAAAACCTGCAGTACAAAATATGGACCTCAGACTGTTCTTATCATTCCACACACTTTGCAAGATAAAATGATCTTTTTTTGTAATGCTATGTTCCAGCCAGCAGTGACTAAAAACTCTACTCCCATTTAGATAAATGTCTTTGGCTGACTGTTTCAACAGGTAGCCAAAGTCATCAAGCTTGAAATACAGAGGTTTCCAAGCAACACCATTTTGATTCATACAGAACTGCCAGTAATATTAAATGCATGATGAGTGATCACTTCCAGCGCTTGGATGGACAAACTCAATTGTTGGAATCGTCAATGCAAAAGATGAAAAAATGAAATGAAAATACAGATAGGTACAAACCTGTGTATGTAACAACAGAAGCATTGATTCCCAACAGTTCATCCACATCCGATCACCAAACTCAAAATTCATTCAGCTTAAAAGGCAGCTGTTGAAGGTGAACTGAAGCTAAAGATTTTTGTTTGTACATCAAGCATTTAGCAGTTTAAATCACTTCACTTTTGAATTGTGGGTTGGGCGCAACTGGAAACTGTGATACAGTTTGTTGTTCCCATTTGTGAAAGCAACGCATTCTGAATTTGGTCCAGCTCTAATTTGACTGACTGGCTTCTTCTTCATAGCAATGGCAGCCATTGGCCATGCCAAACTGGCTGAAAGACATGATTTCTCAGAAACAAAGTGGAAACAATTGAAATTAATGGCCTGTGTAAACCTGTAGTATTATTAACTTATTATAGAGACTGTCGTGTTTCTATGTTGTGGAACATTGATGATATCTCTTGAGGACGAATTCAGAAAGTTAATTTACCGAAGGGAAAATACTTCCAGAAATCAGCAACTTCTTCCATCCTACAACTCTATTGCAAATAAGTTTTGAGAGGAGTTTAGGAAAAGATGTGCCTTCACTTAACACAGAAGAGAGAAAGGTGGAAAATGTTCCAATTCCAAACTACAGTATATCCCTTACAGCACCGAGTTCATTCTGTTCTGAGCAGCCACAAATTGTCAGAGCTGTTTTTGTTCAATTTGGGATGAATTACGAACAAAACAAAGGGAGTCAGCGGTGTCTCAACTGGGGCAATTAAATCAGACCAGGATTGTAATAATCTAGTGGGGTTTTTTGGCCAAAACTGGTGAAGGAGAAACACCTTATTGTAAGACAGTCATTGCAGATTAATGCTACAGAAAGGCAACAGTGTGTAAACCTCTGCTCTGTGATCAATGCTTTGCTGATAGGTAAGGTGTACTGGGCTGCCACTTTCACAATTCAGGTCTGAGAGATGATGCAATCTGAAGGTTATGGATGGAAAATGCATCACTTTTTGAATGATTTGAAAAAGAACACACACAAACAGATGCAAGGTATGTCAGGGAATCACATGTATGCACACAGTCCCTGATTAATGTTCCCCTGCAGCTGCTAAATAATTTCACTTTTTGACTCTTCTAGTGACAGTAAATCTCATATAAATATATGCCGGCATGAGCATACAAACATTGCATGCAATGTGTTGAGTTGCAGTAAATACCTGATATTATCACTAGTTTCTTGCATATTTCATATTCATATACTACATACATATACATCATATACTTGTGATTACAGGAATTAAGCATGCAGTGTTGAGAGTGGGGGAGTGGGGCTCCATGTTCTATGTCCATGTTCTCCATTTTGACAATAATCTAAGACACAGGAATCAGTTCATTTCTCACCAATAACAAGATTATTGGTGTAGTTCAGGTTGGAATAATATATCTATATAAAAAAAGCAGTTTTTTTGAGCAATACTGAAAATATCCATACATTAGCAAACATGACATATACTTCAAGATACTTTTTATAGATTTTACAGCTGATGTCCTCAACTAAAGAGCAAGCTATTGTAGGTATTGTACGACAAGATTTCAGTGAAATATACCTTTAAAAGACAAGTTCATTTGATTTAATCACCCTGTTGCTTTTTGGATCACCCTGCCTTCCATCCCCGTCTCCTGTCACCATTCACACATCATACATAAAGCCGTGCTCGCTCTCACCTGCTGCTGGTTTTCCCTCTGGGAGTGGAGGCGGGCCTGGATGCATTCCCTGGTCTCCTGGAAGGCCTGCCTCTGGGAGCCCTCGGCGGGGTAATGGGTGCACACTCCCACGATGTTGGTACAGGAGAAGATCAGCACGTTGGACACTATCTGTGGAGGGTGAGAGAGAGAAAGAGTTAGGACGTACTTCTCTGTAAGACTCTTGTCCCTTATATGTGTCCCTTGTCCTTTCTCTCGCCTTTCTGTTGCTGTCTTCCAACATAAAGAACAATTAAACTTGCATCCAGCTGAGAGATGTTATGGCTTGTTGAACATTAATCTTTCCTGTGCAGCTGAACAAGGGGACAAGGTAAGGTGCTGCTGTCTGTATATAACAAATAGGTAGATGTTCACTTAACTTCTCTCTTATTCTGTCTAATTCACCAGACCTACAATATTTACATTTTACATTTAACATATGTGTTGCTCCTTGTGTGACATCAGCCTGTTTACTGTAGATGACATTATAGCAGCAGTTTGTTTGGGGAGACCAGAGTACAAAAAGGCAGTGTTCATGTTGAAGAATAGGACAAAATTATATTAGAGCTGAAACAAGCAGTTGATCAATTGATTAACTGATTGATGAAAAAAATAATCGTTTCAGGCATTTTGAAGCAAAAATGTTGAACATTGCCCAATTCAGTTTCAAAATTGTGAGGACAAAAGGGTTTGTTTGATGAGTGTTTTCCAGGCCTGCAGCTGTTTTCCCTCTAACTGAGAGTAAAGCTCAGAGATTTTGGACATTTCTGACATATTTGTTAGAGGACTAGAGCACTAGCTGATATTGTGGCACAAGTTACAGACTTTATCCAAATTACATTCAATCGGCAGCAGAGTTGGTATTCAGTGTATGCTGTGATAGGCAGCCAGGCCAGGTAGAAAGCTTCTTATCCCCTTGTGTTTACGCAACATTTTTCAAAGCCGCAGTTATAAGAACAACAAGTTTAAAAAATTCTTGAACCTGGACTGTGATAGCTGAGGATTATGTGCTTACAGTCAAAGGCCCAAGAGTTATCAACCTGTTCAAGACATACAAGCAGATACAATTTTATCAGTATGTATTACACGGTGACTATATTGTAAAGCAAAATAGAAGAAAAGAGAAGAAAAAAGAAAAATATAGCCATGTGTCATCAACAGAACAGCAGTGAGAAAAATAGTTGATACTGTAAACTGAGTAAAAGCAGGTCACGCATTGAGCCTTGAGGAACCCCACACAACATTTCAGGTACTTTGTGGTCTAGCTGTTGGTTTTATTGCTGAGCATCTAATCACATATGTGTCAGAGTGCAATAAAAGATTTTCAGATCCTCAGAAAACCCACAAATGCATGCACACAGTGCATTTACATGCACTAAGCAACCACATTTTCTGCCAGCTTTCTGCAGTAACCTGATTTCTTGAGCCTTATGTCAAGGAGAAACCTGGTTTCCATAATAGGCAATTAGAGATACCTGATACCTCTCGATGGTCATGTGAATGCATTACTGGGTTTCTGACATCAGGTAAGGACAGTTTCACTGTGACTGCAGAACGGCAGGATGAAAGGAAAGATTACACATGCATGCTCATATTGAAAATCCATTCGTTTGACTGAAACTGAAACTCACTCAAGGCCTCTAGAACTCTAAATAGGGCAGCTTCCCGCATTAAACATCTGACTGTTTGTAAAATTAAGACACATTTATGCTGTGAGGAAGAGCTGAGTTGGCACTACTCTCATGCTCCTCTTACTGCTATATCCTCCTATATCCTCTCACACACACACACACACACACACACACACACACACCAGCAGGAAGCAGCACAGTTTATCACTATACAGGTAAAAAAAGTGAGTCAAAGTGGGATTGCCCGAATTGTCCAGTTTCCCAAGTAACCCAGTTTTATTGTGAGTTACAGAAGCTAGCGGAACATTGGGAATGGGGGTTGCACATCTGTGGGAAACCCTTTGTTGGTGCACACTTGCATGCACTGCCCACTAAAATTAACATTTTTGAATTTGCAACAAATTAGTACCGTCACGTTTCATAGACCCTGTCCAAGTTTCCACTATCAAACAGCCTGCATGCTGTCATGTGTCCAAGGCACCAGTGCTAAAAGACATTGTTTCCATTCAGTGCCAGGCATACAGCGGGTCCTGGGACTGGCAGCCAACAGCAAGCCAAAGCCAGCAGCCCATTCTTTTCATAGAGCCATTTAATGGGCTGAATCAGCCAGCTGAATCGCATTCACACCACGGGTCTCTCTGTTGCCGGAACAAACTGAACAAACACAGCACGTCTTTATCAAGTCAAAAACCCCTCAGCAGGTCTCCATGCAAAAACCAAGCACACTCAGAGGGAGGAGAGGCCGGCGGAAGTCTGGCCTGGAAGTGAGGCACGACCGCGGAGAATTAAGGAACGAGGTGTGAGACAGAGAGCGTGGTGAATTTAGAAAAGGTTACTCGTTTTGCTATTTCTGTCTCTTTTCTAACTGAAACGCTGTTAAACTGAACTGGACTGACCCACAGAAGACAAATGGCTTTTTAGATAAGCACAGTCAAGCGTGACGAGCAGTCCTGCCGAGTTCAAACAGAGGTTGATATTCTTTATTTTGGCTACTCAAATATTTACTTTGACAGTACTATTCTTACGTGCTTGCATTTCAGTCAGAGAAACCTTAGTCAAGGAACTGACCACTTATTGCAAATGGTGCAAAAAGGCTCTTCTTCTTCTTGAGGGAGCTCTCCAAGAAGCAAGCATCTATCACTTCTATCAGCATTCAGCTTCAGCAACTATTGCATGACGGTATCAGGTTATAAAGACGACCCTGTGCACCTGTATGAATGTTTGGATGTAACAAGTATCAATGCATGAATAAATGCTGATGGCTAATCAACTGAGGCCAGAACAAAAGCAATGTTTACATCAAATTTACAACTCCCCCAAAATGAAATGTAATTAACTAGAAAATCTATCAAAGATTTACAATTAACAGCATTTTTGAAAAATTTCATGTGAATACAAAAATGGGAACATTTGCCACCCGGCAGAAGAACTTGATTATTAACTCACCCATGCAGCTCAGTTAACGTGTTCAGCAGCTCAAAAAAGATTTGTCGTATTCAGTCTAGCCAGCTGTGGTTGGAAGGCCCAACATACTGCACGTAGATTAGGACTAAGAGAGGCAGGCAAATGGCCTCGTGAAGAAGTGAGCCATCCGAGTCAAGCCAGAGTCGCATCGGAGAGACGATCCTCCCAGCGCACAGAGAAAGTTTAACAAGTGAAAGGATTTCGCTGCATAATGTTGCAGTTGAGTAAATGTCTTTGTTTAAGAGGCAAAACTGTCACAGAATCTTATCTGGTAATATCTTGACTAATATTGCAATATTACTGGACACATTTTGAATCTCAGTGATTAAGAGTTTTTGTTGTAAATGTCAGGATTTTGCACAAGTGAACCAGAATGTGTTTTGGGCAAAAAGCCTCTTGACTGGTGAAACTCTGCTAAAGAGCCACAGCGAAATCATGTTTACTTGCCCATGAGGGGCTTATTAGCATTTGAGACATATGGTCAGCAGAGGAGGATGTGCTATTTTGCTCCGGGGAGAATTGTTGCCTGGTGCAAAACCCCAGGAGGGGGGGTGGCAGGAGTCTGTTTCTGTTAGGACCATGAAAATGTGAAAAACACAGGCTGCTGCTTTAAATCAGCTTGATACTGTCCAAATGTGACATTTAAAAGGTGGGTTCCTGCTTCCTCCAGCGGAGTCAGCCAGTCATCTGCAGCTGCACATGGAGCTCCGCCGCTGCCTCGAAGCATCCCGCCCCCGCACTGCCATGGAAACAGCATGCATCAGATAAAGTCTTTCAACAGGTCAATACAAATATTCCCCAAGCAGCAGTCTTATTCTATTAATACTGCCAGCGCTCACCCAGGCCTTATTTGGAAACCTATGGGCTTTTCCTCACCACAGAGGGAAAGTGAGAGCAGAAAAACACAGTCTCACATGTTTAATACAGAGATCCTTCCCAGGGTAAGAACGCATAAATCCATTATCACATAACTGCAGAGGAGAGCTGATGAGGTCTCCGCTGATTATCGCCGTTCACAGATGTAAATAAATCGACGTCCTCTCAGGCTTAACATACACAATCAGGAGAGATCGTTTTCAGTAATTTCCCTTGGTGATTCATGCACATTGTTTGGCTCGCCTCGCTCATGCTGACTCATTTTCATACTGCTGTGTCAAAAGCACTCAGGCAAGTCGTTTTCACTGAAAATGTATAAAACGCAACCGACCTATATTCAGCTCAGAGTCCCTAAATGATCGACTACCTGTGACGGCAACGTGGCGCCGAGCAACTGTTGCAGATTATGACACACAAACAATTCCTACTGAAGAAAAAAAATGTGATGCAATACTGCAAAACTCCCACACGTATCCCACTCTTTACTCTTCTGTATATCCTTGTTATCTATTATCAGCTGATTAATGTAGATACATGTTGATATTGGGAGTAAAACATCTGCGCTATTATTGCAATATTGATTTCAATCACTTAGCCCCAATGTTAGGACTTGATTGATTAATGCTTTATTATTAATTCATTAGACACTCGGTAAACCATGATATGTTACTATCAGCTTTTTTAAACTACACATAAAATGTTTAACACATTCATTCAAACCGTTTATGCAAAAGACCCAACATTTACCTCATTGCGTCCTGTAAAGAAAACATGGTTCCATTAGCTTCAGTCATTTCAAAGGAGGCTAATGTGTTCTGTAGTTGTTTATTCCAGAAGCCTCATTGGATTTACGCTGACCTTGGATGAGAACAGTATTAATAACCCGGCTCTCACTCTGTGGTGGACGGTTTTATTTTACCTCCAGAGCAACAGCTACACAGGAAACCATATATATGTCTGTTAATTGAGGAACAGTGATAGTAACCATGGAAGGTGCCAGTGCAGCTTGTCCACGTGCTTGTGCCTCTCTCTGTGTGTGTGCGCAACATTATTTTAGCAGGTGATTAATAATTGCCAGCAGAAGCCATAAAAACAACCGAGCAAGACATCCTAGGTGTCAATATTTACCCAGCAGTCGGAGTTTTGACACTCCTACATCTCTCCTACACCTTTCTTTTTCAGTGATTCTTACATCCTGAGGCTTCTTCTCTACTCCTGAGCTCTCGCCACGCTTCCAACAGATTTCTCATTTATACTCGTGCGCATCTTTCAGAGATGCCAAACATGATGTCTGTGGATGAGCGGTGGCCAACGTCCGGCCCACACGAGTGACGACAGCAACTGCAACCAAATCACAATGTCCTGTGCTGTGGAAAGGCGAGGTTCTGCATTACTGATAACACATTTTTGGTAGATTGGTGCACATTAAAGAAGAAGGCATCTGTAATGTTTGCATCACTTGCTCAGCCAGGAGGCAAGAACAGGTGTGAAGCAAGAGACATTTTTGCAGCCTGCAGGGGGCGGTAATGCAAATATGTTGTAGATTCCACAGTTGTTTTGCATGAAACCCCCTAAAAGATGGACATGGTGGCCTAAAGGTTTGAGAGGCAGGTTTGTGATATAAGTTTGCAAAGAGAGAGAGAAAAGGTCATGTTTTTGTGATCACTGTGGCCAAAAGTGACTGAATTCGATCACATGGTGAACGCCCGTGTGATCATCAGCAGGAGTGTTCTAAAAGGGCATTTTGCACTGAATCAAACTTATCGTCTTTAAGTATTTACTCCCTCACGTACAGTCATTCCATGAATCACATGGTGAGTTTGAGGAACACTGCTATGCTATTCATGGTTAAGTTTTTGCCGTAAGCTCAGGAACGGTATTGGTGGAGCTTGCTGGAAGCGACACGTCGTCTGCACTTGCGAGCAATGCGGTACAAGTGCAACGATTCCTCTACCGCTCTTTTAGACCAAGCTGTTCCAAGTAACACCAAAGCGAATTTTGAATTGAATTTACTGCGATAGCAAGATGACAAATGTCTGGCTGAGACAAACCGTGTAGTGTATTTTGAGCAGAGGTCAGTGAAAGCAATAAAAAAGGCCTCTGTTAACTCTGATTTGCCCCTTGGTAAGTACAACACTGTGTCAGTCTAATTATTTACTGTTAATTATGATTAGATTTATAAGTTCTTCACAAGTGCACTCCCCCTCGGTTTGCACACTGAGGCGCATTGTGTGCTGTAAGGATAAATGCAGGTCATGTGCTTCATGCTGATTCCTCTGAGCTGCCGGCCTCATTCTGCAGGGCAATGTACAAGAGGGGGAAAGTCTCTCACGTGAGGGCCCACACTTATTTGTTGCCGGATTTTACCTTCGAAAGCTGTCAGCTGCTATATTAATGCCTTTGTAACCGGAACCAAAGACAGGTTTTGTTGCATGAGTTCTGTGTATCCAATACATCTCCTATCACTGTGACAATCCTGTAAGACTGTTTTATTAGACTCTAACTAATTTAATGAAAAGCTTTCAGTTTTCATTAGAAAATAATCACGTGGAGTCTACTGCATTACTTACATGTACTTGCATTATGCATTACTATGTGTGAATAGGAGAAAGTGAGTATTCACAGTATGTAGTTTGGACTCATTCATTCATCCATTAGACATCAAAAAGTAGCAATGAAGGCACCTGCAAAGGTACTGTTGCTCTTATAAAATACATATCTGTGCTACACAATTTGAAACTAAAAAAGACTAAAAAGAAAGTGACAAATCTGACAAACAGTATTTCATTACACAAACAAACAACAAACAAACATGCTCGCAGACTCACATAATGGCTGTAGAAAGATTTTTCTTTTTTATCATTATCTGAATAATTGTAAAGTGGATCCAAGGACTACTAGAGGAATTCTGCAAATATATCTCAAATGCATGACAACAAACACATGCGAGCACATTCATGATGTACACAAGTCAGTTTTTCTGTGCATGTGATCTCCGCCAGGAAAACTTTTAAGGGCGCTTTCAGCTCGGGCAACAAGAAGCATTTTTCCAGTCCTGAGAGTTTGGTACGTTCGGTGAAGCGTGAAAGCGAATTTCAAACTTGGGTCGGCCACAAAACTGCGGTCAAGAGTTCGGTTCACTAGAGAGCTTGTCACCACGCTGGACACATTAACACCGTCCATCACAGACATGGTGCACAGATAAAACCAAATGTCAACTTTAAATTTGGAGCAAAAGAAATATCAAAAACTGCTTAGGACTTAGGACAATTTTAATATATTTAAAGCAGCATTAGTTGATATTTTTGGCCACTTGGGGGCAGCAAAAGGGGGTATAAACACAACACTGACATATGATTAATAATTAATATTTAAATTAAATTTTGTGTAATTTTGTGTATTTTATAACTTTATTAGACAATTGACAAAAGAGAAACAACAGGAAATGAGGAGCGAGAGAGATGGGGAACAATAGAAAACAAAGGTCACCAGCCTGGGTGGCCCACAGCATGTTCACCAACCACCTGACCATCAGAGCGCCCCCTAGGAGCCACACTTTGGCTACTTGGCAAATGTAAAGCCAACATTCTGGTTTTAGCTCTGTTTTGATCTCCACCAACAGGGAAACATCTGGAATTTTAATAGCTAAATGCTCCACTATCCTCATCTATGACTATTGGTTTGTCGATTGTTGCTCTGTGTGTGTACAGTGGATTTATCGCATCTTTTCCTTTTAACACAGCTGCTGGAAATGAGGTTGATGAAAACACCGATTCTGTACCTCTTTGGTTCAGCTGAAAGACACTAAAGCACCAGCCAGAGCTGAGGGGGACTACAGAGATATATCTGTGTGAGTGACCTTTTTCATATCACATCCAGTCATTTCATTCATCATTAATATACTAATATTGACATTGGCAGCTGAAAGCAATGTTTGCACTGGGAGCGCAGCACAAAACATTCGCCTGGTGAGTCTGCCTTGATAAGATTTAATTTTTTTTATCCTCCCCCAGCAAATGAAGACACAAACCTTGGCTCAGACTCAAGTAAGGGTAAAAATGCCCTAAATCATGCCTCAGCCTGTCCTGTGACCTCCAGTGTCAAAGCTTACTGGCATCTCAAGAGTGTAAAGCACCAAAAAAAAAAAACTGTTCATAAACAAAATGTGAAGAAGGATTTTACTGAAGAAGGGATATACTTTGACTGGGAACATTTCTGGGGCACCAAATGCTTTCAAGCAGCCCCGATGCCTCACAGGAGACGCTGAACTCCTGGCAACTAAAAGGTCATTCTATGAGTCACGCCTTTGAAGAAGAAAGACGAGCCCACCGACAAACAGAAGGAAAAAAGCACGTTTAATTTTTCATCTCATGCATCAAAAGAGAAGAGACAGAGAGGGGACACTGACTAACTAGAGATTCCTCCAAACCCTGCATTTCAACACTGGCCATATATGAGACACTGTTTAACATCACACATTGCATTCAAATCTATTTTCCTCCAATGCTCTAAAAACTCTCACAGGAAACAAATACCCAGGTAGGTCTGTGCAACCCAGTGCACCACCTATCCACCTTGACCAAAGAAAGAAATGACATCTTGTAGCAATTGTCTCTGCCTGCACGGGTTCATCCAGAGCCGGGAGGTGAAAGGATTCACTCTCCTTCCTACCCAAGTGCCTCAGAACTAGCACAGCTTTATGAAATGGTCTAAAACAATGCTACAAATATCCTGTAACACACTCACCGTGTTACCGGAGAAGCCCTGAGCTTATAGAGAGAAAAGCAGTGGACTGAGCAGGCGTCCCCTAGTCTGCCTGAAAAATGAAAGAAGATGAGAAACACTAATGTGTCTCCTGGGACGACTTGTCCTGTAGTAACACTCGTCCCTCAGGCTGGTCCCACCTGAATTGTTTTAAACAGATACACCTTTTTTTAAGTGGCATCATTTTTTGCAGCAAAGTTGGCAGAAAAAAGAAAAAGCAATAATTAACAATGTTTCTCCCATGAACATTTTCTTGGCAGCAAAATCAAATTAGAACGCTGTACGTGAAAACTTAGCTTGACATTATTATCGAAATGATCCTTCACTAATAACAATCATGCACAGCGCAAAAAGTGGACATAAAGTCAAATATGCATATCAATTTGCTTGCTGAGACATTTAAGGTAGAATTAATCAGTTCTACGAAAAAAATCAGATCAATCAAACTGCAGGATCATACTGGAAGTAAAACTCATCTCAATTCACTAAAGACTCATCAGGACTCAGCAGAAGGTCCGAAAGAATAAAAGAAAGGAATAGACCTCGTGGTGAGGGACGAATAGATGGAGGTAATTATTGGACAGAATGTGATTATATGTCCACTGAACTGTGACACATACTCAGCTGTATTGATTCTAGTTTTCTCACTCTGAAAATCTTAGACTGGCTTCAAGAAGAACAGAAGAAGAGTTATTCTTGGCAAAGAATGGCTGATGCTACAAATACCAAAAAAAAACTATTTCCTCAAATTTACATTTAAATAAAACTATTTTGCATCAACTGTTTTTCAGAAATATGTCTCTTGAATTACGTTTGTGTAATCTTAACACTATCAAGAAATGTACAGAATTTTTGAATGTATCTGATAACTTTGACATTTTGACATCTGACAACTCATGAATCGATTGTACAGTCTATCAAATGTCAAATATCAAAAAGAAAATCACTTCCTGACAATTAAAACACTGAAACAAATAATGATACAATATTTAATGTATGCAGGATGACAGTGGACAGTTGCTGGTGTTTTATATATTTACAGTGAGAGGACACTAAAACTGCTTGAGGCAGGAAGCTCTGTTGGTGATATCAGAGTCACTCGGTCAATAAAGAGCTGTTTATGTGTAAATGTTAGTCTGCTTTTCGTATGAAATTGCAGCAATTAAATAATGCTATCAACACCGAGGCCCACTGGCAGACAAGATGCAACCTGCATGGGAGAGGAAGTCTTTTTTTTCCCCCTGCTATAAAGATAAGAACAGCAAGAGAGTTTATTATTCAAACTATATTCACAGCATGCTGTCAAGTGCAGCACTTAGAGCGGGGAAGGAGTGTGTATTGTCTCAGATGAATTTGAGCGATACAACCGAACACCGAGGGCCGCGTTCAGATACTCCGCTCTCACTCGGAGAATTCATTCTCATGTTGTTGTGAGTGGTCCTTATTATATCAGCTCAGAGTATATGTTCCACTCAGCTCCGCAAAGAGCAGGAGTCAGCAGGACTGATTTCAAATATAGATCACTTCATTATGTGTGAGCGGGAAAAGAAAGCTGGTGCAGTCAGTCTTGGAGGGATAATTATTGGCCTGAAAATCATAAGCATATTGCTGATATGAAAAAGGACCTTCAATTAAATGTAGAAGCTCAACCATCCTGTGCCATCACATCGGTTGTACACTACATACATACGTCTTCAAATAAGGTCATGTGTTTTACTGTAAGTAAGACGCTGGCTCAACTGTTTAAACTTGATTTGCATGAAAGCATGATTAGAAGAGATGTAATCAGCACTGAGAAACTCATTTCCATGAAGGTATGCAATTTCATACTTCATGGACCAACTGTACTTTGCATGCAAGCATGTGATTGAACAAACAGAGAGAGTCCACTTTGGATTCACAAGTCAGAAAGTGGCTGTAACGTATGATTCACAGCCCAAGAGTGGCTTCCCAAGGTTTTTAGCCACACGAGTGGTTCTGTGGATGCAGATGTCAGTCTGTTGGTCAGTCCATCATTTGGTCCACACTGAAATATCTCAGCTATCAAATGGATTGCAATGAAATTTGGTTCAGACATTCACGGCCACCAGAGGATGAATCCTACTGATTTTGGTGATGCCCTGGCTTTTCATTTAGTGCTACCATGAGGTTCAGTATTTTGAAGTCGGATGAAATGTCTTAATAACAATTGGACTGATTGCCATGAGCTTTGGTACAGATACATTATGAACGGTGCCATGAGGATGAATCATATTTAGTTTTGCGATCAACTGACCTCCAACAGGTCAAATTGCCACTTATCCACCATGAGGTTCACATTTGTGGATTTGATAGATTCCAATAAAAATTTGGTACCGACTTCCATTTTTCCCTCAGCTTTGGGGATCCCTTGTCTAGCGCCATCATCAGGTTAAATCGTTACTTTGTCTGAAGGTTTGGTTTATAAAACTAATGACACTCCCATCAGCCTCAGCTGTACTTTGTCTTAAGTGCAAATTAACAAATGTTCAGTGTTCTGACATTCAGACTTTAAAGAATTTTCTGAATGTCCATAAAAACTTCTCAACCTACTCCTGCAGCATCTCCTCTGTCCATCCATATGCTCAGTCTGTTCAGTTTATCCCTGCTCACCCCAAGCTCACCCACTGACAACACAGAGCTCGAATGAGTCACACACACAGTTAAAATAAGGATAACTGAGTGAAATTAAATTATGTGGTACCAAATAGTTGCCTTGTGTCTGGTGCTTTGTTTACATAGGAAGTAGGTCCTTGAATGACATGTGTGGAAACAAAACAGTAAATTACAACTGAGTTCCTCTGTGAGTGAGTGAGGAAAGAACAGGTTTGACCAACGGGACGACGTGAGGATTTACTCATGCTTTGGCAAAAATATGACCGTCCTAAACACAATGATGGACAGAAGAAAGGTGGAGTGGCTTGAGACGTTTCTACGGACATTTTCATGCCCTTTCATTTTGATGGCAAAAGCCTCACTGCAACTGTTGATCATGGCCTCCATCCTCTGTGAAGTCCATTCAAGTGCATTCAGGACAGACACAAAGTTGGCTGCACATTGAGAACTGGTGTTTTATATCTAGTTTGGATGCCTACATTTTGTACTCCCATGTAAGCAATATTTGTAACTCTGTGCCAGTTGGCCGTCTATTATCTCAGCCTGCAATATCTTCTCCAAAATAAGAGCCAACCGCAAACTCCCTGTTCAACTGAATAAGCACGAAAACAGTCCACATCAAAACTCTGCTATTTCTCAGAGAGAAATGACTTTCATAGGCACAACAAGTCACAAGGCTTGAAATGGATCAGCGGAGACGGATCTGAGGTTTCTAATAGCAAGAAATAATGAAAAAGGGAAAGATCCCCTAACAGGAGTTATGTTATACTTAATATTTTAAGTACGTCCAGTGAAAGCCTGCTCTAACAAAATCTGGATGTCCTGCATGATCAAAGGAGGCTTAAGCACTTAAGGTTACTGCAAACACAGTAAAACATTATGTGAGGGAACCGTGGCCGACTCAGGAGTAGTAACAGCTGAATGAACCAATAATTCCCGTTTAGGGAAAATAAACGGTGCATGTGTGTGGGAGAGACAGGCAGAAAGTGTGTGTGTGTGTGTGTGAAAGAGAGAGGGAGAAAAAGCTTAGTGAGAGAAAGCACCAAGCCTCCAACATACCAAGCATACCATCTCTGACCCAGCAGGGGATAAATATTAATGCTGAGCCTCAGTATATGTGCAGCTCTAACCCTGTGCTGTATATTTACTTGACACCATTTTGAGAAACAAGGCCAAATGCTGCCAAAAGTGGTCATTGTGAGGTTCTAAGAATAATATGCCAGCGTGACTAATGATCACGTTTATGCACTGATACTTTTAGCAATTGCAAACCTGAATTAAGATCTTTTTAAAAACTGTCTACAAGTATGCAGTGAAAGTGAATTAATGGCATCAATGTATTTTAAGATCTTTAATATGTACAAGACTATTAGAGGTGCAAATAATGTTACACTTATCCAATAATAAATGATTGATCAATTACAAATAAAAGTATCAAAATAATCAATATTATTTTGTAAATGTCAGCATTCGGCCTGTACAGAAAAACTGAGAGCTCCCTCTCTGCTCTGATCAACCACTCAGTTAATTATGGTGGTTAACATTTTCTATGAGCAGCTTTCATTGTGCTGACTCCATCAGTCTGACTCTTGTTCGATCTCAGACCAGCACCTCATTAAGATGTGTGTGTGTGTGTTTTACAATTAGAACTGCTTACCAGAATTACTTTCTACAGAGCTCGCCACATCGTGTAGCAATTGTCAGGTCACAAAACATTTACAAATTATTTTTAAAAATCATGGATAATGGGACATCTCAGACCACAGCAAAAAACGAATACGTCCTCAGAGATGTCAGTCTGTGCATGTGCATGTAAACTCCTGGAATATCATCATTACCAAAAATTGAAGTAGTTCCCAAACTGGCTGCAGAGACAATGTAAACATAAAAAAGTTAAATATACCTTTTTACAGAAGGTCAAACAAGTGAAACTAATAACATCCATAATCGCTGCATTGCATTACAATAATTATTAGAACAGAGTCACCACTGAAACATGGCATTAGTTGGAGCAGAGCACATTAGCTGACTGGGATCAGCTGTTTCATTCATGCTTTACAATCACTGGCTTATACACAGCTGCGCGGCCACCAGCTGACAGGAAGTTGTCAGTCACATTCACGCAGGTGTACAGTGACAACGCTAAACAGCTTCCTCCATCACATCAATCTCTTCTTTATGAGAAGGAAATATTAGTATTGATGCTTTAACTAAGATTTAATGTTTATGCATGTGTTTATTAAGGGAGATTAGCCCTGCAGGAAAAATCCTCATCAATGCCATGATTCTTTGAGTGCTCCCTGAAAAAGGCAGGCAAACTGACTGTCAACTATAAATGATCTGAATGTCTGAATGTGTGAAAAAGGTCTGTGAATGGGTTTCATTTGGGATTTATGGAGAAACAAGTCAGGTTGCGAGGCTACAAGTTTCAGGTTTGCAAGAATTACTGGGAAAGAACAAAAGAACAACAGGTAAGAGAGGAAAACTGGTGACGCTCATCAAACAAACCCATTGGTTAAATGTAAAAAATGAAGAAGCACATCTTTGCTCTAAAGTTTACTTGTGGCTTCACTGATCTAAGACAATGAGCAGGAGGATAAGGAGAATAAAAAAAGAGGTTCCAGCTATGTTTGGGTCCCTGCTCATAAATGTCCAGCAGGGGCTCAAACTCAGGGACATGTGTGTGTGTGTGTGTGTGTGTGTGTGTGTGTGTGTGTGTGTGTGTGTGTGTGTGATAGATGTCCCATGCTCCTCTGCTCTGCCTCCACTTGTTTCCACAGTTTTATCCACACGGCCCTTGTGATGTTCTGCGTCTGCCCGTCTGTTGTGTTTGGGTGTCTGGGAGCCAGCGGCCATGACAGTTCTGTCTGAGTGATCAAACACACCCACGCTGTGATTTCCACAACGCCGAGCCAAAACAGACTGGAGGCCCACGAAGGCTGTTGGACCGAGCCTCGGTTACAACTGGCCTGTTCAGCGACAGTTTACACTATAACACCTTTCAAAATATGCCAACTGCAGCGCCGGGCCTGCCAAAACCCTTCAGACTGTTGTTTGGTAGTGTCAACATTCCCTTCCAACATATCTCTACATATCTACAGCATATCTCCAGATAGTCCAGTCAAGCGTCTGTGGCACAGAGGAGCAACTTTAGAGTGGCCTCCGTTGGTTTTCTTATGTCCTTATCTGAATATCGGTATAGCAAGGGCACCAGTCAAACAACTTTAGCACATATCATGTCAAATACATCATCTGCACGGCCATATTGGCAAAACTAGTTTTCAAACTGGCAACATCATTTGAGTTTGTGAATCTTTAATTTGGCACTTCATCATAGTTTTATCTGTGGACTACTCAGGATATCTTATCTGTTTATCACATGTTTTATCCCGAAAAAAATATTTTTCAACCAGTTTCTAACTGGATACTGCTTGTTTAGAAAATTTCCTACAGCCCTGCGAATTGAACTATAAACTTTAAAATATATGTCAAAATGGACATATAAAGTGGACACTTGCTTTTTTTTCCCCCCTTTCTCTTCAGCTCGCTTTCATGTCCTTTCAATAAAACTGGATTTTAGAAAACACTTGTAACACATTGGTTTGTAATGGAAACAACTTGAGCCATTTTGAGAGGCTCAATTACAGACAATGATGACTTTATACAAAGGAGACTTCTGCAGTGAACAAACTCATGATAAACATGCACGGACCTAAAAGTAGTCTTATGTAAAAGCTAGAGCTAAAGTGTCTGAGCTTATAATACAGTGTGTGGACTCTTTCTGTGTTCTGCCTCTGCTGGAGTCTTTGATCCAGCATCTCTAAAAGCTTGTGTATGCCTGTCTATCCTTTACTGTTGATGAACCATTTCATATGACATTCGAGATCTCCTCGGGATAAAACAGCAGTTGCAGTACAGTTACATTTCCAGAAGTGATTTATAGCATAGAGTTTTTGTCATTTCTAAATTAATTAATCTTAAAACTATCCTCCTCCGGTGTGTAAGACCTAATGTGCATTGCATTTGTCTGTGTGTGCGTATTATTGCCAATGCAGGGAGTAATGTGTTACAAATGAACACGTTAGAGTACTGTTCCTTTTGTTGCTACAAAAAAAAAGAAAAAAGAAAATCCCCAACATGTTTGCACCGTTTCTGTTTCTCTCCTACTTCTTTATTGACTTCTTGAATGTATTCATGAAAGGAATGCAATCCTATGACAGTGTCAGTACACATGTGTATAATGGCCTTGGATATTCTTCAAGGAGAAGATAACTGCTTTTATGAAACTGTCCAGCTAACACTCAAGGCTCCCATGTCGAAAACACCGGGATTGAAGGACAACCCCCCCCGAGTGACATCTGGCCTGCCTGGCGTCATATTCGAGGTTAACATGTTTTTGTTCGTGCTTAGTGGCAATTTTCATCCAAAGATTCATTTTCCAAATGTAAAGTGTGGCCCACACAAGGTCTATTTTAGTACTGTAACAGACTGTTCTGTGTTTACTATATGTGTTTCTGTGTTTGATGTAGTGTGTTTCTGGAAGGCTGCCGTAAACACAGGTCTGTTGCAGCACTGTTTGCATCTTCCTAATGATAAGGTTAATACAGATCACGTCAGGCATTTTCACTACACATACATTTTTATAACATGTTATAATATATTTGATGTAATATACCCTGCAGGCGATTTGCATCCAGGCTGGACCGTGAGGAGGCCTTGCCTGCCAAGTTCAAGTTGCGTTGGACGAGGAAGCAGATGAAAAAAGACAACACCAAGATGCTGCTTGCTGCCGAGTGCCGTGCTCGCCCTGCTGGGGAACCACTGTGTACACCTGTAGAGGAGACTAAGATGGCCACGTATTTGCATTCACAGAGGACAGACAATTGGTCTTGGAGCACCTCAAGTCAAGTCTTGAGAGGGATGTATTGAACAAATTCTCCATGATGAAGATAGCCTTCCTTTAAATCAATACTCCAACATTACCCAGTGCACCTGTGGAGGGGCTTCTCAGCCTTGCAAGTTTCAACTTTACTCCCAAAAGGAAACGAATATCCAACACATGTTTTGGAAAAACTTCTTCTCCAGCCTTAAAATCACTACTTTGGAGTGAAAGAGTAAAATAGAGAGAACATTGGTTGGGTGAACCCACGAGATTTGAGAAGCACTTTTACAGTTTGTATGTAAGCAAGCACTGACCTAGTTAACTGGTTCATGAGTTGCATGTTGAAATGTGATCTACTTTACAAGCCTGTGTTCTGTGCCCAATGGCGTATGCCTCTGCCCAGGTGTGATGCCCCCGTGGTGCATGCTGGGAGGCTGTGTTCGTTTAACCTCTCCTGCAGGTGACCTGATTAGGGCACCTGTGCCCAGTCTCCTGAAAGTTACTTAAGCCACGCCTGCAGCATTTGTCTCTCTCTCTGCTCTGATCCTCCACAGACTCCTCCACACAGTTGGTTTAGGTTTGGTTTGCATCTTACAACATCTGCACACACAACCTTCACTCATGCAACATCCTACACTACTGATTCAACTGATTTACCTACTTATCCAGTTAATATTTAATTTGGTTATTTACTTTAGTTTAATTTGATGTTGACTGATTAAAATGAAGCTCTAGTGTAAGTTCAGCCAGGAAGACAACAATGCTTATCGATCACAAGCTGTTTCTCATCTTTCCTCCTGCGCATGCTCATGCACATTTCCCGCCGTCAGTGTTTGGGGCTGTCATTGGTAATCAGCTGATCTCTTCCATCCAGTAGCACGGTGTCACTCCCTCATTGCTAGCCAATCATCTTCGTGCTCTCCTTTTAAAATACGATCTTTCTCTGCCCTAGCTCTTTCATGTCGGTGATTTGCACGCCCCTCCACCTCCCCATCTCCTCCTCACCTTCGCAGAATCATCATCCACTTCATCACCCATCCGGCTTTCACAGCCTCCAGTCGCCGCCACCAGCGTCAGGACTCCGGGGGGTTTATGCAGCGACGGGTCGGACAGTAATTCTTCAATCAAGACGTCTCCCCCCAGAGTCCAAAATGCCAAAGACTCTCTGTCAAGTTTCAATATCTATATCAATGTCACTTGTTGTAATAAATTGTCTTTCTTCACGTACTCGTCTCTTCTGGTTGAAATAAAGTATTCTTTGGGATTAAACACATGGTGTGTCTCCTTTTTATCCTTTCCTCCTTATTCATGCCTGAACCTCAAGTGTTTGTATATCAAGATCAAATGTGCTTCTAAAATGATGCTAAACACAACAGTCCCCCACATTGTGTCTACATCATGTATTCAACTGTCATTTATTTACATCTGAATAACCTGTGCAACCTTCTCCAGGTTATTCAGACTTCATACAAAAAGGCCATTTGTAGTAAATGCATCAGTGATTTTTGAATTAAATCATTTTATGTCTCACAAAAAAGAAAATACATAAATTGTAGCTTGGCTGCATCTTAAAACATCATGTCTTGTTTACACAGGTTAAATACAGACGTGAACATACGTATGTAAGTGTGAGCTTTAGTTGTTCAAAGGCACTTTTGATGGACTTGGGCCGAGTAACAAAAAGTAATCTAACAAGTAATGTAACTGCCAACTTTTGCTGAGTCTGTCGGAAAGTAATGGAATTACTTTATATTAGTAATTTACGCGATGAGTTAATCTTTCATGTTATTTCCCAGTCATCATCTAACGTGTAAACTGACTAACTGGCCAGTCTACTGAAAAGTTGTGTTCAACAAAACTACCCAGGAGGCTTTCTTGTATCTTAATAGCGTTTTGTTGTACAGCTCAGCATTGACAAACAGGACAAACACATACTGAGGGCATGTTCAAAGATTAAAGATGTATTCATATGAAAAGTATATACTGTTCAGGCACTCATACTAAACAACCAACAAGGGTGCTTCTGTTGCAACAAGAATGCCAGAGGTCCTCTTCCAGCTATTAGCTATTGCTCTGCCGTGCTATTTCTGACAAGTTAAGCTGAGAATGCCATTAGCGAAGCACAAGACCAAGGAGGAGAGCAGCACAGTATCAAACACAGCCCGGTGTTTTCATGGCAACGGCTTCGGCAGCTTTCTGGGAACACGGCTGCTGGATGGATGGTTGGCTGAGAAAGAGGAGGCGTTCACTATGATTAGAAGCAATAACTGTTTAATTTCCTCTTATAATACCCGTCTCACACCTTTTGATGGTTTGATGGTGAGTGGATTAGTCTTACAGCGTAAATGAGAGCGGAGGCATTATGCTTCATTGTTCAAAGCTCCCATTAGTGAGCCTCACCAAATCTGTTCATGTCCAAATGCAGGACATTTCTGTTTGGCACTTGTAGGGAAGAATAAGTTCTAGAGTTGCAGCAAAGCTGCATGTTAATGCATGCTTTATATAATTGCACTATTGTACTCCATAAAGACTTTCCATAGCATATCTTTTTTTTTCTCCCAAAGTCACACCTTCCTGCACATATTTACAAGCCCTCGCTGGCCAGTTTGCTCTTTTAAGAGTGGAAATTTGGCACAGGAAATTATGCCTAATATATCAGTAAAAGTATTAAATTTAGTCGCTCAACTTCGCAGTGGTTCACTTTTGTTGTAATAACTTTTTATGTAGTTGTTGCATATTGACCTTAAAAACTTTCCTGGGCATCAACCTTTGAGCAATGTGTGTGCAGCCCCGAGCCAATAACAGCATGCAGGGCGTGAATACAGGACTTTTACTTATAACAGAGTACTCCCACTCTGTGGTACTGCTACTTTTACTTAAGTAAAAGATCTGAGTATTTCTTCCAACGCTGTTCAGATGTCAAAACAAGCATGAGTGTGGGTGGTGCAAACAGTGCTTCATGCCAATTCAAAAGCACATGACAGGAGGAACTGTAAAGTTGTTACTCCAAGACAAGAAGCCAAGGATTCAGAAGCAAGAGGTTAAGAATAGCTGGGGTTTAACATCCTTTTATCAAATCTGAGTGCCGTATTGCAACCAAATCCACAACACTGCCAGTGTGTGTTGTCCATTCAGACTCGGAGTTTAACTCATTCAGTTATTTTACCAATGAGGAAATTGATCTGACATACAGTTACCAACCAGGGAACCCAAGTAAAGACCAGGTTCAAATCCGAATCTTGATCAACTATAAACTGTGTATATTCCAAATGCAAATACCATTTTGGAAAAAAAAAATTCTCACAAATAATGTTCAATATTGTAGGAACCCAACAATCAAGGTAGAGAAAGTGACTGTTCAGTTAGTCACAAACAACATCTCAACACCACATATCCAAAAGAGTCTAACAGTGTCATCATCTGAATATCTGTACAGCCAGGGCACCAGTCAAAGAGCGCTAATGCATATCATCTTATATACACAAAGTGCATCATCATTTGCACTGCCATAGTGAGAAGGCATTCATTTGGTCTTCTGAATTATGTTCCTCTAAGTTAGTTATAATGGACTCCAGATGCTCAAAACCTTGATTTTATCCATATTATAAAGATATGTCACACAACATTGAAAAAGTTGCTTCTGACTATAAAAGTTTTGCATTCAACCATATTTATCCAAAGTCCTTTGTAACAATACAGGAACCCTGAGAAACATTCTCTAGTAAGACCCCAGTGGATTTTTAGGATCTGCAAAGGTCAGAGACAGAACAAAAGTCACACTGAATTAATGGAGAGATCACAAACATCAGACATTAAATATTGAATGTTATCTATGCTTTTGCATGCAGAGAGATAAAGGGCTACTTCACACACATGATCACTAAAATAATTACAAAATTGATTAAGCTACACATAATCAGATTATACATCACATGTCAAAATGGGCAAATCAGCAGGCTGATTTTATAAGATGATAAGATTTTGACCTGCACGATTAATATGAACCACTGTTGAATGAAACAACACTCTACCTATATAATTTCAAAAGTGGGCTCCAATAAGAGAGCTCTACTTTAAACCTGTATACACAGTATACCTGCCTGAGATCCATATACAGCGTGTCGTTCTGCTTCTGTGGCCACATTCACTGGAAATTCACTTAAAATAATTTAGTTTACAAGCAGAAGCTCCATGAGGATGACAGCTCTAACTAATCCCTGACCTGTGGCTCGTGAGTGGTCGTATCCTGCTCAGTCTACAAAGCAGCCGAGGTTCAAACTCCATCCATATAAGGCCAGGTGGGGAGACTGCGAGCCTTATCACACCCTGTAACTGCTCTGCCTCGCAGACATAATACTACATGTGGGAAGCATCGCCGGAGAGAGGGATCTGAGGACTGAGGCTTTTCCTTGACAACCAGCCACAGAATAATGATAACCTCAGAGCTGAAAGACGGCTCTTCCCGCCCGATATGGACCATCTGTAATTTCCAAGCCGGTTTTAGCTCAATCTAGCCAGCCCTTTCTAAATATAAAAAGAATAAACAGATGTGTAGACACGCTTTTTTTTCCCTCTCTGGTGAGAATAAATACACTCAGACAACAGTTTGTTTCTCTGAGGGAAACCATTTCCTTTCTATGACATTAGGACGCTGCAGTTTGATCTTTAATCAGTCTATACTGTGCACATACGTTACACAAAACAATATGATTCCCCACAGTGAGAATATACAGTACATGTAGGATATTAGCACATGAATAATGCTGCAGAGAGGATCCATTCGCAAACTGGGGAGTCTAATCAAAAACAGTCTATTTTTAAAATACTGTTCATTACTTCAAAACAATCTGATGCTGAATTAATTATTTAAGCTCAAGGTTCTCTGGATCCAGACTCTCAAATGTGAGACACTGCTGCTTTCTATCAGTGAAAATTGCATATCTTGGGTGGTTGGACAAAACAGCCAATTAATCACAAAAAGAATCAACAGTATAATCAATAATGTAAATGATCATTAGTTAGTTAGCTCTAAATCTGTTGTCAGTTGAGATGAGTTTGTCTGTCTGTCACATGCCTGCCCTCCATATGGGACATTTGCGCCCCAAATGGTTCCACTCCCCACACAGGAGGGGTAATTGGCGATGGGCACGCTGCCCCACATCCAGCCCCTGTCATGCACTCTCCCTCTAGAGCAGGCTGCCTTTATGTCTCTGTCACAATGGTGCCTCTATAAAACTATGAAGGGGTCTGTGGGAGCTGGAGTGAGGTTCGATGCCAAGTAGACCAAATGTGTCTGATGTGAAGGTCCCGGAAATGAAGCCGTTTGTCTTTCAGAGCATCAGTAAGATTTGTGGAAAAATGAAACATTTACATAAAATAAAAAATACAGAAAATTTCAAAGCACAGATCTGCAAATAGGCTCCACGATCAATTCTGTAATTATGGAACATTTCTCGCATCATTTCATTGGTGAGTCATCTGTAAATGTGCAAGCGAGTCTTTTGTGTGAGTAACAGAAAAACACCATATTTTCCCCTCTCCATCCAACAACGACCTGACGACGGGACAATAGATTTGCATTCATTACTGATGATAATGGAATTACTTTCCACAATTAGCATAATGGCACATAATGGCTTCAATGGACTCTTCGTGCCACCTTGACAAAGACAGCCTGTGAAGCGCACTATGTTACCGGCATGCAAGCACACTCTGTGCACTGCATACACGGTCCATTCAGATCAGGCCTCTTCACCAACACTATCTGAGGAGAGACATAGCAAACTGTCACTAAATGGTTTGCTATTAAACTTTAACTGCTTTTTGAGTAATTCTATTTTCTATGCTACGAGAATCTGCAACAATCCACCTGTCCTCCTTGAATCACAGTATTGTAAAGCCTAGTTCCTTTTGGTTAAGGACGTTTCATGCCGACATGGACACAGGCAGGAGAAATGGTGTGAACGCAAATGTACAGCAGAGGCGTGGATTTGGCTACAGGAGTAATCTGAAAAATTACTATGAACATTTTCTGACGTTTTTCCCCACCATGAAAACTATTAGATTCTATTGCAAGCGACAGAAATTCAAGTTGATAGTGCAACATGAAGGTGGTGTTTGATAATGAAGAGACAGATTTTGGGGGGAATGTCCCTTTTTTAATTCCACTAATCAATATTTGTACTTATTTGTATTTGTGTGTTGACTGTGACCAACACACAGAACGTACCTTTTTAGCATCTTTCGGCTCATTATTTTGGTTTTCCTGTATGCTTCACTCTCGCTGCTCTCATCAAGCACATTTCCAGCAGCAGCAGGCACAAAGCTCTGATTAATAGACTGTACGTCACCTACCAAGCACCAAAGGCTACAATTTACTAGGTGGTGAACACATTGGAACACTTAGCAAAAGAGTCGGATATTTTGAGTTGGTCGAGACCAAAACAGAGATAAAAGGAGAGTGAATTTGGGCACATTCTCATGTGAGTGTGCACAAACACAACTCAAATGAATGATAATGTTGCTTCGTAACAGCTGGGTGTTTATAAAGACAACTGTCTGTTAAAAACGAAGGAAATTCTTGAATTACATCTACTGAATTATATTTCTCGATTATATGCCTGCATTGTGTTTACAGCTTGTTCTGCTGCCCCCAAGGGATCTTAAAGATCTTAATTGGTGTAAATGCAAACCCAAACACAGGGTGCAAGTACATCTGGCTATGACCAAATACTGCTGGGAAACTACTTCCACATCACACAGTCAAACATTGATCGATGTGGCTTTTAACATATGCCCTTTATAACTGCACTTTATGACAGCAACCTGCCATAAATAATCACCAAACCAACCACAGGTGTGACCACTGAACACTACAAATGGTCAAACAGGCCTATATTTGGGCTATATTTGGAAGCATATGGCCAGGTGGAAGGTGGACAAGACAGTCAGCCAGGAGAGGGGGGCTGACTGTTTCCCTGGATATCATGGATGGATGGTTTTACACATGAGGCCTCAGAGACGTACACATCAGAATACAAGTCGTATTCATGAGGTTGAGCCCGGGATCTGATTCCTGTTCCAGCTGCAGATCTGCTGTCTCCGTTCATCGAGTGCCTCTGATTCATTGATTGTGAGGTACGGCCTGCGGGATGGGAGAGGAAAACATCCCCTGTGCAGCTGGCAGAAGGAGGGACTCACCTAATACAAATGGATGTGGCACAACACACACGGTCATGCAGAAAAACAAAGCATAATGTCCTCATTTGAAGCCGGGTGACATTAAAACACATTACTTAGTTGTTGCTATTTTTAAACCGCCACCGTTTGTGCTCGCAACAAACTTTCTCTCCAGCTAAATGTTACAGGTCAAGAAGTTTACTCTGGACTGAAGGCTTGGTCTGTGAGCTCACTCCAGCCGTGGACAGAAATAAATAAATACATTTTTAAAAAGTCCTGCTTCCCCAGACTGGCAGGTCTGTGGACTCTTTCTGCATTCATGCCCATACAAACACCGGAGCAGCAGCGCCTACTTAAACATTAGGACTCTTCTAGGAAAAGGGCACAATCCTCCAGGAAACAATTTGGTCGCACGGCAACAAGACAACAACAAGCAACAGGAAGACTCTGTCGACGATAAGAGAAATACATATTTAAAACAATGTCTCGGGGAGTCTTTAAAAAGCAAGAGAACATTTGCAAGAGCTGCGACACAAATCACAGCTGTGACGTTAACTTGAACCCTCTCAGGTTTTTCTTTCTTTATTGACTCAGCTGCCTTGTTAGATATCACCGTGCAGAACAATAATCTAGCACGGGAATGCAAAATGGGAAAGTCCATGATTACTGAACCAAAAGTGGTAGACATAAATGCAGCTCTGCAGAATTGTAAGGGAAGTTTTCTCAGCGGAGGGAGCAAAACGTGCTGCCTGCAAATGACAGCTGGGTGTCTAAAGATGCACAACACAGGAAATCCAATGACCGACCTCAGCATCCACCAGCATGAGCAGGGAGCTACTGTAACACTGTCACTTCAATGATTCAAAAAAGAAAGAAACCACAAAGAGCTTCGAGCCAACCTTGGAGAGTTTAATATCAGAGACAGACAGTTGTCTGAATGCCACTTTGTGTTGCTGTGACTCAGAAGGTCAAGCATGTTGTCTAGTTATCGGAGGGTTGGCGGTTTGATCCACATGTTGAAGTGACCTTGGGCAAGACACTGAACCCTGGGTTGCTCCCCAAACCACTGGGAATGCACAAGAAAAGAAAAATGGGGAACTGCACCAGGAAGAGCATCCACCCTTAAAAGTCTATGCCAAATCGAAATATGCAGACCTCCATGTCGGGTCAGGCATGAAAAAAAAAAAGTTGACAAAAGTTATATCAAAATAGTCTAATTGCAGCTTATCATTTTCTGGTCCGTTGCAAGCTGAACCACATGTTTTATTTAGTCGAATTTCACAAATTACAAATTTGACTCGAGGGGTTTAACAGCTTATGACAGCCTCTATCTTTAGACCCTTGATTTGGTTAAGGGAAAAAAAATGGAACAAATCTGTCATTTGCAAGGACAGAAACAAACGGGATAATAAGGGACACACAAAACTAAACTACAAAAGAGGACGACAGACTAACGACTATCAGGGGGAGCACCGTAGAGATGATTTTTAAAAAGGCTGTTAAACATCAAGACTTAGTTAGTAAGACCTATCAGCAAGTTTTCCCAACTAGACTTTCAACAAAAATAGACACATTAGAAACTCTGGAGAAATGTAACACGAGTCATACAAATGACACATTAACAGCAATGACCGACTAAATTTAATCTGATGTAGTGGCCAGTAATAGAATTGTGTACAGAATAGAAACAGCAAAATCAATCACAGAACCGTTTCTTCTGTGTTGTTTCAGGCACAGGATGAACAGTCCCTTTTCTTCATTGGTTCAACTATGATTGCTTTTCTTGCAACAAGACTGTAGATCTTTTTAAACTGCAACAAAAATTCACCTTTTATTTTGTCCAAAATTTTAGCTTGACGCACTGAAAAGATGAATAAATAAAGACGTCCATCCTCCTCCATCGAGAGGAAATAATCTGTGTGCTCATTCATGGCTGTGTTATACATATATGTTTCAGATGCTATCACACTTATAGGGTAAATTTTAGAGGACATAGCACTCATTAATCCGTGACTCATTCATACAGAAAAAGTGAGAAACCGCAGGGAAACATCCGCTTGTCGAGGCAATACAGCAGCCACAGAGGGTTGAAAATGAGAAACGGTCACTGTGTTCCTGATAATCACTCTCTTTCGCAAATAAGTCAGTACCGAGGTTATGAGATCATGTCGGTCAGGTGCATCATGAGTGTATTATCACATCTGTAGTGTAGCCGCTGCCGTCATATCACTCATCATCAATCGTCATAAAAAGAACTTTCTATTAATAAAGATGTCTAATGTTCCCCAGGTCCACAGTGATGAAACATGAGAGCAAGAGAGCGCACCAGTCCAACAGCAAGGTCATTAATAAATAATATGAACCTGTAAATTTTATTACTCGCACCTATCCACCTGCTATCTGTTATAAACCCTGTTTTATAGCCACACTGAGACACTGGTTCTACTGCAAACATCTACTGCAGGATCATTTCTGATAAAACAAAAAGAAGTGTGGAGTTTTCTTGTGAGCGACCAAAGTGATGTTTATGGTCGTTGCTTCTCACCAAAACACATTGCATCATTTGCAAAGCTGAATTTGCTTAAAAGCTTGAAACATTTACATATTGTGATTACGTGACAGCGGTCTTCTTCCCCGTCTATGCTGGCACATTGCAGTTTCCTGTGGATCAGTGAAATAGTGTAAAACCACACAGGAATTTGTATGCGAGAATTGTGCATGCTCGTCTTCATGATCATTTGTATAGTAAATATATAATTTCTGTGCACTTTTGTACTTGTCACATTAACGTGAATGCAGTGTTTTAGTTCATACTGGAATACTGAGGACACGATGACTGGAGAGATGGAGGTTGTGTCATAGTATTTTTAGTACATGGGCATCAACAAGATAAGATAATATAAGATATTCCTTAATTAAAGTGCATCTGTCAACTTTGGTTTGCAACACTAGTTACTACAGAAAAGAGTTTGGCCTAAACTTGTGCCCTCTTTTCAAAGACTAAAAGCCCGGACTAAGCCCTAAGTTAGTTGGATAACCTTTTTCATTGTGCTTAGTGAGGCGGGCCCCAGGTCAACCTAATGGTCAACTACAACTTTAGAGCTGAATGGTGACACGGTCAGCTGAGTGAGCACAAAACGTGAATCCAATTGTATCTTAATGCTTGAATCAAGCACAATGTTTCAAAGGAACCTGTAGCTGTGGGCAGTTGGCCTGAATAATAGATGTGCACCACATACTGTACAGATAAGTCAACTCTTAAAAACATATCGTTTCTGCTGGATGAAACATTTTATCTTACAAGCATTAACCTTTCGGTGCTCTGTCCTGAATTTAGCTTGCGGGCAGTACATGTTGTTTTATTATCCAATGGGTTGGAAAGGTTTTCATGATCCAGAGAGGCCTAACATCTTCCTCAAACTGCAGAGACAATGGAGAAGTGAAAAGACCTGTCTCTGAAAACTGTTGCCACCAATATGACGTCAGGTGGCAGCAGAAATCTCAAAGGTAGAAAATGCACCTGGCTACACAAAACTAAAATCTACACAGCTACATATCACTAGTGTCTTTAAAACAATTGAAAATGATTTTTGCATGAATTCATTTGCTGCTCATTAAGGATAATGTGTTTCCTCAGCACATCAAAGAACTGGTAGAGCTTTGTTAACCTCACACAATGAGCCAGCTTCAGTGTCAATAAGCCCAGTACTACAAGGGCCATGGCACGCGACCAGGCTGAGGAGAAGCTCTTTATAAGGTGGAGAATACAGGAGGCTTACAAAACAAAAAAAAAAAAAAAATACAGTATATATGAAAGTCAGCTCAGAACCACACAACCAAGCACTTCAGATTTTTAAATGCTTGTGTTGGGCACTCATGGACATGATAATGGGCTGTCTCCTCTACCATTACTGAGTGGAAAAACAAACCCACTATGGCTGTTAGAACTGTGTAGAGAACAACCAAATAATTTGCAAAAAAACCATTTAAATCGACAGTGATATATAAGTCATGCAGACAGTCATAAGCATCGAAATGAGGCCAGAAAAGTTTCCTGACATTTATAGTATAGACTGATTTCTGAGCGGCGTCACTGTCTTGGCATGTAAACAAACCAAACTTTCTGAAAGCTTGTGGATAGTGTCACACTAAAACTGATGAGTCGACAAAACTGAACGATTTGTTGTCGTCCTGTCAAAATTAACACATTTAGATTTTGGAATTAATTTCAAATATATGATGCACTAAAATGTGATCAACACATCTGCATTTTGTTTACTACCTGTGGTGGATGACCAGCGACCTATGACCTAACAGCTTCAGGCTTTGACATATCACCTGAAAGACAAACCCACAGAGCAGAACTATCTCCATAGGGGAAAGTCAACCACAAATGATTTCACATTTAACTATCCATTATTATGAGCATCAGTCTTAAGGAAAAAAATACATTATTCACAATTAATCACATCACAACATTAATCGAAAATTATGCAATTAACTTTTTAATTTTGTTAAATCGATCAACAGCCCTGGTAATGGGCTTATTTGAGAGAAAGAGAAATGTGCAAAGAGAACAGAAATGTTCATGTTGCCATGTGCATCCTTTTCATGTTAGCTATTGACACAATTCTGTAAAAACTATGTATTTCAATAAAATGTCATTTTTTTATGGACAAAGAAAGCTCCACTTCAATCGCTTCTTGCAAACCAAATTCCCTTTACAAAAATTTGATTTTGTAAGTTTGTTGAATGTGCTCTAAAAATAAAGTGACTAAGACTAAAACGTGCGTGGGTGTTTACTTCCTGGTTAAATTATTTATTGCCTAATATTGCATCTCAGAGGTTTAGTCAGTTCTCAGATGACTCATTAAGAAAAGTACAAAGTTTTTCTCATAGTCTAACAAACTGCAAGATCACAACGTCATCATCCAATAATGTTCACAATGCAAATTACCACACACTTAACGAGGCTGAGGCATGAAATAACACTCCCATGTCTGAGAGCAATCAAGATCTAGGATACAAATGGCACATGAAAGAGAAAAGACTGAGTTTCCTAGTGAGCATTCAAATAACTTAGTTTAGTTAGTTAAGTTTTAGGGTTCAACAGTTTCCGGTGTGGCAGTCATTGTGTGTGTGTGTGTGTGTGTGTGTGTGTGGATTCAAGCTGTCCCAACAGTGCAATACATTTAAAAAGTGACACTGAAGGACATAATTATATGTTTCCTTATGTTCATTTATCTTATCATTTAGCTCCCCAAACCCAAACCCCCCACAGTTATCAGCTGTGTGGTTCACTATGTTTTAACAATGAAAAGGTATAATGTGTCGTCTGACCAGGTATAAATGCAGAACTGCTACAACCATTCTGAACGGCCACACTTGATGGTGGGATGAAAGGCCTGCCGTTACACCCGCCTCCTGCATCACACTGCCTCCCTCATCTATCTCCAACAACTCTCTGTCTTTGTTGTTTCAACATAATGAATTGTACATATGGGTATAACAATTCACACTTCCGAGCAGTTTCAAAGACATTAATAGTTTTGCACTCGGTTGTACAAAAAGTGACAGTGAAAGGACAAAAAAAAGCCTTCAGACCAAAATCAGTCTCATAACAGACCAAAAACAACACAACATGGCGAGGCATGAAAATACAATCCAATGGCTTTTGTAGTCAGCTAGTCAAAATTGGTTCATCACTAACTGCAGACACACTTCCAAATATCCAGCAATACACAGTCATGGCCTTGTTCACACAGTCACACGGCATCAAGGATCATGATCACCCTCTCCTGATGGGACACTCGACCTCTGCCTCCTGGAAATAAGCAGAAGCAAACATCCTCTTCATCTCTGCTCCAGGTCAGGATGTCATGTTAAGCGTAGAAGGGTACAGTGTAGTGTATGATGCACGTGAAAAGTAGCTCATTAAGAACACGTATGAGTCTCGATGGTAAAGATTATTTATTGAGCAGTTTCAGTATAAGTTGAAAAGAAAATTGCACCTTCACTTCAATGGGCATAACAAACATTAGGCTAAGTGCTTCTACTCATTGCAAGCAAAGCCTCTGGTGACAGCAGCCACATCCTATTGCTCATTGCAAAAGAAAAAATATATAAGTACTACACAGAGAATGGCTAACAAGAAGCTATTGTCATACTGAATAATGAATTAGTAACATTATGGCAACTCAGTCTAAATATCAGACTAGAAACATCCTGCTTTTGCTCAGAATAATGAAGATGAATAGAATTATTATTTACTCCCATAACATAAAACCACAGCAATAACAATAAAAATCATCATAAATCTGGTTTGGTCAGCAAGAAGCCTTATTATAATCCAAGGTCTCAGAGGAATCTGTCTCGCTGGACAAATAATTCCATATTAGAGATGTGCGTTATTTATAATTCACCCCGCAAAATAATGTCATCATGAGTCTGAATTCCTACATCGCAAACAAACAAATTAAAGTTAATGACTGTCAGATGAGCAGAATTAAGCAATGAAGCCCAACGACCAAGTGTTGCTCGGCTCACCGCAGCGGAAACAACAATGTGGAAACCGTGCTTCAGTTTTAAATTTCACCGTCAAAAAAAATCTGCTCATAATCACAGAAACATGCAGACATCACAAGGAGAGGGTGTTAAACATGCAACGAGTTGTTTGACATGAAGAAAATCTGAACTCAAGTTCCACTTTTTAGCTTTTTCCAAAGCCTATGACCTCATCTCTCAGCCTTTCTCTGCAGATAGTTTGCTCAGTCACAAGCTGCACCTTAATTTCTAATCCGAAAGACTAAGACACAGCACACACACGACCTCTAATTAATAAAAGAATTCACAGCTGAAAATGAAAGTTTGAAGTCATTTGCCTCCTTTTCCCTACCACTTGATGATATAAATGCATATGTGACCCCATCTGCCGGTCGTTCATTCCTACATTTGATCATCGCCCTGTATGGTTCCTAAAACAACAGCGTGCTTCTATTTACTCAGGATATAAATTATGTTACACGAAACCATAACATTTGTTGCTTAGAGTTGGCAAAACCAGTGTGAAATGTTCATGTGGAGCTTTGCCGATGATGTTACTTTATCAGGTCTTTGGCTGACCAGGTAGTCCAGCACAGAATAACATATTAGCACTAACTTGCCACAACCCCTGACTTGTGTGCGTGCATGACTGGAAACCAGGAGTTGGTGTAATCAACAGAGAGAACAGAGCTCCATCTTACACCACAGTCAACACTTGTGACCCCAGCGTGACTATGCACGCCCATAGCTGTGGCTGACTGTACCTGGCTGTGCGTCTACAGACGTTACACGTGCATTGTTATTTTACATAGTTTCCATCTGGCAGGATAGATGCAGCAGAGCCTCGGCTGGACAAGGGGCAGACTCATCCGCGAAGCAGCTGCAGATTTGCTCCTTCATCATCAGCGGAATATATCCAGGAGGTCCAAACTATGTAAACAACGGTGCTTTGTGAAGACTGGGGACAAACTAAGCCCTTTGAAATTCATCACAACTAATCAAAACTGATTTGAATGGAAAGCTGAGCTGAATTACGTGTGGGCTGTTTGGCAATTTGAGAATCTTTGAATGGGTTGGTCAAGCATTTTAAGAACATGAAAAAATTGTTTTAACTCAGTCCAGAAAGGCTTAAATTATTGGCATAAAGTACTAAAGTTGATAGTCAACTTCGGACTCATTAATCAGTTTTGCTTAAATAAATATACAGAGTCTTTTGGCATTTAAGCAAGATCTGGGTACAAGGCTCCTTTGACTCAGATTGGAGCTTGAGGTCCTCCCCTGTATGCAATCAGCGATGCACAGCTGGCCTTCCCATTGTCCTATGGATTTAGTAGTTGAGCCTGGTTCAACTTCTTTTGCAAGACGACCCTGTGTTTTCTTGTCTGAGCCCCCTGAATTGGAACCCCCACTGCTTTGCAGGGCTGGCCTCCTTCAAATGAGTGATGGGGATGGATGTGCTTTGTCACGCACAGCCTACAAGAGAAGCCAAGCCCCACCTACTTTCACACTTCAACACACCTGGCTGATCACTGTGCGAAGTGGGCATGATTGTGGGCAGAGAGGGTGCAAGAGACGGAGAGGTGAAATAAGGCCTGCAATATAATGCTCTGTGATCAGTCTCTGAGCAGCTAAAGCTTCCTGTTTTGTACCAGCATCAGTCTTTTTTGTGAATGCTGGAGCCAAATATGGAGCTCCTTTGAGGGTCAGGACAGAACGCAGCATAGAGAACAATGATTTATGCCTAATGATGAATGTCTTAAGACGATCGGGAAGACAAAGTGGCAACCTCAAAATAAAGCAAGTGTGTGGTCAATGTCTACTCTGACCTCTTTACCTTCATAGAGTCAGAGAATTATATTGCATTGTAACTGTTTACTTTTTATCATAAACAGTAACAAAGGAAAGGAAATTTTGCCTCTATTTGTATCTAAATAATCCGACCAACTACCAACATACAGTAGGAGGGGCAATGATGCAAGCATCCTGCAGCAAGTCATCTGTCTCACTTTGACCCAGTACACAAAATGCTGTGCAGGCAATCCACGGCTGGAGAAACACACACTCAGGTGCTCCCAGGGAAGCCATGAGAAGAGCTGGATGGTGTTTGTGAAATAGAATCTGTTGCTAAGTTACAGGAGTACTGAGCACAGTTTTCTGGACTCACGGGGGAATGCGTCAGCGGTGGTTTCTGAAAGGTACTCTGACTTGCCCTGCATCCATGTTTGGTTCAAATGTGATCTCCAAAACGGCGGCGTCCTCGGTCACGCTCCTAAGCCTCCGGGCGCTCACATTCTAAAACACAATGAAACAAAGCAAACAGCAGCCAAAAGTATATGTTTGCAATCTGTCACAGGGGACGGGGATGAAGGGTGAACCCAGCGATGTGAAATCTTATGTTTAGATCCTGAGTTAGACAGTTTACCCCCCAGGGGCGCTTCTTTCTCATCACTGTAGAGCGCATGTAGCCCGTCCTGCAGGGGGAGGAAAGCAGTTAAACGTCCGTCCACAGGGGCTGAGTCTCAGGGAAATTAAAAGCATGTCTAGAAGCAGGTCAGGACCAGGGGGGACGGGTTGAAGGAGGCAGGTAAAGGAAGGAGAGATGATGTGGACATCTGTTTTGAATCTCCACACATTAAGGGCACCAGGCAATTCAATTACACGGGCAGGAAAAAAAACGCTGTTGCGTCTGGAGTCCTGCCAGCTGTGACCGGTCCGCTTACATGCCCTCCTGCGTGAAATTTAGAGAGGGGTTTGAAAAGCCTCCATTCTCTCCATACAGTCCCAGGAAGCAAACACAGGAAGTTTACAGTTCCTTCAACACATTGCATTTCCACTGTATCTCAAAAACGTTTAAGATTAGGGAAGTTAAACCAGCAACAGATCAGATTGGAGATCATTGTGGTTAAAAACAGAGCAATTGTGTTGTCACTCACAACTTTCTGCTGTGATGTATGTTGGACAGGAGAGACAGCAGAAAGGCAAAACAGTGTAGCATGCAACTATTCTATTTTTTTCCTGTTTTTTTTAACCACACAAAACCCTCAGTTGGGTACTATTTTTTTGCTCTTTTTTACACTAGTTGGAAGGGGGCATTCAAAGGGTAATTTAAAGGGCAACTGCACTGATTTTACACATCAAAGTCTGTTAACAAACCTTTCTGCAAACGTGGAAAATGTTGTATTAATCCTTTTGTGGCTACAGAGGAAGCTGCGTGGCATGCCTCAAGTGATGTCACATGAGGCATCACCGGTAGGAGCTGAAGACTTTAAGATTGAAAATGAAAAGGTCTCCTCATCTCTTTTTGAGGCCAGCAGCTCGAGCCTAAACCAGCCAACTATAAGCAACACAGTCCAAACTACAATTGAACTGTCGGCGGCCAACTTGCCTTGTGGGTAATGTAGGCACTGAGTGTAATATAAAAGACGATATCTCACATGCCATAATGATTTTTATCCTTTATTCTTGACTCTCCATTGTGAGTCAAACCTGTGGGAGCGCAATGTTAGACTGGTGGACTACTCTTTTAGATGTCAACATTACTATTTCGAATTAATGAATTATAAGATCCCATACAAATCCCCAACCTGATACCTGCACCAATCAGTGAAGTCCACCCAGCGCTGTTATCTGGCACCACCAGGGTTTGAATAGCATTGTGTTCACTTGACCAAACAAACCACACCACACCAACTGCACACCACCTAATCTGTGTGTCAACACACCCTAAATGTGAATCTTTACGCAATGTCACTTAATTAAGGAGCGAATGTGTGACATGATTGGACAGATGTATACTGATCATTGGCGATGAGAGAAAGGAAAAAGGTGGGAATGAAGATATCAAGTTTGTGACACATTATCTTCTTACATTGAGGCAGGCACGACTGCAGTGTATTGTGTGTTTTTTTGCGTGACTCTGAGATTGTCATCTCTCAGAATTTGAAATATATACCTCCATGATGAACTAAGGGATGTGATTCTGCCACTATAAATGACAGGACAGGCCTTCACAACAAGTGAACAATGGCAATAAAAAAGTTGCTTCATCTTAAAATTTTCTGCAAACTTTTACCAGATGAACTAAACAGCTCAGAAATTCAATGATTGCCAAAAAAACACCTGCATCAATGTTGAAAATGAAAGTGAAACCTCATCCCAGTTTTGCACAGATGTGATTTCCAGTAAACTGTTTGCGCTAATAAAATACAGCATTGGGAAAGGTTATAAGGTCGGGAGACAATGCATTTCAAAAGACGTGGGGAAAGTCAGCATATTCCGTGGAGCCCACGCATAAGAAACGACATTATCTTGGGATCCCACATAAACAGCCGTGGTCTAACTGAGAGAGGAGCCGGGTCCTATGTAAACAGGGGAGAACAGATATGCTAAAAACAACAGCATGGTGAGGAAAGAACAACAAATATGGCAGCTCGTTCCCACAGGCTTGCATCAACACATCAAATGACAATGTAGCTTTCACAGAAAATACAAATAGATGCAGGGTCACATGCCATTCACACAAAAAAACTAAACTATCAGCCTGCTTTTTGCTTACGTAACCAAACATTAGATTCACAAAAGTAACCAAAGGGTGAAAAAAAGTGAAGTCCTACATCCGCTCCCTGTGTTCAAACACATTCTTCGCACGTTAATAATGACTAACTGGTCGTGACTGTTCATGCGCTTTCAGTGGGTTTTTAAATGGTGCGTAACTTAATGTCCTCTTTCTAAAGTTGGATACACTACTGATGGCCCAGATATAGTGTGGGACGTTTCCTTTTTCTAATTTCTGGAGCACATTGTCTTTTGTTAAATAGCTCATGTACAAGCCTCTTTGAAGTCTCAAAAGTAGACTTGCATATTATTTATTTAAAACAACAGGGACAAAAGTATATACACATTATTCTACTGCTATGAGAGACTTCTGGGGAGGCTTTCTATGAAATCTAAGAACATGGCTGCAGCGATGTACTCCTATGTCCCAGGCCATTCTGATCTATGCAGGTAGAAAATGGCTTATGCCACGATGATAGAAATGACTAATTCAAAGTACTTATGGCGTATAATAAATAATATACCAGAGTTATATAGGATGGAGTCTGTGATCACACTCTGCTCATAAACTAGACATGCATACATACAAGTATTTTTGGGTTAGTTGGCTTGACGTTTGTGGTATGGATTAGTCCGACTGGCTACGGTGACAACAGTATACTAGTCTTGGGTACATCAGCAAGGATATATGAAATTACTGCAATTTCAAAATATATACCTACATATGTACATACATTCCTTTATTCATGGCACTATGTTGCGCGACATTGTCAACAAAGACAAAAGTTTTGAGAGTGATCAAAAAATAAAGAAAAAATATGGTGGGTCAATAACATGTGTAGCAAAAAAAAAAGTGTGACCAACTGAGAAAGCAGGTAGCTCCGATGCTGCCATTGGGAAAGTTAGTCTGGAGCCCAGCCATACCATAATATTACAAATTTGGCCCCTGAAGAGCTTCTAGAGAACATTGCAACCTCAGTGTAGACAACAGAGTTGTGGCTGTCACTTTCACATCACAACAGTAGAGATGATTTTAGGTGATAATGCCAATTCATCCCCAAAAGATGAAACAAACTGGGAAAACCATTTCTTTATGAACTTTGCTTTGCTTGAAAGAGGAGAGGGCCTTCCCCAAACTGCTGGCACAGAGTTGAAAGTACACTGTTGTCTAAAACATCATTATTAAGATTCTCCTTTATTTCAACAAAGAGGCCTGGCCTGGACAATGAAAAACAGTCCCGGACCAAAAGCAAAACAAAGAACGTGGATGAGCATCTCCGAGTACTTTTGGCCTCATAGTGTGTTTTCAAATTCGAGGTAAAACCCCTTTTGAGTTCGACCATTTGATTTCAGGGAGGCCCTTAGCAACGGACAACTACCTCCATATTCGTTCTTTATAAAAGCACTTACTCCAGAGGAGCTGCGTCGTTAGAGAAAATGTTTATGAGCAGCAAAAGGCCCGATAAAAACGGTTAATTGAGTGAACAGACAAAACAATGTGGTGGGAGAGAGAAGTTATGAGCTACAACACACACACACACACACAGGACAGAGAGCACAGTTTGGGGTTAATAATACTTAGTTGTAGAACTCAGTCGATGATGCAATTTAGTGTACCTTTAAATAATGGTGGAAAATTAAACCCATTTGTGTAAGCACCTTTATTACAGATAAAGTTCGCCAGCACTGGAGAAATGTTTTGAAAGTTGTACTGATGCTGTAAAAATACTACCTGAGGCATTTGGACTTTATGAGGAACACATAGGCTCAGCAGCACATTAAAACAGCATCAACTGTAAGCTTATTGCAAGTGCGGATGAAGTAAAACAAACAGCCTGAAATCGGTCTTCACAACGCCAAGAGCAAACATCCTGTTCTTCTTTAAAACATCTTCAATTTTAGGTGTTTACCCTGCAGTTTGCTCTTTACTTCATAATAAGATAATGAGACTTGAGCATGATACATACGATGGTTTGAAGATGTTGAGAACAGGATTTATATCAGCTGCATATCTAAGCAGTTGCTTAAGAAGCTCATGAATAATTAAACCAAGTCAAAATGAAAACATGAAACCCCCGAGTGTCACATAAACATCCTCTGCACTCTAACATGCTCTCAAAAAGGTCATTACGTAGAAGAGTCTGGAGCAGGAATACTACAACAAACTATTAACAGTCGCACAATCCGTCCTGACAAGAAAACCACTGCGTGCTGTAACAATTACCGCTCACCCCTGATGAACCATGAGCGAGGATGTGTGGCTGCTGTGAAAGATTCGTCGCTGAGACGTGTGTCATGATGCATTATGAATCACAACGAGACGAGCAGCAGAAGTACATGTGATAAAATTGATTATAATAGAATAGATAGATTTGTGATGGATAAAATGCTTCCAAATAACAGTCCAATATAAGACAGTTACTCTCTGATAAGCTCCACCTCTAATCACATTTCTTTTCCTGATAATGCGTCTGTTGTTCTCCATTCAGCTGCCATCAACTCTGACCACAAAGGAAAATCTAACTTTAGCTTGTTTGGACGTACTTGTGCTCAACCTATAGTTGTCTGCAGCCCCACCAGCAACGAGGCAGCTGATACAGTTTCCGTGGCAACCAGGGGCTACATCCCATAGCAAAGTCTTTGTGTAGCAATCACAAGCTCAATTTGTCAATTAAGCTATTTAATGGCTGTTGAAGGAACACCCTGCAGCGCTAGGAGACGTTAGTGGACAGAAAAACTAGTATCACTTACTTGTTGTTTTCTCTTTGTGCTTCCCTTTAAAGCCTCTTTTTCTAAAACCTTCACTCAGGAGTTCCTCAGAGCAGGAGGGGCTCATCCAAGCATCTTTTTCCCTAACATCCCCCAAATACCCCTCTGCTCCACAGTTCCTCCAAATCAGCCAAAGTGCCTCTAACCTCTGCTTGGCCTAAAATCTGTTTGGTTAGTATAATAACACTGGGGAAAGAATGAAACTCTGGGCCTCATATGCTTCCAATAATGGAGGTCGGACCACATCTGAAGGCAAGAAGTGTTTCAACTTGTTTTGAGTGGCCACACTTGAAACAAGCCTGTAGTCACATTGCGGCCTCTGCAAATCTCCAAGAACTCTTTCTGTGCATCTGTAATTTTGACGAGTGACACACTTTGGGACGGTCTCACCTCAGCAGCATTCACTGTTTGCACTTTGTTGTACACACACAGAACTTGAGCTCAGTAGCTGTGTGAGATGGTGGGGTTTGTTTTTTTCATTTTCTCTCTTGCACCTCGGAGAGTGTGTGCATGAAACTGCTGTGAGGAACTTTTCCATCCACACGCTACACTCCCTAATGGAAGAATAGAGTTGAAGCTATTTATCAACATCCTGCTTGTGTGTGACAGCAAGAGAAAACAAGTTCATCAGCAGGAAGCTTTAATGGAAATGTCCCGCTGTGCGTCATTGCGCACGGTGCACGCGTGGAATCCCCCCCCTCTGTGCGCGCATCATTAGAAAACTTCACAAACAAACACCCACATACCTGCTTCCACAGAAAGCTGTCCACGCCGTTCAGCATCCACGACACGGCCACGTGGATGGCGGACAGGACGAGCCCGGTGATGACCGCGGCGCGCATCCTGACGGGCAGCAGCGTGTAGATGACATGGATGAAGAACACGGTCCACCAGATGCCCTCGGAGGCGCTGCGGGGCTGGACGAGCAGCACCCCGATCACCTGGACCACCAGCACCAGCAGGATCACCACGTAGCACACGATCCACATGTGGTCCTGGTGGAAGCCGTTCCTGTTGCACGCCGCCATGAGCACGAGCGTGAGGAAGATGGCCACGGAGAACACCACCACGTAGGTGACGCTCGGGCCGGCGGCGCCCCCCGAGCAGTGGAAGCCCAGCATGACGGTGAAGACCAGCACCAGCACGGCCATCAGCATGGTCAGGCTGCTCTGGTTCAGGCGGAAGAAGTAGCGCTGGTAGAGCCGCTCCAGCTTCTCCGACTGGAACTTCTTGGACTTGAAGATGTGCATGACGCTGCCGCAGCACGCCGCCAGAGAGAGGTCCACCTCGGGCATGAGCTCCTCCTCGTCGCCGCTCCTCGGCTTGGCTCTGCGCTCCTCCAGACCCAGCTCCACGGACTTGGGTCTCACCTCGCCGTCCGGACGCTTCGGGGACTTGTTGTCTCGGATCTCCTCGCCGTGGTCCTGCCAAGCCGACCTCGACCTGAAGCTGACCCTGCTGACGGCCGCGGAGGCTCGGCCGGGCTGCCGCTGCTCCGCGTCATCCTCGTCCCTCCACCGACTGCCAGCCCGGCTCAGCTTCTTGCGCGGGGATCTGGCCGAGTATGGGCACCCGTTGGCCACGGCCTCGGACTCGCCCCAGGCGGATCTGTGCTCGGTCCCTCCCCTCAGCCCGGGAGCCCCGACCCCGGGGGGGCTGACACTGTTTGATCGGGACATAGTTGTGAGCAGACTCAAAGCAAACAAAGTTGAGGAAAAGTTTTGTCCAGATGAACTTGGGAACTATTTTGTCCCACAGATGAGGCGCATTAAGTCATTAGCTGCATTTCCCCATTGATCACTCTTAAAACTTTTTTTTAAAAAAACGGGTTAATCTCCCATTATTAGACGCAATCACTCATTTTAAAATCTTTAAAAAGCAAAGCAATAAAGCAGGAGTGCTGAAAAAAACCCTCTGGGAATAAGAAACAATTGAACATGCGCACAAGTCTCAGGGGAGCCACCAGAGGAGGGACCATCACATCCAGGTGGATTTGGCTCTACATCATCGGGCCCAATTAGCTGCCATCCGTGGAGAGGTTGCACGGCAGTTCTGGATGAGATGAAACCATTACACAACCCGGATGCTCCCCGGAGATCATAGCGCATCAGCCCGCTGCATCTGCGGCGCCTGCGAGCGGCTCGACGTGCATTAAAAAGACGCAGGCGGAGGGACGCGAGGAGCCGAATCCCATGTCTCGGTGCACCTGTACGGGGCGCGCATCGCAGCCGTGGACGGCGGCTCACGCTCGGCCAAAAAGCCTCATCACGATGTTCACTTGACGGGAGCGCAGGAGGAGAGAGTCAGCCGCTCCTCCTCCTCCTCCCCCTGTGACAGCCACCGAAATCAGCCCCACGCTCCATGCCACAGCCCCGATCACCGCCAATCTGTCCCGAAAACCTCAGCGCCGGATCCAACAGCTGTCCGTCACCGCTCACATCCCGCGGACAGGCAGAGACACGGGGAGGCTCCTGGTGTGGTTCTCAGCCCGGCAGCCCCGCAGTGGGAGCCGCATGTCAGTGAGGGTCTACCCGCTGCCGCTGCACCGCGCCCCCGCAGCCCCGCACAATCCGCTCCGCGTCTGTTTGCAGCGCGGCATCATAACATATTTACCGCTGATTGCTGCTACGATGGCCATTCAACCAAGAGTGCTTCCTGCGGCCCGCCCCTCCGCCCAGCTCCCATTGGACGCGCGAGGGGGGTGAGTCACGCTCCGGCGCGCTGTCATTGGACCGCGGGCCGCTCAATCCGAACCGGAGGCTGCGCGACCCCCCGGGCTTTTGGATGAATGGGCGGATCTGTTCTCACAGCTGGATGGCCCTCACGCGCACACCCACACCCACACACGCCCACAATCTTTATCTTCCTCTCTCTTTCACACACACACACACACACACACACACAATCTTTATCTTCCTCTCTCTTTCACACACACACACACACACAATCTTTATCTTCCTCTCTCTTTCACACACACACACACACACACACACACACACACACACTGGGGGTTGAATCTTCTCTCTGTGAACCTTATCATCTCCATTGGTTCCCATTTTTGGGATCCAACAGCAAAATGATTTCCTGACCTTCTTCTGTCCACATAGCAACTTGGTCTCAGTTTAAAGTGAAGGGATGATGAAACTTTTCAGGGGTCATTTTATACAAAGAACTTTTCAAAGCTCATTCATATTTTGTCACTTTTTTGGACAGACATGTTTGTTCTTTTATTTAGATAAGTTTTTTTGATCACCATCACTATCCTTTTTTAATTTATTTCATAGGTTTAATTGTAAAGTACTTCTTGCATAACATTTAAGATAAGATATTCCTTTATTTGGCCCACAACAGGGAAATTTGCAGTGTACAGCAGCAAAGAGGATAACATAACAGAAAGTAGATATATAGTAAATAAGCAATATAAACCAGTATTAAAGTATTAAAAAGTATTAACAATTTAACTAGAGGAAATATAAAAGTATTGACAATTTAAACAAGGGTAAAAAGTATTAATAAGTTAACAAGAGAAATATTATAATTATGGGAACAATATATACACTATAGACAGGACAGTTGAATTAAAGATGGAATGAAATTTTGCCCAGTGAAATATCATGACATAAAAATGAGTATTGCACAGATGTAATGACGTGACAGCTGCAGGAAGAAAAGACCTGCGATATTGCTCCTTCACACACTTCGGGTGAAGCAGTCTATCGCTGAAGGAGCTCTCCAGTGCTGTTAAAGTGTCCTGCAGGGGGTGGGAGTCATTCTCCAACATGGATGACAGCTTAGCCATCATCCTCCTCTCTCCCACCACCTCCACTGGGTCCAGGGGGCGACCCAGTGCAGAGCTGGCCAGTCTCTTCCTGTCCGCAGCCGAAATGCTGATGGCTGATGCCGCGACAGTGTCGTAGAAGGTCTTCAGGAGCGCCCCCTGCACTCCAAAAGACCTCAGTCTCCTGAGCAGATAGAGTCTGCTCTGACCCTTCCTGTAAAGTGCAGCAGTGTTATGAGTCCAGTCCAGTTTGTTGTTGAGGTGAACACCCAGGTACTTATAAGATGTCACCATCTCAATGTCCATTCCCTGGATGTTCAGCGGTGTTGGAGGGGTGTGAGATCCACCACCAGCTCTTTGGTTTTCCCTGCATTGATCCAGTGCACAAAGTCCTGTGTCAGTCCTCTGTATTCCCTGTCGTCCCTATCTGTGATGAGGCCGACGATTGCGGAGTCGTCAGAGAACTTCTGCAGGTGACAGGTTGGTGAGTTGTGTGAAAAGTCTGCCGCGTAGAGGCTGAAGAGGAACAGAGCCAGGACTGCAGACAACCATGTCCAACACACATTGTGAAAACAATCATTTGTTAGTCAATTGATGGATCCAGTCACAGACTCAGAAGGTTCATGGCTTCTTAGAAATGAAGATGTGATTATCTTTTCTAGTAAGTAAACACATTTTGGTTTTGGACTTGTCATCTTGGGCTCTGGCAACTTGAGATGTGAAGTTTTTTTTTTACACTTCTTTACTCTAAAAGAAATATTAATTCATTGGGAAAATAATCAACAATGATTATTATCATTTCTTGCAGCCCTTCCACACAGTGTGAGAGGGGGTGTGTGTCTGATCAGTGGCTGATCAGGCCCTGTCATTAGAGCAGAAGGGAACAGATACGGTCAGTGGCTGTTCGCTGTACATGAAGCAAAAGAGCACTTGTCTAATTTAAGTTCACATTGTGTGCTAATGAATGTAAATTGGAGGCATGTGACGAGGAGCCTCGTGTGTTCGCAGGGAGCGGCTCACCTCCAGCTGAATTCCCTCTGCCCCTTTTGGGATTCATCAAGGGTGAAACTGTGTTAGGCGAGAGAACAGACGCTTCCATTCAGCACTGTCCTCGTCGAATAGAGAGGGGAACTCAGATACAAATCAGGTACACATTTATCTTGATTCAAGTTGTGCCGCTTATTTTCTCCGCTTGTCTTATGACTGCTTGTTTGCCTGCTTGCTCTCTTTCGCTCTCTCTCTCTTTGCTCCCTCACACACCCCCAACACAATTTATTGTTGAAGGAAATAGAGATGATTATCTCAGACAAAAATAGATCCATATGAAAAATGGATTCCAGTCAGGGAATCTGACCAGTCTTCTCTGTTTCCCATCTTCCCAGAACAGGACTTATTGAAGTGGAACTAAGCGCATTCACTCGAGTGCTGTTTTGGAGTACTTGTACTTTACTTAAATATGTCTTGTTTAATGCTACTGTACACTTCAGCTTCACATTTAAGAGAAAATGATTGTCCCTTCTACATTTGTTTGACAGCTTATAGGTAAGTGACTTTACACCTGCTCCACATGGCCAAAAGTAAGTGGACACCACACACTATCCTCTACAGCCTGCCACAGAAGATGTCAGCCTCTGAAGTTAAGTATTAAGGCCTGACTCACATTTGTTGTTCCATCCCAAAGGTGTTGGATGGTGTCAAGGTCAGAGCTTGGTGCAGGCCAGTCAAGTTCTTCCACAGCTTTATGGACCTGGTTTTGTGCACAGGAGCCGAGGGGGTCTTCACCAAACTGTTGCCACAGAGCTGAAAGAACATCATTGTCTAAAATATCCTTGTATGCTGAAGCTTTAAGATTTAAATGGAAATAAGGAAACCATGAAAGACATTAAGATTTACATACAAAACATCGGCTCAGCTAAACAATGATGAATTGTCATGGATGAAACAACCAGACCAAACCATTAGTTTGACCGACTACATTTAACTGCTGCCTAATCCGACAATATAATGTAGAAAATATCACTCTCAAAGGGGCAGTTGTGCATAATGTGCACTTTAAGTTTATTTTGCAGATAAAACTTAAATCTAAAAGTAAATATTTAAATGCAGGATCTTGCTTGTTACGTTGAATTTTTACACTGCAACCTTTACTTGAGAAAGTAATCTGAATACTTCTTCCTCTGCTGCCTGTGTTAAGCTGCCAGAGCTGAGAAGTCCCTGCATGTATCACAATTCAATTACTGAATGCTGAATGAACTATAAAACTTTAACCCAACCTTCATCACATGTCTAACCAGTATCAGCACATCTGAGAGCAATCAATGTGAAATCTTCAATAACCAAATTTACTTTTCACACCCGTCCAACGAGATGTTTTGGCGAGGGAGACTTGAGGTCATGTTGAAAGAGAATCTAAATAAATATAATTTACTCATCTTCAGTCTAATATGGTTTTAATCTGATGTGTCACAATTATTCAAATCACACGCATTGTTTGTGGGTTTGTTCCGAGCTACGATGCTTTCACTTGCACTGTGAAAACTTGTGAAGCAAATGCAATGTGGGCAGCCGAAGATGACGCTGATCTGACACAGAACACTACTGCCATCATCTGAACGTTGGATGAACTTGTTCGGCAGCAGTGCATCATCCATCACAAGATGCGCACATGCACAAACACACTATCACACAGAGGGTCACACACACATCTAACCTCATCACAGTCCTCTATTTCAGTATCCACTCAAATGCGCTATGGTCTATGCAAAGTATAAAGGTGTTTACACAAAAATCCCCATCCACCATTAAATTGTAAGGAATCTCCAAGGATCTCCAATGTGATGGATAAAGTTTTCATTGGGACACATTTTCAGCTGAATATGGTCCAAATTAAAACAAAAGCAAACCAAAAAAAGTAATGGCTAGATACCACTAAGGTTATATGTTTCTTTTTTGTATTTTAGTGATCTGCATAACATAATTGCAAAAGTAAAATTTTCTTGTATAAATGCCTGTGTCTGCCTATGTTATTTAACAGGATTAACTGCGAAGCTTAAGGAATATTTGTCGTGTAACACAAAAAGGAAATATTGGTGATCATCTCTCATGAAAGTGACTGAACTTAAAAGCACATAAATCTGAAAAAATTAGCAACCAACACTCAGCTTTGTAAAGGTTTATTCCATAGTGCTCATACTCTTCGATGCATACTTTGGAATAAAGCAATTTGTTTTCACTGTTTAAGGATGGTTTCATACAGGAGAGTCCGGTCACACCGAGCAGAAGACTGAAGTAGAAGCGAAGCAGCTTGAGGAAAAAACAGTGACAACATTCAGCTCGCTGAATAAACACGCTTTGTTTTCTGTGACTTTATCCTCATTATCCCTCTTTCCAGAAGCAGCAGCCTTCATCATGAGAAATCAAAGAGATGAGAACATGCAGCAAAATATTTGCTCTTGTGAGTAACTTTTAAAATTTTGTTTAACCTTCATTTGACCAGGAGTGAAGTCTCATTGAGATCAAAAATCTCTTTTTCAAGAGAGTCCTGGTCACGATTACACAGTTTATAAATGACAGAATCATGAATAACAAAAAGCATCATCATCAACATGCAAAACATCTACATCCGGATGTGCCTGCTTCAAAGTTATTTTAAATCACTTTAAATGTATCAAGTATGACCAGCTCCCAGAAATTCAGCTAATTTTGCAACTAATTCAAAGCAGCATACTTCCAGTGTAGTTGGTGCTTTGGGAAAGAATAAGTCCCAGGAGCAAAGACTATAACTAGAATTTCCCAGTTTGGGACAAATAAAGTGCATCTATCTATATCAATCTAACTTCCCATACTTTTTAAAATGATGTAGGTCCGTTAATAAGATGGAAGCAAACCAAGAATGGCCTTATAAATAAGAATATGTCAATGGTTAAGTCTACGTGTGGATCACAAGAGCAATGGAGAGTAAAGGCTTTACAATTTATAATAGATCACAGTGTTTCACGGTAGACAGTATCCAGGATCTGTAGGCATTGCAAAGATGGATGCAAATAACATCACCATAGTCCGTCACAGACATAAAGGTGGAAGCAACAAGTCTCCTTTTGGCCTTGAAGGACAAGCAAGACTTCTTTGTAAGATGCAGACAAAAGACACTGAAGATTGACATGTTGCAGCATTTTCATATTCATTTTTAAACAGAAATGGTCAAACAATAAGACGCTGAGCCTCAGAGAATTCCACTCAAGCTTTAAAATGATCACGTGAAGGAACACTGTGCAACAGGTAGACAAGACAACAGGTCCAATTTGAGACTGAAAGATTGATCTTGACCCCAGAAAAAGCGGTTCACAAAACAATCTCACCACAGGTTGCTTCATTTCAACTTTAAAGCCTGCATGGACCAGAAGTCATGTGCACTCAGAAAAAAATTCAAGCATCTACAACTTCATGACACCTGGACAAACTCGACCGACCGAGGAAGAATGTGTTGGCGTCTGACCTCAGTCAATCCTGGACGGGTCAGTGAGCTTCCTGGAGTCAATGGGAAAGCAGACACGGAGCAGGAGCTGTTGACCTTTTATAACATCCGTCTTCAGAGTTAACAGCACGGCAGCGAGAGGCGGTTGCCTTGTGGCTGAGAGGTTTTCTATAAGGGTTCATGTGATATAAGGGACAGCAGGCCTGAGGAAAGTCAGCTGCTGAATATAAGAAAAAGCCTCTATCCTCCACATCTGTTTCTAACCTTTATTAACCAGAATGATCTCTTGAGTTCTAAATTGGCTTTGGCAGCACCATTACGTTACACATAACCAACATTCAGTGAAGGAAAGAGTAAAGACACAAAAGGGCATTTAAAACACAGTAGCTCCACCCACGTGTTTAATGAGCATACAGAGGCACCAAAATGAATGACAGAAATAAATTAGAGGAAGCTGGAGAAGAGGAAAAGAGATGAAGCAAATACTGGAATCCTTTAATCTTTTTCCTTGAAACCAAACTGTGCAAGCTCCATTCTGTACTACTAAGCTGTTTGTTTCAGCAGGAAGGAAATCTAGGCAGTGACTGCAAACATGGGCTCCAAATGCATCAAACTCAATATGTGCCATATTGTGTGAAATAATAATAAATCTGGAAAAAATGTAAGTTCAGAGGATGCAACAGCAGAAAGAAAACAAGAAGGAAATGTATTGTTGAGAATCCTCTTTTGCTCACGTGACTGACTTTCAAAGTCCAAAATAAGAAGCAAAGCCCAAAAAAGCCACAGAAGAAAGTCAGTAATTAATATGGGATTCATAAATCACAGATCGTCTACAGATACTTAAGCACAGTGTTCCTGAACTGCAAAACACAACAGCAACTCAGAAAACACATCAGCATCGGAAAGACTGAAACCGGAATTTGTCATTGTGTTTTGTGATTTGCTGTTGTGTTTTGCACTTCAGGGCCACCGTACCTAAGGCTACAAAACACAAGTATCACCACACACATCATGGAAGCAATGATCAGAAATCTCCCCAGGATACATGGAGCTGAGGATGGATTCCAACCAGACCTCGAAATCACTGTCCACACCCTCAGTGATTCAAACAGGAATAATCTTAATGAAGGAATGATGTTAAAGGAAATGACAGTTCAGTCTGATTCCACATTGATTCAGTCACTTGCTCTGATTGGAGCATCCAGTCAAGGACAAGTTGTGTTTGCTGTCCATTGACAAATATCATGTGTGAGGCATTGTGACATCTTGCAGAGAAATAAACCTTTGATTGTTCCATTGTATCGTTTATTGCGACAAATATGTGTTGGCAGCGCTTTATGAACATAACCCACGTCACATTCAATGACGCCTGAAATAACATCAGGCATCAGACAGATACTCACAACATGTGCGTTTTGTGGGATGAATTAAGCGAAGATGCAGAACAAGAGATGGATTTTATCATCTTCTATCATGAGGCCACCAACTGACAGAGGCGAATAATCCCCTCTCCCACTCTCACATGTGGTGAGACACAGGAGGAAGATCCAGTCCACATCGGCGCACTTTTATTCTCTCTTTCATGAAAAGGAGAAAATGACGAGCGCTGCAGTGTTGTGACTCATCCTGGTGGAAAACGACCTTTTACAGTCGCTCTGTGGATTGTGCAATCAAACACACACACACACACACACACACACACACACACACACACACACACACACGAGCACACACACAGTCACATATTCAATCTGCTAGTGTGCGCGCTCTATAAGCAGTAGGTGGAACTCACACCCAGCCGCCCACGTATCTTAGATATTGTGTTTGAGTTTGCTTTTTGAGTCAGTGTTCACGTTAAAATAGTCACAGCTCGACAGCGCCATCGTCGTCCAATGAACGGTCATACTGAACCGTCACATGTTATTGATAGGAAGACAGTAGGGGTGGCAGTTTTTTTTGTTATCGACTGAAATGTGTCACAGCACAGAGCAACAAAATGATCAGACAGATTATTAATTCAATGTTGCAGAAAACATATCTCACAAACTAAGAAAGAAAATAAAAGTATGTTTTAGTATTGGCAACTGCGGTTTTGTGTTGGCACCATCCAACCACCAGGTATGGGATTGTGTTGCTGTTCAAAAGGTCTTGGCTTGATGTTTTCCAGAGAACTAGTGTTGAGACAAAAACCTGAAGGCAGATCCAGCTTTATATATAATAGAGATTCCCTGTAGGCTGTGACCAACGATATAACACTGTAAGTGGCTGGTAAGTGGTCACAAAATGGGGTTGACATTTATCAGGCATGGAGGGTCTTATGAAAAGACACAATTGTCAGACAAAACACACGAGCTTAAATTTTTGTTCCGTTTAACTTTCATAACATGACTTGATCTAATCAATTGTTTACTGTCTGCTTACTGTTTATTTATTTCCCGTCTGCTCACTGTCCTTATTGCACAACAGCCACTTAATTCATTCCACATTTAGTTTATTTTTTATATAACAGATCATATAATTATTTCCAGTCGTACTATGTTCCTTCATGCACTATGATCACAATATCTATTGCACTGTTCCTTTTTTAAAGCTGCCACTGTTTTGCTTTTTTGCTTTTGTTTGCTTCACTGTTCTGCGTGCCTTCAATTGATAAAGTTTTTTTGAATTGAATTGAACTGAATTTTACCTAGACTTTACTAATTCTTTTCTTTTTCATTTGTATTTTTCTCTCTATATATATTTTCAACAGCTAACACATCAAATGGCAACATTTATGTTTAGTATTGCACATTGACCCTTAGCAATACATACAATGAATATTTGAATATATTCTGTTGTTTATCTGTATCTAAGCTATATAATAGGGTACAGTATGATTGATACTGTCTACAGCATTTGATCAGGCCGACGATGACAGGATGAGAAGTTGCTGTGTGTTTTTCAGCTGCTCCTGTGCCTATGGATGCTTTACATCAAAAAGCCAGGAACATGATCTTAACACACAGATGAAAGACACGGCCACTCTGAGAAGTGCACATCTCGACCTGCTATGTGCATCGAATCCATTCTCATTAGTCTGAGTGCTTCGCAGTGTGCCTATAAGATACTTAAGATACTTGGGAGTTTGTATTTAGTGAAGCCTTCAAGCTCTGCTAAATTGTACAACGTTCCCACCCACATGGTGAGTGAGTGAATGAGTCACCCCCCCCCCCACACACATACACACATTTAATGCACTCATAGAAATCATCCACTATTTCCTCTGAATTACCAGAGTCAGTCCTTCATTAACTGTACACATGTACTGGTGCATGTAAGTTAAGTATATATAATAAAAAGTAGTGAATATGCTTCCCATATTATAGGTTTATTGTAAATATATACTCATTATTCATACCTGTACAAAGTCGGCTGGCCCCATGCAAAAACATTTGTATCAAAACTTTATTCAGTAGAACCAGTTCTGGAGTAACATATGCCATGCTTTAGTATTTTTTCGTTTTAAAGTTAGGTTGTAACACAGATCATCATTCCAGGCATCCAGGTTTCCTCTTTCATGCAGTTTGACAATGAGCTGCACTTCTGCTCCCGCAAGACATTTCCAACAGGTATCCCAAAATCATGCTCAACCATTTATGGGGGAAAGTGGCGAGGAAAGAGCACAAAGGCTAGATTTGACATTAGAGCCACCAGCTGCTCACTTTGCTACAGAATAAAGGTGTCAGACAGGTTTATGATCGGGACAGCCAGCAGGACTTCAGCAACATAACCTGTGTGTTTAGGAGAGGGAGTGATGGTAGTACAGTAATGTTGACACTGAGAGGTGTTAGATTCTGGGAGCACATTAGAAAGACAATGGCAACTGAGCTTGGAAACATTAAAGGGTCAGTTCACCCAATTTACAAAAAACTCACTTCCAGTAGAACAGTATTAAGACATGCAAATGTATGGAGACATCCATTTCTGAGATTTCTGATTCCACCCCAATAGAATGTGAAAGGAATTTTGTTTGAGGGTTTAAAATATTGTATGACCATATTTTGTGATCTCCCAGTTTCATCTCTGAGATTTCTGCCTCCTTCCCACAACATATAGTATACTATACTCTCACAATCTGGTCAAATAAAACAAACCGTGGTCACTCACCATTAAAGGCTAAGAAAGGCAAAAAGCCAAAGAAAAACCTTAAGGAGGTGTCTGAACATACTATGTTCTTTGTAACTCGGGTGACCAGACAATATAAAAAGTAACTTCAGCTGAAAATCTTGTTTTTGCTGACCCCAAGTGGTCAAAGTCACACACTTTGCTGCAGTGGTGTAGAAATGTTCTCATAAGCGCAGCTGAAATCGATCAATAGAGAATGCTCTTCAGCCTGGCGTTGTTACTCTTTGAGCCCAACAAAATATCACACTTTCAGGATCACAACTCCACAATGTCATAAATAAATATAACATTGTCCAAAACAACGAGTTATTATGGAATGTGAATCTAATATGAACCATTACAAACTGAACCTGAACCTTTTTTTCATCAGGTAAAGAAAAGGTGGATTCACAGTTCTCTCTTTCTGCTGCACATTTTTAGATACACCTCATTGTAAAGGCATGAAAACTGAATTCAGTACCAAGTTAAAAATCCAACACACTGTATATTTGGGCTACAATGCGGTTTTGTTTGTGTTACATATTGAAGCTTATTAAATCAGAAAACACTGTTGCTACTGTATGTTGTGCTGTCTGTTCTTTTTTTTTTTGCTTAAGTGTCCAATAAGTTCAGTCATGACGTCTTAATTGGTCTTTTCAAATAAAAGCCACACTGCCCTCTTTAATTAATTAGAGTTGGTATTGAGAAAGTGCTTAATAAAGCAACGATAGTGTGTATGTTCTAATTTAGATGGTTTACAAAGTGTCACTTTATTGGAGCTAAAAAAATGAAATAAGCTTAGTTACTTTCAATGGATAAAAGAAAGAAAATGCAATCACATGAACAGAGGAGTCGGATGGAAATGTGAGTGATGGAAAACTGGCTACTTTAGGTTATTAATGTATAAACCACCTAAACATCAATGAGGAAATTAAAAGACACAACTCACAATCACTGGGAAAGATGGGAAATGTATGCTTTTAAAGAGTCAACATAATCGATGTCAATGAGACAAACTACACCCAAGCAAACAGCACACATAGCAGTTAGCACAAGAGAAAAACAGATAGAAAACCATGCAAACGTAGAATGAAAACGGTTTATTGAACTAATTAGGAATGTAATCAAACTTTTGACTGAAATGAATGAAAAAAAAAACCAACACAAATCTGGACCACCAACACACACAGTGTAGTTGCAAAACCTACAGACAACCTAGTTTGAGAACTAATCTTCACATTATTCTTTCTACATCGTAGTGAAGCAAAAGAGCTTCTTCAAAAGGAGACCAAAAGACGAAGTGGTGAACAATCTATCAGGGATCTATAGTGTTAAAGGAGGTTATCGATTCTATTAGTGTGTCATTCAGTTCGATGCTTCTCTGTGACCGAGTTCTGCTCACTGCTCAGACGGCAGCCCAACTGTATCCACATCAAAATACAGTTTCTTTACAGCTGCAAGCTCCCTCACTAAACAAAAGTAACTGCGGTTTGTTCATAAATAAAAAACGACAACAACAACAACAAAAAAAATATACCTGTTCGTTCATGATTTCATGAGCACCTGTACAACCTGGACGACAGCTGCAAAAAAAAAAAAAAAAAAAAAGTTGCTTGATAAATTTGATCTTCTGCCCGGTCAGTTCTGGCAGTTTGAAAACTGGCTGGGCTTTGCATTTCTTTAAGCAGACACGGTTTTGTTCCTCTTCTGTTGGTTGTTTTGGTTTCTTCTCCCTCCGTCGGATCTGTCTGAACGCCGTGGGGCTCATTCCACTTTGCTGTAGTCCTCCGCGTGGCCCAGCACCTTCTTCCTCTGTCGTATCATGTGGAAGTAAAGCTGGGGGAAGACTGAGCGGAGGCAGAGGCAGATCAGTGTGTTACCAATAGGCTGAGCGAGTTTTACATCACATTAGAACAACAAGGGACACATTCATTCCTTTTTTTTTTTTACACTCAGTGGCAACTTTATTAGGTACACCTGTACAACTGTTCAGCCATAAAGTCTACTTTTATGATGCCCACAGTGTTCATAGTTAGTGATATAATTTAGTCCAGCACAACACCACCTTTAACCATGACCTCAATAATGAACCAATCAATAACTAATAGACAAAGTGCTATGTATGCTGTTAAATGAGGATTGTGGGCAGTGTCTTAACCTTAGTCAAAGACAGAGGTGGCTATCAGCCTGCACTGCTGCTAAAAAGATGTTGCTGGTTAGGTGGCAACCACTGCTCACTCTTCTTCTGTTGGGATAAATGGGATGGGTCAGGTTATGCTCGAGCCATGATACAGTTTTTCTCATTTTTATTTTTCTTACATATTTACTTTGCAACGCACTGGAAATATCCTGCCCAGACATTAGAATTAGAGAAAGACTCATGGGGAGGGGGGGTCAGCCAGAGTTAGGGAGCAATCAAAGCAACAAGCGTATGCTTTCTGTTGCTTTTCTGTATCTTTTACTGTCTTAGTCGTAACAGTAGTGCTGAATGGAAACTATAACATTAAGTTATGAATTTATGAAGAGACAAAAGTAATTGCTTTACTATTATCGGTTTAATTTATTTACATGTCCATCAATGCCCAGGTATATAAATCATAAATCATGTTACTGTCAGAGGCTACTTGTTGACTAGTGCAAAATACAGTAAATACATTTTAAAAATCAGTAACCAAAAAACAAATAAATAATACAAATAACAAATAAATAAATAAATGTAACTGAATTTATACATCGAACACATCAAGAAAAGTGAACATTATGAGCTTTGTAAAGGCAGAATTTTTTGGCTGAGCTGTTGACCTGTACCCAATATCTATAGAAACACATGGTATTCACCAAAGAAAACAACTGGAAATGTTTTCTTGCAATTAAAACTTTCAAATCGCGTAACAACGATTTAATTCTACGACGGTAAACAAAGTCAATGCAGAAGACAGAAGTTGACACGCACAGGTGTGTTTGCTCTGAGTGTCACAAAATGAAGCAAAAGCACATCTGTGATAGTCGAAGATGTTTCAAATACACGCAAATACAGCACCTTTAGTGTGTATGTTGCTAGCCACTGTAGCTAAAGCTAAGGTGTGCACAGATCATTTAGTGTGAATAAACACAACTCGTGAATAATGCAAGGTAAAGAATTCCCTTGGCTTTAAGTCTCAACATAGCTTGAGGCTACAATTACAAGAAAATGTCTCCATTTTTTTTAAAGCAAATTCATGCTGGAAACCACAATATCATCACAATTTATTGTCACTACAAAAGAGGAAAAAGTCAAATGTGCACGTTGACTTACGGGGAATGTAGGAGATCATGACGAGGATGAGGAAGGAGTAGTAATCAAAGGAGAAGTTGTACTTGTTGGGGAGAGTGACAGAGTACAGGCCCGTCTTCTGCACGTTCGGCAGCGCTGCATAGATCGTGAGCAGTTCCCCGGTCACTCCCATGGGATACAGCACGATGAAGAAGGTGTACCTGCAGCAGAGAGGTTTGTGACAGACGAGGCAGGGGAGAATAAATCACACGTCTTCATTAGTCACCGTTTCTGCAGCACGAGGGGCGGGCGGTGAAATATGCATGATATGGATTTGTTGGCCTTTTTACTTCCTGCTAAGAAAATGTGGGGGAAGGACACAGCTGTCAGAGGCAGAACTAAACAATGTTGAAAGTGGTCTAAAAAAAGGTGCTTCATCCATAGTTTGGACATGGGATGATTTAAAAAAATATAGAGCTGAAGAGCTAAAAAGCTGTTGCCAAAACATTTTTTATCTCTTCAAGAAAAAGTGGTGGAGCGAGAGGAATGTTTCAGAATGTGCTCAGGCTCTGACACAAGTGATTCAACTAGACAATGATTTAAGTAATAATTAAAAGCGAGCCATGTAAACACCAGAACTATGCATTTAGTAAACACATGATGCCCACTCCAATTGTTGGCCCGCGCACTTTGAAGTTATCGTGAAAAGGCTGCATTCACAGCTATAAATCCAAAGTTGTGCCGTAGCTGTTCTGAGAAAGTGAAGCAATGAGCTGACACAAATTATACACCGTGAACTCTCAAAATTCTAAATATACCGTGACATAAATATTAGTCCATACCATGAGCCGCTTGACAAGAAAATTGCAGAGCCTCCGCATGCTCCTAAATGTTTAAACTGTTGAGAGATCAGGGCTTTTTGAGGAGAAAGCTCAGAAAGAACTCCTTTTCTTCTACAGAGAGAATCGACATCAAAGGGAGAAAATAAAACGTCCCAACCCAGCGACTGTCTCCTCACATCCTTCGCTGGATTTTCCACGGATGCACGACCAATTTCTTCTGCCTCTCAGGGTGCGACTCAAACTGAAAGTCGAATGCCAATGAAGCCACGGTGTCTTTTGCTACCAAGCAACAAAGAAGGCTGAAGGTTGAAGATGCAGTCGAGTCCCATTTGGCAGATGCAAACTTTTATTTTACTTTTAAGATTTTCTGTTGATTTGCTTTTTGAGTTTTTTCTAAAGTGACTGATCAGTGTTGGGAGTAAGGCCTTTAAAAAGTGATGTGTTATTGTGATGACTTTTTTTCCCGTAACAGTGTCACATTCATAAACCACCTTAACCTTTTCTTTGTTATAGTATCTACAAAAAGTTAGTTTGAGGGTTTAAATGAGGTAATGCAAACAGTAGAATAACATATTACCTTTTGTAAAAAAGTAATTAATAGAGCGATTGATCACTTTTTAGAGAAACTAAATAAAAATCATAATGACTTTTTGTCCTGCAACAAGTCAAACGGTGAAAATACAACATATTTCAGTGGTAATATTAAAAAAATAATTATTGAATTTTCAGCATTATTAAAAGTTTTGTCTGTTCAATGTGTTAAATAATGTATTAAAAAATTGTGTAAAACGCTATCACAACTTTTCAGAGCAGAATATAAAGTCTTTACATTCCTTGTTTTGCTCAGCCAGTTGTTCAACAGTTAGTGAAGACACAAAGTTATGTCAATTTAAAACTATAGAGCACAAACACATGCATAACTCTTTGCATTTAACAAAGTAACAGTGATCAATGTTGTCTTAACATCTGCATGAGAATTTTGCCAAATGAAACACAGTTTGGAGCTGAAGCAATATAATAAATAATCATCAAGTAGTTATCTAATCGATTGGTCGCTTTAATCATTTTGCAAGCGAAAAATACCAAAGTTTCATTATAAGCTCAGTATCTCTGGGTTCTGGACTGTTGGTCAGACGGAACAAGTAATTTGAAGATGTTACTTTGGCCTCAAAAAATTTTTTATGGGTACTCTTTCACTACTTTTTGCCATTTTTCAGACTTTGAAAAAGGCATTTTGACAACTTGACATTTATCAACACTCAGTCCAACTGATGTATATTAATTTATTCAATCAGTATTCAACAAGTACTGAGACTCAAACCTAATTTTGAAATCATTGTTTCTAAGCAGGGAGACTTGGATGAGAACGTCTCCTGCTCTGACACCACCCTCAGGTTGATTCTCCTACCTTGCCCATTTGATGAGGTATGGCAGGTGGTTGAGCAGGCTGAAGGTGTAGAAAGAGTAGCGGATGATCTCCGTGACGGTCCAGGCTGTGACAAACAGCAGCACGCTGTCCTCACTCTGCACCTGCGGACACACACACACACACACACACACACACACACACACAAAGGATGATGGGAGGAGGACAGAGGAAGAGGCGGGCTCGCATCATGCTGCGGCAGTTACTCTGCTGTAGGAGACTTTTCATCACAGACCCATGCTGTTTGTTTCAGATGCTCAGAGATCAGATCACACTGCAGGCAGATGGTCACTATCCTCAAATACTAGGTTAAATATGATGTTAAAAAGAAAAGCACACTTCTCAGCATACAGTAACAATTTAAATATAGTTTGCACACACGCTGACATAAAAGGGGAAGAGACAGCAGCTTGAGAAAAAAGACACACAAAGGAAACAAAAGCATAAAATACATGTTATTCACTACACTAACATAAGACTCATTCCTGCAACCCTACAGCAAGACCATCTGACGTTACTTACACATCGACTCCTCTCCCATCTATCAACAGGGCAAACAGTACATCAGCTGGTTTTGAACACGAATCCATCTTTACTTTACAATAACCGTGTCAATTACAGTTACATTACACATTATTTGACACATGATTTATATGTTGAAGGAAACAGAGAGAAGCTCGTACCTCCCTGACGCTGTGTGTGACGGCCCAGGTGAGGAAGACCCGGGACATGACCTGGAATCCGGTCAGGACCACAGAGGACGGTACGATTCCTGGAATATGAGACGAAAGACAAACAAGGGTGTGAGAGTACTGGTAATAACAGCACACACTGAACTCATATGTGAATAAAAATGTATTGTATATACAGTATATGTGTCTTTGAATGACCTCACTGACATGGTTCTTAAGTCTAAGTCTAATTTAAGTAACTGTCAAAATTGTCTATTCTGACAATTAGACCAATCCATAGATGTTTAGATGCTCAGGACTGACAAAACAAAACAATTATTTGATTAGTCAATAGACAGAAAATCCAATTAATCTCGGTTTATCCAAACATTCTCCAATTCCAGCTTCTCAAATGTGACAATTTGCTGACACATTTCAGCTAATAATGTGGGCTTAAGTAATGGAATGGTGTCTCATGAGAAATGAATGCCTACTAATTACAATGTTTTTGGGAGTAGTTGCTTTTCTGGGTCTAATTTCCTGTTTTTTTCAGTTGCTGTTTTATTTTTCTTTTGCTTCAGGAAAGCGGCTCACATGGACCTCTGCAGCCAAATTTGTCCTTTTTTACACTATTACATGTTACATCACATGGAAAACTGGTCAGAAAAGTAATAGTTGTCATGTGGGATAGAGTGCCTGACTTAGGAAAGAATTTCAAAAACATGTCCAAAGACAGGAAATACTTTGTTTGGGATGAAATATAACTGGACAACATGTTGAAAACAAATCTTTTATTAGAGACTGTGTGAGAGGTCAAATCCACACAAAAAGGGCATAGAACTGAATGCTGATGCAGCGCCTTCAACTGGCCGGTAGAGAAAAACCTAGAGCTGTGTGTGTGTGAGTGTGTGTGTTCGCTCCGAGTGGACGGCAGCTGCAGGGAGCCTAGGTAATCATCCTTTAATCCAAGATAATGAAGGGAATGGACTGTGAACTGTGGCGAGGCGGGCGAGAGAGAGCCACTCTCTCTCCTCACACATTAACACCTCGAGAGCCAGCGGCTTCTCTGCTCTCTCTTTGCCAAACACTTCGAATATGAAAAGCTTCTGTTTGTCTGTGGATATTTACATCTGAGATAGAAATGCAATCTGATGAGCCATGACCAGCCAATATCCTCATTTCATAAACCACTGCTACCTGCCATAATGACATGCATTAATGATATTACTGATATCGTCACTTACTTTACAAATGACAACTAGAGATCTAGCATTCGGGTTGGATTAGTCAGAATTATACTTTCAGATCCATACAGTTATGATTCGGAATAGTCACACTGAATGTGAATGACGTGACATTATATTCAATAATATAAAATTTTGCAATCCAGCGGAATTAAGAGTGGCCCCCTTAAAAAAATACAAACAAAAATGCTACAAATTTTTAAGAGCTGTATCAAAGAATTTGTGGTAAATTAAACTTTTGTTCCTGATAACATGGAGTAGCTCCAAATTTAGATTTGTCAAATCCAAACTCTTTTCAGAGCTTGTCAAAGATCTTAAAAGTACTTCTGAACATCAATAATTTAAATTTCAGATACAGCTGGATGACATATCAAAGGAAAAACTTTTTAAAAAAGCCTGAGTGTCTCAGTAAGGTGTTGTGTCTGTGGAAGCGGAGGGGTGAACACCATATTCCCTCTTTTGATGATTTAATAATGATGGAGGCGAGCACTATCTAAGGCCTTTCAAACACTCCAAAACAGAGACATGGCATTCTGTTTATACCACATTGGGTATGCACACATGTGGAATCCAAACAGTCTGAAATTTGTGGACCATAGCAGACATGAGCAGATGACAAAATGGACATCAAGCAGACCCTGATGCCTAATAATGTGATTTGTTAGGGTCTGCTGACTGTAAAGGCCATGACATGTGATTCATATCATTTTAATAACCATCAAGCCATTCAGTGATCAAGTTTTTTTCTTCTACATCTTAGTACTTAAATCATAATAACTAAAATGCAATAACAGATATATAATAAATTGTCTGAAGTGGCCTGTGCAAGACTGAAGTGTTACTGCTGACAGAGAGCAGTGGAGCTGAGGGTGAAGGCTGAAGAGAGACTCACCTACAGCACAGTGCAGTATCTGTGAAAGGAAGAGATAACAGAAAATGATTCAAGATGCCTCAGGAAGTGGAGAACACGACAGCTTATTTAACTCGTACAACACAGTCTCATAGAACTCATTTCCTGTTTGTTGACTTGCTTGCGGTTTATTGTAAAAAAAAAAAAAAAAAAAATGTTCTTGCATTCACGGAAATCATTTTTCTCTTGGATTAATGTTGTAAAGTAATTCCAGTAAATTAATGCATGCTCATTTTCAATGTTGTTAGTTTCATCTATTGCTCATCAATATTCTTAAAGACATACCTGAAAAGTTTTTTGGAATGTGCACATATGAAATAAAACGGACTGGTTATTTCTAAATAATGTGTTTTGCATGCATTAACAAATTTGAATTCTCAAAAACAATTGACCCTGCTAAGATCAACTAAACACCAAGGTGCCTGTAGCGTTCAGGCTGCGCACAGTTTATTTCATGAATGGACAATACTGACGTTAACAAAACTATGTCTCCTATCACTGAGCTACAGTGTGTCTGCATGAGATCACTAGAACACCTCATGCTGCTTAGCCTTTGCACCATACGCATGCGTGTGTATGAGTGCTCTTAACACATGAAAGGGAACTATGCAATTCTCTTTCACCCAGTTTTGAAACAGTGGCGGGTTTCATTTATCTCTGTCATTGTCAGCCACTATATTTTCATTAGTTTGAAATCTTACAAAAAGTCATTCAAAATAAAAGCATTTCTTTGGTTCTGTGCCTTTAACGCAGTGTAGCAAGGCGTGTTAGGTTACCATGCTGATATGTTATAGAGGACATACCAGACACTGTACAGATAAGAGGCCTGTGAAAATCTGTGCCACTGGACACAACTCATAGATGTTTCCATAATGATCAACTGTGCTATAAAAATCATTTCATGAAATACCTTGATGACAGATTATCTGAATGCTAAAAACATCATTGATGGATTAATCATGATTAAAATTACGGTTAAATCCCTAATCTCTGAATGTATAAGTTGTGTGTTGTGCAATGATAAGAGTAATAGTCATCTTTGAAATATTGCCACATTTTATATATACATGCTGTATTTAATCAAACATATATTTTGCTTTTGTCAATACTGCCCAGCTCTTTGTGCTCATCTCACCTCCAGAACAGCTCCAGTCTGAAAGAACTTCAGGGGCTTCTCTATGGAGTAGTACAGCCCATGGTAGCTTCCTCTGGCCAGGTAAGCTCTGACCAGCCCCACAGCTATCACCAGCCAGCTGGAGAGCAGAGGAAGGAAAGGCACAGTATTGTTATTGCAAAAATCGAAAACCAGATCTACCGACGATCTTATCGGCATTAGACTTGAATGAAAGATTATAGAGTGGAAGGAAAGTGCAATATGACAAAGTAAACACAATTCAACAATACATTTTGAATCCAGGAAAACTTCTAAGAAAAGCGAAGGCTGGAAAAAACATGACAATGCAGCCTTAAAACATCTGTTGCTGTGATTACTGTCTGCAAAGCAACTTATTTTTGCATATCTGCCGACATCTACACAGGAGTGGATACATGTTTAATAACCTAATATTAGTCAGTTTTATTGAACATGTTGATATATTCTGACATCATTTCTCTAAACATGAATATAGTTTTATTTTGGTGTAAATAATGAACAGCCAGGTCTGCAATTTCTATAAATGTATAACTAAGGTTTCACTACATACAATCAAAAATCATAGTAATAATACAATGCACACTTCAACTAGCTTGACTCTGTCAACGCAGGGGTCAGAGGTCAGCTGCAGAGCAGAGCTTGTGGAGGTACTGGTTGTCAGAGTGTTGCCAGACGAGATCTGAGCAGGGCGGAAGTTTCAGTTCACACTTTGGTTTCAGAGTGAGGAATGCGACTTGTATCTATTAGGCCTCAATCTCAGTCAAGGGCGGTAATGAATATCAATATCAGGGCCAGTTGGGCAGAAACGGAGCATGCCTGCTTAGCCGCTATGGCAGCATCTGAATGCAGACGCTGCATTTGAACAGCAAGAAACGTGGGTGCACAACACCCTAACGTGTGCTCAATACAAAGCAAGCAGTGTATAGCCAATCAACACTGAGACACACACGATGTGACCTAACTGGTTGGAACAGCGAGCAAACAACACCCACCATTCAATTGTGCAACAGTCTAAAAACCACTGCAATAAAGAGACACACAGACACAGATTTCTCAGTCTCTGGGCTGGGCAACGGAGGTTATAAAATGGGCGTCTAGTGTGCAGTATATCAAGCCTGCTTGAATACACATCCAACTGTAACTAGTCCAAATGCTGTGCAATAAAAGAAAAGTTTTTTTCTAGATGACCTTTTTAAATATTTGAGTTTTCATACACTCAATAGCCTTGAAAGTTTGTTGTTCAAAAAACTCAAGTGACAAATGCAGCTTCCATGACACTGTCATCAGTAATTATACATTTAACAATAAGAACAACAATTCTTCTGCAATAACAATAACCATTCAAGTTAATAGACTGTTAGTTGCTGCAAACAGTAAAGAGAACAAATTACAAGACAGTATAGGAAAACTATTTCGCTGGGGGATGCAAATTCCCTGTAGAACTGCTAAAGGGGCTTTGTATTACAACTTTGGATATTAGATATAATGTCTGGTTAGACAGTACATGACAAACAGCTTAGGACAGTCAAGGTATATAAAACACAGACAAAGAACAAGGATATTAGAATATTAATTTTACAAACGACACTGCCTTTTGTTTAAATTCAACTCTTCCAAATGTAACACATTGCTCATTTCCCTGAGCCACATTTCAAAGATCTTTGAGATTCTTTGTCTCTTTGAGACTCGTTGTCTTTGCACTTCTGAAGTATAGACTTTTACACTAATACCAAACACAATGAAAGTGTCTGTGATTGATATTAATCAGCCTTATTCCACTGTGTAAAAGGACAATTTGATTATGTTAGTAAAGAACCAAACTCTTCTATTCTTACTTTTCATACTGCAGCCTAGTATGGGCACGTACGTTTTCTGTATAAAACTGTCCTTCTTTAAAAACATTTTATGAAAATCACACCCCGTTCAAGTGCTTGCACCCTGTCTGCTCTCTGCTAATTATCATTTGAGGAATTTCAACTTTACATAATATTTACATGTATTTTAAATACAAGATCTGCTGATCCACAAATCTGACAGGGGATACTGTCCAGACATTGTCATGTCTTAGTTTAAACAAATTCACAGGTTGCTTCATACCTGACCAGTCATTCAAACATTCCACCACACATTTTCAGTGATATGGGATCTTAACTAGGTCTGCAACTACCATTAATTTACATTATTGATTATAGTCATTTTTTTTGATCAACAGATAAATTGCTTAGTCAGTGAAAATGTGAAAAATGCCCATCACATATTCTGAAAGTCCAAGATGGCACCTTCAAATCTCTCATTTTGTCCTATTTAGAATATCATAGTAAATAATATAATTAAACAGCAACAAAACGAAATATCCCCATTTTTGAGTAGTAAGTGAATATTTGAGTTTGAATTTTGCTTGATTATCAACATTGTTGCAAATGATTTTTTCTAATATATTAATTGAGCTGATTCTGTTTTAGTCCTAACTTTTTTCTAATTTGGCTAAAATCTAGAGCATGTTCAACAAGACTTTAACTTCCGCTTAATAATTTGCTTCAGTTTTTCATGTTGGCTTTATGAACAAAATTCAAAATTCTGTGGTTGCCCTGCAGAAACAATAAGACAGTGCCAGATGAAAACATGCTCTTTGTGGTGCAAGAGATCACAGAGTGCAGACAATAAACCCGGTGTCTCCGTGTCTCTGTGTTGTATGTGGAGCTGTCAGCCACAGTCTATGGTCACAGTTCATGTGGACGGCAGGTGGCTGTCTGTGGCTCATCTGACGTTAATCTGTATGAACCGTTGGGCGGTGAGGAAACTAAGTTATCCCACGACTTAGCATGCTAGCAGCCTTTCCACTCATAACTACACACAACCTGCAGAATTATCATGCAAGAATGATGCTGTAACATGACAACAGGGAAATCCTGATCGCATTATTCAGTCCTGTCTTGCTCCCCAGCACACACACTAGCAGAAACACACACACACACACACACACACACACACACACACACACACACACACACACACACACACACACACACACACACACACATACTGGAGCACAGCAGCGTTAGCAGCAGGAAACACGCTACATACCCCGCCGTCATAACAACGTTGTAGATGACCAGGTAGGCCGTGGCCAGAGCCCCGGGCCCCTTCTTCTTCTTCTGGGCCACATCGCTGTGGGCCGCCTTGCTGGTCCCAGGAGCAGCTGCCGACATGACTACAACCCTCAACGCTCTTTGGTCCTGGACGACGGCGGCTGTCAGGTTCACTGAGTCCGGAAACGAACGGCGGCCAGACCCGGAAGTGTCGTCCTGAAGCGAGAGCATTCCCTCCTCCGTACTTCCGCCTTCGCTCTGAGAAGCTCTCACTCGAACATCACGTTAAGAATCGGCGCAACATTCTTTCATTATTATTTATTAATTTAATCAACTTATTTTGACATTTAATTTATGCTTGAGTTAAATCTAGCTGAACTGTCCCTCGGATGTCCACAGACTTTAATAGTACTAATAAAAGTGTAACTATCTTGAACTAAGGTTGTAATCTTTGTCAATCCCTCTGATTGTATGAGACGCACTTTCATAGGAGCGCCCCCTACTGCGCGGACCTGACCTCCAGGCTACATACGTGTTAAAAACAAGTGTAAAAATACCTGTCACTAGGCTCCAGGCCCCCAAGGGCCCAATAATGTAAACAAAAATGAAAAGGGTCTTAAGGGTCTTAGGGCTTCTTCATTTGTACCTAGTCTCACGTGGAGGGGCCCTGTGCCAAAAGCTGGTTTTATTACTTTTATGATTTCAGTTTATGCTTTTGCTTACGTTTTACATATTCTTAAATAAAAGTATATATAATAAAATTACCGCAAACTAACTGACGCACTGAAACCTGGAGCATGATAGTATTTTAGAATAGCTGTGCTGGTTGGTTTCTGGGAATCTGGGTAAAATATAATGAAACTGCCTTGTAGTCTGCTGTTTGTACTGTGATTGTCATAGATCTTCAGGAAAAAAGCATTTCTATTTCTTCAGGTATCACATTATATGTATATCTCAAAACAATGACAATAAACAACAGGTGAACCAATACTTGGTGACTGTGCTGGACATTATGAAGTATTAATGCGTTCACTACGCTCTTTTTTCCACTAGATGTCAGTGTTTAGTCTCCTCAGCGAGTGAACAGAGACGTTAAACTTAAGTGCTAAGTATTATGAAGACCATTTAAAAAAATATCTGTTAACGAGTTGTACCTTTAATATTTTTTTAAAAATAACAATCAAACACAATAAACATATTAAAACATAGTTTATCCACTGCTCCCCGGAGTTAAAAAAAAATACTGCTCAGGCATTATTCAAGGCAGCCAAGTTTCCGGAAGAGCAACTGGTTGCGAGTTTAATGGACAAGGAAGAGATATTTGTTTAGGTTTCGTCTGGAGAACACGCATACTTTTCTTTCGTCAAACAGTCGGGCTCTTTTTAAACTGTTAGAATGCCTTTGTTTGCCCAAAATCCCTTTGACCAAGATGTCGGTAAGAGAAGCGCTGTTTTCTTTGGTGTTTTCAGTGAGTCACAGCTAGCTAGCGACAGGGCCAACAACATTTGAAGCTAACGTTAGCTTAGCTTGAGTTCCCTTGTTCGGTGTAGCGTTGTAAGTTTAGTCATCACAGCCAGTTTGGGTAAAAACAACGTCCACAAGTCTCAGTCATCCTGTTAGTGTGTAGCTGACTGGTTGTCAGGAAGTTCCGTTAAGTTTATCGATCAGGTTATTAGCGAGGACAAGCGACCGCTTGGTGACTAAGTTAACTTTGAGTGTGATTCATACATGGTAGTTAGCTAAACCGTGACTGGCTAACGTCAGTTACAAGATCAGCTGATCTCAAATCAGGTCATATTGTTTATGTAGGTCGATTATTTCTAAATATGTCATGTTACAGTTGGATTAGGGCAAGAATTAACCATTATTTTTCATTTCTATTTATCTGCTACGATTTCTATTCGATGATTTGAGCAGTCTATAAAATCCTCGTACATAGTGACAAATGAACATCGCAGTTTCTGTAAACAGCCCAAAACCCCCTAGATTTTCACTTCACAATGACATTGACATGTAGGAGAAGGTGAAACTGAAGCTATTTTTGCTCTTCACATAAACGATCACTAAAATATCAAAATAAAAGCTGAAATTATTGAGTTAACGGAAACTGATCGGCAGCTGTTTTGATACATTTCCAACCATTCTTTTGTCCAAACTCTTCATTTTGAGGATTTTGCTGTTCGTCTTATGTGATGCTTGAGTAAATATCTTAAGGTTTTGGACTGTTGGTTGGAAGCAAAACAACCAATATGAAGATGTCACTTTGGGGTTTAAGTGTTTGTGAAGGACAGTTATTAATATTTTTTTTAACTGATAAAACAATGAAATGAGAAAATATATAAATGAATATAACCTACGTTTACAATTAATTTTCTATCTATCAACTGATATATAATCAACTAATTACTTCAGCTCGACATAAGAGTCTTTGCTACATTGAGTCAGCTTTATTGTAATGTGTCAGCTTGGTCATCTGTAATGTAAATTTTCATGCAAAATTCCTAGGTCACTTATCTGTCCCTGCAACACTACAGTTCTTGTATGACCAGACAGTAGTGCTCTGTTGCACTTAACTGGTCTCTGGGTGATTCATAGTCAGAATGATGCCTCATGACAGAATTTACTATGAGTTGGAAATGGACATTTGAGTGATTTGCTGCTTACATATCTTACATGGCACCTCACCACCTCACCACTACAATCATATGAATTAATACACTGCTATAAAATGCTTCACATCTAAACATAAACTGTTGGCAGAAAGAGCAGATGTGCTTTTTAACATACCAAACCTCATGCCATTTAATGAGTGTGACTATTGTTCAGACTGCCGTCTACTAAATTGATCACAAGTTGAATTGCTTCAATACAAGCAATTTTACGAGGGAAACCCAGCAACCTCACATAATAACATTGCATTAAATCTGAAATTATTCAAATTATTATTTCAACTTTAGCCTGGTAGGCTTTGGTACATTAACCAATTTAAAAAATGTGGCAGCTCAACACTTGCTATTCGTTATTATAACACTTACCCACTGTGACTGGCATGTCTGCCTACTAATGCATTATGTCTGATGACAAGCCGCCGTGGTGCCAGTGAAGATATTTTCTCACTCCACCATATGCACTCTCCCTCTTTGACACATTTGCAGAGAAGGCAACCAATGAAAACAACACAACAGATGACTGGGGGCTCATTATGGACATCTGCGATAAAGTTGGAACAACATCCAATGGGTAAGCTTGAAAAAGGCCTTTTAATAGTAATAGCTCTGTAGCATTTAAGCAGCACTGTGGTTCAAATAGCTCTGTATTTACTGTAAGTACATTACATTTTAAAAATAGTCAATACTAGATATCATCAGGACACGAGCAGAAGCCTCTGTAGTGTAAGGACACTGAGTTTGTTGTTTAGTAATCTTTGAGTCATGAATTCTATTCTGCTGTCTTCTGTTTCAGACCAAAGGACAGCTTGAGATCCATTATGAAGAGAATCAACCACAAAGTGCCTCATGTTGCCATGCAGGCTCTCAATGTGAGTATGTTACCAGGCTTTCATGCCACCAAAGTTACCCACATTTTTGATGGGAATGCCGTCTTTCCCAGCAAACAGTGTAACATTGTCTTATCCATGTTACAGCCATCATCAGTAAAAGCATCCATTCATTCTTCTGCTTTAAATCTTCTGCCACTTTCACATTAAAAGTCTCATATTACATACTCACTAAAAAGTAACTAAAAGCAAATGAATCAACCTCAAACTGTCACTCAGTCAGACCCAAAACTTGTGTTCATATGTTTGAACACAAATATTGTAGCCCATAAAAGAAATAACTAATAGGCAGCTACAGTGCAATGGTTATGCAAAACATATTGTTGGCATGAGAAATAAGTGTTCAGTTTGGCTGCAGTTGGTGGTCTAATATTCCCACTATTGAAACCACACAGAAAGTTGAAGGTTTCATACTGGCAGAATTGAACTCAGAAGAGCAATATGAGAGCTGTTGCTCCGTCTCTGAGTCATCATGAGCACATACTGTCACATGGCCTGCTCTATATTTAGAACTCTGAGTTCACTCATTCAGATAATTAAAGCCCTATTATCATCCAAACCATTTACAAAAGTTTCACCTGCTATTAATATGTACTTTAAATAATTCAGTAAAATGGGTGGTAGAAAAAAATCCTTTCTCTGTTGAAGTACATCGAAGCATCCCTGGTTTTTTTGCAGTAACACAATGCAGTATCCACCAGGTGTTTAATCTCATTTTTACACTTTCGACTTCTTCTCTTGCAGTTGCTGGGCGCTTGTGTGTCAAACTGTGGCAAAATATTCCATTTGGAAATCTGCTCAAGGGAGTTTGCCAGTGAAGTACGGAGTGTTTTGAGCAGGGTATGAAGAATTGTCCTTGTTTTTTGTTCTCTATTCCTATTTTGTATCTGTCTTTTATACCTGTCTGTCATCTCTTTGTACACTTGACCAATGTCACTCTCACACACATACTCTCTCAGACACTGGAGGTTTAACTGAAAGGTCAAGGATAGAATCATAGATATGTTCTTACGACAATCTAGTCCTTGAATGTGCTTCACAGAGCCCTGTTATTGAGCAGCCATTAGAGTCTCCTACTGGCATAACAACACGGGAGAGAGTAACATGGCAGTTTGTTTGCCTGTCCTCTGTAGGCCCACCCGAAGGTGTGTGAAAAGCTAAAGGCTCTGATGGTGGAGTGGGCAGACGACTTCCAGAAGGATCCACAACTCAGCCTCATCAGTGCCACCATCAAGTCTCTGAAAGATGAGGGCATCACCTTCCCCTCCTCATCTTCACAGGTATGTTGATACAGAATGTGACTGTCTGTGACTTAACTGTGATATTGTGAACGTACACAAAGGAAGGTGCAAATTAAATGTTCTCTTGCCTTTGTTAGGGAGGCTTTTTCTTTTTTCTTTATGTGCACATACAACAGTTTAGTCATGCAGCTTTTAACTAACTAACATAAATGACAAAAAATAACCATCAATGGTTTGTGGATTGACAGAGTTATAGTGATCCATAAGTAGATCAACAGTTGACAACACATTAGCAGTGAAATTCATAACATTTTTTTAAAAAATCCACTGAAGTTTCCAAAAATGTCTTCAAATCTGGTTCCTTGTTCGACCCTCTTGTCTTTAAGTGCTCAGTTTAGTAATCCAAGATGCGTCCTTGTACACTTCAACATACCCACCACAACACAATGGGTCTGTGGTGAGGCAAATCAGTATTCACTGTAAGTCTCCCTTTTTCAGTCCACCTCCTTTAGAAGGAATTGTACTTATTGTGTCTGCAGCTTTCACCTTGATACCAGCCAGCTTTTAGTTTACAAAAATGAACTACAGTTTGGTTGCTTGCCAGATTGGCTGCTGGCAAGGAAAACCTTTCATCCACAGCCAGACTTAGCAGCATTTTGCTCTATTCAGCTGCATCCTAACACTTTGTCTCATGTAGGAAAATGTTTTGATTTGAGTATCAAGCAACAGATGTCATGTGTTAGCAGTTCTCTTTTACACTCCTTTTGTTTTGCTGGTTTTCTTCCCCTAATTACCGTTTCAGTCAGACAATAACAAAGTGAGTGTGGATACTATTTGTCTGGCCCGGGGCTGTCGTTACAGCTGTGGTTTCACTGCTGACCAGTGTGTTGCCAGTGTGACGGTTCAGGTTGGGTGGAGCTCGCCTGTCTGCGTCTGTATGGCCAGTGTTTACAGTGGAATTTCCTCTTCGCATATTTCACATAATTCTGTGGATGTGTGTGTGTGTATGTGCCAGGATCAGGCCTGTTTTCACGATTGTTGTGGACAGAGCTGCCTTCTGCTTTCTGTTCTATTCTGTGCTTCATGTCTGTGTGACTTGTTATGTAACAGCGTTATATGTGTCACGGGTTGAAGTGGAGTTTGCTCTCTCAGGTTGTTGTAAAGCAGCTGACCTACAAATGTGGTATCTGTGGTCGCTGTCTCTCTGTGCCTGATGTTTTTTTGCTCTGAGATTTTTACTCCACTTTCAGAAGTGTATTTTAAGGACAAAGAGGACTAATGAGTGAGTCAAACATCACCATAAATTGTGTCTACCGAGACTCATATTTTTTCACGTAATGCATTCGCTGTTAATTTGTAAAACAAATTTGCTAGAGCGGAAGCACTGATTACTTCTAACAAGGCAAATGTGTTTTTGTGGTTTCAGCCATTAATTCATCTCAGTATAATGCAACACCACTGCAAACTCCAGCCTCAGTAATCAGCATATAACTAAATTAATATCTCTGTGACAGTGTCAATCAAAACCTCTATAAATGTACAACACACTGTACCACTGATCAGTTTGATCTATTTTCATCTGATTAGAGTATAAATGGACAACTCAGAACACAGATTAATAAACATTGTGGCTTTCATAGGAATGATCTGAATTCTCTTGGCGTTAATTTGCTGTGTCATCCTCACTTTGTTGCCACTTGCTGTGGCGGCGGTTTGCTGTGTATTATGTTATGGGAAGGGCCGTGAAACCGGCTCTAATGGAGAGCAGGTGGCAGCAGGTATGACATTTAATCTCCATCACCTGATGAGCAAACAGCAGCAGGTAGTGTGACTCAAGCTGTGGCAATACTTCCTAGTATTTACCTTTAGCTGTCGTTCATGCTGACCTTTAATGTAATGTTTAAACAGCAAGCCATGTAAAACAAGTTCTTCAGTCCCTGTTGTGTGTCTCTCTGTTGATATACATTGCAGTTTTTCTCGCTACACTGTCTGATGGTTTTAAAGTCAGCACAAGGAAAAATGTGCACTTATTTTTTGTGTCTGTCAGTTTTAGGTGGAATGAAAGCTCCACCCATCAGGCACAAACTGGCACCCTGCCGGTCGCCACCTATGAGCACACCTATAGATTACTTTGAGTTGTTGTTACACTGACATATTGAACAGTATCATTATATATTTTCCCCTGTGGTTATGAATAAGGAAATATTTTGCTCTTTTGTTAGTATCTTCTTATTAGAATGCTTTTATGTATATCTGTACTTTAGTTTTCATGTAAATTACTTTGTACAAGAATGTATGAAGTCACTTTAGATGATATGACTCATACTTGCTTTCCTACACCTGCTACTTGTAGCCTTACCTGTCCGCCTCATCCAGTGTAATACAAAAGTGTATGTATTTGCCAGTGCTCTTTAAGACACTGATTATTACCCATGGGGTTAAGGCATTTGCACTACAGTGTGTTCGCTCAGATATATTTGCTGTTCTTAATCCCAGTTTTATTCTGCTCTTTTCAAGATCTCCATTGATTTTCTTAAATTTGCTTTAACTTGTGACCTGTACTGTCTTTATTCAGCTTACATCTGGTGTTTCCATTATCAAATTATTCACTAAGCACACTGTTAACCAGGATCATGTTCTTTTGCTCCCATGGTTAAGGGAGCGAGTGTTGATACCATAAATATTGATTTCATATCGCCATGTTGGGAGCATCCAAGTGAGAGAATTCTCAGTAAGTGGCAGATTGCATCCTGCACCCTGTAAATCTTCTCCTGGGTGTTTGATCTTCCTTTATATTGTATGTGGAAAACCTGGACCAACCTCTTAATGATATTTACTCTAGTATTACCTTCTCTTTCACCAACTGCTCAGATTAAACATTAGTTTGTCCCTTGTGACTATGTGGGTGTAAAGAGTTGTTGTGTAGCTCTGGCAACAACATCCAGTTGACCTGTTTCATCCACTTTGACCTCATTGCCATGTCAGAGAGCTGCCTTAGGTCATCTTTGACCAGAGTTAATGAGACAGCTCTGCGGAAGGTTTCTGTCTAAAGGCCAAGAGCCACAAATCTGACCAACATGTAGTACTCAACATGAACTGCAGGTGGCATTACGTTCACTTTTTTAAATTCTGGTCTTCTATGCTACACTCTCACTCCCTCCTGTATGTACACACACACACAGCCATGACCTTATCTTTCTATATTGACTACAGGGGTCCACCATAAAGGTCAGCACACCTGCTGCCAGCAAAACATCAGATGACGACAACCTGGCCAAAGGTAAAGTGAGACACCATCATTCAGCTCTACACTCATCTTTATTATCATTAGTGCACTTCATCTGTTGTCTTAAGCATTGTTTTCTGCAACGGAAATATACTTTCCAACTACTGTACTGTATGTTTAAAGCTATTTTTATCACTTTGTACTAATGCTCTCAGTAAAGACTCCTTTTTATAAGGAGTAGAACAGGTTAAGTTCATTATTGACTGGATTTTATAGTCCCATGCATCAAAAGCTTGTCTTGCTGCCTGCATTATTGATTATTTTCATCTCACAATTTCTTTTTGTATTCTGGAAAAAAAAAGAAAAAATATGAAACCTGCGTCTGCATCACACCCATGTTGAGAAACATCCTCTTCTCCTCTCCACTTCTGTTCTCTCTATTCTCTCTTCTTCCCATTCAAACCTCCACCTCCGCCAGCCATCGAGCTGTCCTTGCAGGAGCAGAAGCAGCAGGCGGAGACGCGGCCCCTGGCCATGACCTCTGACCCCCAAGCTACGCCAACGGCGGCGGGGGGCAAGAGGTCCGGAAGGTTCGTGCGCTGTACGACTTCGAGGCGGCCGAAGATAATGAGTTGACCTTCAAAACTGGAGAACTTATTCTGGTTTTGGATGACAGGTAATGTTTCATAACACATCCAGTCATGAATCAGCTCTGCTTTATCCTCAAAACACCGATTTTAGTGTTACCACCACTGATGTTGGAGACTTTCTAGTGAGTTTAGTTCAAAGCAGTGATATTCTCCAATTCTGAAATCCAGACAAGCATAACAACATATTTTATATATTCTTCAGCTGCTGTATGTGCAGTCTACTGTACACAACACAAATAATAAATCTTACCTTTATAAAGCTTATAATGTCTCAGGGGCTCCCAGAAGTATGAATCCAAATCCTAATAATACATATCTGTGTTTTTGATAGACAGACTCACTTCACTTCACAGACTCAAATTCAAACCAATACTTAATTTTCCATTATTTGAACCTGTAAATTGAAAGTTACAGTTAAATGAAGTTCGTATATAACAAGCATAGAGTAGCATAGAGTAGTTGGAGTTATATCCACTCACTGTTTATCATAAAGCAAACTGCCCTTTCAGCTTTAAAATGCAAAGTATTTATTTATGCTTTTGTTTGCTTAAAAGAACCACATCATTTTTTACAACTATCCAGATTTACATTCCAAATTTGCTCCAAAAAAAAAGTAGATTTATGCCAGTCTTAATGTACGGGCAAAGTCTATTCCACAAATAAAGTAAGGGGAACACATCTGGAAGACTTAAGATTCTGAAGAGATGACACATTTAGCAGCTGATTAGCTTCTTATTTTCTTATTCCTGTTTCATGCTTTTGTTTTCTAGCGATCCAAACTGGTGGAAAGGAGAGAACCACAGAGGAGTGGGGCTTTTCCCCTCCAACTTTGTTACAACCAATCTGAATGCTGAGCCAGAGACAGGTTGGTCTTTCTATTGAATCTGAAAGTGAAAGTTATAGTGCCTTCAGATGCTTTGGTTTTTCTGGCCTGTGTTTTCTACCTTTATGACTTGCTCTTCAGCTGTTTGATTTAAACTGGAGCTAATTAGTTTCAGAACAGCTAACTGAACTTAATCTTTTCCTCCACAGTGGCTTATGTTGAAAAGACCAGCAGTCCTGAAGATACAAGCCTGGAAACCAAAGTTGAGCCTGAGCCTGTCTTCATTGATGAGGGGAAGATGGACAGAACACTGGCACTGTTGCAGAACGCAGATCCTGCAGATCCGGCTCCTGACTCCCCAGAGCTGACCCAGCTGGAGGGTATAAACCTTAATGCTGGTGTAAATGTAGTCACTCTGCCAGTGACAACTGCAGTCGGTCTGAGTTACACTGTTGTTTTCTAACTCTGTTTCCCTCCCTAACTGTAAATATCTGAACAGGTGCTTGTGAGCAGATGAACCCCATGATTGATGAGAAGCTGCAGGAGATTGACAGGTAGTGTGTTATAGATGTGAACTTTCAGCTTGTTGGTCACTTGGACTATTCTACAAATTCTATATAACCACTTTATGTGTCTGGATACATTTCCAAAACTACTAGAATTTCACATTTGGACCAAACCAAAAACACAAACTCCTTGGTGGAGGTAAAATATCCCTGTTAAATACATGTTTCTCTCCTGTCTGTTGCAGGAAACACTCAGAGCTGTCAGAGTTGAATGTGAAAGTTCTGGAGGCCCTGGAGCTTTACAACAAGCTCATGAACGAGGCTCCGTTCTACTCGGCCTACTCCAAGATGCAGGGGCAGTATGCTCCAGCCAGCTCAGCTGTGGCCATGCAGGTCAGTTGTCCTCTGTGCTTAACAAAGATTTAATCTTGTGTTTAGCTTTGATATTTTTATTTTTGTACTGTTACGTTATAGAACATGAAAAATACAGGCCCATCTAAATAGATCAGCCAATCAATTAATCAGTCACAAACAACAGCACCCCACTTCTGTGTTTTTAGACTGGATTGCAAGTGGCTGGCTCGAGCTGTATGTTAATCCTCTCCACTGGCATTGCTCCCAAATGAGACAGGACGAGTGTTAGTTTTATGACGCAAGAAAAGTATTTCAGTTTGGGTTTGAAGATCTCCAAAAGCCTCTTCAGATAAATATAGTTCAAGGGCAATGTGAGTAGTTCTTGGGAAAGCGTTGTGTCTTTGTTAACTGAACCACTGAAACTGTAGCTAATTATGTCTCCAGTCGAAATGACAGCTCGCTTGCACATATGGTCATGAATTAAGGTCTGCAAATGAATGGGCTTAATTACTCTCTAAAGTGAATACATTGAAATCATTTATGCTTGGACAAATTCAGATCAAATCAGTCAGGATTCTTGCTGGTGTGCTGTTGTCATTTTTTCTCTGTCCTGTGATGCGTGCCAGGTCAATAAAAGGAAGCACATAGTCATACATGATTTAAGGATGGACTGACTCAGAGGTTGGTTCACAGTTTAGAGAAAAAGGCTGGAGAACTGTGTTAACTACCAGTGTAGTAGTAAACACTCGCTCTTGTCTATTGATTCTGTTGATCTCTAGATGTGATGATGTGTTGCTTTTTTATTTTATGAATACAGCACAGGACTAATGTAGAGGAAAACCATTTAGGGCAGTCACATGTTTATACCTTGCTGTTAGTTATGAGTTGTTTCTCACATCCTTTCCTCACGTGATATATTTGGCAGCAGAGCAGTTGATTTTGTTACTTTTTGTACTCGCCTTGACATTCAGTCAGCCTTTTTTCCCTCCCTAGAGAGTCGGAGCCTGCCTGGCTTTTCTTGGCAGTGGCTATTTTCTCTGTAGTGATTGATGTCACTGTCTCTCCCCCGAGATTTAGAAAAATGTCCACTTCATTTGCCAGGCCCACACTGTCGTGTTGCTCTTTTTCCCCCCTTCATCTTTTTTTTTAGTACTGTAAAACTGCTTACCACGTTGTTGTTGCACCTGTAATGGCAGGGCTTTTGTTATACATAAGCACTTAAATTTACCAAAGTAAAATCTTGACACCATTCATACTTTATATAATCTTCAGCCGCTGTAACCCTTCCTCATAATTTCAATAAAGTGTCAAAATGGTCTGGAATAGCTGCAAGTATTCATCCAACGACTGGATGTTTTATATCTCCCATTATCTATCTAACTCCCAGCAGCCAGACCTTTTCTGGAGGCCAACCATTCAATGATGACCACTCTTTTATTAGTGTCAGTAGGGTCAACCTGGGACAGAGATGGTATTAAGTTTGTGAGGAAATAGAGTTTCTGTGGATTTAAACTTCTGCTAGTTTAACTTGAAACAGGGCTTAAAGGGATAACCAGTATATAGCAGTAGGATTAAATGATTTTCCGTGTCTTCGCTTCTATGAGCAGATTAAAGCTTTTACAAGCCTTTTATTACAGTGCTATGGCTGAATAATAATTTGAATAGACAAAAAAAGGTTCAGCCTAGTTGTAATGAACTGAAATGACACCTGGTTTTGACTGTCATCAGTCATTGCTTGTCGAGCTGAGCCTATTCAACTTAACTGCCCTGTCAATCTCTGTAACCTAAATGTTCAAAACCCAACCCAAACAATGCCTAATTAAATAAAGTGGCCCAACACAGCCCAATCTGGCAACAGCACACCTCTGAAGCTCACTCATTAACATGATACATCTCGTTTTTTAAAATCTGTATAAAATACAAATGGAAACGACGACACATTGTGGTTTTTACAGGGGTTATGTGCTGAATAATTTCTTGGTCGTGCACAGTAACTTCCTGGACTCTTGCTGGACTGTGAAATCACTGCACCACTGCAAGAAATGGCTCAAGGCATGAAATCTGATAATCATATTTCCAAAAAATGTCTACGATACTATTTATTTCTCAACATTAGTTGTGTTCTTTTGTTTTGAAATGTCTGTGTTGGAGTAGCAGCATCCTCTAGGGGCAGGCTATTTATGTGTCTCTTTTTCATTAGATAATTGCTAAACTCTGAAGTGCAGACTTTCTTTCCAGCAGGTCAGTCAGTTATTATTGTCACTCGGTTCCCTTGGTACTTGAGCACAGAGTGGACTGTTGAAATGGTGACAGCACACTCTTTCTACATAGTTCTGTTGACAGGGCATTGTGATATTATTCATGCTCTTAGCACTGGTCTTGTCAGTTGCCTAATTGCACCTCTCCCTCTGGTCTGCTCAGGGCTACCTCGGACCGGCCGGCGCTCCCTACCTGCCTCCAGCGATGGCCCAGGTTCCTCCTGCGCAGCCCTACACTCTGCCCAATGACCCACCCACATCGCTGCACTCTCTGCCACCCAACGTCTCAGCCCCACCCAACAACCCAGCTGCTCAGCCTCCCTACATGAGGTAAGTAACAGCCCCACCACTGTAAACAGGACCTGTAAGACTGCCAGAGTAGTGGCAGTATTCTGCAGAGACACTTCAAAGACAATAAATAAATAAAGATGGCTCAACACCTCAAATCTTAAGGTTTAACAAGCTGCTAGCTTTGAGTATTGGGTCGTTAACAGGACAGATAGAGTGATTTTAATGTCAGTGGTATAGATTAGCACTGACAAGGGGCTTAACTATGTGATATGAAAGTATGTTTTCATGTTTCCACTAATAAGTTAGTAATTAAGGTCTACAGTAAAAAAAAATGCCTGTATGGGAGTTAAGCATGCTCAGGCATCGCTCATGGACTCCGAGTCCCGTAAACACTGCTGCACCATATCACTGAGGATTCTGGAGAGTCACTTGTATGTATCGGTTGCCTTTCCAACATTGCAACGAAACCAAGGTTGGCTATGGCTGGCACTTGCTGGGGGGATATGATGGTTTGTTCTGCCAGCTGCTCAACTCAGGGGATGAATTTGGAGGTGCAGAGGAGATTGAGGATGAATCCTGTGCAAGTCACAGGTCTCAGAGTGTTGGCATTTTGGAGTGATTTTCCTTCTCTGCAATCCCAGCAGGAGGGAGGCGAGGGAGAGAACCGGCCGAGTGTCCGTAGATCTGTGCTTTGCATGAAAATGCAGTGTTCTCTCTTTTCTTTTTTTGGTTGAGAAATGATGCACTGCTAGGAGAGGAAGCACTGGCTCAGCTATGGCCAAACGTGATGCTGTACGCATGCTGTTCAAATGAGAAATCAGCGGCTGTCCTTGATCCTGATAGGGGATTGAACAACATTCTGTGATAAAGAGGTTTGTGGAGGTGGCCTGCGTGTAAACCTTTGGTTCCATCTTGGGACTTGCCAACTGTTTTGGAGGCACTCTCTGGGATTCCTTTCATGCCCTTGGAGTGTGCTGACTTAAAGCTGCTCTCTCTTAAAACTATCCTGCTGCTGCCACTAATGTCAGCCAAACAGATAGGTGAATTACATGCGTTGTCTGTGTGTTTTCCCCTGACTATGAGATGGTGATGTTGCACCCTAACCCTGCTTTTGTGCCTAATGTTGGCAAGTCTTCTCATAGCTGCCCCATGCTGGAGCTACTTGCCCTGTGCCTTTTGCAGATGAGAGTGACAGATGGCTTAATTTACTCTGTCCCATAAGAGCCATCTATTTGGACAGGACTAAAGGATTTAGAAAGAGTGACCAGCTTTTTGTATCTTGGTCCTCTTCTCACAGAGGGAAGGCTGTGACTCTCCAGCGCCTGTCACACTGGGTGGTGGAGGCTATAATTCTAACGTAAGAGAGTCGTGGACTGCAGCCCACTGAGAGCCTGCTGTCTCATTGCACCAGGGGTCTGGCCACCTCATGGGCCCTGTTCAGGGGCATTTATGGGGCACATTTTTGCCACTGCTACTTGGGCATCCCCACACACATTCATACAGTTTTGCTGCATGGAGGTGATGGCACCTACACTGGTGCACTCCTGAGTGTGGGTTCATGTTAACTGTGTGCTGTAAATATGATATATATGCGTATAAATGTGTGCACTTGGTTTTCAGAGAACCAAGGTTACCGTGGTAACCAAAAGGTATGTTGTGTTGTTTTTGGAGGGAACAGCTTCATGTAAATCAATTTCAAATGCAGGGAATCACAACTAACATGATAACCCCACTTGACTTGTCATGTGGAGATGCAGCTATGCAACCATACAACCGGTGACTGTCACCGCTGGATAATATGTTTTAGAGGGTTAGCTGACAGTCTGTATTAACATGCAAGAAATAGAAAAAGAGATCCCCTGTGAAAGTACTCAGACTTAGTGCCATGAAAGCTTAACACAGATTGCCTTTTTTATATTTGTCAATTATCCAAAAAAGATATAAGCAGAAAAGCAGCAAGTGGTGTACAAGTACCTTGCTGGTCAACACTGATCATTTTGGCTGATCCTCATCATATTTGTCCCTGGAGTGTGTCCCAGAGAAAGTCACAGCATGCTCAAACTGAATGTAGCTTTCACTCTGATATAGACGATATCAGGGCTGGGTGATATTGATGATATTAGTATAATAATAACTATAGTAATTATCTAATATCACTATATATCATGTTGTGGCAAATGCCTGCAAATCACAGTCACAATCCACCTGTGCTCAACTGTTACATCACAAAAAACAAATATTTAACAACTCATTTTGTTTTTAATTACAACTGGCTTGAAACCATTCATTTGGACAACAATATTTTGTAAAAGATAACAACATGTAATCACATCTTCATAAGAGGATTTCACTAAAATACTGTAGATGATTGCACTGAGCCATTTCCACCCCTTCATGGTTCTAGTTCTACATGGGAGATCTAGAATAATCTTGAGCGAGACGGAAGATCTACTGAAATTTGTGTGAATGTAAATAAAAAATAATCATATATACATGTTGAACCTCACATTTGCTGTTGATAATAATAAAGATAAAATGTTCATAATAAGCGTCTCATCTGTACTTTCTTCACAGCAGCGGTATGAACGCCCAGTACATGAACCAACCTGCTGGAGCTCATTACCCACCCCAGGTGGGCGTGGCCATGGACATGTCGACCTATCACAACTCCAGCATGCCTCCCGTGTCCTATCCTGTGGCTGCCCCTCCTCACCAGGCTCCTCAGCAGCAGGCGGCATATTATCAGCAGCCTCTGCTGTAAAACTCCGACTGACAGCAGACCTGAGATGAACACATACTCCAGATATTTCCGTCCTCAGTGATGTGTTCATTTCGCTTACCTTCAGTGAGTGTTGTGTGGTAATTGCTTTTGGGAACATTTCTTTCACCATTTTGTGTGCCTGATCAGCTGAATTGAACACACCCCTTGAAGGCTGAAATAACTGAGGTATGTATGCAACACAGGACTGTTGTTCAATCGAGTCAGGACTCTCTCTGTGTGCATGTCCTCAGCTTCTATACATGAGGCTAAACATGGCACCCTTCACTTCTTTTTTCCTGGCTGACAGTGAACACAGCATTGGTCTTCACAACCATCATACGTCAACAATGAAGAAGAGTTGGGTTCGTCCACCAACACAGGGCCATGTTATGAGCACTCATTGCTAATTCTAAAGAAATTAGCATCTCACAATTCATAGTTCAACACAATGCTACTCTCACAGTATGCTAGTTCTGAATCGACCCTCTTCAAAGAATTCCTGCAACATGTCCTCTTCTGAGGTGGTAACAGAGTGTCAGGCCATGTCCACACTAATGTAGATAAATGTGAAAAAAGCTTCTTTCTCTCTCCTTGTGGCCTTGTATTCACACTTCCTTGTCCACATCGGTCATGTAGCAAAAGCAGCACGTCAGCAGCTGCTGTCCCCTGTCAATGCCTACGCTGGGTACCGTCAGCCTCAATACGGCTGTGCACTAGAAGTGTTCTGGCAGCCCATATAGCCTAATACAAGATCAGTGTATTTACATGTGCATGCAGGAATACAGTGGACTAAAATAGCAGCTGTGCATGTAAACGGCAAGTGAAATGTGAATTCAAGCCCGTGCACAGCTGGTTTAGACAGCTGTATTGATCAAAACTGAAGCATATCTGTTCTGTCAGATGCTTGTGAGACGGATGACTGAAAAATGTGTCCAGTATAGTGAATTTTCCCCTTGAGGGACGAATAAAGGAATATCATATCTTATCTTATAGCTGGCAAAAATACTGCTTTAGAAAATCTTCTTCAGAGTAAATAGAATTGTGAACACCAGCCTTACGTTGTAAAACTTAGCTGTTCCAAAATGCTCGGACACCTAAACAGCATTTTCAAATGTATCTGCGTTAACGTGAACATGGCTGACGTGCTTTGTTTTTCCTTTTAGTTTTTAACGTCCATCTTGTTTTTAAGTCTGAACTCATCTGATCGAAACCCTCTGGATTGGTGTGAGAGTTCCTGTTTCTGCAAGGCCAGCACTTATTAAATGTGTGGGACTGCTAGCTTCAGGACAAAGTGTGCAGTAATTTAAAAGACAGGAGCTCCGTTTTTTGGGTTGTTTTTTTTTTTTTTTTTCGTCTTCACCAGCATCCATCACTGTAGCTGTGTTTTGAACAGAACCTCTGAAGTACAAACTCTATTTTCAACTATCAAATATGTATGTTAACAGTTATATTTGTGGTAAATGGTTCAAACATTACTCTCCCATAACTCACTGCCTTGTAATGCATTCTGTGGTTGCATTTAAGATATTTAAGATGACGTTTGTGTGTCTGTGTGTAAGTGTGCACATATTTGTTTTTTTAATGCATATGTATGTATTACGTACGTATGTGTTTGAGAGCTTATCCATAATAGGTTCGTCATTGTAAAGAAAAAAAAAACTGTGCCCTTTCATAAGGATCATCAGACTTTAGGGTGTCCAGAGAAATAGTTGGTTGGATCTCTTTGTGTGTTTATTAATCTGATGAAACGCTGCATCTGTTCACGATCAATACCTTCCTGCCTCTCCTCTTCAAGCATGGGGTCTCTCCCCTTCAACGGAACCTGTTAGAGTCCATGTTTTATGCAAATGTACAATAGTGAGATTTTTCATGTCTGTATACTTAAATTTCAAAATTGTCAATGACATTGCCTTTACTTTGATTTATATATATATATATATATTGAGACATTATACATGTGTAATTTACATGGTTGGAGAGTGCGTGATTATTTTCATGCTTTTACTTTCATTGTTCGGCAAAATGTAACAAAATTTTCCAAAAGTTGAGAAATGATTAGTTGCTGTTGATATGAAGAAAGAGAAGTGAGACAAGATATTTTAAACCTACTGTTGGTGTATTCCTTAGTTTTTGGGTTAATATTAAGGAGCAGCTTTCATAGACTCTGCAGTCCTGTTGAAGTAGCTCTCTAGTTATTATTTTAGCCACAGCGGTTTCTTTACTGACTCTAAATAGGTGTGATTGTGAGCATGAATGGTTGGTTGTCTCTATGTGTCAGCCCCGTGATTGACTGGCGACCTGTTCAGAGTGTACCCCACGTTTTACCCAATGTCAGCTGGGATCAAGTCCAGCCCCCCCGTGACCCTCCAGAGGATAAGTGGTTATAGATGATGGATGGATGAATGGATGTTTCTTTACCGGCTTCATATTAAAGGCATTGTATATTAGATGTAAAATACCTGGTTTTGTCATTGACATTGCACCTTAGCTTTGTAAACATGTATTTACCACTGGATGCCTTGTTTTTTCTGTAGAAATCAAAGAATGACACGGACACAACTTTGGCAAGTAACTTCAGTCTCCGAATCCGCTGGATATGTATAATTCTGTATATTTAAAATATTCCAGTCAAAGTTCCTTTATCTAGGATTTTAAAACTGCTTTTGTAACAGAACAAACTTATAATATTCTTTGAAATAAAATAAAAAATTGACCTGTGATGAGGGTGGTCTCTGTATTTCCCTTTGGATGCCTTTAGGTAATTACATTTATACAATTAAAAGGAAGGCGATTAAAATAGAAACTGTCTTAATTAGCTTCTCCTATTCCCTGCACACATCACCAGCTGCACGTGATGAACCAGCCAATAATGTGATCATTGCCCAGAAGACATGATTTATTCATTGAACTCTGCCTTTTTATAGTTTCTGCTCTTTACTTTTCAAAAAGCTGCACTGGGGATCATATAATTGCCAGTGTTATTCTGGTGCAGGTGAAAACTATTCTCTTTAATTAAACGTTGGAGGCCCGACGCCACAGGCTGTTCTCCAGGATGCGTACGCAGTGTAAAGACTGTGCAGCGGGATTGTCTGAGAACAGCACAGCTGGTCGTGCTGTCTGCTGAGGATGACTGAGGAGACTTCATCATCTGTTGTTTGTCCCAGTTAGTTTGCTGAGATAATACTGGCCTGTTTTTAGAGAAGAATGCAGCACTGAATCAGTAGAAAGAGCGCGTGTTGGGCTGCAAATGTGCATGAAACACTACATATATTCTATATATATTAAAATATGTTGTATGTACCATAAAACCTATAAGTTACCAGCTGTCATCATGATGGAAAATGTTTAAATCATGTTTATATTCATACCATTCCTCTTATGGTTTTCAGTTTTGTTTCTTTTTTTTAAAATACAAACTACAGTATTTGTGGTGGAACAGTATTCAATTTTTGTGGGGGTTGTTGTGTTTATTTATACAATGAAGAGAATGAATTTGTTAAATGCCAGGTCATGTTAGTGCAGTGAGAGTTTATGCTGCCTTCAAATGCTCCTCGTAAATCCCTGCTTCTAAGATCAGAAATGTGTATGTATGATTTAAATCATTTTAATTATACATACAAAAATAAGTATTGCTGCTTTTAGGCCTAAAAGTGTTTCATGTTATTTAACCATCCTTTCATCTCTTCTCTATGCTTGTTTGTACCAGTACAGGATCACAGGGTTCAGGTGGTTGGAGCTACTTCTGTTGCCAAAATATAATCTAATAGTTCACATCAATAACACAAAAGCTTTAATGGGCCTATCTCATTTTGTTCACTGCCATGAAATCACATGTTTTATGCAGGGTTAGGCTACTCAAGCTGAAGCCTAAATTTAGCCTCAGTGCATGTAAACTCATATAAACCTGACTTGCCCCCATAAATTAAACCAGTTAGTCTGACTTCAGTTTTCTTTTTTACAGCCTGCACAACCTCCAACTCTGCACATATTACTCACATGTTAGAAAATATATGAGTATATATGAGTTGTACAATCAAAAAGCATGTAGATACCCTTACACAGTCTATGGTAGATACAGATAACACCACAACACAGATAAGAAAAGGAAGTAAAGATACATGAAAAGGATTTTATCTATGTGGGTCAACTTGAAAACAACTTACCATACTTGGAGCTCGTGTAGCTTTGTCATTTTTACATTCATTTGTAGTTTGAGGAAATAAATTCTAACTTATAGATGTTAAACTGGTTTTCCTATACATGTTTGATTTTATTCATGTTTAAACCTTGTACAATTACTATTATACTATCCATCAGGAGACCTTTGAGATACTGTGAAAAACAGAGGCCAGTGCAAGGTTAGAGAAGAGACGTTGTCAAAGTCATGTCCACATCACTTTTGAGTCCCAACAAAGATAATCATTTTCATTGTCACAGAAATAACAGTTATCATCACTTCCCAAAAACTCAAATCCTGCTTTTTACATGACGTGACTCCTCTTTCATTTTGTAATACAAATTAGTAACAACCACACACTGTTTAGCAGTGAGAACAGCTGGAAATATGTTGTCTCATGCTTTTTGCATTTGGACCTGAAGTCAAGTCCATCCAGAAGGAGAGTAAACATGATGACCAAGTAATTTCTTAACATGTCTCTCTCTCTCTCTCTCTCTCTCTCTCTCTCTCTGATGTCCATCTTTGAGCCTGGTTCTGTCCGAGGTTTCTGCCTGTTAAAAGGAAGTTTTTCCTCAGCACTGTCGCCAAGTGCTTGCTCCTGATGGGAGCTGTTGGGTCTCTATAAGTAATATGATAAAGAGTATGGTCTAGACCTGCTCTGTATGGAAAGTGCCTTGAGATGACTGATTTGGCACTATACAAATAGAACTGAATTGAAATGCACAGAACTGTCTGAAGTGAAATAGCTGTCATCTTCATAGACTGTGCAAGTAATGCTAAAATAGAGAAAATACATTTCTGAACATGGCATTCAACCATTAGTGGAACTCACGTAGCCATTTCCCAGTTTGTGACAATGAAGTATGTCTATCTGTCTATCTATCTAGTAGTTAAAAAGTGGATATGGAACATGGGATTTGAAATATGAAGTATGAAATATGAATACTGACGATGAGAATATGGAAGAAAATGGGGAAATAGACATTATAAAGGATAAATGAAATAATGGTGACTGTAAAATGCAATTTGTATTTGAATGTGGACTATTTAGGTCTGTATATGCTACATAAATACGTATCAGTGTTTAAACATTTTCTAGTAGTACAAGATTTAGTACAAGATTTCACTTTAATGTAGTGATGGATTTGTGGCTACTTGTAAAGAAAATCCTTTTGTGCATGTGCATGTTCAGTCGCATTGCTGACATCCTGACTTTGTGCGTGGTCCCTGAACGCAGCAGCACTGTAGCCCTGTATATGATGGGAGCTGAGGGGGAGGGTCAGTCTGAGAGCTTCATCTGCTGCAGACCGGGACCATCCACACACACTCACACACACTCAGCTCTCTCTGATTTTCTCCTCTGTTGTCCGGATCCGGAGCCAAGCTGGAGCCGGCGGTCCACTGCCCGGCCCCGGAGCAGCAGCAGTTCCAGTGGGGCGGCGCCGAGCGGCAGCCTCCGCCCTGGACCGACGAGCTGGCCGAGATGTCCCGGCACATCTACACCCGACACGGGATAGGAGAGGGGCTGCAGAAGCCCGTGTTCCAGGTAGGAGGAGAGGCTTCTCCCTCATCTGCTCCTCTACTTGTTTTAATGACGTTAACACATCCAAACATCCCATAATGATAATGATAATGATAATAATAACAATAAGAAGCAGAAGGAGAAAAAAAGAAGAAGATGATGATGATGATGATGATGATAATAATAATAATAATAATATTGATGATGATGATGATAATGATCATTATAATAACAACAACAACAACAACAATAATGATGCTATTAATAATAATAAGAAGAAAGATGATGATGATGATGATGATAATAAGAAGAAGAAAAAGATGAAGAAGAAGAAGAAGAAGAAAGATGATAATAATAATAATAGTAATAAGAAGAAGAAGAAGAAGAAGAAAGATGATGATGGTGATGATAGCAATAAGAAGAAGAAGAAGATGAAGAAGAAAATGATGAGGATGATGACAATGGTGGTGATGATGATAATGATCATAATAATAACAACAACAACAATGATGATAATAATAATAATAATAATAAGATAGGAGAACAACACCTGCACACTCCAGCTCCATTGATTTCACTCCGCTCATTATTCTGCTCTCTGTTAAACTGGAGCCACATTTGTCATCAGTCCTAATGAGCCTCTGAGGTGTCATCAGTCAAACGGACTCAGCTCCTGCAGCACACTCATTTATTCTATCACAGAAATGGAATCGAGTCCTTAATTATTAAGCATCTTCTGATGGAGCCCCACTCATGATGCACGAGGTGGTCCGAGTCACTTCAACACGCAGGAGACTGACTTTTGGCACAAAGTAGAATTTGCTGTACAGGGATGATAGTGAACAGGACTGTAATGTAATCTGTCGCCGTGCTGCATCAGTACTAATGTTGCCAGTGTTCTTAAATGCACGCAGACAAATCCCCATAGATAGATAGAAATATAGATATTGAATAAAAGTGACTAAAATGAATGAAAGAATAACACAAAAACCTGACAACAGAGACAGAAAACCATTCTCTAATATGTTTTCAATATAGCTTGCTTCTCTGCATATATTAGAATGAAATAAATTGTACATTGAATTTAGTCATTAGTTGTAATGAAAACTGGTGTTTGAGTCAGTAATCAATTAGTTTTTCCGCAGAAAATTGATTAGCAACTGTTGTAATTTGATAATTGATTAATCATTAAGTCACATTTTAAGCAGAAATATTGAACATTAGTCGCAGCTTCTCAAGTGAGTATTTGCTGCTTTTTTATTGTTTAATGTGATGGTAAAGTGATAGAAAGTGTGAACATTGAGCTCCATGACAAACGAGCAAATTTGACCTGCTGATGAGGACCCTGTGATACAGTCAAAAGCTCCAGAAGAGGTGAGTATGAGGAACTTGAGATGAGACTCAAGAGAAATCAGCAGATGAATCCCAATGGAAAAGATATTTTAGAGTGAATGCAATAAATAAATGTAAGCAGGAGTCTTTTTTTGGGTTTGCTTTTGCAAGTTGAAAAGCATCCCTTCACCCCAGATGCTCTCCGGTGTCACAGGAGGACAGGATGCCACACGTACAGCGTTAGAAAAGCTGAGAAGTCATTCATCACATCTCACCCGTCCTCTCGCCTCCCAGGTGAAGCGTTGCCTCGCTGGCTCCTCGAGCGCCGAAACAAAGTGGCTGTGTGGGAAAGTGGGTCACACAGAGTGGATCTGTGCAGCTTAGCTGTGTTCATGCAAAAGAAATGCATTATGGATTTTGGCATGTCATTTTGACAAAGCAATAAAAGATGACTTGATGTAATCAGGTCATCACAGAGGAGAAGAGACAACAGGCCTGAAAGCTCCAGGGGCTGAGATAGTGGATTTAATGCTGGAGGGAAGGTGCCCTTGAGTTAGTGTGGGGGAGAGAGAGTGGGATAAAAAAAAGAGAACAATCATAACATCAGAATAATAGCATTTTATTTTAATGTGTGTGTTTTGTCCTCACCAGGCCAACAGGGGGACCTACTCCAGACGCAGCCGGCTGAAGAGGTCAGACGGCAGCACCACCTCCACCAGCTTCATCCTCAGACAGGTGGGACACTTGACTACATCATGACCCCACCCGGACATAATCTGATATAGTGATATACAATCAAAAGCCCTTTATGATTTTAAAAATAGGGCACCATTCAAAAACCTAACATTATGTAGCATCAGAGTTTACTGTGGTTTTAGTGTTGTTTTAGTAGGTGTGTATTAATGTTGAAATGTTCACATGCTAACTGTGTGCATACCTTCAATATGCCAGCATGAGAATGTTAGCTACTATGCTAACATCAGTAGGCTAAGATGCTAAATGTTGACATGCTAACTAAATGTTAGCAAGTTCTAATTGTTTAAGCTTGTTTGTTTACGTAACTGTGCTGTTAGCATGTTAGCACAGCTGAGCAGGCCACCGATACAAAACATCACATGTCAATGTAACATGATTTGTTTTTCTTGCCATAAACACACAACATTAACAAACATTTTTGATATTGCTTAAATTTGGTTATATAAGAATCTTTGGTATTTCTCTACTTTA